>JAHZTW010000004.1:23410000-23549749 GCA_020283515.1 Alliaria petiolata | reverse complement strand
TGTTACGTATATTTGTTACGTAGCAAAGATGAAACCTTGGAAAAATTCAAGGAATATAAGCGCGAAGTTGAAAATCAACTAAACAAAACTATTAAAATAGTTAGAAGTGATAGAGGAGGTGAATATGATGGACCGTTTAATGCCTTTTGTCAAGAACATGGGATTATCCATCAAACCACTGCTCCTTACTCACCGGAATCTAACGGAGTTGCGGAAAGAAAAAACCGAACTCTTAAAGAAATGATGAATGCGATGTTGCAGCAATCTGGGTTAGCCCAGGACATGTGGGGGGAAGCATTGCTTACCACAAATTATATCCTAAATAAAGTACCACACAAAGTCACGGGAAAAACTCCTTACGAACTTTGGAAAGGTACTCCGCCATCGTATAAATACTTAAAAGTGTGGGGGTGTCTAGCAAAAGTTGCAGTACCACCTCCGAAAAAGGTCACAATCGGACCAAAAACGGTGGATTGTATTTTTATTGGATATGCACACAACAGTAGTGCTTATCGATTTCTGGTTCATCAATCAGATGTACCGGATATTCACATAAATACAACCATGGAATCAAGAAACGCATCTTTCTTTGAACATGTTTTTCCGTGCAAGGTTAAACAAAACCCAAAACGAACTCGTGAAGAAATAGAAGTGATCACCTCCGTAAACGAGGCAAGCACTTCGGGCACATCGTTCGATGATGCAGATGATATCGAAGATGAACCTAGACGTAGCAAAAGAGCTCGTAAGGAAAAATCTTACGGTGATGATTTCTTAATGGTCTTTCTTACAGAGAATGAACCAAGAACTTTCGCCGAAGCCATGTCCACACCAGACGCACCTTCATGGAAGGAAGCCGTTAATAACGAGTTCGACTCTATTATGCAAAACCATACATATGAGATAACAGACCTACCACAAGGGTTTAAATCATTAGGGTGTAAATGGATTTTCAAAGCAAAGTTGAAAATCGATGGCTCGATAGACAAATACAAGGCTAGGCTTGTAGTGCAAGGATTCCGGCAAAAAGAAGGCTTGGATTTCTTTGACACATATTCTCCGGTAACGAGAATAACCTCTATAAGAACGCTAACAAGCATTGCTGCTTTAAGAGGCCTAGAAATCCATCAAATGGATGTTAAAACTGCTTTTCTAAACGGAGATTTAGAAGAAGAGATTTATATGAAACAGCCATAATGTTTTTTCGTCCCAGGACAAGAACATAAGGTATGTCGACTTGTGAAGTCGTTATATGGACTTAAACAAGCTCCGAAACAATGGCACGAAAAATTTGACAACGTAATGATGTCAAACGGTTTCAACATCAATGAATGTGATAAGTGCATTTTCATAAAGTGTACTCCACAAGGGTACATTTTATTATGTTTGTACGTGGATGACATGCTCATTCTCGGAAGTACAAAAGATCTAATCAATCAAACTAAACAACTGCTAAAAAGCAAGTTTGATATGAAAGATATGGGACTCGCATATGTAATTCTAGGGATCCAAATCATTAGAAATTCTGACGGAATTATCCTGTCTCAAACTCATTATGCTGAAAAGATACTTGAGAGGTTTAAAAAATACTCAAACGGGACAGCGAAAACTCCAGTAGATTCTCAACTTCACCTTCAAAAGAATTCGGGTGAAGCTGTGTCACAACTGGAATATGCAAGAGTGATCGGAAGTCTGATGTACTTGACAAATTGTACTAGACCCGATCTAGCGCATGCAGTAAATGTACTAAGCCGCTACACAAGCAATCCAGGACATAAACATTGGAAAGCTATAACTAGAGTATTAAATTACATACGTTATACCAAAAATTATGGTCTTCACTACGGTAAAGAACCCGCAGTTTTAGAAGGATACAGTGATGCAAACTGGATTTCCGATTTTAAGAACTCAAAATCCACGAGTGGATATGTCTTTACGCTTGGAGGTGGAGCGGTGTCCTGGAAATCTTCCAAACAAACTCTGTTAGCCAGATCAACCATGGAATCTGAGTTTATAGCGCTAGATAAAGCCGCAGAGGAAGCAGAGTGGCTTCTAAATTTTTTGGAAGATATTCCTATGTGGGAGAAACCAGTGCCAGCATTACGTGTACACTGCGATAGTCAATCGGCTATAGCTCGGGCACTGAATAATCTCTACAATGGTAAATCTCGTCATATTAGGAGACGACATAAAACCATTAGATATTTGATTTCAAGTGGTGTAATCACGATTGATTATATCAAATCGGCTGACAACCTAGCGGATCCATTTACTAAAGGTTTGTCACGAGATCAAGTTGAAAAATCATCAAGAGGAATGGGTTTAAAGCCTATGAATTAAGACGCAGTTTGATGGAAACCCTACCTATGTGACTGGAGATCCCAAGATCTAGGTTCAAAGGGAAAACTAAATCAAACGAAATCTGTAAAAAGTACTGTGAGACTTGTATCTCTACCCAATTCCCAAGATGATAAACAGTGCTATAAACCTGTACGTGATAAGGTTAAGCGTTAGCTTCTAATGATTCTATAACTTTGTAATAGTGGAGTATGACAGGATACTTCTGAATAAGTTATTGGAAGATCACCTAGTGAGTGTAAAATACGGCCGTTTCTAGGAGAATAAAGTAAGGCTATATTCTCCAAGTTCACTCACGAATAACCAAGCAAGTTCAAGGCCAAAATGAACACAATAGAGAACTCAGTTCTACGAGAAATGAAGCTGTATTATAGCTGTTGTCTCGGTTTACATCAAAATCCGGGTGGTTCAAGACATCAAGTTCACCTCCTGGCCAAGTAAACCCGACAGATATAAAAATGAGTAGTTCAAAGCTGAAAAATGCTACCAACTCAAATACAGTGAATTTTCGTTTAAACTCTCGAAAAGTCCGTCTGTCTAGACATAGAAGTAGTAGAGTCAGTCGAGTCGTCGTTTGTTTAGAGTAATTTCTTTTCATGTGGGGGATTGTTGGATCGAAATTTCAAAGGCTATTGGGCTTTAGAAATTTAAGAAGTGAAAAGAATTGGGCCTTACGTTTGGGCCAATTGCTGATTTGCCAAAACACAAGAAAAAGTTTGTGTGCCCAAACGGTCCATGTGCCTTATTCGAAAGTTGGAAATAATGAATTCCATAATTCGAANAAATGATAGTTCGCCATTAATATTCGCGTGGAACTCCGTAACCCCAACAGCTACAGTTTATCTGTACCTTCACTTCGCCGAGATACAAGCTCTAGGAGCCAACGACACCAGGGAATTTGACATTTTCTTCAACGATAACTCCAATTATACAGCTTTCAGTCCTCACAAGCTAGAACAACGTGTTGGATCGAAATTTCAAAGGCTATTGGGCTTTAGAAATTTGAGAAGAGTGAAAAGAATTGGGCCTTACGTTTGGGCCAGTTGCTGATTTGCCAAAACACAAGAAAAAGTTTGTGTGCCCAAACGGTCCATGTGTCTTATTCGAAAGTTGGAAATAATGAATTCCATAATTCTAAAGTTGGAAATAATGAATTCCACTTGTCGGCCAATTTTGTCTTTGTAATGTGGTGAGGCTAAGAGTGAAAGCTCACATCTCACGCCTATATAAGAATGAGAGCTCTCTCATTCTAAAGACACACAAACACAACGTACTCTCAAGTCTCAAACATCAAACACATTTCTTTCTCTTCAAGCAACGATCCTCCTCGTGAGTCTTGTAAACGTCTTCTCATTATTTTAGTTATTAAGTCTCGAGAGTTTAACGTAGTATTTCTTAGAGTTCGTAGATTCCGTTTTCGAGTGTTGCGAAACGGTCTCGACGTATCGGTTGTATCTTGGGATTCAAAAATCGTATATATATCCGTCTCATTACGGGCGATTTATTGAGTTACGGAAAGAGTTTTTTTCTCGCCTCTGGTATACAGATATCTTCTCAAAGATCCGTTTTCCGTTTTTCTCGTCTTCTCCCTCTTCCTTACTTGTTTTTTAATCGATTTTATTACCCTTAAAAATTTTCTGGTTTTTGCGGTTCCTACACAACGTACTATAACCTTTCCACCAGTACAATGCCCTAACGGGAACTGCATATTACTGCTATTAAGAACTAATAAATCAACTCTTCCACCTCTCATAAGCGCCCTGGAGAGTTACAGTACCATTGTGTTCCCACTTGCGGAAACAGACCCAAGAGATGGTATCTCACCCGAAGCTTCACTTCTTTATTTTCTACGTAACTTTACATATTAACTCTATGACTCTTTCATATAATAATCCTTACGTCATCAAATTTCTATTTCAGTTGTGGCAATCAAGAATATCAAAGATACTTATATGCTGAGTAAAATCAGTTGGCAAGGCGATCCGTGTGTCCCGCAAGACTTTTCATGGGAAAATCTAACATGCGAATACAAAGAAATGCCGAGTCCGCCAAGAGTCACGTCCTTGTAAGATTACTAAAAACATGTACAGTTTATTTCAAACTTTTGTATCTGATTGGACAATCTGACGTTTTGAGTAATTTTATGTCCTATAATTAGGAACTTGTCATCAAATGGATTGATCGGGAGCATAGTGCCAAGTATACAAAATTTGACACAACTTCGACAACTGTGAGTATCTCCACTCTTGGCATATATATTAAATATAGAACCATTTTTATGTCATAGAAACATTAGAAAAGTATTTGCACAAAAAAAAAAAAAAAATTAGAAAAGTATTTTGAATTAATTCGTATAAACTCCAGGGACTTGTCTAATAACAAATTGACCGGAGAAGTGCCTACATATCTTGCCAAGATGAAGTCATTGACTGTCCTGTGAGTTTTTCAGAAATATAAATGAATGTTTCCCTTATGTTTTTCATTGGATGTATATATAAGTTTTTCTGTTTTGTTCCAGCAGTAACTTAAACGGTAACAATTTAAGTGGTTCAGTTCCTCAAGCCCTTCACGATAGAAAAAAGGAAGGACTTACGTTAAAGTAAGCTTTTATCAAGTAAACATCGTTTTAATGCAACAATTTTTTTAAGCGACTGACATCTTCATTACCGCTTTTTTTTTTGTGTGTAGCCTTGACGGAAATCCAGAGCTTCTTTGCAGAAATAGTTCATGCATTAAAAAGGAGAAAAAGAATGTCCTGATACCGATTGTTGCATCGGTAGCTTCTGTAATTGTTATCATAGTTATCTTGATTCTCATTTTCGTGCTCCGGAAGAAGAAGGTGTCTTCGGGTCAGTTACAAGCATTTAACATCTTTAAAAAAAAAAAAAAACTTAGAATCTAAGGATTTGTTGATTTACAATACTCTATATAACGCAGGTAAAAAACCTAGACAAACTGTGGCGATAGATGATCCCCCTAATCAATCGGAACCATCATTCCTAACGAAAAACAGAAAGTTTACTTATGCTGAGGTTATGGCGGTGACAAATAACTTTCAAAGGGTTCTTGGCAAAGGAGGATTTGGAGTCGTTTATCATGGTCTTTTAAATGGTACCGAACAAGTGGCTGTTAAGTTGCTTTCTCAAACATCAGCTCAAGGCTATAAGGAATTTAAGGCAGAGGTACTTGCCCCATAATTATAATAACATATGTCTTCTATTTTTGAAATAATTTACAAGCCGATAAATGGTTGGCGGTTATAGGTTGAACTTCTCCTGAGAGTTCACCATATAAATTTGCTAAACCTTGCTGGATATTGTGATGAAGGAGAGCACTTAGGTCTCATCTATGAGTACATGCCTAATGGAGACTTGAAACAACATTTGTCAGGTAAATAACCACTTGAAAATTACCATTATGTATGTAGCAATTTCAGTAACTATGAACCATAAAAAAATAAAATAATAACTACTTTCTCCGTGTCTAATTATTAGATGTTTTAGGTTTTCCATACATATTATATAGTGAGGGGTTCCTCCGCTCGACTAAAAGGAAACCCTCAAATACACTTTCTTCATCTACAGTTCAAATACATATTATATGATCATTTACAGGGAAATGGGGTGTCTCCGTCATGAGCTGGAAAACTAGACTAATAATAACTTTGGATGCCGCACAAGGTTCATCCTAAACTATTCTGAACCACATTTTACATTTGCCTCAAATTATGAATTGGCACAGTAACATTGGATTATTAAAAAATTTAACATTTAGCATATTCAGTTATCCATATTTGCCTATAAATTATTAACATGAATAATATATTATGTAGGATTAGAGTATTTACACACAGGATGCAAACCCGCAATGGTTCACAGAGATGTCAAAAGTTCAAACATTCTATTGGACGAACATTTCCGAGCCAAGCTAGCTGATTTCGGACTTTCAAGATCATTTCCAACCGAGAATGAAACATATGTATCTACCGTTGTTGCCGGCACTCCTGGATATCTTGATCCCGAGTGAGTATTAGGAAATTTCATATGTTACTCTAAAATTTTCCATCCCTTTTATAGTTAATTTCTGTAAATATGATTCTGTCCCATGTCTTTTTTTGCAGGTATTATCAAACCAATTGGCTGACTGAAAAAAGTGATGTCTATAGTTTTGAAATTGTACTACTGGAGATCATAACAAATCGTCGTATAATCGATCACGCCCGTGAAAAAACTCACATAGCAGAATGGGTTGGGCTTCTCCTTCAAAAAGGAGATATTAGAAATATAATTGATCCAAACCTCCACCAAGATTATGACAGCGATTCTATCTGGAAGGCTCTTGACTTAGCCATGACTTGTGTTAGTACTTCTTCTGCAAGAAGACCAAACATGTCTCGTGTGGTAAATGACCTAAAAGATTGTCTTAAATATGAGAATTCAAGGAGAAGAGGGAGTCTGGACATAGATGCAAAGAATTCTGATGAATTGAGCATGAACTTTGGCACTGAGGTTATCCCGAAGGCACGCTAGTTCCCGAATGACAATATAGTCAATGTGGTGTTTTCATGAATCCACGAATTTGTATCACTGAAAAGGTGTTCAGAAAAATTGATCTTATTATATTTTTCAAACATGGAATTATTGCATATTGGACTTATATTGTTTAAGATTGGATAATTAAGCTTTTTAATTAAAACTGTGTTCAAATTTAAATGATAGAAAAACAAATAATGTCAGAGTTATTTTTGTAACGTCGTGTAATTTTGATTAAACAAGTCTGTAAAGATACTCATAGCTATCCAGAAACCAATTATACATATACAAGTATTTTTTGTCACTAGAAAGCTCCTATGAGACATCTGATTTGAGGACTTGATGATGACGATGCTTGGACGGCATTGCGGATGGATGGGAATAGCCTATGATACTCACATAAGACAAACATAAGGTTCCCAAACCCGGCTGAAGCTGACAAAGCTGCATCAAAGTACAATTCTACGGCTATAACTAACATATTGGCAGCTGTGGATCTGGATCAATTCAAGATAATTCAAAGGTGTATATCGACAAAATAACCGTGTGAAATGTTGGTGAATCACTTTGAAGCTGATATAAGTATAGGAAGAACCAGAATAGACCATCTATTCTAGCCTCAAGGTTTGAGAAATTCAGAATGGCAAAGGATGAATCTGTTGCAAACTTCCTCCAAGTGAAGCTTTTGTGATTGTTAAGAAATACACGAATAAAAAGCTGGTCAAGAAATTACTCAGGTGTTTATCACCTAAGTTTGCTGCGCATAAAGATGTTATTAAGGTTGCCATGAATATTGACATTTTGTATAGAATTATGGTTCCAAACAGAAAGAAAAAAAAAACATTTTGTATAGAACGGAAGCCATTTAAAAATATATATACTGCTTTGACCCCCCCCCCCCCCAAAAAAACATCTATACTGTAAAATTCACCAATAAATTTTAACAATATTTTTCACAATAACATACATTAAATTACAACAATCCAACTTCAGTATCACATTTTGTTAATGAAAGCCTTAGTGATCTTTGGAAGGAAAACTCTATAAATTACAAATTCAAATATTCGTGAAAAAGTAAACCAGCAAGGAGATATATATATATATAGCGAGCTAGCGTGCTTTTGGGATCACCTCGGTGTAAATGCCCATGCTGAATTCCATAGAACTTTTTGATTCCATGTCCCGACTCTCTGCTATCCTCGAGTTTTCAGATATGACACACTCTTTTAGATCATTAGCAACTCGAGACATGGTTGGTCTTCCTGCGGAGGAAGGACTCACACATGACATTGCTACTTCAATGGCCTTCCAGACAGAACCAATGTCATAATTTTGGTGTAGGTTTGGATCCATAATATTTTGAATATCTCCTTTTGTTATCATATAGCTGACCCATTCTACTAAGTGAGGCTTTTCACGGGATTGCTGAATTATGGGTTGGTTTGTAATTATCTCCAATAATACAATTCCGAAACTGTATATATCACTCTTTTCTGTCAACCAATTTGTTTGATAATACCTGAAAAAACATGACATGTAAGATGAAACATACGAGATTGATTGTGATGATCAAGTATCAAAAAGCGACTGTGATTTGTGTATTATTATATTATAACATATGAAGTGAAATAATACTCACTCAGGATCAAGATATCCAGGAGTGCCAGCAACAACTGTTGACACATATGTTTCATTTCCGGTGGGAAAAGATCTTGAAAGCCCGAAATCGGCTAGTTTGGCTTGGAAGTTTTGGTCCAGAAGTATGTTTGTAGTTTTGATATCTCTATGAACAATTGGTGGTATGCATCCTGTGTGTAAGTACTCCAATCCTTCATAACAAATCGAAATTCAGTATTTTCTTGGCAAATGAACAATTGAATTAAGTGTTTGATACAGTGCATGCACTACATTAGTAACTAAATAATTGTCTCAAAGTTAAAACAATGACATTGTGCATACCTAGCGCTGCATCAACAGTTATTCTTAGTCTATTTTCCCAGCTCAGAACAAATCCATCACGCTTCCCTGTATTAATTGGACATAAATGCCAAATTGCTCAAAATACGATCATTGTTTTTAAAAAAAATAGTTAAGAAATCATATCAATTTTTATATTTTTCTGAAATTAATCAAGTTCTTGTTACCTGACAAATGTTGCTTTAAGTCTCCATTTGGCATGTACTCGTAGATGAGGGCCAAGTGGTCTCCTTCATCACAATACCCAACAAGACTCACCAAATGTATATGGTGAACTCTCATAAGCAATTCCACCTAACCGACCATCCATCAGCTAATTATACTCTTGTAAGAGTTATGTAAACATCACTTAAATCATCGAGCAAAAGGGTACCTCAGCTTTGAAATGCTTGTAGCCTTGAGATGATGATTGGGAGAGCACTTTAACAGCTACTTGTTGAGTACGATTAACACAACCGTGATAAACGACTCCAAAGCCTCCTTCACCGAGAGCTCTTTCAAAGTTCCGTGTCATTTCTTGAACCTCAAGAAAAGTAAACCTAATCTTTTTCGACAGGAATGATGATTCTGACCGACTAGTGTGCCCATCATCCGCTACGGGCATACTTGGTGGAGCAGGTAAATCTACACAGTTAAATGTTTGGTTTTTGAAATATATGATTTTATGAAATATCTCTAATGATTATATATGGCTTGACACGTACCTGAAGGCACCTTCTTCTTTCGGAAAACAAAAAAAAGAGCCACGACCACCACTACAACAAGCAGAGAGGCACCTGATGCAATAGCTGGAAGCAAGAAGTTCTTTTTCTTTGTTGGATTGCATAAACTAGATTTGCACAAATCTGGATTTCCCTCAAGCCTACAAGGAACATGAGACTCATGAGATATGTTGAAGTTTATAAGGAACCTAAAATCTCGCACTCTTTCCCCTTAACGGAAAAGAGCAGTCAAAACAAGTCCTAAAATATGGTTATCTCTTCTTTTCGAGATTGTATTCCTATGTACACCCCTTATTAAGGGTGTATGTAAAGATATGAAAAGGATCTAAATGTACTTCTTTATGACCTAAACTCTTCTCTGTATATCTGTATAAATATGTGATCATCTCATTCTAATATATCAATACATATAATTTTGTTTATGGTATCAGAGCCCAATTTGATTTATAATTGATCCGTCCCAAAATTGGTCTCATGGATATCGGCCCGGTCCAAAATTTGGTTATATATGTGTTATCTTCACATCCCAAGTATTTTTTTAGGCTTTGAGCCTATACCCAAATTACAAAGCCTAAAAAAATACACCATTTCTATATAATTAACAAAAGAGATATCGAGAGTGGAAAAAGGAACCTTACTTTAACACAAGTCCTTCCCTTTCTCTATCAAGAAGAGCCTGAGGAACTGAACCATTGAGATTGTTCCCACTTAAGTTTCTGTTGAGACGAACATGACCATAATTATATATAAATACACACACACACACACAAATCCAAAAAAAAAAATCAATGGTAAAAAATGTTCATTATGATTTCTAGAAAGCTTACATCAAGGACAAAGATTTCATGCTGGCAAGAAAACCAGGCACTGGTTCAGTCAAATTGTTATTCGATAAGTCCCTGAAATTGCATGCATAAATACAAATTAATGGTTGGTTTATATGTCGTGTCTAAACATATCATTCTTGGTTTGATTACTCAACAATAGAGATACTTACAGTTCTTGTAGCTGTGTGAGATTCTGTAAAACTAGAGCTATGCTCCCAGTTAATCCACTCTCTGACAACTTTCTAATTATAAAGGCACAAAAACACTTTAAAAGAATATTTGCATACATTAGTTTAACATTAGAGAAATTATTTGTGTTTGGCCTTACAAGGAAATGATTCTTGGTGGTGTGGAGACATCATAAGTGCATCTAAGATTTTTCCACGAAAAATCTTGAGGGAGACACGGATCTCCTTGCCAACTGATGTCACTCACTCGATAAGTAACTTTGATGTTCTTGATAGCGCCAACTGACACAAATGTTAAAGAATGTAAGAATCAATATGATATGGCAGAATATAAGTTTACTTTCTTGTAATAATTGAAAGTTAGGCTTAGTACCATCACTTAGGCTTGTTTCCAATTGTGGGAACTCGATAACTGTGTAAGCTTCGAGAGCATTGATCAGAGGTGGAAGAGTTGACTTTGGAGTTCTTACTAGCTCTAAACGGCAACCTCCCGAATCACATTGCATTGGTACTTCTGTGAATAATGTAAATACCTTTAACTTGGTAGGACTAAAACCTGAATGGTTAAAGTTTCCTTTCAAGATAACGTCAAATTCCCTCGTCTCGTTGGCTTCAAGGGCTTGAATCTCCGCGAAATGCATGTACAAGTACACTTGAGCATTAGAGGGTTTGGGTACCCAAGTAATGATCAGCGGCTCACTGGTGTTTTTTGGCGTGGCAGCACTTCGGAGTGCAGTTTTTGGTATCTCATATGCATTTGAATTGTTTATATTGAGATTGGTTGTTATCTGCGTATATGAAGATCCAAAGAATGGAAACCAAATACGATCACGGACGTCATCAGCATACCTGCACTGAACTGTGTTAGCCAAAAGGAATTGAAAATATGAAAACTAAATGACAATCATAATTAATGTGATAGTTAACAAATTATAGAACAATAATAATCTTCTTTACATCACAAGTTAAATTTAATTGGATCTAAGTAGTATATACAATGACATAGGCCTGATCCACTAATTGTTAATTTGTATTGAGTTGGAAACTCATAAAACTTAACATTTAAAGAGAAAACAAGAAGGAGCAAAAAATTAACTTAACTTTCATATATATTTGAAAAGAACAAAAAAAGTTAGTTGTTGTCCCTCACTCTCATCGTTCATAGTAAGCTTTTGTGAATTATCTCATTGTTCACGAAGATACCATCAAAACAATGGTACAAAATTTTTAGTTGTAGAGTCTAATCTCTCTTCAAGCTTTAGGGGTTTTTCACTTATGTATTCTTTCTGGCCGTTTTTCTTTTGATGTAGTGCAGAACCAAAAAAAAGTTGTAAATTCTCAATTTTGAATCTAGTGAATTTCGTAGCTCTCACAAATCATCTATGTTGATTTGCTGGATTTGAAATTCAAATCTTAACAACAAAAAAAAAGCTTAACTAAAATCTTTAAGTAAGAGGGTTTTTGTCAAAGAGATTCGAGAAAGAGTAAATTTCCAACTCTTTTTTCTTTTCTCCGAGCAAACTACCACAAATACTTCACTTTGACAAAAAGACTCCCGGGGTCAGAGTTGTACTAAATTTCCTTTGGGGCAAAGAATTTAAACTAGAGATACACCGTCTCAAATATTTAGTTTGCGTAAATGGATTTTTTTCTGAAAATATTTGGTTTTTAAGGGTTTTCTGCCTTATCTATTCTTGAATTCAAACTCGTTTGTAGCAAAGCGAAAGAACAAGCTTTTAATATGCTACCTAATAAGATATCTAAATAACACCGATTGATCATTTACAAGCTATTATGACACACAAATTTTTAACTTTCATGTGTTTGCAACTCAAAATCAATTGGCAATGATTGAATTGACACAAGTTCTTTATATACTACTCAAAATCCCTCCCAACTTGCAAGGTATGATATTTCTCACACTCTTTAGAGATTATGGCACATGGTCCAATAATCTCTACCTAATCTTTAATACTTTTTTGAAATAATGGCTCTTCTAACAATTAATCTCGACAAACCATTAATTTGGAAGGGAGGGGAGGGGGGGAGGGGGCATGGCAACTTCTGAGCCGGATTACAAGAATGTGTGTTTGGGCTCTAATATCATATTAAGTTTCCTGCACTTCCAACTTAAAACTAATTAGCAATCAGTGGATTGGCCCAAATCTCGTGTATATTACTTAAAAGTCTTTCCCAATTTCTGATGTGGGATATTTCTCATATTCTCTAGAGATTATGCCCCGTAATCCAATAATCTCTATCTAATCCCTAATACAAATTACATTGAATGCGTCAAATGGAGTTGACTTACCTTATAAATCCCGCGGAATTGTTAAGATACACCCGGAAAGACAACTTCAGTGAACCAGATTTTGTAACATAAGTATTATCTCTCAGTGGCCGTATTTCTATGGCTGAAACTAGTGGCAACGTTGTTCCTGTCTTAACAAGACATATATCCAAAGAGTTTGACCTAGGTTTGTGTATGATCTCTTGCTTTGTACCATTTTTTCTTCCTTCCAAATCTATACTTATCCACTTATTGGGACCAATATAAATATCGAAGCTTGGATCAAGATTAAGACCATCATAATTCCCATATACGGAGCTAACTGCGATGAGATAGTTTGTGCCACTCTTGACATCTAGACTATAACAGTTGCGCTTTCCTTCAGGAAAGTATCTCAGAGTCAAATATTGTTTTGATAATATATTGTTGAGATTTTTATCGACTCTACTACTTTTCCCTGTTTGGATGAATGTGGAATCCGATGTGAATGTCAATCCATTAAATGAATCATCGTAAGGAGATTCATCATCGGGTAATCCACAATCCAAACTGATGAATCCTGATCAAAATAAAAAAAAAAATTGGGGAAAATTAATACATATATAAGATATATAAAGTAAACGGAAGATCCTTGTTGACGTATATGATTACCTTCTTGTGTCTGGGCTCCAACTATAACGAAGAAGGTTCCAATCATGGCCAACAAAATATGACACTTCATGTTGTCTCTCACTTTCATGTTTCTGTGGAAATCAAGAACAAAAGACAAACTTGCTTAGTGAAAACTGCAAAAGATATGAAAATGAGAAATATCCCATGTATACGATTGGACACGGAACAATAAAGATTATAAAAGAAAGTCAAATCCGGCAAGAAAATTAAATAATGCATAGTTCTGTAAAACTCATGGACACATTCCACGATTAGATCGTTGAACCAATCTATCTGATGTTGGATCTAGTAGTATATATTGACACTCGTCATGTGTTTTAATCTCAAGTTGATATATATTATTTTCCGACTCTGCTTAAGATGCTTTAGCAAAAAATAATATTCGGTAAGTCTTCACTTAGTTGTCAGCCACGAATTAGCGAATGCAGAACACACTCGAGAGTCGAGAAACAAAGATATGACTAACTCTTTGGTTTGGACCCGGTCCTAAAAACAGATATAATACCGACTTAAAAAAATATAACCTAACCCTTTATATAACCTATATATTTGCAGACTTATAAATTAAACATCATTCTCATTAATGTTTACTTTTTCTGCAATAAAGTATACTAAATTGGCATTAATAATCATAGAACAGTTTATAAATTCACAGAATAACCATTATTCTCTAAAAAAACACAACAGCTCACGGTCACATTTTATCGTTTCAACAAAACTGATTCAACCAAGTAAAATTTGCATATATCATGAATTAAAGTTTTTTAAACAGACAAAATTTTAGTAAAAATGGATAATTAGTTTTAACTTTTAAATAAAAAAGTCTTGCATGTCTCGTTCCCTTTTATATTTTTCTATATAGAATGACACATACAATTTATTTAGATTTGGACCTTCTGCAATTATACATCTTGTTCCCAAAACAGTTTAGCGAGATACTAGATTCAGTCATGATGTGAAACGAGAAACAAGATACATAAAGAAGAAACTCCGTCTTTCTTGAACCACGAACTCGAAAGGGAACTCTAAGAACATTTCTATTGAAAGTCCCTCATCCAGTGCAAAACAACTCCTAATTTGTTTTAGTAATAGTAAAGATGCAATCTACCGGCTGTTTTCTACAGATAATATAAAGTGTATTCACAATATATTTTCTTAAACTCCACAAAAAAAATTTACATCAAAGTACAACAAATTCATTTCAATATCACATCAAAGACGGTAATCAATTGGTCGTAAACCCTTGAGATGCATAATTGAAGAGTCATCAATGTCCAACAAGAATGTATACATTTTGACAAACTAGCGTGCTTTAGAGATCACATTGGTGTCTATATCCATGCTGTATTCAATAGAACTCATTGAGTTCATTTCTCGACTCTCTCCTGTCCTTGAATTTTCAGATATCAGACAGTCTTTTAGATCACTAACAACTTGGGACATGCTTGGCCTTCTTGCAGAAGAAAGATTCACACATGACATTGCTAGTTCAATAGCCTTCCAGACAGAACCAGTGTCGTAATCTCGGTGAAGGTTTGGATCTATAATTTTTCCAATATCTCCCATTCTTTCAATACACCCGACCCATTCTACTATGTGAGGCTTTTCACGGGATTGGTCTATTATACGACGGTTTGTGATGATCTCCAATAGTACAATTCCAAAACTATAAATATCACTTTTCTCTGTCAGCCAATTTGTTTGATAATACCTGCAAAATAAGACATGAAAGATGGTTTATGGTAATTAACTATCAAAAGGGGGTGTTAATTTATAGATTATATTATGGAGTAAATACTCACTCAGGATCAAGATAACCAGGAGTTCCAGCAACAACCGTTGATACATATGTTTCATTTCCGATGGGAAAAGATCTCGAAAGCCCAAAATCGGCTAGTTTACCCTGGAAACGTTCGTCCACAAGTATGTTTGTACTTTTTATGTCTCTGTGAACTATTGGTGGTTTGCATCCAGTGTGTAAGTACTCCAATCCTACCCAAAAAAAATATAAAGTAATGTTTTGGCAGATGAATTATTGAATGAAGTGTTTCATCATAGTGCGTCTTAGGATTAATTTTGCTGTTCAAAGTGACTCAGAAATCAGAATCTTACTGAGCCCAAGGAATGCCATCAGAAATCAGAATCTTACTGAGCCCAAGGTTTTAAGGCTTATATGAAAGGTTATTAAGGTTTGTATTCATTTTTTTCAAGTTTAATAAAGAACCCATATAAAAATGGTATTTTCCATGTTTCAAAAAAAAAAAAAAGTTATTTTCCACAATCTGAGTCTCCTTTTTTTTTGCTAAGTTTATCGCGAATATTTGAATATTAGCTATGAGTGAATTCACTCTAATTCAAACAAACTCGATTGCATCATATGGTAATATAAGTTTCGTAGCTGCTTCAATGGAGGCAAAGCAAAACTAATACAATTCTTAACTTAATAATTGTCTTAAATTTTAAAGAATAAATTAGTGTGTACCTAGTGCTGCATCCACAGCTATTCTTAGTCTACTTTCCCAGCTCAGGACGAATCTGCCATGCTTTCCTGTATAAATCAGAAATATTTCAGATCGCTAATCTTTGTCTCAAATTGAACGTTAGATATCACAGTTTGATTTTCACAAAAATCAGTAACTATGTTCTATAATTAATACCTGACAAATGTTGCTTCAAGTCTCCATTTGGCATGTACTCATAAATAAGGGCCAAGTGGTCTCCTTCGTCACAATAGCCAACAAGGCTCACCAAATTTATATGGTGAACTCTCATAAGCAGTTCCACCTAACCAACCAACCATCAGCTAGTACTAAAAATTACGTTTACACATATTAATTGGATTTCCGTAGAAGATCGTTGTGAAAAATTAGTACCTCTGCCTTGAAATGTTTATAGCCTTGAGATGATGATTGAGAGAGCAATTTAACTGCTACTTGTTGGGAACCATTAACACAACCGTGATAAACAATTCCAAACCCTCCTTCACCCAGAATTCTTTGAAAGTTATTCGTCATTTCTTGAACCTCGAAATATGTAAACCTTATCTTTTTCGATAGAAATGATGGTTCTGATTGTTTAGTGTGTCCAATATCTACTGCAGGAACACTTGGTGGAGCATCTATATCTACACAGTATAACGTTTGGTTTTGCAAATATAAACATTGATTTTATATAAAAAATTCTCTAATGATTATGTGGCTCAAAGACTCACCTGAAGGCACCTTTTTCTTTCGGAAAACAAAAAAGAGAGCTACAACCACTAGAACAACAAGCACGGACGCAACTGAGGCAATAACCGGAACCAAGAATCCTTTTTTCTCTTTTGGATTGCATGAACTAAATCTGTATAGCTCTGGATTTCCATCAAGTCTACAAGGAACATGTGATACAGAAGTTGTTAAATTAATGCATGCACCATTTAGATTTGGAAGGAACATAATTAAATTGCCAAGTAGACTCAAGACCATATCTTACTATAATTTAATCATATATATTTAGGCATCTTAATACTTGTAATTGTAAAAAACGCTATAATTTATTAATAAATGCATGCTCATAAACTGAAATAAAAATCTTACTGTAATAACACAAGTCCTTGTTTTTCTCTGTCAAGTAGAATCTGAGGAACTGAACCGCTGAGATTGTTCCCACTTAAGTTTCTGTCAAAGAAAACAAAAATCATATATAGAGCCAAATCCAAGGAAAATAAATCACAGTTCAAAATGTTCATTCTGCTTTTTAGAAAACTTACATCAAAGACAATGATTTGATGTTGGCAAGAAAAGCAGGCACAGGACCAGTCAAGTTATTATTAGATAAGTCCCTGCATGCAGAAAAACAAAATGTTGACTTGCATGTTTTGTCCAAACAAATCGTTTTTGGTTTAATGAGTCAAGGATAGAAGTACTTACAATTCTTGTATTTGCGTTAAATTCTGTAAAATTGGTGCTATGCTTCCTGTTAATCCACTTGCTGACAAATTTCTAATTATACAATCACAAAAAAAAAACTTAAAAATTCTATACATACATAAGTTTTAAATTAGGAACTTTGTTTGTGATGAATAGCCTTACAATGAAATGATTTTTGGTGGAGTGGAGGTATCTACGTAAAAGCATTTAACATTTTCCCATGATAAATCTTGAGGGAGGCATGGATCTCCTTGCCAACTGATTTTACTCAACCCGTAAGTAGCTTTGATGTTCTTGATAGCAGTAACTAACATAAACGTTAGAAAAATGAAAACTTTAATAGCATATGGGAGAAATAGACATTTATGTAACGTAATAAGTGCAAGTTTGTGTGAGTTACCATCACTTAGGTTTGTTTCCAACTGTGGGAAATCGATAACAGTGAAAGCCTCAATAGCGTTGATCAGAGGTGGAAGGGTTGAGTTTGGAGTTCTTACTAGCTGTAAATTGCAACCTCCCGAGTCACATTGCACTGGTAGGTCAGTGTATAATGTAAATATCTCTAACTTGGGAGGACGCAAGGCTGAATAATTAAAGTTTCCTTTCAAAACGACGTCGAATTCCCTCGTCTCATTGGCTTGAAGGGTTTGTATCTCGGCGAAGTGCATGTACAAGTACACTTCGACATTAGAGGATCTGGGTTTCCATGTGATGAATAGTGGTTCACTGGTGTTTCTAGGCGTGGCAGCACTTTTGAGTGCAGCTTTTGGCACCTCATATGGATTGGAATTGTTTATATTGAGACTAGTCGTTATCTGCGTATATGAAGAGTCGAAATATGGAAACCAAACACGATCATAGACGTCATCGTCATACCTGCAAACTAGATTGTATTAGGCCAAGTAATTAAGCATATCAATCTCTATTACTAATTTACTATAATTTGGTACAATCGAGTGTCTTGATGGTTACTACTAAATAGGCCTTATTAGCCTACTTGTTTTGGACAATCATTTAAAGGTTAAAGCATGATCTTCATGAAGTATTAGTACAATTATCAGTTGCCAAAAATATATATATATATATATATATATATATATTTATCAGAATATAATATATCATATCCGTTCACACTTCACACAAACATTTGCAGAAATATATCCGGATTAATTAAGTCTAAACAAATATGTTTGTAAATACCAGAAAAATAACAGTAATTTACGGATGAATTAACAAACTAAAACTAAAGGCATATATCATGATTAATTGCAGAGAACTCTCACTTATTGTTTGAAACAAAATCGACCTACCTTATATGCCCAACGGAATTGCTATAATAGTCCCGGAAAGACAGCCTCAGTGAACCGGATTGCGTAACATAAGTATCATTTCTAAGTGGCCGTATCTCAATTGCTGAAATTACTGGTACGGTTGTTCCTGTTCTAACAAGGCATATATCCAAAGAGTTTGACTTAGCTTTGTGTATGATCTCCTCTTTTGTACCATTTTGTCTTCCTTCCATATCTACTCTTGTCCACTTGTTGGTACCAAGATAGAGATCGAAGTTTGGAAAAACATTAAGACCATCGTAGTTTCCATATACGAAGCTAACCGAGATGAGATAATTTGTGCCACGCTTGATATTCAGACTATAACAGTTACGTTTTCCTTCTGGAAAGTATCTTAGCGTCAAATATGGTTTTAGAAATCTTTTGTTGAGATCTTTATCGACTCTACCACTTTTTCCGGTCTGGATGAAAGTGGAATCCGATGTGTATGTTAATCCATTAGAGGGATCACTATAAGGAGATTCCTCAATGGGGAATCCGCAATCCAAACTGATGAATCCTGTCCAAACATAAAAGGGATGAATGGGGAAAACGAAAAAAGTATAAGATATCGCAAGTCAAAGCAAGATCCTGGATGTAGAAACATTAAAGAGGTGATATATTACCTTCTTGTTTCTGAGCTCCAACGATAATGGCGAATACTCCAATTATGGCCAACAAAAGATGAGTCTTCATCTTCTTGGAAAGTTTTTTTCTGGAAATCAAGAACATAACAAAGACTGGCTTCCAGAAAAATAAGAAAGCTACGTAAATTAGAAATACCTCATTTACACATTAATAATACAAAAACAAAACAAAACAAAAAAGTCAACTCATGCAAGAAAATTAAAGAATGAATAACTGCGTAAATTCCATTGACATATTCCAACTTCCAAGCCAACTAGTATTCATTCTAATAGGCTGTGTTCACAGAATTCCGAGATCTTGCATGAATTGTGTCAATATCAGTTGAATGATTTCTTTAAACCTTGACCAATAATAGTATATCTTCGATTATGCACGAAATAAGCGAATGCAGAAATTAAACATAAGGATTGTGTTTGGTAATTTAGACCCGGTCGTAAGAGACGGATTCACACTTATTACATATATATATATATTTTTAGTTATATTTATACTTTAAAAGTTTGAATCAAACTCATGTGGTTTACATAACAGTAGGTAAGATTTTTCTGGATAAACTCACCATAAGTTATTTTTATTACCTGAACTCTACGTACCAAGCCTACACATCAGTCTTGCAGTTTCTAAGGAATTGATAAAAACAAATTGGATCATTTTCTATTTACATTTTTCATCTTCCATATGGTTAAAAATAATAAGCTAAACGGAAATTTTGAAATTTGAAACCAATATCTTGCTGCTCAAGAAAGAACAAAATAAAAGTTGAACTACGTAAAAATATTATAAACAAAAAAAGATCACCTCTTGAACTATAAAAAAATAAAGATATAGATATGGTTTTGTTTAATTTAATTATTTGCTTCTTACAAAAATCACGTATTTATACGAATATATATTCCCACACGTTAAAGATAGGGAAACAGATTATAAACCACAAAAACACTATCACGCAACTTTTTTCATCTAGTTATATAAACAAATTTTCGAGTGTCAAGCTCCATAAACATATATAATACGAATGCGAACTATATCCTAAATGAATGTAAAAATGCGTGTCATTAATCCCGCAGAGTATAGGAGTGAAGTGAAAGATTTATTATATCTAATCGCTACATTTGACGTTAGCTGCCAGCTATCTCTCAGGCTATATATATAAGTAATACATAGATGATGTATTATAGGCATATGAAACGAATATTAGGGCATGTCAATGGGATGACTGAACTTAGTTTATTTGTCAAGACCAAGAATTTTACATTATTGTAGGGATATATGAATAATGATTAAGGTGAAAGTCAATAAAACTTTTTTTTTTTTTTTTTTTGTCGAAAACATATTTATTTATCGAGAATTATTGTAATCATGATACAATGCTGTTGTTAGCCATGAAGGCGGATAACTACATCCAGAAAAGAAAACTCTATTTGGAGGACCATTACGAGCTAAGAGATGAGCTGTAACATTACACTCTCGTTTAGCAAAATTAAAATGAACATAATGGAATTTAGACAGCCAACGTTTAATATCTTCTAATAAATTGGAGACATTTATGTCTTCATCGTCTTGGAGTAGTAGATTGACAAGGAGTTGGCAGTCTCCTTCAAAGCAGATTTTATCATAACCCATGCACCAGACATTTTGTAGAGCCACTAGCATCGCTTTCCCTTCAGCTTCCAAGCATGAAGAAGTGGTTCCAAGAGCGGTTGAGCCCCAATACTTACTATGTCCATGAGTATCTCGAACAATTCATCCTGCGGTAGCTTGTCTTGTGTCTGTGTTATAAGCTGCATCGTAGTTGCATTTAAATTCTCCATGTGGGGGGCGAGACCATTGAGGCTTGGGAAGAGCTAATTTCGTGGATGTTGATGGCATGTTTATCGCAACTATCCATTCATTGACATCCGCCAGGGTTTTGTGAACATCCTTGTATAGCTTTAGTGTCTTTTGTTGGAAAATTAAATTATTCCGAGATTTCCAAATTCTCCAAAGTATCAAAAAAGGGAGTAATTTGTCTATAATAGGAATCCCGACCATTTCTTGTGCTTGAAGTAGTGAATGTATAATACCTTCCGTATCTTGGGAGGGAATAGACAGGAAGTTGAAAGGAGTTTTCGATATTCGCCAAATGGAGGTAGATACATGACACGTAAAGAACAGATGGTGGATTGTCTCCGGTTCCAGTCCACATCGTGGGCATATATCATCGATAGCAATACCTCGACTTTTAAGTCTTGTGATAGTTGGAATTGCTTTTGATAGTATTCTCCACATAAAGTGTTTTAGTTTAGGCATGATTTGAAGTTTCCAAATTTTCCTTTTAAGCAAAGGGTCACCGTGTGGTATATCCGGAGCATTTAATTGAAATTCTGGATGGTGTCGGATAAACCAGTAACCTGATTTAACAGTATATTGGCCATTCTTTGTGTAGTTCCATCGTATCTTGTCCTCTTTTTTTCCTTGGCCTAAGTATAACGATTGTGCGAGAAATCTGTCTTCTGGAGTTAAGTAAGCTGTACTTGCTATTGTATCCCATTGTTGAAAAGAACCAGTTTTGGTAATGATATCTTTTACCAAAATGTTACTGTTTACCTCCTCACCAATTGCGGGTCTAGGTGGATGGGTAGGGAGCCAGTTATCCTTGAAGATTCGAGTTTGGTAGCCATTACCAATGATAGATCGGGACCCCTTTTTCAGTAGATCTATGCCAGAAAGTATCGAAGTCCAACCATAGGACTGATATGGTTTTGTTGTGGCTTCGAAGAGATGGCTATCTTTAAAATATCTGGCTTTGTATAATCTGGAGAATAGGCAGTTTGGGTGTTCTAATAATCTCCAAGCTTGCTTCGCCAACAGGGCATCATTAAACTTTTCTAGGTCCTTGAAGCCGAGTCCTCCTTCATATTTGGAGTATTGTAGTCTTTTCCAAGCAACCCATGGAATCCCTCTTGTTTGTGATTGTTTTTCCCACCAGAATTGGGTTAAAATACTTGTAATGTCTGCGGTCACCTGTTTTGGTAACTTAAAACAGGACATTGAATATACAGGCATGGACAAAGCCACCGATTTCAGTAATACCTCTTTCCCGGCTGGTGAGAGTAATTGGGATCTCCAAGATGATGTTTTTTGTTTGACACGGTTGATGATGTTTGAGAACATCTCTTTCTTTTTCCGCCCAAATTGTTCGGGGAGACCCAAGTATTTTCCGCCACCACCATGATTTGTAATTCCTAAGATAGATTTCAAACGTTCCTGTTTGCGTCCAGGAATACGTGATCCAAAAGTGAGCATTGATTTGGTTTGATTCACTTTTTGGCCAGAGCATTCTTCGTAAAGTTTGAACACATTTCGAATTGTCGTAGCATTTTTAGCATTTGCTTGGCAAAAGAAAAGAGAGTCATCCGCGAATAGAAGATGTGTGATTCGAGGGACATCATTACCATTCCCAATCTTGATTCCATTTATTTTTCCTTTTTTAACATTTTGATCAAGAAGGTGGCTCATCACGTCGGCACAGAGTATAAAAAGATATGGGGAGAGAGGGTCGCCTTGTCGTAGTCCGCGTTGTGGTTGAATGTGACCCTGCGAGCATCCGTTTATAAGCACAGAGTAGGTTACGGTTGTGACCATTGCCATAATCCATTTGATCCACTTATTATTAAAACCAAAAGCATGCATAGTTTCTTCCAAAAACTTCCATTCGACTCTGTCATACGCTTTCATCATGTCTGTTTTGATCGCCATATACGTTTGTGATACGCGTTTTCGGCTTTTTAGAGAATGCATTAGTTCATGAGCAATCATAATGTTGTCAGAGATCAAACGGCCAGGTACAAATGCGCTTGTGAATCAGATACAATTGTATCTAAGAAGGTCTTCAAACGTAAGACAAGGATTTTGGAGATGATTTTATAGAATATGTTACAAAGAGCTATAGGTCTGTAATCAGCGAGCGTTCTAGGTGATTTTGTCTTTGGAATCATGCAGATATTAGTATGGTTGTATCGTTCCGTCATAATTGCAGAGTTAAAAAAGTTGAGAACTTCTGAAACAACATCGCGTCCCACGATATCCCAACATTCTTGATAAAATCGGGCTGTAAGACCATCCGGTCCTGGGGCTTTATCAGCACCAATTCCACAAACAGCGTCATATATTTCTTGTTCTGATATGTCTCTTGTAAGGATTTCATTAATCTCAGATGTAACTGAAGGTATGAAACCATCGAATATCATTGTATTGAGACACGATTTGTTACTTGAATACAGATTTTGAAAATATTGCTGGGCATAATTACCAATATCTCGATCACCATGATAGATGTTTCCGGCATCGTCTCTTACTGTATGTATTCTGTTTCGTGAATATCTTGTTTGTGTTACGGCATGGTAGAAATTTGTATTTTGATCTCCATGTTGTAGCCAGGAGTTTCTACTTTTTAAGTACCAGTAAGTTTCTTCATCACGGTATGCCTGAGCAAGTTCACGTCGGATTTGAGGAATACAATAGGGTGTGGGATCGATAGCAGTCAAAGCAAAATCTAGTTCTAATTGCAGAGATTCAATCTGTTTTGCAGAGTTTGTTCTAGAGTTGCCTCGACATTCCCTCATTACTTGTTGAACTTTGGAGATCTGATCATTAAACGTATAATTATTCTGTTGTTTTACAGAACTCCATCCACGAGAGATATAAGATCGAAAGTCTGGGTTGTCCAGAAGACGTTTATCAAATCGGAATGGTCTTGTAATGAATTCTTCAACAAAAGCAACTTTGGTGATAACAGGCCGATGGTCGGAGGCACAAAAACCTTTAAATTCGACCTCCGATCCTGGGAAGTTTGCCAACCACTCAGAATTAGCAATCACTCTGTCTAAGCAACACTTAACTTTGTGTTGTCCTCGATTGCCTCGCCATGATAAACGATTTCCTTTATGGCGCACGTCCGAAAAATTACATGAGTTGTACATATTTCTGAAATCTTGAAAAGTCTTTTCATCTTGTAAAGGGCCTCCTTGTTTTTCTTTGTTTGATAAGATCTCGTTAAAATCACCAACAAGGAGCCAAGGACCAACTCTATTTTGATTCATTCGTTCAATCCTTTCCCAAAGTTCATGTCTATTTGATTGATTTGGATCTCCATAAACACAAGACAAATAGAAATCCATTCCATTATATTGAACATAAACATCAACCATGCGAGCAGATTGATACAAATGAGTAATACATAAGTGGTTTTTCCAGAAAATAGCTAGTCCTCCACTATGCCCTTGTGGAGGTATTGTAAAAACAGAATCAAATCCTAATACAGAGCTAACATCCCGAACTACATCACATTTATTCATTGTTTCAACCAGAAAGAGTATATCTGGGGAAACCTTGCGACATAATTCCTTAAGCCTGTCTTTTGTCAAGGGTGATTCCAAACCCTGACAATTCCAGGATATTATCTTCATATTGTTCTTCAGAGGCGTGAGGGAATGGTATTCCCCTCATATCCAGTTCCTTCGTGGTCGACGCTGAACGATCGTGGCGAGGCACATGATGATTCTATCTTGATCGGAAACAGGTCCATCCGATCGTCCTCAATGAGTATTGGTACCGCTTGGCGCTTTCGTTGCGGCACATCTTCCTTGTTATCGTCCTCGACTTCATCTTTGATTGCAGGTGCTTGAATCCCCTTCCCAAGTTTGCGTTTGTTGGATGTCGTAGCATGGATTGGTGCATCCTGGTGACATCTGAATGCGTCGAAATCTGATGACATCTCAGAGTAGTTGTAGTCATTAGAAAACGCACCTTGTGAAGTGATTCCTGGGATTATTGGAATTGAATCATCGGTATACCCACGGTGATATGATGCAGCCATGAAACTTGATTCGGCATTGTCATATTGTCGTAGCATGGATTCAACTTTAGCACGTTTAACAGAATCGAAACCGGAATTTTCTTCCTGGTCGGCATAATCCTTTAATAGAGTTGTGAACTCTCCTTCTGTAAACTTGCCTTTCTCCAATTTTGCCTGAAGGTATCTCCATGTTTCAGAAATCATATCTTTGTCGTCCCGGATTTCAAACGGTGCATCATCGCCAGTTGTCGCTGAAACGGTGTTTGTTGTTGTGCGCTGGTTCAAGTCAGTGTCGGCGTTTTGAAACTACGGAGGGGCAGGATCGGTTACCGGATCTCTTTGTTCATCATTGCCATCAACATTGTCATCATTTGGGTCATCCCGGTCTTCGTCTTCATTGATTAGTGGGCAGTCTTTGGCCTCATGAGTTAGCAGCCCGCATCTGATACAGAAGTTGCGCAGCCGTTCGTATCGGAATTTGAGGGTGGTGTTTTCCCCTGCCACAAATTGAAAATTTCGCTGAAATCGAAGGGGAGTATCAATGTCCCAGTCGAGTTTGATCCGTACGAAATCCACCATATGCATAGCATCATTGAAGTCGATATCAGCCACAGCCCCAAGCTTTTCGGCAATGTATTCCACCATTGTTCGGTTGAGAAATTGAGGAGGAATTCCTCGCACTTGGACCCAGAAGGGTATTCTCTTTAGGTCCTCGACACTTAATTCTGGAACCCATCTCTGTGTGACGAGCATCCATTCACCAAAAGACCAGAGACCCCTACGGAGAACGAGATTAACAGCCTCTTCACTTTGGAAAATGAATTGAAATTTCCTTGAATCGAGAATTCTGCCAATAACAGTATCGCTCATCCCCCACAGTCTTGGCATTTGGCCAATCAATGCTCGCATATTCTGTTTTTTCGGATTCAGAAGAACTCCGACAATGGCGTATTGATTTGCTCGCACCGCTTGGACACAAACCGATTGTGGCAAAGCAATTGGGTCATCATTAACCCCCATATCGATCTCCTGCATTCGCCGTCGTAGATTGTCACTCATAACAGTAAGAATTTTGTATTGAATTGGTGAAAAACTCGAGAGGATGTGGGGATTTATATAGATCGGTATCCATGGCGGTTGGGGATGGAAGTTGAGAGAGAGAGTAAAAAACCGCCAGAATAACTGTCTAACGGACGATAACCAACGACAAGATTTCAGATTAATCGGGAGTATAACCGCCGGACAATGCTCACCGGATGGAAAAACGGAGGAAACTGGTTTTTTCCTTCGTCTTAGTGTCGGGAGAGAGAGAGAGGAAAGTTAGAGAGAGAAGTTAGAGAGAGAATCATTTCAAATATTTCGTTTTAGTCAATAAAACTTATTTAAACCGTCTAGTTGTTGTTAAATACAAGTCGTTGAAGTCGTTGGCAAAATTATCATATAGTAATGGAGCTTTGACATTAGATCAACTAGGCAGGTTTTACATTATTTAAACAAAGATAACATCAGGTGCTTAGATTTAATGTTCAAATTTTTCCACGATTTGGAATATAAAGGTATATATTTTTGTTAGACCATCTGAGACGTGCTGGGACAAGTAACATGAAACAATATTATTGGAGAGTTATTTTTTTTTTGTTTAACGGCCATTATTATTATTGGAGAGTTTCCCACGCCAACATGCAGATATGTGTGATAATTTTAATTTTAATAAATCTAAAGTATTTCTATTTGTACTAGAAAATCAATATATTCTTTCATAACTTTCACAGTCTTTCGTATCGAAATTTTGTATGTTCACTTGAAAATGGAGTGTTATCGCCAACTTTTTCTGGCGTTGAGCTTTGGGGCTTTCGCCATTATACATTTTGTTCAAGCTCAGCCTGATCAACAAGGTAATTTTTATATATCATTGGTTAAGTATATACTTGTTGACCATGGTTGCTTCATGTTCACTTGTTGACCATGGTTGTAGTTACCTGTTCTCGCTTTTTTTGGGTCGAGATCATCGACCAATTTCTACTCGTTGCATGCATAGACAAAATTACATAACCAGGATTTGGTTTGCTAAATGAGAGTTGTCTCTTCTATTAACATTTTTGATTTTCTTCCTTGTAAGCTTCATGTTCTAACAAGCAAGAAAACATTATTGGCACTAAAACATTTTGTGTCTTGCCAGGATTCATCAGTTTAGACTGTGGTTTACCTCCTAATCAGTCTCCTTACACCGACCCAGTTACCGGATTAATATTCTCATCTGATGCTGATTTCATTTTAAGTGGTTTACGCGGTGAAGCTGGGGATGACAGAACCTATACCTACAGACAGTATAAGGACTGTCTCTTATACACATCTAGATGTGTATAAGAGACAGGAATAATTAAAGTTTCCTTTCAAAACGACGTCGAATTCCCTCGTCTCATTGGCTTGAAGGGTTTGTATCTCGGCGAAGTGCATGTACAAGTACACTTCGACATTAGAGGATCTGGGTTTCCATGTGATGAATAGTGGTTCACTGGTGTTTCTAGGCGTGGCAGCACTTTTGAGTGCAGCTTTTGGCACCTCATATGGATTGGAATTGTTTATATTGAGACTAGTCGTTATCTGCGTATATGAAGAGTCGAAATATGGAAACCAAACACGATCATAGACGTCATCGTCATACCTGCAAACTAGATTGTATTAGGCCAAGTAATTAAGCATATCAATCTCTATTACTAATTTACTATAATTTGGTACAATCGAGTGTCTTGATGGTTACTACTAAATAGGCCTTATTAGCCTACTTGTTTTGGACAATCATTTAAAGGTTAAAGCATGATCTTCATGAAGTATTAGTACAATTATCAGTTGCCAAAAATATATATATATATATATATATATATATATTTATCAGAATATAATATATCATATCCGTTCACACTTCACACAAACATTTGCAGAAATATATCCGGATTAATTAAGTCTAAACAAATATGTTTGTAAATACCAGAAAAATAACAGTAATTTACGGATGAATTAACAAACTAAAACTAAAGGCATATATCATGATTAATTGCAGAGAACTCTCACTTATTGTTTGAAACAAAATCGACCTACCTTATATGCCCAACGGAATTGCTATAATAGTCCCGGAAAGACAGCCTCAGTGAACCGGATTGCGTAACATATGTATTATTTCTAAGTGGCCGTATCTCAATTGCTGAAATTACTGGTACGGTTGTTCCTGTTCTAACAAGTCATATATCCAAAGAGTTTGACTTAGCTTTGTGTATGATCTCCTCTTTTGTACCATTTTGTCTTCCTTCCATATCTACTCTTGTCCACTTGTTGGTACCAAGATAGAGATCGAAGTTTGGAAAAACATTAAGACCATCGTAGTTTCCATATACGAAGCTAACCGAGATGAGATAATTTGTGCCACGCTTGATATTCAGACTATAACAGTTACGTTTTCCTTCTGGAAAGTATCTTAGCGTCAAATATGGTTTTAGAAATCTTTTGTTGAGATCTTTATCGACTCTACCACTTTTTCCGGTCTGGATGAAAGTGGAATCCGATGTGTATGTTAATCCATTAGAGGGATCACTATAAGGAGATTCCTCAATGGGGAATCCGCAATCCAAACTGATGAATCCTGTCCAAACATAAAAGGGATGAATGGGGAAAACGAAAAAAGTATAAGATATCGCAAGTCAAAGCAAGATCCTGGATGTAGAAACATTAAAGAGGTGATATATTACCTTCTTGTTTCTGAGCTCCAACAATAATGGCTAATACTCCAATTATGGCCAACAAAAGATGAGTCTTCATCTTCTTGGAAAGTTTTTTTCTGGAAATCAAGAACATAACAAAGACTGGCTTCCAGAAAAATAAGAAAGCTACGTAAATTAGAAATACCTCATTTACACATTAATAATACAAAAACAAAACAAAACAAAAAAGTCAACTCATGCAAGAAAATTAAAGAATGAATAACTGCGTAAATTCCATTGACATATTCCAACTTCCAAGCCAACTGGTATTCATTCTAATAGGCTGTGTTCACAGAATTCCGAGATCTTGCATGAGTTGTGTCAATATCCAGTTGAATGATTTCTTTAAACCTTTTTTTGAACTAATGATTTCTTTAAACCTTGACCAATAATAGTATATCTTCGATTATGCACGAAATAAACGAATGCAGAAAACATAAGGATTGTGTTTGGTAATTTGGACCCGGTCGTAAGAGACGGATTCACACTTACTACATATACATATTTAGTTATATTTATACTATAAAAGTATGAATCAAACTCATGTGGTTCACATAACAGTAGGTAATAAAACTTATGGATAAACTCACCATAAGTTATTTTTATTACCTGAACTCTACGTACCAAGCCTACAGATCAGTCTTGCAGTTGCTAAGGAATTGATAAAAACAAATTGGGTCATTTTCTATTTACATTTTTCATCTTCCATATGGTTAAAAATAATAAGCTAAACGGAAATTTTGAAATTTGAAACCAATATCTTGCTGCTCAAGAAAGAACAAAATAAAAGTTGAACTACGTAAAAAGATTATAAAAAAAAAAGATCACCTCTTGAACTATAAAAAAAAAAAAGATAAAGATATGGTTTTGTTTAATTTAATTATTTGCTTCTTACAAAAATCACGTATTTATACGAATATATATACCCACACGTTAAAGATAGGGAAACAGTTTATAAACCACAAAAACACTATCACACAACTTTTTTCATCTAGTTATATATACAAATTCCCGAGTGTCAAGCTCCATAAACATATTTAATACGAATGCGAACTATATCCTAAATGAATGTAAAAATGCGTGTTATCAATCCCGCAGAGTATAGGAGTAAAGTGAAAGATTTATTATATCTAATCGCTACATTTGACGTTAGCTGCCAGCTATCTCTCAAGGTATATTAATACATAGATGATGACTGAACTTAGTTTATATGAAACGAACTTAGTATACATAGATGATGACGTATAGGCATATGAAACGAATATTAGGGTATGTCAAGGGGATGACTGAACTTAGTTTATTTGTCAAAACCAAGAATTTTACATTATTGTAGGGATATAGGATTAATGATTAAGGTGAAAGTCAATAAAACTTATTTAAACCGTCTAGTTGTTGTTAAATACAAGTCGTTGAAGTCGTTGGCAAAATTATCATATAGTTATGGAGCTTTGACATTAGATCAACTAGGCAGGTTTTACATTATTTAAACAAAGATAACATCAGGTGCTTAGATTTAATGTTCAAATTTTTCCACGATTTGGAATATAAAGGTATATATTTTTGTTAGACCATCTGAGACGTGCTGGGACAAGTAACATGAAACAATATTATTGGAGAGTTATTTTTTTTTTGTTTAACGGCCATTATTATTATTGGAGAGTTTCCCACGCCAACATGCAGATATGTGTGATAATTTTAATTTTAATAAATCTAAAGTATTTCTATTTGTACTAGAAAATCAATATATTCTTTCATAACTTTCACAGTCTTTCGTATCGAAATTTTGTATGTTCACTTGAAAATGGAGTGTTATCGCCAACTTTTTCTGGCGTTGAGCTTTGGGGCTTTCGCCATTATACATTTTGTTCAAGCTCAGCCTGATCAACAAGGTAATTTTTATATATCATTGGTTAAGTATATACTTGTTGACCATGGTTGCTTCATGTTCACTTGTTGACCATGGTTGTAGTTAACTGTTCTTGCTTTTTTTTTGGGTCGAGATCATCGACCAATTTCTACTCGTTGCATGCATAGCCAAACAAAATTACATAACCAGGATTTGGTTTGCTAAATGAGAGTTTTCTCTTCTATTAACATTTTTGATTTTATTCCTTGTAAGCTTCATGTTCTAACAAGCAAGAAAACATTATTGGCACTAAAACATTTTGTGTCTTGCAGGATTCATCAGTTTACCTCCTAATCAGTCTCCTTACACCGACCCAGTTACCGGATTAATATTCTCATCTGATGCTGATTTCATTTTAAGTGGTTTACGCGGTGAAGCTGGGGATGACAGAACCTATACCTACAGACAGTATAAGGATCTAAGATATTTTCCCGATGGAATACGAAACTGCTATAATCTGAAAGTAGACCAGGGCATCAACTATTTGATCAGAGCTGGCTTTGGATATGGAAATTATGACGGCCTTAATATATATCCCAAATTTGATATGCATATAGGTCCTAACATGTGGATTTCGGTGGATTTGGAATTTGGAAATGATCGGGAAATCATTTACATGTCCAAATCGAATTTATTGCNTTTGAAGTTTCCAAATTTTCCTTTTAAGCAAAGGGTCACCGTGTGGTATATCCGGAGCATTTAATTGAAATTCTGGATGGTGTCGGATAAACCAGTAACCTGATTTAACAGTATATTGGCCATTCTTTGTGTAGTTCCATCGTATCTTGTCCTCTTTTTTTCCTTGGCCTAAGTATAACGATTGTGCGAGAAATCTGTCTTCTGGAGTTAAGTAAGCTGTACTTGCTATTGTATCCCATTGTTGAAAAGAACCAGTTTTGGTAATGATATCTTTTACCAAAATGTTACTGTTTACCTCCTCACCAATTGCGGGTCTAGGTGGATGGGTAGGGAGCCAGTTATCCTTGAAGATTCGAGTTTGGTAGCCATTACCAATGATAGATCGGGACCCCTTTTTCAGTAGATCTATGCCAGAAAGTATCGAAGTCCAACCATAGGACTGATATGGTTTTGTTGTGGCTTCGAAGAGATGGCTATCTTTAAAATATCTGGCTTTGTATAATCTAAAGAATAGGCAGTTTGGGTGTTCTAATAATCTCCAAGCTTGCTTCGCCAACAGGGCATCATTAAACTTTTCTAGGTCCTTGAAGTCGAGTCCTCCTTCATATTTGGAGTATTGTAGTCTTTTCCAAGCAACCCATGGAATCCCTCTTGTTTGTGATTGTTTTTCTCACCAGAATGGGTTAAAATACTTGTAATGTCTGCGGTCACCTGTTTTGGTAACTTAAAACAGGACATTGAATATACATGCATGGACAAAGCCACCGATTTCAGTAATACCTCTTTCCCGGCTGGTGAGAGTAATTGGGAACTCCAAGATGATGTTTTTTGTTTGACACGGTTGATGATGTTTGAGAACATCTCTTTCTTTTTCCGCCCAAATTGTTCGGGGAGACCCAAGTATTTTCCGCCACCACCATGATTTGTAATTCCTAAGATAGATTTCAAACGTTCCTGTTTGCGTCCAGGAATACGTGATCCAAAAGTGAGCATTGATTTGGTTTGATTCACTTTTTGGCCAGAGCATTCTTCATAAAGTTTGAACACATTTCGAATTGCCGTAGCATTTTTAGCATTTGCTTGGCAAAAGAAAAGAGAGTCATCCGCGAATAGAAGATGTGTGATTCGAGGGACATCATTACCATTCCCAATCTTGATTCCATTTATTTTTCCTTTTTTAACATTTTGATCAAGAAGGTGGCTCATCACGTCGGCACAGAGTATAAAAAGATATGGGGAGAGAGGGTCGCCTTGTCGTAGTCCGCGTTGTGGTTGAATGTGACCCTGCGGGCATCCGTTTATAAGCACAGAGTAGGTTACGGTTGTGACCATTGCCATAATCCATTTGATCCACTTATTATTAAAACCAAAAGCATGCATAGTTTCTTCCAAAAACTTCCATTCGACTCTGTCATACGCTTTCGTCATGTCTGTTTTGATCGCCATATACGTTTGTGATACGCGTTTTCGGCTTTTTAGAGAATGCATTAGTTCATGAGCAATCATAACGTTGTCAGAGATCAAACGGCCAGGTACAAATGCAGCTTGTGAATCAGATACAATTGTATCTAAGAAGGTCTTCAAACGTAAGACAAGGATTTTGGAGATGATTTTATAGAATACGTTACAAATGCAGCTTGTGAATCAGATACAATTGTATCTAAGAAGTTCTAGGTGATTTTGTCTTTGGAATCATGCAGATATTAGTATGGTTGTATCGTTCCGTCATAATTGCAGAGTTAAAAAAGTTGAGAAATTCTGAAACAACATCGCGTCCCACGATATCCCAACATTCTTGATAAAATCGGGCTGTAAGACCATCCGGTCTTGGGGCTTTATCAGCACCAATTCCACAAACAGCGTCATATATTTCTTGTTCTGATATGTCTCTCGTAAGGATTTCATTAATCTCAGATGTAACTGAAGGTATGAAACCATCGAATATCGTTGTATTGAGACACGATTTGTTACTTGAATACATATTTTGAAAATATTGTTGGGCATAATTACCAATATCTCGATCACCATGATAGATGTTTCCGGCATTGTCTCTTACTGTATGTATTTTGTTTCGTGAATATCTTGTTTGTGTTACGGCATGGTAGAAATTTGTATTTTGATCTCCATGTTGTAGCCAGGAGTTTCTACTTTTTAAGTACCAGTAAGTTTCTTCATCACGGTATGCCTGAGCAAGTTCACGTCGGATTTGAGGAATACAATAGGGTGTGGGATCGATAGCAGTCAAAGCAAAATCTAGTTCTAATTGCAGAGATTCAATCTGTTTTGTAGAGTTTGTTCTAGAGTTGCCTCGACATTCCCTCATTACTTGTTGAACTTTGGAGATTTGATCATTAAATGTATAATTATTCTGTTGTTTTACAGAACTCCATCCACGAGAGATATAAGATCGAAAGTCTGGGTTGTCCAGAAGACGTTTATCAAATCGGAATGGTCTTGTAATGAATTCTTCAACAAAAGCAACTTTGGTGATAACAGGCCGATGGTCGGAGGCACAAAAACCTTTAAATTTGACCTCCGATCCTGGGAAGTTTGCCAATCACTCATAATTAGCAATCACTCTGTCTAAGCAACACTTAACTTTGTGTTGTCCTCGATTGCCTCGCCATGATAAACGATTTCCTTTATGGCGCACGTCCGAAAAATTACATGAGTTGTACATATTTCTGAAATCTTGAAAAGTCCTTTCATCTCGTAAAGGGCCTCCTTGTTTTTCTTTGTTTGATAAGATCTCGTTGAAATCACCAACAAGGAGCCAAGGACCAACTCTATTTTGATTCATTCGTTCAATCCTTTCCCAAAGTTCATGTCTATTTGATTGATTTGGATCTCCATAAACACAAGACAAATAGAAATCCATTCCATTATATTGAACATAAACATCAACCATGCGAGCAGATTGATACAAATGAGTAATACATAAGTGGTTTTTCCAGAAAATAGCTAGTCCTCCACTATGCCCTTGTGGAGGTATTGTAAAAACAGAATCAAATCCTAATACAGAGCTAACATCCCGAACTACATCACATTTATTCATTGTTTCAACCAGAAAGAGTATATCTGGGGAAACCTTGCGACATAATTCCTTAAGCCTGTCTTTTGTCAAGGGTGATTCCAAACCCCGACAATTCCAGGATATTATCTTCATATTGTTCTTCAGAGGCGTGAGGGAATGGTATTCCCCTCATATCCAGTTCCTTCGTGCTCGACGCTGAACGATCGTGGCGAGGCACATGATGATTCTATCTTGATCGGAAACAGGTCCATCCGATCGTCCTCAATGAGTATTGGTACCGCTTGGCGCTTTCGTTGCGGCACATCTTCCTTGTTATCGTCCTCGACTTCATCTTTGATTGCAGGTGCTTGAATCCCCTTCCCAAGTTTGCGTTTGTTGGATGTCGTAGCATGGATTGGTGCATCCTGGTGACATCTGAATGCGTCGAAATCTGATGACATCTCAGAGTAGTTGTAGTCATTAGAAAACGCACCTTGTGAAGTGATTCCTGGGATTATTGGAATTGAATCATCGGTATACCCACGGTGATATGATGCAGCCATGAAACTTGATTCGGCATTGTCATATTGTCGTAGCATGGATTCAACTTTAGCACGTTTAACAGAATCGAAACCGGAATTTTCTTCCTGGTCGGCATAATCCTTTAATAGAGTTGTGAACTCTCCTTCTGTAAACTTGCCTTTCTCCAATTTTGCCTGAAGGTATCTCCATGTTTCAGAAATCATATCTTTGTCGTCCCGGATTTCAAACGGTGCATCATCGCCAGTTGTCGCTGAAACGGTGTTTGTTGTTGTGCGCTGGTTCAAGTCAGTGTCGGCGTTTTGAAACTACGGAGGGGCAGGATCGGTTACCGGATCTCTTTGTTCATCATTGCCATCAACATTGTCATCATTTGGGTCATCCCGGTCTTCGTCTTCATTGATTAGTGGGCAGTCTTTGGCCTCATGAGTTAGCAGCCCGCATCTGATACAGAAGTTGCGCAGCCGTTCGTATCGGAATTTGAGGGTGGTGTTTTCCCCTGCCACAAATTGAAAATTTCGCTGAAATCGAAGGGGAGTATCAATGTCCCAGTCGAGTTTGATCCGTACGAAATCCACCATATGCATAGCATCATTGAAGTCGATATCAGCCACAGCCCCAAGCTTTTCGGCAATGTATTCCACCATTGTTCGGTTGAGAAATTGAGGAGGAATTTCTCGCACTTGGACCCAGAAGGGTATTCTCTTTAGGTCCTCGTCACTTAATTCTGGAACCCATCTCTGTATGACGAGCATCCATTCACCAAAAGACCAAGGACCCCTACGGAGAACGAGATTAACAGCCTCTTCACTTTGGAAAATGAATTGAAATTTCCTTGAATTGAGAATTCTGCCAGTAACAGTATCGCTCATCCCCCACAGTCTTGGCATTTGGCCAATCAATGCTCGCATATTCTGTTTTTTCGGATTCAGAAGAACTCCGACAATGGCGTATTGATTTGCTCGCACCGCTTGGACACAAACCGATTGTGGCAAAGCAATTGGGTCATCATTAACCCCCAGATCGATCTCCTGCATTCGCCGTCGTAGATTGTCACTCATAACAGTAAGAATTTTGTATTGAATTGGTGAAAAACTCGAGAGGATGTGGGGATTTATATAGATCGGTATCCATGGCGGTTGGGGATGGAAGTTGAGAGAGAGAGTAAAAAACCGCCAGAATAACTGTCTAACGGACGATAACCAACGACAAGATTTCAGATTAATCGGGAGTATAACCGCCGGACAATGCTCACCGGATGGAAAAACGGAGGAAACTGGTTTTTTCCTTCGTCTTAGTGTCGGGAGAGAGAGAGAGGAAAGTTAGAGAGAGAAGTTAGAGAGAGAATCATTTCAAATATTTCGTTTTAGTCAATAAAACTTATTTAAACCGTCTAGTTGTTGTTAAATACAAGTCGTTGAAGTCGTTGGCAAAATTATCATATAGTAATGGAGCTTTGACATTAGATCAACTAGGCAGGTTTTACATTATTTAAACAAAGATAACATCAGGTGCTTAGATTTAATGTTCAAATTTTTCCACGATTTGGAATATAAAGGTATATATTTTTGTTAGACCATCTGAGACGTGCTGGGACAAGTAACATGAAACAATATTATTGGAGAGTTATTTTTTTTTTGTTTAACGGCCATTATTATTATTGGAGAGTTTCCCACGCCAACATGCAGATATGTGTGATAATTTTAATTTTAATAAATCTAAAGTATTTCTATTTGTACTAGAAAATCAATATATTCTTTCATAACTTTCACAGTCTTTCGTATCGAAATTTTGTATGTTCACTTGAAAATGGAGTGTTATCGCCAACTTTTTCTGGCGTTGAGCTTTGGGGCTTTCGCCATTATACATTTTGTTCAAGCTCAGCCTGATCAACAAGGTAATTTTTATATATCATTGGTTAAGTATATACTTGTTGACCATGGTTGCTTCATGTTCACTTGTTGACCATGGTTGTAGTTACCTGTTCTCGCTTTTTTTGGGTCGAGATCATCGACCAATTTCTACTCGTTGCATGCATAGACAAAATTACATAACCAGGATTTGGTTTGCTAAATGAGAGTTGTCTCTTCTATTAACATTTTTGATTTTTTTCCTTGTAAGCTTCATGTTCTAACAAGCAAGAAAACATTATTGGCACTAAAACATTTTGTGTCTTGCCAGGATTCATCAGTTTAGACTGTGGTTTACCTCCTAATCAGTCTCCTTACACCGACCCAGTTACCGGATTAATATTCTCATCTGATGCCGATTTCATTTTAAGTGGTTTACGCGGTGAAGCTGGGGATGACAGAACCTATACCTACAGACAGTATAAGGATCTAAGATATTTTCCCGATGGAATACGAAACTGCTATAATCTGAAAGTAGACCAGGGCATCAACTATTTGATTAGAGCTGGCTTTGGATATGGAAATTATGACGGCCTTAATATATATCCCAAATTTGATATGCATATAGGTCCTAACATGTGGATTTCGGTGGATTTGGAATTTGGAAATGATCGGGATATCATTTACATGTCCAAATCGAATTTATTGCAGATTTGTCTTGTCAAGACAGGAGAAACTATACCAATGATATCAATTTTGGAACTACGGCCATTAATAATTGATTCTTATATTACGCGATTCGGTCCCTTGAACCTCATTTACAGGCGGCACTATACTAGCAATTCTACCGGTTTTATAAGGTATGTAAACTCAGCTACAGAAACTCTTGGCAAAACATTTTAACATTTACGTGTACTTTCATAGTTGATTTTATTGTGTTTATTTGATTTATAATTATTATTTAAAAAAGAAAAATAGATCTACATGAAAGGGGTTATATTTAGACTCTTAAATTTATTTAGGAAAATTGTTTTTCTAAGCTCTCTTTCGAATGTATTCGATAGAAAAAACGTCCAATCGAGACTTCTAGGAATAAGGGTGAGAGATTGTATGTTTTACACGTCATTCCACGAATATGCACACACTATCGCTAATTAGTTTTGAATCAATTAGAGCCAATCAATTCGATATGGGTATTGTCAATCGTGAACAAGTACGTTAGGAATCTCACATTAAGAAGACCTTGAATAAGTAAGGGATGTTTTAACCAAAACCACGAAAATTAAAACATTTGTTTGTCTTCGAAAAAAATTACTTAATGTGTAACTAAAAACACTAAGCCAATCATAAAAAATAATGTAAAATAGACTTGGTCACAAAAAGTACCCAATTAATTTAGAATTTGCATAGAAATGAAAAAAAAATCTTATATTTTGAAACAAAAATAAATTTCAGAAACAACTTATATTTTCTTTGTTATAAAAACATCTTACAGTATATTTTATAATAAATTTCAAAAACAACTTATATGCGCATATACATCATTCATTGTATAAAAACAAATATATATATATATAATATATAATGGACATTGATGAATTCATTTATAGACTTCCATGAAGATTGCCTTAAATTTTGAAATCCATATTTTATTTTATTTTCACTAAGCCAATTCTATCATATCTTTCAATACCATTGACCTCATACGTTATCACTCAGCAAAAACTAACACAAAGATTGTTCCAGATATCCAGATGATGTCCTTGATCGCAAATGGAATCGATATGATTGGTTAGAAACTGATGTAAACACCACACTCAATGTGAGATCCTCTAGTCCCTTTCAAGTACCAGAAGTTGTAAGTAGGTCTGGAATCACGCCCAAAAATGCTACCAGGCCACTCAGATTTTTATTGTCACTAGATGACGACAGTGATAAAGTTAATGTGTACTTTCACTTCACCGAGATTCAAGCCTTAGGAGCCAACGATACCAGAGAATTCGACATTGAATTGGATGATAATGTTATTCAATCAGCATATAGTCCTACGATGTTACAATCAGATACCAAATACAACCTATCACCACAAAAATGTGGCTCCGGCTTGTGCTACTTAGACCTCGTTAGAACTTCGAGGTCAACTCTTCCGCCATTGATTAATGCTATTGAGGCTTTCAAGGTTATGGAGTTTCCATATGCTGAAACAAATCCAAACGATGGTATGTCACTATTTCTCCATAGAATAATTAGAAAACTCTAATTTTTTGTTGCTAATTTTTGGTTTTCTCATTAATTTTGTGTCAGTCGCTGCTATAAAGAATATCCAAGCTATTTATGGATTAAACGTAATAAGTTGGCAAGGAGATCCTTGCGTACCTGAACTTTTAAAATGGGAGGATATAAAGTGCAGCTACACAAATAAGTCTACTCCTCCGCGAATTGTTTCCTTGTAAGATCACATCTCATATACATTATTTCATCTTAAAACTCAAATCTCTCAAGTATCTTATTCTTGAAATTCGATCTAATAATGTAAACAGAGATTTATCATCACGAGGGTTAAGAGGGGTCATAACGCCCGCCTTCCAAAATTTGACCGAGCTTCGAAAATTGTAAGCGCATGCATACTATTTTATTATTTTCGGTTTACATTTTTTTTTTTTTTTTGCGAAAGGTTTAATGTTTCGGTTTAATCATTATAAAATCTTATACATTTATAAAAATGAGTGAATAAACGAAGATGATGTCGTAAACGGAAAATAGTATAAGACCATGTTATTCTTGCAATTGATACGCGTTATCATATTTCCAATTTGTGATATCTAAATTTAAAAAAAAAAAAAAATTGGAGAAAAGAAAATTATATTCTTTATCCTACAAACGAAGAAAGATGGAATGACGTTATAATTTTTTGCAAACGCTAGGGACTTATCAAATAACAGTTTTATCGGAGGAGTGCCCGAGTTTCTAGCAAGCATGAAGTCATTATCGATCATGTAAGTTGATGTAAACAAACATAATGGCCACTTATTTGTAAACTAGATTTGGTTGGTATCAATATAATGGTTTCTCTGTCATGGTCAGAAATTTAAACTGGAACGATCTTACGGGTCCTCTTCCTAAAGCCTTTCATGATACAGAGAAGAACGGACTGAAGTTAACGTAAGATTTTCACCTTTATATTTTTTTGCCATAGACTTTCACAGGTTTTTGTCTAGCCAGTTTTAATTAATCTTATTCAACAACACTTATTTTCCTAAGGATCCAAGGAAACTCAAAGCTTTGTGCTGATGCGTCATGCAAAAATAACAATCAAAAGTACGTTTTACCAGTTGTTGCATCGGCAGCTTCTGTGCTCATCCTTGTAGCTGTAATGATTCTCATCCTCGTTTTCAAGAAAAAAAGGCCAACGCAAGGTACTTAATATATATATAGATATGGTATATATCTTTATTGTAGTATACTAAAGGATGCCTAATCTAATGGTTTTTATTTTTTTTGACACATGATTCTTTATCTTCAGTTCAACATGAGGTACCAAGTAGACCATCCATATTTACTCAAACAAAAAGGTTCACATATTCCGAGGTGGTAGCTTTGACAGATAACTTTGAAAGAGTTCTTGGAGAAGGAGGATTCGGAGTAGTGTATCATGGTTCTTTGAATGGTACACAACCAATAGCTGTTAAACTACTCTCTCAGTCATCAGTACAAGGCTATAAAGAATTCAAAGCAGAGGTTTGTTTGGTTTATACATAATGTAAATGTTGTAATTAATATATTTTAGCATGGCCTAGAAATCTTCTTAAAATAATTAAGCTCTAAATTATTATTTTGGAATGGCTCCAGGTTGAACTTCTTTTGAGAGTTCACCACGTAAATTTGGTCAGTCTAGTTGGATATTGTGACGATGACAGCCACTTGGCCCTACTTTATGAGTATGCACCCAACGGAGACTTAAAGCAGCATCTCTCAGGTATAACTTTGAATATATCACATTTTACAAGCAAAGGCGATTGACTCACATGAATTTTGATGTTTTATGTCTTTACAATATCACTCATATGTTCGAATTATAGGGGAACGTGGTGGCTCTCCTTTGAGGTGGTCAAGTAGATTAAAAATTGTCATCGAGACTGCACAAGGTTCGTTCTAAATTCAACATCTATCAATCATTTTACATTGATTATATATGACATGAAGGATTTAATTATCTACATAGGATTGGAATACTTGCATACGGGTTGCAAACCTCCAATGATACATCGTGATGTCAAGACAACAAATATACTTTTGGACGAGCACTTCCAAGCGAAACTAGCAGATTTTGGCCTTTCAAGATCATTTCCAATTGGAGGTGAAACCCATGTGTCAACAGCTATCGTTGGTACTCCTGGATATCTTGATCCTGAGTAAGTGTTACAACACCGCTCTAGTTTGACCTAGTGTTGTTTAATTGTTTTCATTCTTCATTTTATAAAGAAACTCCACGTCTTGTCTTGCAGATATTATCGAACGAATAGGTTGAATGAGAAAAGTGATGTATACAGCTTTGGGATTGTAATATTGGAGATAATCACAAGTAGGCCTGTAATTCAGCAAACTCGAGAAAAGCCACACATAGCAGCATGGGTTGGACACATGCTTACCAAGTGAGATTTTGAAAACGTTGTGGATCCAAGACTTAATAGGTATTATGAGCCTATTTCTGTTTGGAAGGCTCTTGAGATAGCAATGTCATGCGTAAATCCTTCTTCAGAGAAAAGACCAAACATGTCTCAAGTTACTAATGAGTTAAAGCAGTGTCTAACATCAGAAAACTCAAGACAAGGAGGCTCAAAAAGTTCTGTTGAACTGAGCATGAGCTTTACCACTGAAGTTACCCCTAACCCACGATAACTTATGAGCCTCAATCCCACGATCACTAAGGATCGACTCTGAATATTATTATTGTTTTGTGTGTGAAGAAAATCTTCTTGCTGATCATTTATTAGTATAACTTCGATTTTACTTATGTTTGTTCTCGTATGTAATATTTTAGCTATGAGTGTGGATTTTTTTGTTTGATTTTGGTTTTACTTTGGTTCTGTTGGGTCTTCGACTAGATGATTGCAAACGAGCAATCCAGATTTAGTTACACTTTCAAAACATCTTCTTATTATATAAAGTTGCATTCGTCAAAGTTAGTAATTCACATGATCGTGACACGTGTCAAGTTAATCGATAAGATTTTGACACATGTTACAAAACATCAACCAATTATATTTTATTACTTTAATATAATGTTAACATAAATCTAGAAACTAATTTTTTTAAAACATCAACCAATTAGATTTTATTTTAACATAAAGTTAACATAAATCTAGAAACTAATTTTTTATTTAAAAAATAACTTTTATGTTTTCCAATTATATTATGGAAATTTTATGATCAATCACTAAAGGTAAATAGGAAAATAATTAAAAATCAAAAAATTAAATAAGAAAATTAAAAAAAGTAAAATTAGATTAAACAATTTTAAAAAAATTAGATTAAAGGTTTTAAAAACAAAAAGATAAATAAGTATCGCTTATGTTTTCCAACAAAAGAATAAATAAGAAAATTATAAAAAAGAAAAATTAAATTTAAGGTTTTAAAAATTAAAAAAGCAAATAAGTATATCTTATGTTTCCAATTATATTAAGGAAATTATATAATCGAGTAATTGATTTCTCATGAAAAGAAAGATGATATACAATTTAAAAGAGAAAAATAGTCAAATATAATAAAAACAGAAATCACAGTTGCTAATTAATATGATCTCGACACGTGTCAAATATCTCGACTCAGATTTTTACACGTGTAAAAAATCAACCAATTAAATTTTAAAATAATGTTAACATTAATCTAAAAATTATTTATTTCTTAAATGTATCGATTATTAATACTAAAAAGAAAAAAAAACTAAAAATCAAAAAAAAAATAAGAAAATTAAGAAAAAAGAAAAATTAATTTTTAAACTTTAAAAAAAAACTTCAACCAATGAGAAAGTAACAGACAATAGAAGAGTATCTCAAGATTTTTTGTTGAGTATCTCAAACCAGAACCGATTCTCACACTTTCTCTTCCTCTCCTACTTTTTCAATTTTTTTAATTATTTTAATAGTAAGATACTCTCTTAGATACTACCAATGGGTTGCGCTTATGTTATGTGGTCATTTTCTCTTGCACTCACCTGTAAGAAATTCATGAAAGTGGCATTTTAAAGACTTGAATTTGAATTGAACCAGAAAGTACTTTGATTTGGATTTCACTTGAAACTGGTATGTTTCTCTTTTCTTTGTTGTAATGGATGAATGATTGAAAAACATAGAGTATTATGGATAGTTGTTTCTCTGTCTTGGTTAGAGATTATTCCTTAGAAAGAGTTTCTCAAGTCTTTTCTTGAATCACTCATGGCTCTTTTACTATCTCAAAGTCATGGATGTGTATTACTCTCCCTAAAAATTAGTGTAATCTCTGGATGCATTATATTTCCTTCGTTCACACTGAGTTTGAAGTCTCCAATATCCTTACGCATATTTGGATATGTGTAGGATATTGGAGTCTTTACCTCAGGAAAGTACCTATCTATAAGATCAGTGAAATCTCGATTTTCATTGTTATACCATCATTTGCTCTCTTATACGATAGAGCAAATTTGTTTTTTAGTGGGGGATAAAAACACTAAGATAAATTTTCACCCTACTTTTAAATTGATTTTTTCAACCAAGGCTAACTAACCACGTATTTCTGACCCACTGAACTGATCAAAATTTACCTACATTTGATTTTTTGTACGGTCTTTGCACTTTGTGGTCACCTCAACGGCTAGTCACACGCCCTTTTGTAATAAAAATTTTAGATTAATGTTACCAAAAAATCCATAAAAGTTTGAAAAATATTAAATTTTATATTTTTATGTTAAAAATAAGAAATTTATGGTTAAATATACAAATCATTTATATTATATATGGATAATGTAATATAATGTGTTATATATGGATGATTAAAAGTATAATTTAATACATGTCGTACATAAAACTATAAGAATGACATACATCAAACTAAATCTTTAAATAAAAAACATATAGTGTAATGTGTGCATTCATATATTTCAATATAAATTGTTCCACTTTATTCAAAATGCATCAAACTATATTTTCAACCACAAAATTGACACAGTTATTCAAAATGTACACTCATACTCTATAAACTTTTTTAACTAAAAATTAGTATCAAGATATATAGTTTGTTCTATATCATTCGTAGTTTATCCTAAAAAATTTTCAACTTTAAGATCAAATATTAACACATAGTATAATTTTCATTTTTATTATTTATTAATCTGAATATTTTTTAGTTTAATTTTTTGTCATTTTTAAAAATTTTATGAAATTTTTGAAATTTTTTAAAAAATTGTTATTTTCTAAAATAAATTCCAAAATTTTATATTATATTATTTCAATAGTACAGTTTTGATTATAAAATTAAAAAATTACCGCCATTAACATTATGTTAAGTCCCTGTATCTAAATGGTTACAATTTAAAATTTGGTGTATTATAATGGGAAACAAAAATTAGTTGATGTATTATTCTAGGTATTGAAAAGTTTGAGTATTAGAATGGTAATAAAAATTTAGTTGGTGTATTTTTATGAAATTCTCTAAAAAATATTGTTAATTGCTTTATACTCACTTTTCGATTCATATAGAACGATAATTAACCATAATTTTTGTTCAATGTTCTCGTTTCTGTTTATGGAGATCATTGATCGGTTTTTTTAGTTGTATGCATGGTCACTTAAAATTCACAAAGCAATTATAGATTGGAGAGATATGGCATCGGCTACATTTATAAAAATATTTTAATTGATTTTCTTCAGTTACATATTTCTATCCAAAAATAAATATTATTAACACAAATATTTTTGTATTTTGCTAAGATTCATGAGCTTTGATTGTGGTTTACCCCCGGTGAATTTCCATACCGACCCACTAATCGGATTAACATTCTAATCTGATGTCGATTTAATCCAAAGTGGTAAAAGGGGTGAAGTTGTGGATGTTGTGACTTATACATACAAGCAGTACAAGAATGTGAAATATTTTTCGGATGCAATACTAAACTACTATAATTTGACAATAAACAAGGGAATCAACTATCTAATCAGAGCAGGTTTCTCATATGGAAATTATGATGGTATTAATATATATCCTAAATTTGATTTACATGTGGGCTCCAATATGTGAATTGCAGTGGGTTTGGAAACAAAAAATGATCTTGAGATCATTTACATGAGAAAGACAAACTCATTGCAGATTTGTCTTGTCAAAACAGGAGAAACTATACCAATGATATTAACCTTGGAAGTGGAACTACGGCCATTGAGTAATGATTCTTATATCACGCGATTCGATCCACTGAACGTAATTTATCAGCGGATCTATACAAGTGACTTTCACGGTATATTAATTAACACTATAACAAAAAAGGTGTATAGTATCAATTATAATATGTCGGAAAAATAACTCACACTAATTAGAATTACTTATTAAAAATGATATTAAATATATGGTTCAATATCAATTATATTGATTTATTTGGCATCAATTAACTAAAATTGATACTAATTTATTTTATGTTGCATCATTTAAAACAAAATTTATATAAAATAATAATTCACAATAATTAAACAATTGATGTGAATTTTAATATCACTTAAATAAAAATATATAAAGTTTATATCAATTAATAAATGATGTTAACAAAATTTCAATTAAACAACTGTTTGTCTCACATCGCCAATGAAAAATGAAGAGAAGAAAACTACACTATTAAACATATTGACACCAAGTTTTAAATTTTTTGATACATGTTAAATCATGCATATGTATTTACATATATTCATTACAATAATAAATACAAAATGATTAGTCATCTATAATATTATGAAAACTAAAAAAAATTAACATCACTTATTTATAGTTGATATAATAATAATAGCAACAAAAATATATGATATAAGTATGTAACATCAATTTTCATAACCGAAACAAATATTAACATCATTTATATTAACTGATGCAAATGTTTACTTCATTTTTTTACAAATAATACATATTAACATCATTTACAAAAATAATGAAAAGAGTTGCATCAATTGGTTAATCAACACAAAATATTAGAGTTACCACATCGAGAATCAATTATATAAATGATACAAATTCATTTCTGTCAATCAAAAAACAATGTAAACTAATAAAACAGATGACACTACACATCTTATTTCTTAAATCATGCAATTCAGTCCATTGAACCTAATTTATCGACAAGCCTATACAAGTGACTCTCGCAGATATATATGGTATGTTAAGTCAGTTTCAGCAAGTTTATTTTCCAAACAAATTTAAGCTAGTGTTTATTTATGATAGGCTTAAACTTTTTTTACATCAGGATTTTTGATCCAATCTAGGTAAAACTATAGAGAGATGCTGAAATTGATTTGTTTCAGTTTTAAATTTTTTTACTGAATATAAATTTTATGGTTTTTTACGAAAAATTAACACTTTCTATATTTATTTTACACATATAGTAGTTTTAATGTTGAGAAAATGGCCTAGAATAACCCTGTTTATTTTAAAAATAGCTACAATAACTTACTAAATCTAAAATAGCTATAATAACCTACTAATCCTTTATGTAATTCTATAATTCCTAAAATATCCTTTATAGTTTTGTGTCTTAATTTCTTTTTACTATATATGTTAATTGATTTATTTTCTCATAATTAAAAAAATCATAAATATATTCTTTTAATTATTGCTAATCAAAAAAGGAAATATAAGATATCGTTATTGTTTCACTTTCAAACCTAAATAAACCCTTTTTTTTAACACCAGTTTAGTCGTCCACAAAGATACTGTTCTAAGAGCCGACGGTTCCATTTTTTTTTCCTAAATAGAACCGATAGATTTTTGATCAAATTCGACAGAAACTTAAATTTTTTCGTCAGACTCCACTGTTTTATCTCCAGATTTACTTGCCTTGTCTCCAAATTGGCTTGCCTTCATCGTAGGTGCACCTGCATCTGTTACTTTCTCCATCCCGAAGGTAACATGTTGTTCAATTGGCTTTAAATAAGAGCTGTTTTTTGTTTTAATCTGTATTTTATAGTCTCACCGAAATTTTGTTGTAAATTGTCCATATCTGATTATAATCTTAGAATCAATTTTCCTTCTGAAATTCTGGATTTTCATTTCTTTTTTATTTTGAAAAGGGATTTTCATCTTATATATATTGTTTGTTTCATTGATTTATATACAAACCCAAAATCCTCGTGGAAAGTAAGTCAAATTGTATTATTAATATACATATGGGTATGTATTATTAATATATATATGGGGGATTACATACATAACCGTGGTTTCGAATATTGATGATACGTGATGTGTAGAAGTATTGCAGCGAAGGTTGTGGGCCTTTGTCTTTTAGTGAGTTGTGTTACAACAAAATAATCGTGATTTTGTGCAATACACCGACTGATTTTGGAGACTAATTTCTGTAGTTTAACTTAAATAGGTGGATTAGAGTTGATGAATTTGAGTGAGCAAACAAAGTTACAAGTTTCTCTGAAATAAAAGCTTGAATTGCTGGCTTTGCTTTAATTTGCAGTATGTTCAATGAATTATACATTTGATAGATTAAGTGATAGCCTATCTTCTCTGTATATTTTTATGTATTGATCCAAGTATTTTGTTTTTNCGTCAAAGATAACCATTGGGTAACACTATACATTTCTATCCCTAATGGCTCTATTGATGTCTTTGATTGTTGGCTCAAAGGAAGTACGAACACAGAGATTGTCACAGCGGTAAATCCAGTGGCTCATATGTTACCCCATTTACTACGAGCAGCAGCACCACCATCAGAAAGGGGAAAAATGAAAGTCCAAAAATACAAAATTCGAAGACCGCGAAAGAGGATTCCCCAACAGCTGAAATCAGGTGATTGTGGAATTTATGCCGTAAAATTTGTTGAATGCCATGCGTTAGGTGCTGAGTTGACTACACCTTTGTCGGACGGGAACATCAAAATGGTTAGAGAAAAGCTTGCAGCAGAGATATTCGACGAGACAGAGCATCATGGGCAAACTGTTTCTAATCAGTTTCCATTTGGGTCAAACAATCACGATTTACTACATCCTTATTAAAGCTTTTTTGTTTTTGTTTTGAGACAGACATCCTATTAAAGTTTTGGACCATCACAGAGTTTAATGAATCATTTTTTTTGTTGATGATTTATACGATTATATTTTTGAACCATCACAGAGTTTAATGAATGTCATGGTACCATCGCTATCTTAGTCTTGTTTCCTACAGTTCAATACGACATCGTGTACGAAGTACTTAAAATAACAATATTAAGTAATTTTTTTGGCTAATACTCCCCCTTTGACGAGTAAGTGAGCACAGAAAAGTAAAACTGCAGGTTTCTAAGAAATACTGCAGGTTTTCGAGTCGGCCAAAAATTTGAAGAGTCTGTCAAAACAGTGGGAGACTCGCAGATTAACATTGAAGTCTGTCAGACTGTTTGGAAGACTTCTGGAGAGTCTGCCAAATATCAGCAGAGTCTGCCAAATTTTTGCAGAGTCGGCCAAAATTTTGAAGACTCTGCCAAAACAATGGGAGACTGGCAGATTGACATTGAAGTCTGCCAAAATATTTGGAAGACTCTCCCAGAGTCTATGAGAATGTTAAGCAGACTCTCCCAAACTCTGCCAAATCTCTGGAGAGTCAGCCAAATTTTTGCAGAGTCGGCCAAAAATTTGAAGACTGTGCCAAAACAATGGGAGACTGGCAGATTGACATTGAAGTCTGCCAAAATATTCGGAAGACTACCGGAGAGTCTGCCGAAATATCCGCAGAGTCTGCCAAATTTTTGTGGAATCTACTAAAAAAATCGGAAGACATGCTCATATTCTCTCCAAAATTCGCAAGTCTACTAAAATTTATTTTGATCTACTATATTAGTGACATACCAGCAGACTAAAATCTATGTCTGCCAAAAAATCGTCTATGATTTATCAAATCGTAGTAGTTTAAGAAATTACCTCTATCTCCATGGACATTAGATCATGGTATTTTTGAATGTGATTTGCTTCTTTTATTATCATGATGATGAAAATTTTAGATGAATAAATCTACAAAACGAAAAATTAGTATTCAGATTTTAGTTTACAAATCCACAATATGTAATTTTATATATAACATAATCAAAACCAAAACAGAGAAGAAAAAAAATACCTATTACACTTTAATGATGGTCAAATTATGAGATTCTGAAAAATTAAACCGATGATGATTTTGACCTATAGAATTTTTTTGGGTTTAAAGATGTACTAGTTGTCAAATAAAATAGCGATCAGTAGAGAAGAAGATTAATGTTTTTTAAACAATGGTGTTTAAAAAAACTGATGGTATCTAACGTATAGAGAAGAAGATGAATGTGTTGCCTTTTCTTGTTCCTAACGTATCTTTATTTTTTCTAAACAACTGATTGTGGCATTTATTGTTTTCAATAAAATGATTTCATTTCCTTTTTTATTTATATTATATTTATTTATTAATTAGTTAAATTTTCGTTTTTAATTGTTAGTAATGATATTTATGTGGCAAAACAAAGAAAATAAGTGATACACTTAAGGGTATTATAGGAAAAAATATTCTGAAAATTTTAAGCAATAAAAATAGGTTATTTGGGATATTTAAAATATATTTAAGGTTACTATAGCAAATTACCCTTTAATGTTTATTGGAGAGATAACACTTTTCACATTACATGACGTATATCAATGAACGTATTAAGCGTATGTGTGTTCCCTAACCATATACCAGTACACAAAAGTTGATGTATATGTCCAAGCTTGGATTGTGGTTTACAGCCTGACCGACTCACTAACCAGATTAACATTCTCATATGACGCCGATTTAATAAAAAGTGGTAAACTCGGTGAAGCTGTGATTGTTGTGACTTTTACATACATGCAATACAAGGATGTGGGATATTTTCCTGAGGGAATACGAAATTGCTATAATATGACAGTAAGTAAGAGAATCAACTGTCTAATCAGAGCAGGGTTCTCATATGGAAATTATGAGTGTATTAATGTATATCATAAATTTGATTTACATGTGGGGTTTAACATGTGAATTGCAGTGGATTTGGAAAAAAAAAATGATCGTGAGATCATTTACATGAGAATGACAAACTCATTGCAGATTTGTCTTGTCAAGAAAAACGAAACTATACCAATGATATCAACCTTGGAACAACGGCCATTGTGAATTATTTTTATATCACGCGATTCGGTCCACTGCACCTAATTTATCGGCGGATCTATACAAATAGTTTTAGGGTATATTAACACTACAACAAAAAAAGGTGTATAACATCAATTATAATATGTCAAAAAAATAACTCACACTAATTAGAATTACTCATTAAAAATGATATTAAATCTATGATTCAACATCAATTATGATAGTTGATGCAATTATTGATTTATCTGGCATCAATTAACTAAAATTGATATTAATTTGTTTTATGTTGCATCATTTAAAACAAAATTGATACAAAATAATAATTCACATCAATTAGACAACTGATCTGAATTTTAATATCACTTACATAAAAAATATAAATTTTATATCAACTAATAAATGATGATAACAAAATTCTAATTAAACAACTATTTATCCCACATCGCCAAAGAAAGATGAAAAGAAGAAAACTATCTATATATATAAAGTTACATTTTCTCTCTTCTCCTTCCGCCACATCAGCAGCCACCTCATCCCTCACATCATCAATTATTTTTTATTTTTGTTTTAAAATTCACAACTTAACATTTATATTCAACTATAATGTTAGAAAGCAATAAATAAACTGAATTATAATTTTCGAAACAGAAAAAAAATTAACAAACAGTTATAAAACGTAATCTATATATATAAAATTACCTTTTCTCTCTTCTCCTTCCGCCACATCAGCAGCCACCTCATCCCTCACATCATCAATTATTTTTTATTTTTGTTTTAAAATTCACAACTTAACATTTATATTCAACTATAATGTTAGAAAGCAATAAATAAACTGAATTATAATTTTCGAAACAGAAAAAAAAATTAACAAACAGTTATAAAATGTTATAAAAAAAATAAATCAACAAAAATATGAGAAAATAAATAAACAAAAACCAAAAATATATATAAGTCATGAGCATCTCATAATTCATGATGGTAATTTATGGATGAGACGCAATTAGATAATTTGGTAGAAGAAAAACAACTCAATAAGAGAATCTAATAAACAAAATCATTGAAAAATAAATAAACTAAAAACAAGGATATATGTTAGTCTTGAACATTTCGGGTTTCATAACGGTAATTTATGGATATGGGATGGGAATTGATCAATTTGGAAGAGGAAAAACAATTCTCTAAGGGAATCCGATACAAATAGAACGGAAAATTGAGGTAACAAAGCGGGTTCGAGAAATTCTATTATCTAAAATCTCTTCCCAAACTCTGAATAATTTGGGTAAAGGTCAATTTTAGGACATATGTTTTGAGAAAATTCGGGAAAGTCCGAGAAATTTTGGAAAATTATATATATTTTTAAAATTTTAAATTTGTAAATGGGTCATCCGGATTTCGTCACCTAAGCATCCTACTAAGCATTCAAATCATCAATTACTTTTCATTTAAATCTTTTAAAACACAACTAACACTTCGACTGAGCTATAATCTTAGAAAACAATAAATATACAGAATTATACTTATAAAAACAGAAAAATTAAATTACCAAACATTAACAAACAGGTATGAAGCGCTATTAGAAAATAAATAATTTACAAAAACATGGAAAAAAAAAGATATACGTTAGCCATGATATTTCAAGTTGCATGACGGTAATATACGGTATATGGGACGTGAATGCTAATTTGGGAAAAGAAAAACAATTCCCTAAGGGAACTCGGTAAATAACCGGAACAGAAAATTCATAAATGGGACGGGTTTGGGAAAATTCTCTTCACAAACTCTCAATAATTTGGGTAATGATCAACTTGAAGACATATTTTGTGAAAATTCTAGAAAATTCGGAAAATTTTAGAAAATAATATAAAATTTAAAAATATTAAATTTTTAAACGGGTAATTAAGATAATTTACCTCATATTATTTCCTTTTATGTACATATTTGAATAAAATAATGATTTCGAATGGATAATATTTGAACAAAATTGGAAATAGGACATTAAATTTGAAACGGATACGGATGAGAAAGGAAAACTCATCTCAAAAAGTTATACGATACAACAAATGCAATACATAAAAATGGATAAAAATAAGTGACACATCCGCGCGTAGCGCGGTTTACCAACTAGTTTCTCTATAAAATAAACATATTGACACCTAGTTTTATTTTTTTTAATAAATGTTAAATCATGCATATGTATTTACATATATTTTATACAATAATAAATACAAAATGATTAGTCATCTAAAATTTATAATAATATGAAAACTAACAAATATTTTAAATTTACATGAATTTTAATATCACTTATTTATAGTTAATATAATAATAATATTAACTAACATATATGATATAAGTATGTAACATCAGTTTTTATAACATAAACAAATATTAATATCATTTATATTAACTGATGCAAATGTTTACTTCATTTTTTAACAAATGATACATATTAACATCATTTACAAAATGATGAAACTAGTTGCTTTAATTGTTTAATCAACACAAAATATTAGAGTTACCACTTCGAAAATCAATTATATGAATTCGTTTGTTTTAATCAAAAGACGATGTAAAGGCCCCTACACATCTTATTTCTTAAATCACATGATTCAGTCCATTGAACTTAATTTATCTATACAAGTGACTCTCGCGGATATATATATATATATATATATAGTATGTTAAGTCATTTCAGCAAGTTTATTTTCCAAACAAATTTAAGTTAGTGTTTATTTATGATAGGCCAAGATTTTTTTAGACTTTTTTTACATCAAGATTTTTGATTCAATCTAGAGAAAACTATTGAGAGATGCTGAAATTAATTTGTTTCAGTTTTAATTTTTTCTTTTTTTTACATCAAGATTTTTGATTCAATCTAGAGAAAACTATTGAGAGATGCTGAAATTAATTTGTTTCAGTTTTAATTTTTTCTTACTGGATATAAATTTATATTTTCTTACGAAAATTAACATTTTTTACATTTATTTTGCGCATATAGTAATTTTAATGTTTATTGTAGTAATAACGTTTTCACGTTACATGATATCCATGAACGTATGTGTGTTCCCTAAACATATACTAGTATACAAAAATTGATGTATATGTCCAATTATGGGTAAATCAGTCGTTTTTTTTACCAAATAACATTCAACATTTATTCTATGATCTGTTAAAAAAAAAAATTGTCAATGGTGTATTATTCGAGTTTGAATCCAGATGGTGACACTAACACTAACACATAAATAGTATTAACACAAACCACTAGGTTGCAAATTTCAGTTTGATCTCTTGAGCAATTTGGTTTTGAGGTATTCAAGTTTGTTTGGGAAGGTACTTGAATTTATTAGAGAGCTTGTTTGTATTACATGTGATTTCAATCGTGATAGAAAGTTTGATCACACTCTCATCTCATGGACGTGCAGAGACACACTATCAAACTATCTTAAATATTTGATATCTGTTTTTATCTTTTACTCATTTAATATTTTTTATGTTTAATATCATTGACTTGATATGTTTCCACACAACAAACACAATAACACGCAATGTCACAAGATCCACTTATTTTTTCATGGCTAACCAACTCTGCTTTTCAGGTATCATGATGATATCTTTGATCACAGATGGTCTCGATATAACTAGCTTGAAACTGATGTAACCACCTCTCTCAATGTGACTTCTTCTAATCCTTTTCTAGTGCCAGATGCTGTAAGCAGGTAGGGTATTTCCCCCAGAAATACCAGACCGTTGTACTTTTACAGACGACGACAGCGACAAAGTTATTGTGTACTTTCATTTCGCCGAGATCCAAACTCTAAAAGCAAGTGAAACTAGGGAATTTGACATTTTCATGGATGAAAATATTATTCACATAGCTTATAGTCCTAAGGTGTTAAAATCGAAAACAAAATACAAAATATCACCGCAAAATGCAGATTTGGCTCATGGGACTTGACCTCATAAGAACTCAAAGATCAACTCTTCCACCACTAATTAATGCTATTGAGGCATTCAAGGTTTTGGACTTTTCATATGCTGAAACAAATGAAAATGATGGTATGTCACTATTTATCTGTTGGTCTCTAAAATCCCATGTAAACTGCGTCATTAACATGATATTGTTCGTTTTGGACTAAATCTTTACAGATTTTTTTTTTGAGTTTCTTCCCAACAGATCTCATACTAATTGGAGTTAGGTGTTATATTATATGCAAGACAAAAATTATCTTAAACTATGGTGTGGGAGTTAAATTGATATCCCAATATTAGTTTTATATATAGCTTAACCATGAAATGATGTTATCGTGTATGCTAATTCTCGACTTTATCTTCGACATCTATGTCAGTCGCTGCTATGAAAAACATCCAAATTATTTATGGACTAAACATAATAAGTTGGCAAGGAGATCCCTGCGTACCTGAACTTTTAAAATGGGAAGATCTAAACTGTCAGCTACAAAAATAAGTCTACTCCTCCAAGAATTATTTCCTTATAAGATCACTATCTCATACACCTTCTGATGTTAAAACTCAAATCACTTAGTGACTTCATGCTAGCTAGATTCAGTTGTTGTCATGTAATGTTTTCTCCGCCTTGGCAGAAATTTAAATTGGAACAATCTTATTCGAGAAAAGAATGGGATGATTAAAGCTAACGTAAGATTTTTCACCTTTTTTGTTATTTTCCATCAGCTCTCCACAACCTTTTGTTTAGTTTCAGTCTTATTCAACAACATGTATTTTCTTAAGGATCCAAGGAAACCCAAAGCTTTGTAATGATGCTTCATGCAAAGATAAGAATCAAAAGTACATTTTACCAATTGTTGCATCGGTAGCTTCTGTGCTCATCATTATAGCTGTGTTGATTCTCATTCTTGTTTTCAAAAAGAAAAGGCCAACGCAAGGTACTTCATTATAAATGGGATATATTCTTATTTTAACAGTAATGATGTATACATAAGAAGACCAAATCGCATGGATGTTTTAGTTGTTGACATATTATTCTTTCTCTACAGTTCAACACGTACGAGTTACCAAGTAGGTGATGAAGAGTGAAGATCCATTTGCAATTTAAAGTGAAAGGATAAATTACTTAATCCACTGGAAAATTATATGGAAGAAAACGGAATATTTTAGCTTTGATCTTTGAAATTTATTCTTTGAAGAAAATGTGTGTGTGCATGTGTGTGTGCGTGTGTGTGTGTGTGAATAGGAGAGTCTTGATCATTTTTCAAGTCATCCTATGTTTCCTTTTTTTATTTGGTCTTCATCTCTCTTACTTGCTGGGCAAGAAGACTCATTTCAATTCTCTTTATATTTCCTTTCTTGCACAAGAAGAAATGAGTGCTGATTGAAAACTATTTTTAGTTTATTTGATTATCATTAGGCCATCTATAATTACACAGACAAAAAGGTTTGACTTCTTCAGAAAACGTTGTGGGATATATGCTTACTAAGGGAGATATTGAAAATGTTGTGAATCCAAGACTCAATAGAGATTATAAACTTACTTCTGTCTGGAAAGCTCTTCAGAGAAAATACCAAACTCAAGTTACTATTATGAACCAAATCAGTGTCTAACATTAGACAACTCGAGGCGAGGAGGGATACAAGACATGGGCTCACAGAGTTATGTTGAAGTTAACACGAGCTTTTTAATTTACCCCTAGCTTACGCACGGCAACTTATGCCAACAGTCCCATGATTACTAAGGACTTTGAAATTACATTGATTAATTTGTTTTGTGAAGATTATCTTCTCATTGGTCATTTATTGGTACGACTTCATTGTATATACTTCTGATTGTATCTGAGTGTGGTTTTTTTTTTTTTTTTGGTTTTACTTTGGTTATGGGCTTTGACATTTGATTTTTAGAATAGTGGGTTTCAAATACGGACGATTGCCACTGCGCAATCTAGCATTATTTAAAAAGAGTAGAAGCATAATATTATATCTTGTCATAGTATGTTTACTTAGCAGGTGAGTGCTAATTAGACAATCTTAATTACAAAGGAAGCTAGTTCTATTAACATGTGATTAGTGATTTCTTGATGCAGCAAAGATTTATTTTATTGATGTATTCCATTTAATTGATTTGTTATCAAGCCATTTCTCAAGCAATTAACGATAACCCCCCCCCCCCCCAATTGAAAATATCATGTTCTACCTTAACAAACAAACAAAGAACTGTATTTGATTAAAAAAATTAACATGCAAGACTGCCTCCACTGTTAAATTTTCAATTTAACATGTGATGATTAATCTTCAATTTTCATATCTACAATTCTTATTCATAACTTTTCGTAATAGATAGTATCACTTTCTTTTTTTCGTAATAGATATCACGTTCTTGAAACGTTGGTAAACTAAATAAACCCAATTATTGAGGAAAGCTGACATTGTGTCTGCCTCTGGGTTCGTCTAGTCAAAAACCGGTTTCAAAAGCTAACATGCAAGACTGCCTACACTGTCTGTCTATGTCCTATTATTCCAATTCACGTAAAATAATAGTAAAATATATTTATAAAAGAAAAAAAAAATCGAATGTTACAGAAAATCAGACTGTGCGAATTGGCTTTTAAAGCCCAGAGAAGCTGTAACAGTTTATAATCATTTTCTGAATCTTTCTTGGTCCTCTAAAATGTAATTTGGGTAGTTGTTTCCATATAGTTTGACGAGTCATTTAAACAAACTAATCTAGCTTTTTTCGCTAGAGTTTCTCTGGACCAAATCTCATAATTACATAAGACACTTGTTGTTCATATAGGTCACCTCCTTAATATCATATATATGACTTTCGGTACGACATATTGAGATGTTAACGTAGGTTGGACCAAACATTTAGAGTCCATAATCATAAAAAGAAAGCAAAACAATATAGGGGGGTCGCCACACATTCCAAATTATTTTCTTAATAAAACGAAAATTATATTTGATGAAAATCTTGCAGGTCCAGTGGATATTAATGTCATGAGATTAGTAAATAGACCAATATTAAAATCACACTGTGTCGACTATTATAAGCTTTCGCCTAACTCACATGCCATGATTTTGCTTAATTAAGCTCGCATGCGATATTCAATCTTATCGACCTAATTTCGTTCAAATTAGTTAGTCATAAATTCATAAATTGAGTGATACGGTAGAATATAAAAATTATTTTTCATTTACAGATAAAACATATGGACGGCCACGCGGTATCGTTGCATAGACCAAATTTGTAACTTTTTATTTTCTTTTTTGGGATATATATATATATATATGAGCATTGATATAGCTGGATCGGGTTAAATAGATAGTTATCCCCTAGCATGTTTATTTTGTTTTCTTTCTACTTTCTAGGAACGAGTAAAGGTTTTGTGTGTGAACATGTTGAAAATGCATGGCTCAGCCACGTCTCGTGCATATTGAATGCCTGTGAAAAAAAAAAAAAAAAAAAACTATTCGCAATCTATCTCTAAGCTTTTAATGCTGCAAAACTATTAATTTAGTTGGCGTCCAAAATTCACTAAGGAAATCGCTAAAGTAGATCAATTACCAAAAAAACCTCTCTAAATGATCAGATTGATATAGTGTGTCAACACTCTCTCATTTTTTTTGTAGAATCTAAGGCTTTACATTCTCGAAGTTTCTTGTCTTATTGTATTCGTTATATATACTTCTAATTCTATCGGATCAACAAAACAAGAAACCATAACTACCACAATTCTAGAATCGTCCTCAGGTGTTATCATATATTAGCTGGGGTTTGCAAATCTCTGTGTTGTTTGGATAACATTTCACATCAATCTCTTCTTTGAAGACATTTAAGAAACAAAACCCAATTGTAGTTGTGGGTTCGAATTGTGAAGTTGGAACAAAAAAAACATGTTATATAATTGCATAATAATTTGCTGAAGTAGTTAGATAAGATATAAAGTCAAGTGCAACACATGAAATTATAATTATTGAATCCTCTAGGTAATTACATCACTCTTCTCATATTTGTGATAATGGTAAAACAGTTAAGAATTGTGTGTGCTATGCCACGTACTATATAGTACTCCCTCTGTTACTTTATATTTGTTGTTTTAGAGATTTATTTTTATTTCGATTTATTTATTGTTTTTGACATTTTTTATGTAAAGTTAATAAAGTAGTATTGGAATCTGGATTAAAAACTTTTTTTAACATTCTCTTTCCAAAAAGTGACTACTTTTGAGTTTTTTTTATTTAAAAGATGATTGTAATTATTTTTTTTTAATTAAATGAGTTTCTTAATATGCGTGAATTATGTTAAAACAACAAACAATACGGAACGGAGGGAGTATAAAACAAAAACAAAAAACATAATCATTGATAGCTAATCTACTTAGTTGAAAATTTATTGTGTAGCCACATGTATGAAATTTTGATAACTACTCTAGTCAATTTCTCTTAAATTTGATTATTTTAAAATTTCTATCTTTTTTGTCTAAATATTAAATTCATTCAAAACCTAGTTGTTACAAAAAAGAGCTCAGTCGATAATACCGTGAGAGTCCGTTTAGTTAAGGCATCCGCTGATTTTTTCCTCGCGAGGAATTTTTCTGAAAAAAATCTATGTAAATTATTTCGAAATAGAGTAGATGTCTTGCACAATCCCATAAATATTTTTGTGTTCGATTCACCGATTTGTAGAATCGATCATCAGAGCCGAGTCCGATGCGATTCCAATAGTTTTGATTTGTCTTTCATGGACATACAATAGAGCCTTGACGATACATATTCCTTCAGCAACTAAGGCCGAGGAGATATGGCGTTGAGCATCGGATCCGTCCTGAAGCTGATGTTCGGAAGATCTAAAGTCTCATCCAAATCTCGCTGATTGGAATATACACTTAAGAATTATGTGTGCTATGCCACGTACTATATATAAAAAAAAAACAAAAAACATAATCATTGATAGCTAATCTACTTAGTTGAAAATTTATTGTGTAGCCACATGTATGAAATTTTGATAACTACTCTAGTCAATTTCTCTTAAACTTGTTTATTTCTAATTTTCTATCTATCTATTTTTTTTCCTATGTCAGTTTTTCTCGTCTGGTGTTAACAGTTAAGCCAGTAAATATTTAAAACAAGCTTACCAAAAGAATTTTTTTAAAACAATAAACGAGCCTTATCCCTAATAATAAAATAGAATTTGATTGATGAAGCAATGTTTGAGTGTGAGATATGATTTGGTATAATCACATGGCGAAATACAGCTTCATAGGGTGGGGACTGCCGCATTGGATTCGTAAACTTCAAGGAATAAATTTTCACTGTTGTACACGCGGCTGCACTTCATTGGTCCATTTCATTACTTTTATAAATTTGTAGGACTTGAGATTTAAGGGTTGTGGAGATGATCACATGGGAGGTTGGAAGTCTTGAAGAGTGGCATGGGCCTTCACAGAATCACAATCTCACTATTAAACCATTTGGTTCTTCCTAGAATTTATTTTCCTCTAGTTGTTAACCACAAAATTCCGAACCAAAATATCTTATTTCCGAGCCAGGTTAATATAGTATTATCTTCGTCGTGGTGTTCGAATTTGGGACTTACAATATATTTTTTTATGTTGCATAAGTTGTTTAAATGATAATTGGCATAAATCACCAAGAGTCGTCTAGAGCCACCTAAATCCGTTGACTGGTAACTTTGTATCGATGTAGTACAAAGTATATCAATTTAATAGTTACAAATCACAAAGACAGTTATTAAAACCGTTATATTTCAAAAACAATTATACCGTTTTCTCTTAATGCTATTTTTTTGCAGTTTTAACTATTTTATAACTGTTTACACAATTCACTTTAACTACTAAAAACTTTCTATTAGATCAAAGGGTTTTTAACAAAGAAACCCCTCAACTAAAGATGAATCGAGAAAAAAAACTTCAACTGTTAATTTAATGTAAAAACCCCTCAACTATAAGTCCGTTAATGAAAAAATCCATCCGTCTACAGTACCGTTAAAACTTTAAAGTTTTTAACAAAAAAACCCTCAACTAAATATGAATTGAGAAAAAATCCCTCAACTATAAATTTAGTGTAAAAACCCCTCAAATTCAGATGTATCAAATATTTACCACTCTACTATAAATTTAATGTGAAACCCCTCTATTTCTGTCTACAATGACATTATAAAGTAAATAGTCAACATTAAATCAAATACGATTTTGATTGTAAAAATTGACATGGATACGATGTGATAATGAGATTCTGTGTTTAAAAAAGTTGATTGAAAAATACATATACATTAAAAAAAATTTATACAATTTAATTTATCTAGAGTTTTGAGAAACTGAAATAATTTATCAAGTTGTACAGAAAATTTGATATTTATTCATTCTTAAATTAACTTTCAAGCCAAATAATCTTACTATATGAAATTAAAGTTTGATAATTTTAGCGTTTATCATATTGTAGATTTTAGAAATTTAAATATTTTTTCTAATTGTTTCAAGATTTTAAATACCTTGCTGTTTTTGAAAGCTATCACATTATTTTAAAATTATCTATGTCATTTTTACAATCCAAAACGCTTACATTTGATTTATCGTTAACCGTTTAGGTTTTAACGTGACTGTAGATAAAAAGGTTTAGGGGTTTTTACATTAAATTTTATAGTTGAGGGGTTTATTCCCAATCATTATTTACTTGGGGGGTTTTTTCATTAAAATCTTTTGAGATTTCGCAAAACACGTGTCGCCGTTAAGGTTTTAACGGTACTGTAAACGGAGGTGTCTTTTCATTAACGGACTTATAGTTGAGGGGTTTTTACATTAAATTTATAGTTGAGGGTTTTTTTCTCGATTCATCTTTAGTTGAGGGGTTTCTTTGTTAAAAACCCTAGATCAAATGTCTAATGAAACCACTTAAATCCATTTAATAACAAATTATCATAATCTATGAGCGTATAACATTGTTTTGATAACCGTCTAAAGTGGTTTTCTAGAACACTCCTTTTTATGACAGAACTGTGTGATTTTCTAAATTATTAGTGTTCTTAGTGTCACTAGAATTACACTAGGCTCCACAACATGTTCATCAAGCATTTTTAGATGTAAAAACGCATTTTACTTTTATTCACATAGAAACATAAAAGAGCCACGAGACATAGATATTGGTATTGTTTGGCGCGTGCGGCTCGAGAATTTATCTTTTCTCAATTTGTCTTTCGAAACATTAAACTATTGACATTAGTTTGTTTTTAGGTGTGAGCTTGTTAGTAATCATTTTCAGATTAACAGAATCGCCGGTTTACATGCTCCGATGATTACGGTAATCAAATGGGTCCCACAGTTCTACGTTGGACAAGTACACTTGATAGGATTCCATGTGGTGGTCCCCATGTTAGTCATCACTCATCAGCCAATCCCAGCCTTCAATCATGCATTTCAAAACAACACAACAAAACACTTGTTTAGTTCTTACTCACTCACTCGAGGCTAAATTCGTCAAATATGTCTTTGTTTTTCTTTATACGATGATAAAATGTGACATTGTTTGCATATTTCTAGGTAATCTCCTTTTGTTAGTCATCTATTTATATCAAACATTTCAATTCTAGATTGGTATGTAGAGTCCTACTTATACCAAACCACACATGTCTTATTTGTACGTACGTATATCATGTGACAAACATGTTTTAATAAAAGAGTAATATGGTTCAAACATATTTAAGAGAATAGTAATCATATTTTTTTGGATTTTATCCTTGAACTATAAGATTCCATCAGAGCATTAGCATTTGTTTCGACAACTCGTTGTTGGTTTAGAGACATCCATAGTAACTTTTTGTATCCAGTTTAGGTTTGAACATAAACATTATAAGTGAACCGAATCAAAGGGAATATACACTTATGAATCCAACATTGAGCCATATTTTATAAGTAACCCGAACAATAGAGAAACTTTTATATCGCAACCAAACCAACACACGTACATGTTATGATTCTTATGTGTTTCTGAAGATCTGTATTCCTTAATTCTTACAATTAAAAAAAGTTAAATTATTCAATTGCATTGGTATTTTTGTGTGATTTTTTTAGAGGGTAACAAACTTTCCTTCATGAAGTTTGATATGTGTAATTGAGTTTTCTTTAGCTTCCAAGTAAACATAAATACCCTTTATTTGCTTATGTCCCTTACCTACGGACCAATTATGTGTTTTGCAATAAAAGGGGAAATTATGCTTAAGAAAGGTATTAGGTGTGATACTAATACATTCATTTTTTCTTTGGTTTTAATTAAAGATACCATAAAAAGTAAAAACTTCATTACGATTATGTATAATATTTAACTGAAAAGTTATTGGGAGTTTTCCGTAATTATTTATCGTGTAGAAAACTCGTATTTCGTATTTAATTTGTGAACATTATAAAACATATAATATAAGGTTAAAAAAAAATTATAAAATATATCATCATAATTACGTAATACCATCATCATCATTATATCTACAAAAACATATTTTGAATTATAGGTAAGACAGAAAAAAAAAAAAAATGTTTTTTTTTAATTGAGTAGTTAAGTGTTTACCTTGAGTAAAAATACAAAATTTATTTACTTTTACTTAATTGAAAAAAAAATGGTATAACTATGATTTTTTTTTTTCGACAGAGTCATTACCTAAAATGTTTTGGGAGATTTAAAGTATTAAGCTAAGTTTACATAATTTAGATCAGTAAGGTGGGGTTTGTGCACTACGTGTTAACTTGTCCGTCATTGTATTATGCACGTAAAAACGGTATGAGATGTTGATTTCTTTCATATTCTTCCAAAAAATTACAAATGTCAGTCAATCATTTGGTTTTGACACTATTTTTATCAGCTCAACACAATCTGTAGCGAACGACACCTCTAATTTGTGATTCGTAATCATGCAATACATTGTCCAGATTAATGCTTTCAGTTTCTTATGTAAAGATGATAGACTACGTATTAGATTCATCGCACCCATAAATAACTCATTTGTTTTTGAGCGGAAACAATACCACCCGAGACTCGACCTGTTCTCAGACTCCTTCCCGATCCATCAACCTGACACCAAACCCCCATTATATGTCTGTATACTACCTTTTGAAACAATCGTTTGAGCTGCTTCAGTAAAAATATCGATTTGATCTATCGTCCATATTGTTGTTTTTGCTTCCGCTGTTTCAATAATTTTTCGTGGATCCTGATCCACCTATACTTTTTCATTACGGGCTTTTGCCTCGGCTATATTAGTTTACTGCATACTATCCTCCTTTGTTAAATGATATAATCACATCTAAATGTAAAGAGTATTTGCAATCCATGGTAATAGATAACACCTAAATTAAATCTCTCACATCTCTTACTATTCATCATAGTAAATTACCTATCAAAAATCTTTTTTACCCTTTTCTTTCCAATCATATTACAAAACACTCTTTCTCTCTCCTCTCCTATTGCTTTTAATGAAAAAGAAGAAGAGAAAAAAAAAAAAAAAAAAGAATTAGAAGAAGCAAGTAGTTCGCCCTAAATATTTCTCTCCCAGGCACGCCGTCCAAGACAACCGAGTCCGTCGTGCTCCGATTTCGGGATGGATCTCCTTCACCGGTGATCTGTCTTCTGAAATCGGAGCATCCTCTTCTCCTTTCTCGAATCTTCTTTGACTTTTTAAGATCCTGCTTTCTCTCTCCGTCAGTGGAACCGGCGTCGGCGAGATCTAGTTTCGCTCTCTCCATTGTTCTCGGCCGAGCTCTCTCTCCGGTGGATCTTTAGATGGGATCTATGGCGCTCTTGAGGACGGAGATCTCGATCCTCTCTTTCTCTCCGCCGGAATCTGTAGTTCATGCGCCGCCACCCTTTCACCTCCGGTTGAGCCGCTCTTTTTTGCAGCCGACCCCTCCGCCGAAACCACCAGATCCGCCGGATTCTCAGCCATCGGTTTCTTTCTCTCCTCCGTCCATCTCCACCTCTGCAGTAGCTCCCGCTTTCACCTCCCCCTCCCTCGTTTTCGTCCTACTCCTCGCCGGCGAAGGGACATCAGGACAGTCTGTTCCTGACTTGATTTGCACTCTCATTATGTTCCGGTGTTGTATTTTGTTGGGCATGGCCCAAACAGTTCCCGTAATAAGTTCAGATCCAAATCTGTTATTATCTCTAAAGCTCGGGTTCTTGTTTCTTCGATTCTCCCTTTGGGATAGATTCTCTTCACCACCATTTTCAAAAGGGAGGAGAAGCAGTCCGTCAAGGCAAAATCCAGATATTCTAACCAAGGTTTCGCACCAGTTAGCAGCGGCGGTATCCTCTCAAGTTGGGACGTTTCCTTTGTTGTGTAATAATAGCTCTATTCGTCACTCTTTCACCGGGTACGAAGTTTATCCTCTCTTTCTTATTCCCGTCATCAGTTTCCGGCAAGGTGTTTTGGTGGACATTAGCCGTGGTGTTCTGTCATTGGGCTTGTTAGCCAAATTTGGCCTTTCAAAGGGCATATCATTTTCCTCACTATGTGAGAAAACCATTCGACCATCCTTCTCCATTGTGGAGTATGTTGTTAAACACTCAGCCATGATGGCATTTCGAGCAATCAGTTTCGTTCAATTGCTTCTAATGGCATAAGAACTAGCCTTTTTGAAGGTGCTTTTGGTTAGTTTCTATAAATGTAACCAACTATCTATCTTTATTATGCTTTGTATTTCAATTTCTGCATCAATTTCGGATTCCTTTGCATTGTTTGCAGGAAGTCCTTTGATTGTAATCGCATTCTAAGTTTTAATATAAGAGTTTGTCCAAAAAAAAAAAAAAAAAAAAAGAAGGAGAAGGAAGAAGGAGGAGAAGAAAAAACAAGGATCAAGAAGGAAGAAGAAAGAAGGTGGTAGTGGCGACATTTACGGTGGTGATGGCGATGTCCAAGACAAGACGATTTTGATGATAATGCGAGCAACGATAACGACGTTGGCGATAATTGATGAAGATAGAAATTAAATAATAACAAAGTTAGTTAAATTATTATCGGTATAACTTTATATAATTTTGTTACGTTAACAAAGTTAACTAAACAATAATATACATTTTTCTACTATGATAACTTGTTAACATGATAATTTTCATATTTTAATATTTTACATTTTTCTATGATATGGTAATTCGATAAACATGATAAATTTATAATATGATAATTGGGTTAACATGACTTCCGAACAGTTAACAATGTTATCAGAACGGAATGTAAACCGTATTATCAAAGTTTCTAACTAATGACATTTCTGTAATTAAAAAGAATAAAAAGGATTGTTTAGGCATAAAATAATTTTTTCTCTATAAAATAACTAATTTTGATTTATCTATTACTATATACCTAAATACATGGTCAACTATTACTATATATTAAAATCACCCAAATGTAAAAGAACAAACTAATCTTGCCATTACAAAAGTAACAAATTCTTGTATACAATTCAATACATTACAGCCTACACATGTAGAGTCTAGTGTCAATGTCGTGCCATCGTCCAAGTTAAAAATTGAAGGAAAAAAAAAAAGAATTTCAATACATTACATCCCCATATGAATAGTTATTATAGGTCCATAGCGAGTAAAGATTTATCAATTTTAAAGGGCGAAAATTATTGATAGCAACAAGAGAGCGGAGCAACATGACGCGCTTGAAGGGAGCGTGAAATTATCTTTATCAAATCTGAGTGGAGCAACATGACCTTTCTCCGTACATAACTAATTATGATTGGGTGATATGGAACACGCGCTATTACCCGCGCGTGACATTGGCAATAGACATTTTCTGATACACACATATATGGGAGGGCAAGACCCAAACATACATTTAATAATGGATTTGTATTGTACGCATGACTTTGGTACATACAATACTCACTAATATAGAATATCTATATTCATTGTATACTTTCATACGAAATATTTTTCCTTTTTCTTTGTCAAAAAATCCAAATTTTAGGGAATTTACAAAGTTTTTAAAAATAAAAAAGGAGGAAAATAGCAAGGAAATTTATGTAATAAAAGTAAAAACTCTTGTAACGATAAAGATAGAGAATATTGCGAGTCAGGAAAATAAATATTTTATTAAATGCTTCAATGTAATTTATATATATACACCTCCATTTCCCCTTCCCTACACACATGAAAACACTCCAATAGTCTCTTCTTCTTCTTCTTCCTCTGCCTCCTTCTCCCCAAATCTCTCCCTCTCTCTAAGTGGCAATGTTGGCTTTGGTTTTATGCGTTCTTACGATTCTTGCGGATTTCACAACGATTTCTGAAGCAAGAATCCCAGGAGTTTACAATGGAGGAGGTTGGGAAACTGCTCATGCTACTTTCTATGGTGGCTCTGATGCTTCTGGCACCATGGGTATGTTTTCTCTCTCTCTCTCTAAAGTTCCCATCTTTTTAGTACCACATTGTTGAAATCTTGAGAATGTTAATACAACCTAAAGTTCCTATCTTTGGGTTCATCTTTGCTAACTAAACTACCACAATGTCAAAATTAACGTTTCGATGAATGTTAAAATCTTGGGAATATTGCATACTCTTGATTTTTTTACCATCAAAGGTTTCAACTTTAATGATACCAACAACATTCTAAACCCAATTTTTTGCTCTGTTTTTATCTAAACCAGGAGGAGCTTGTGGCTATGGGAACTTGTACAGCCAAGGCTACGGTGTGAACACGGCGGCTCTGAGCACGGCTCTGTTCAACAACGGTTACAGTTGCGGCGCTTGTTTCGAGCTCAAATGCGCGAGCGATCCCAAGTGGTGCCACTCAGGTAGCCCTTCCATCTTCATCACTGCCACCAATTTCTGCCCTCCGAACTTCGCTCAGCCTAGCGACAATGGCGGATGGTGCAACCCTCCTAGGCCTCACTTCGATCTCGCTATGCCTATGTTCCTCAAGATCGCCGAGTATCGCGCCGGAATTGTCCCCGTCTCTTTCCGCCGGTAAAAACTCGCTATCATCGCCGAAAAGAGAAAGTTACTGCTCCCATTTGCTGGATGATAAACTCTGAAAGGCTTTTTTCAGATTAGTTGCTAGAATTAAAACGAAATTAGGGTTAATTTTGGCAGTTTAAACTTTTGGGTGTTAAATGTAACATTTTAGAATTATCAACGACTGGGGTTAATGCTGTTAGAATTATAAGCTTAGGGTATTAGACTTAACATTTTAGAAACATTGGGATTCGGTTGAATCTGAATTCATATAGATTTAGGTTTATGTTAGCGTAACTAAAAGCTTGGGGTGTTAAACTTAACATTACTAGAAATGTTAGGGGTTCAGTTGAAATGTCTTTATTCTTGGATTCTGAAAGAGTGGGGGTTATGTTGGCATAATTAAAACTTTGGGGTATTAAATTTAATAGTTTAGAAATATAGGGCTGCAGTTGAAAAGTCTTATGTCTTGATTCTTGGCGCGAGTCGGTGTAGCATTTATGTCGGGTTTTCGTACGCGGCTATTTACCAAATCTTAAAGATCTTATTTTCTGCAAAAGGACGAATCTGTCCTTCCAACAATCCCTTTTTTACTTTTTAGTACCAATAATAAAAGTCATGGGTAACAATAATGAATGTGGGTTTTTTAGTCAACACGCGTTTTCTCCTGCTCTTTTTATTGTTGTTGCTGAAAAGCATTAAATGACGAAACTACCCTTGTTTTGTTCTTGTTAATTACTACAGAGTGCCATGCCGGAAGAGAGGAGGAATGAGGTTCACGATCAACGGTTTCCGTTACTTCAACTTGGTTCTGGTCACAAATGTCGCCGGAAACATCGTGCGTCTGAGCGTGAAAGGAACAAGAACGTCGTGGATGAGCATGAGCCGAAACTGGGGGCAAAACTGGCAATCGAACTCTGTTTTGGTTGGTCAGTCACTTTCGTTTAGAGTCACAGGCAGTGACCGTAGATCCTCCACGTCATGGAACATCGCTCCGGCTCATTGGCAGTTTGGTCAGACTTTCATGGGAAAGAACTTCAGAGTCTAAGGGCAATTTCGGGAAATCGTCTATCAAAAAACCATTTTATTAGTATTTTATTTTCTACTATTATTATTACTATTAAAATTTCCAAGCCGAAGGCAACTAGTATTTTGAGAAATTAATATATATAATATTATTATTTTTCATGTTTCCAAGACCACTAAAAATTCCAATTTTCTATCTCTAATGGGTGTTTTTAGCTTATTGTGTTCGTTGGAGAGTGTGAAAGTTGACAGTGGCTAAATTGATCCATGGTGTTTTTATTTTTAGCGTGTGGGGTCTTAAATGTTTAATGAGTTTTCTTTTGGGGTAAAATTAGAAGTTTGTTGAAAGTAGTAGGAGCTGAAGCAGACAAAGAGTTCTTCTATTTGGTTATATATAGTAAAGAAGCAGTAATAGCTGTTTGCAATGCTTCTTGTAGACCTCTATGTTGTAATATATGAAAATTTGGGTATTATGGTTTAAGATATATATTTTCTGAAAAGTAAGACTAATTTAATTTGCTTCACACCAAGTTTTAATATTATTTTTTTTTCATCGGAAAGAATATATATTTACCAATTAAGGTGTAGACTTTACATAGATAGCCAAAAACAAAACACCAAAAGGATCCCTAAAGACCACTCTATAAACACCAAAAATGGGTGAAGGGGCTATAAAAGATAATCTGAGGGAGCAAAAACTCCATAAAATACACCAAGTTTTAATATTAAAGCGGAAAGAAATTTAACTTAAGTGATTTACTATAAGTAGAATAAAAGTAAAGTATTAAATTTTTTTTGGAACATAAGTATTAATTGGTTGGTCATAAATATTTGAGTTATCTAAGAAAAAAGGGGGGTGGATAATATTAAAAAAAAACTGAAAATAAGAATCCTGGAATTTTATGGGATTATTACCTTTAAAAAGCCTAAAACAAAACAGATGATAGTGAAATTTTGTACACAAGCAATGGGATAATTACGAAAAGTATTAATGTTGCCTTATTCCCCTCACCCAAACCCATACCATCCAATATAAAATTGCTTATAATAAAGCTTTTGCGTGTATTTATAATAATATATATAATATATAAGACAAATGATCAAAATCCATTTTCATGTTCCCATCATATTTTTGTAGTTTAAATGTGTGTATACAAATAAAAATAAAAATGGAGCAAGTAGAAAAGAAAAGGGTAGAATCGGAAAGAAGAAAAGAGAGTCACATCAAGGAAGAAGGTCGTCCATTGGGTACTTAACGAGAAGAAAGAAGATGAGATTCGCACATGGGTGGTGGGCTCTTTTTGTTCCCTCCCTATACTACTATTTATGATTTCTTACATTAACTTTTTAAAAAAAAATTGTTATAAGAAAAATATCAGAACGTAGAGGTTTTCAAATATAAACTTGCAAAACGAGCAAAAGTGAGATCAATAAAGTTTAAAATGTTTAGAACATTTTACATCTACATCATTATTTACTTTCTCACTTGTAAAATTTATTTTTTAGTAAATACTACACTACACTCACGTCTGTCACATCAATGTAAATTTTAATTTTTGATTTTCGGAATAATGCTTCGTTGATGGGTTGTGTTATAGATGGAATTTTTTGAAAAGTTGTTTTTAATATATTCAAACATACTAAAGATACGGTGATCTAGTAGTAATAAAATAAAATTGGTTCTTTTGTGTCTACAGATTTAAACTTTGTTTCATACGAATGATTATTTTTTAAATCAGAATATCTAAAGGCTGACTCCGAATACTTGAAAAAATTATGAATCTAAAGTTCAAAACTCTCACGATCTTAAAAAAATATATATATTCAAACATAAAATATAATTGAATTAAAAACGATAAAAGTACAAAGATGTGAAAATAACACACATGCCAACTAAGAAAATTGTCAATGTGTTTTGCTCGTCTTTTTATTTTCTTTGCGTTTTTGTTAAACCTTAAATCATAAAGTCCAAAAGCAAAGCCCATCAAAAGCCCACGTTTAATCTTTGACTGTCAATGTTTAATCTCTCGGATTAGGCTTTAGCAATATGGACTTTCTTAGAAAATTATTGAAGCTAGGTAAAGAAAATAACAAAAAAAAAAATAGATCGACTGGTCCAAGAAACAACAACAGTATAGATTAATATTGACAAATACAAAACTAGAATTAATCAAAAAGTTCAAAATCGGTCAATCCTTCATCCTTGAGACTATAGAGTATAGACTATTATAATTCAAATCTTGCTGCTTCACGCAAATGCAAAATCATCTTCTTCTTCTCTTTACATAAAAACTATAAACGAAAAGATTCAATTTATTTGTCTATATTACTCGTTTTTGACCAAACTACTACTATTTCACTAAACTGAAATTTGGTTGCAAGTTAGGTCAGCTCGATGAACTGGTATATCTTGAAATCAAACGGTTCTTAATTCGCCACGTCATCGAGTGTAAGTTAATCCGTCACATCAGATCATTTTACCCCATCCTCAAAAAGTTTTAAGAAAAAGGCTCCAAAAACTTTTTTTGGGTTGACTCAGTCGGATTTGGGGGAAGAAGAAGAAGAAGATGAAGTGTTTTCACTTCACCAATGGCGAGAAGAGAGGAGAAGGAGACGAAGGAGAAAACAGCGTCCTTTCGAGGACTTCGAGGCTCTCCTGGGCTCGGTCCTTAAGCGTGGCGTCGTCGACCGCTTCCGACCCGACTCGCCGGTCCGAGTTTGACTCGGATTGGAGTTTCTCCCCGGAGCGTTTTGGTTACCCTAAGCCACTGAGTCGACGTTGGATCGGTGGACTCGCCGCCGAGAACGATCTGAAGGTGTTCACCTACGGCGAGCTGAAATTGGCCACGAGAGGCTTCAACAGAGCTCTTCTGATCGGCGAAGGAGGCTTCGGTTGCGTTTACAGAGGCGTCGTCGTCGATGGTTTCGAATCTAAGATTAATGTCGCCGTGAAACAGCTTAATCGTCAAGGCTCACAGGCATGACTCCATCCTTTTTCAAACTCTGTTCTTCTGCATCATTAGTCTCGTAAAATGTTCCCAATTTGGGAATTTCCATGGATGATTTTGAACCAAAATCGAATTGAAGAAACGTTCTGGTTTGTGATTGATTTTCGAATTGGTGTGTAAATCTTTGTGGTGTGGCTTTGCGTTCTAGCATTCAGGGGCATAGAGAATGGATCAACGAGGTTAATTTTCTAGGAGTAGTGAACCATCCGAATCTTGTGAAGCTAGTTGGTTATTGCGCGGACGACGACGAGAGAGGGATGCAACGGCTTCTAGTTTATGAGCTTATGTGCAATAAAAGCTTGGAGGATCATCTTGTAGGCAGAGTAGTGTCTGTGTCTCTTCCATGGATAACGAGGTTGAAGATTGCTCAAGACGCTGCTCAAGGCTTGGCTTATCTCCATGAAGAAATGGATTTTCAGGTTGAGTCCTCTTTTACAAGTTTAAAACTTTTGCATTCGTTTGTGTGTTTTGGTTTTGGTATTGATTTTGCTTTATCTTAATAGTTAATTTTCCGGGACTTCAAGTCTTCAAACATCTTGCTTGATGAGAGATTCGGTGCTAAACTCTCGGATTTCGGATTAGCTAGGCAAGGACCTCCCGAAGGGCTTGGTCATGTCTCGACTTCAGTATGTATCTCTCTATTGGAGCCTCTCTCTCTCTCTAACATAACAACATCGCTTGAAGTCTTGAAACTTTTGTCTTGTTTAAAAGGTTGTAGGTACGGTTGGTTATGCGGCTCCCGAGTATGTACAGACCGGGAAATTGACAGCGAAGAGCGATGTTTGGAGCTTCGGGGTAGTGTTGTATGAACTGATCACGGGGAGACGAGCGCTGGACAGAAACCTACCTCGCGGGGAGCAGAAGCTTCTTGAATGGGTGAAACCTTACGTATCGGACTCGAAGAAGTTCCATGCCATCGTGGATCCGCGGCTCCAAGGCCAGTACTACTGTATGAAGTCTGTTCGGAGAGTATCTGCTTTAGCAAACAAATGTCTGTTGAAGCAACCGAAATCTCGGCCTAGAATGAGCGAAGTGGTTTCGCTTCTCGGTAGCATCATCGACGAAGAGAGGGAGAACGCTCCTCCTCCGCCGCTTGGTGTTGAAACAGAGGAGATCATCGAAGCTGAGGTAAACGGAGAGAGCGTGCCTGAGCTGACAAAGCAGCAAGGGAGTAATTATCTTAAGAAGGTTCTTGATCTCAGGGATAAGATGAGCTTGAACAAGTCGCTTTCGAAGCTAGACTGGCGAAACTGGACACCGGGACTTGTTAGAACATAGTAAAGATAGTTTTCTTCACTGTATATAAACTTCTTAGCCCAAAGAATTGAAAGTAAGTAACGCCAAAAGGTCTCTTGTTTGTTACTATTGAATCGCTTTTGTGCATTTTCTTGTGTATACGTTTGGAAAGCATCCGTCTCTTTGTTCCCTTTTCGAGTTTCTTACATTTAACAGAGCTTGAAGTTGAAGACATGAGAGATCATTTATACTTATGTTAGTCACTACAAAGACCACCAATTGTCAAATCTCTGAGCCATGAACTGAGTCCTTTCGGTACATAAGCAGAAGCAAAACTGTACATCCGAACGAAACAGAACATCATCGTTTCTCTTTCTCAAACAAACAGAGGCAAAGCAGACGGGCGTGGATAAGAAGCTGCTACACCGTTCACAGCGGTTTGCCGAGCGAAACCGGCTTTCGGTTTCTGGCTTATCACAACGCTATCGCTTCTCCTACGCGTTCTTCGCTCGATCTTATCGATGTTTCTTCCTCCGGCTTCATGCAGAGCTTGGATGTGTTCGAGGTGAGAAACAACCTCGATCATGTTTGGCCTCAGCTTTATCTCTAAGGTGAGGCATCTCAGCGCCAGGGTAGCTATTTTACATGCTTCTTCCATTGAGTATTGATCTTGGATACGGTTATCGATAACTCTGAATATCTTTCGTTTGTTTGCAAGAAGCGGTTTTGCCCATTCCACCAGCTTTTGCTCTCCCGGTGGACGGTTCTTTTCCACGACTCTTCGTCCAGACAACATCTCTAAAAGCACGACACCGTAGCTATAGACATCACTCTTGGTTGTTAAATGACCTAAGGAAGAGTGAAAGAGTCAGTGGTCATGAGAAAGAAGTTAATCAAATCACAGAAAGAGAAAATAACTTTTTGAGACAAACCAGTCGCAAGGTACTCAGGAGCTGCGTATCCGTAAGTACCCATGATCCGTGTAGAGACATGGCTTTTATCACCCGTTGGACCGTCTTTAGCCAACCCGAAATCAGAAAGCTTGGCATTGTAGTCCTGTGATCATGTCAAAGAGAGATTTTCAACATAAAAGCCTTAAACTTTCACAGCTTAAGTCATCATCATATCAAAGATGGTAAAATCGGAAATATACCGAATCAATAAGTATGTTCGAAGTCTTGAAGTCGCGGTATATGACTTGAGTCTCGGCGCTGTGAAGAAAAGCTAGACCTTTTGCAGCACCAAGAGCAACTTTCAACCGGAGAGTCCAAGATAATGGTTGGAAGTAAGAACCTCCTGCAACCGCAAGAAACCGCAAGAAACAAAGATTGAATACTCAAAAAAACATTTCGAATGAACAGTCTTGAGGATGGACAAGAGGGGGAGAGACAATACTTCTGAATAAATGATTCTCTAAGCTGCCTCGAGGCATGAACTCATACACAAGAAGACGATGCTCATCCTCTAAGCAATAACCGATAAGTTTCACAAGATGGGGATGAGAGAACTGCCCCAAGTAATTCACTTCCGCCTGCAGCAACAAACATCAATCAAAAGAAAACATAAACAAACAAATCTTTTCAATCTTGTCAAAGTTTATAAAAAGATCAAACTGAATTAGCTTTTTTTGAAGTTTACCAGCCATTCTTGATGACCTTGCCAACCATCTTGGTTAAGCCTCTTGACAGCAATAACCATACCGGTTCCGGGTTTAGAAGCAGTGAGAGATTGCTCATCAATCCATCCTTTAAAGACACAACCGAATCCACCTTCACCAAGAACACTATCTGGTCTGAAATTCCTAGTTGCTGTTTTGAGCTCAGCAAAGCTGAAGCTTTTGAGGTTTGGAGATTGCAAGATCTCTCCTTCTGTTCGAAGGCTTGTCCTGACAGACACAGAAGAGCCTTTGCTTCCCATGCTGCTTTGTGTATCATTTGCCTCTGAGCTCATATACTTTGGACTCACACCTATGCAAACACCAAACAGATAGTTTGTACACAAGAAAACTTTAGATTTCACCTTTTTGATAATACCCATTTCCTCTTCTTAAACTAAAGTGTTGTTTTGTTGTCAGAGAATCAGACAAATCTAGAACTCTGCATTTTTCGTGCTTGTCTTTTCCTCTGGCTATGATGAGCCGTGAACTAACCAAACACCCAAAAAGACAGAGTTTTAGGAAATTAATCAATTATTAGCGTTAGAAAAGACAGATTTGTCAAAAACATTAAGCCTAACTTTTAAGTTAAGTCCCCTTTATGGCCCCAACCACCAAAAACCTAACCTCGAATTGAACAAAAATAAATTAATAACAAAATCTAATTTTTTTAGACAGCTACTTTATTGCCGACTCAATTAAACCAGCTTTTAAAACCTCAAAAAATTAAATTTGTGTTATTCAAATCAACAACATTTGCATGAGTAGTGTAAGGCTGATGAAAAATGAAAGCTTGAAGTAAGTAAGTACCTGTGTTACTTGGACTCTCAGCTTTAATCTGAGCACTCAAGCAAATCCCCATGATTTGAGACGAAACAAACAAAACCCTTTCTGTATAACAGACTCGAGATCAAAAAGGTATAAACTTTATATCAATGGAAATTGAAGAGTTGAGGAAGAAACAGATCAAATTGTGAGGATAAAGAGATTTTTGCAATGGTTTGTTTTTTTCCCTTGGTGGATAAAATTATAATATTAAAGAAACAGAGCAAGTAGCAAAATGAGATAGGAACTAATTTTTCGGTTCACCTCTTTTCTTTGTCAACCAAGAAATAGAGAGAGAGAGAGAGAGAGACAGAGAGGAGAGAGATAAGTTTCTATCGACACTTTGCAAATTTTGCTGCAAGTAGCTGAAAGAGAAAGAGGCGTTGGGAGGTGGCTAGCATTGATGACGGACCGGTCCCGCCTTTAAAACCATCTCTTTCTTTTCTCCATTTTTTTATTACTTTCATTTAAATTCAACGTCAATTTTTTGTTTTTTTCTTTGTCTTCGTCAATTTTTTTTTGTTTTTTACATTGGAAGCATTGTCCAAGATATATGAGTTTTCGTTTAAAAAAAAAAAATATATGAGTTTTGAAAAAAGGAAAAAAAAATATATGAAGTTTTACAATATTGTTGTTGTAAAACTATTTTAAACAGAATTGTTGTCAATAGAGAACACCTTTAAAGTGTATTTGGGTTGTTTTCGGTTTTAATTTTTTTTTTCAATTATGTAGACTATGTATAAGCGAAGTTTCATCTTAGATTGGTGTTGAGATGATTGTAGAAACTTATATTTTTTTTGTTAATTATTTAGACTCTATAAGCGAAATATAATTCATTATGTTTTTTTTTTAATTTAGTAGCTTCACTAAATCACTGTATCATTTTATCTAATTTAAGATATGATTTATTGCAGTATTTTATTTAATTGGTAACCAAAAATAAAACTTATTTTAGTCGTCTTCATCAACTCAATACTTTAAGAAGTCAATAATTTCATAGTAGTAATTTATTAATGTTATTTTTTTTTTTTTAATATATCTCTCTTTTTCAACCTCTTTCACTTAAATAAAAATTCCATCCTTTTCAATTTTCATCATTTGTCTTCTCTTTTTGACATTTCTACCGTTTTTTTGGGAGCACGAAATTATATTAAATAAGCCAGAAACAAAAAAAGTAAATGGCGTTGACAATAAAGAAGAAGAAACAGAAGTAAATCGATTACACGGCGGTCTAAACATGCATAGCTCGATTCATGTCGGCTTGGTTTTGCCAAGTTTTAAATGCCTTAATTTTTTTTTTTTTTAACTTACATTTACTGTCATATTTTCAATCCGATAACATTAATCAACTGTAGTAATGGTGTAATTTTTTTTTTTTTTTTGTAAAACAGTAATGGTGTAATATTTTGGTCTCTAGAAACTAGAATCATGATATACTAGTAATTAATACACACGCTAGGCACCTGAAAAGTAAGCAAGAAATTTTTGTTTTTTTCATTTGCTTTCTCAGCAACTTTTACGTGACACTGAACCTGAAAAACTTTACGTGACATAAATACTATTTTAGCCATTTTTGAAGTTTTTGGACCGATCCATAAGCTCTTTGTCTGGATTCAAACGAACCGTGACCAAAGAAGAAAATGACACGACTACACGAGCTTGTGAGGAATATAGACTTATGTCTCGTTGACCATATATTTTATGACATAATAAAATTAAAATTAAAATTCCAACTACCAAATCCGTGCAAATTTTTAATTTCTGATTAACTCATACCAAAAAGTTTGTGATGGACATGTCGAATCGTTTTCTGTCCGATTGTAATGTAATCACTTCTAGAAGAAAATTACTACATTACAAAGCACTAACTAACTTTCCAATATTTGAAATGTTTATCTGCACACAATTATAAAAGTTTATACGTTTTTTTTTACTGTTTAGGAGGGTAATGAATTTCTCTATGAAGATAAATACATATTTTTTTTTTATAAAATCATAAGAAAAATGTCAATTTGCAAAAGGGGATCGTGGTTAGTGGGCTAATAAGAATAAATTGAGCCAATTAGTATTAAAAAAAAAAGAGTAATTAAAAGTGTATTATTCGCCAGAAAGAATCAAACAATGCCCGTGATAGTATCTAGCTAAGTAGCTATCCAACCTAATGTCCATGTTTCTTGTCAGTCGTCACATTGTAAAACAGTAAAAGATCTGCTTTTTCACATTTGTTTTCGTATCTAAATAAAATATCATAATATACTTTAATACCACAAAATTCTCGTGCAAACTTATTACCACGAAACTAAACAGAGTAACGGAGATCAAATACAAGAAGAAAAATACAAGAAGAACAGTTGAATTGAACCAACTGAAAAAGAAGTAAAAGAGAGTAAAAATTTAAAACAAATTTACTATTTGTAAAAGTGAAAAATAAGAAGATACAAAAATTGTGAGGATCTAAGAACCATTTAGCTTGGCATGGTTAAAGTATCACGAGTGCAACAAGTCCGAAAACATAATTTTTTCTCTTATTCTCCCCTTTCGTTTCTTATTTTGGGTCATCTCTTACATTATTGTTTATCAAATTTTGTTGACAGAAGCAGAAGCACGAAAGTTTATGGTCCGTACGTTTTTATTGGCGCCAAAATAAAATAAAATGTCACAATAGAATATGGAGAAGAAACCAACCAGAATAACGTACTGTGGGTTTTGTTGAGCATATAACCTTAAAGTTATTTATTAGTCCATTTTTCTAAAGGGGACACTTGATTGATGATTGATCGATCACTATGACTCTCATGGTCGTCATTATTTTGTACTCCCTTGGTCAGATTGTATATTTATTGAATACTCGTCATTAGTAGTTTTAAAACGTTATGCTGGTTTTTGTTCTTAGTCAAGTTTACAGACTAGAGAGTAAATTAACATGGGTCCTGAATGATAATCTGAGTTATCATGTTGAAAAAAGGATCACTCATTGCTTTTCTCTTTTACCATGACGCGATATTACAAAGCCATTTTTTTCCCAACTGCAAAGCCAATTTAAAACTGTTATTAACGTCTAATCTGTACTTAATCATATAACTTTAAATTAGTGCTTTCCTTATTAACATTTAAGTTTGAAAACCTGATTACCGAAACACCCTTGAAATTGTAAGCATTTTCTGTGATTTTTTTTTTAAATAACTAGGAGGTGGTTTAGAGTTTTAACACCTGATTAATTCTCTTATGGTAATGCATCAGTCGAATAACCCATATATTCATTTGTTGTGACACTATTTCGATTGAACAAATGATAGTGGTTAGATAATTCTATGCTTAAGGGTAATTGATCTATATTCTACATTAGCAGGACAACTCTTCCTCAATTAAAAACTACTAACTCACTATCAGTACCATTTTCTGTGATATGATCTAACCAATTTTTTTTTTTAATTATATAAAATGTATACTACGTTATATATCCGCTGTCATCAATAATATGATATATAAAAGCCAAAAAAAAAGGGTCCATAGGCAGATGGCCGCCTGTTGACTTTTAAGGTTTTTCAACCTTTTCTATCGCATAATATCGTAAAATATGCGATTGAATAACATATTACTTGTAGCTCATGATTAATTCAAGAATAAAAATATGACTTATACTTTTGACCAAAAAAACTATTGAAACATTTTTTTTTTTTTTGAACTTATATTGAAACAGTTTGTTTGACAATAATATATAACCTGTCGCATGTGTAGAAGTGTGGGACAGTTAGTATGAACTCGACATCAGCTTATAGCCTTATATACATAGCCGATATATACGGATATTGCATATAGTTTTGTTAATTAGTTATATTTGATAAAAACCAATGCACCCATTATGTAAAAAAAATTGCAAAAATATATACCTTTCACTTGTTAACATCCCATTAAAATTAGTTTAGTTATTAGCCAACTTTTATAAGTATGTCGTTTCAAAAAAAGGATTGATATTCATTAAATTTTAAAAACAAAATTGATCGAGACCCCTAGCTAGGTTTTCCTTAACTCCTTACAAAAATAGTTTTTGTTTTTAGTTTTCAACAAACTTAACTTAATTCAAAATGTTTTATCTTTTAATTTCCAGCAAAGTTGTCAGACTTTTCAAGATACTACTCACCATTTTATTAGATCCAACTACTATCCGACTACATTTACTATGAATAGTATCTTCATGTATTTAAGCATAGGACGTAGGGATAAAAAAAAAAAAACTCAATTTCGGTCAATAGAAAGTCAAATCTTCAAAATATAAATCATCTCATTAAACTTAACACAAACATAGTACATTGATGTTGTAGCTTCAAGCCTTCAACCTCATCTAGAAACAAGGTTGTGAAGAAGGAAAAAAATAATCGAGAAAGAGAGAAATAAATGTAATGACAAGTCAAACAAATTGAGGGAGTAAGTGTCAAAGTGGTTTATGATGTCAGCGAAGAACAGTATCTTGACTCTTCAATCTTCAGATGATGTCCTTTATCCGTACGGTTCACATGTACTTTGGTAGTTTCGTTTGTACAAAAGTCAACGCCGGAATTGAAATTATTAGGAAGCAAGTTAGGTTAGGAAGAGTTTTTCAGTTTTCTCTTTATTGTGACATAATATCTTATCCAAAATAAAAATTGTTACGTAAAAAAATATTTAAAGCAAAAAGGAAAACAAAGCAAACAAAATTTAAAAAATTGCTGTGAATTTAATGAATTGTGTTGTATTATTGCTGAGACCAATGGTCTATATTTATAGTGATTACACAAAGGAGAGAAAAGTAAATAATCATTTTACTACTCATACATAAAATAGGAAAACTTCTACTAATCCTATTAGGAAAAGGAAATCCTATCTCTAATGGGACTTGGTCTTTACGCCGAGATTAGACCACGAATTGGACCTTATGGACTGAGCCGGTTATGGACATCCAAACCTCAATGGTTTATAACACTCCCCCTTGGATGACATAACCGTATGTGATGATGATGAGATCTCAGTAATACGCTTGGGGAATGCTGCCTCATTAAAACCTTACCAAGGAAAACCCAGTGGGACAAAACCTTAGTGAAGGAAAAAGAGTACAGCACGTATTACTCCCCCTGAAATGAACATCACTGAAGGTCCTTCAATTGGCGCATGCCAATCTGATGCATAAGCTTCTTGAGCGTGGAGGTTGGAAACGACTTTGTGAAGAGGTCGGCTGAGTTGTCACTTGAGCGGACTTGGAGCACCTGGAGTTCACCGGCCTTCTGTAGGTCGTGAGTGAAAAAGAACTTTGGCAATATGTGCTTCGTCCGATCTCCTTTAATGTATCCATCCTTCAACTGAGCTATGCATGCGGCATTGTCTTCGTACATGCTGGTCGGTTCTTCTTTCCCTTCTGTCATCCCACAATCTCGTCTAATGTGTTGAGTCATTGACCGTTGTGTGGATCCGAAAGGTAACCTGCATCAGCAAAACCAACTAATCCTTCTTTGTTAAGGTTAGTATAAAATAGACCCATGTCTTTCGTCCCTTTCAGGTAACGAAATATGTGTTTGATCCCATTCCAGTGCCTCTGGGTCGGACAAGAACTGAATCTTTAAAGGAGGTTCACGGCAAAGCATATGTCCGGCCTAGTGTGACTAGCCAAGTACATTAACGCTCCTATAGCACTGAGATATGGCACTTCGGGACCAAGGACCTTTTCGTCCTTCTTTACTGGACCGAATGGATCGTTGTCCAGGCCAAGGCTTCTCACCATCATTGGGCTAGTCAGTGGGTAAGCCTGGTCCATATTAAATCGCTTGAGTACCCTTTTGCGATAATTACGAATCCCTTATCGAATTTCTTTATGAATATGCATGGGATCGTCTTTATAGCCCTCTTTCACTAAGTACTCGCTTAGTCTATTGTTTCAATCCATAGAGCGATTTATTCAGCTTAATACAATGCTGGTCTCGAGAACTTCTTTTATCTTTCAGCTCTATTTCGTTATCCAGTGGACCATAGGCTGCTTACTATATCAATTTGATTTCTTTCTTATGTGTCCAGACATCATAAACTTTCGAGTTTGTAGCAGCACCCACCACATTTGGAGTATATCTCCTTATAATTTATTCCTTAGTCTCTGTGAGTATCCTTATGTAACCAAGCTATCTCGAAATGCTTGTAAAACATGAACACTTTAGATCATGTGGTCTCACGATTTTCTTTTCTTCACAGAACTTATTTATCCACTGGTTTAATCATCTGATGGCGTTTTCTTATGTGGTCAATACGCCTGCCACTTTCATAATCCCACGTTTCCTTTTATCTTATGAATGCATTCTTATTCGTGGGTTATGATCCTCGCTTGTTTCTTTATTGTTCAAGTGCTACTATCTTGTACGCGCTTTCTTATACATTTTGGTGTTAACACTCTTATGTAGTTCCTATTTTGATCCAGACATGATTTGATCGATCTGAGATTTTATAATCCAGGACCTTTATTACCTTGCAGCTTGGCGTCCCAAGCTACATGGTTTGGTACCTTAGATGTTCAGCTGGCCAGCCTTATATATCTATGTCTGGACTGGTTTCCTTAATAAACCCGGATTTATATTATGCACCCTTTTTCCGAGGTTTCTTATCTTATGGAACTTATTGGTCTATCTTGTATAGACTCCGTAGCAACTTGATTGTGTCTCTAAGACATCAATTTCGTGGTGCTTAAGCTGATATGACTTAGTCATTCTTTTCTTTTCGGGTCAATGTGTCTGGCATCTGATTATGCTAGCTTTATATGATCTTTGTATTTGGACGTCCTTAAATCTTTATCTAGTCCGAGGATCTTGCCAAGACACCGATGGTTGATACCATTTCATTTCTCTTGTCAGCTTATTACGTTTCTCCTTATAATGTTGGATATTCGGATTCATTAAACTCATGTAATCCGTGTTCCTTGGCCACTAAATAGATCACCCATATTTGGCTCAAGGTTTCTTTAAAATTCGTAGGAGAAAATTTCTTATCCAACATATATATATTCCCAATCTCCTTATGAGATTCCATCTTAGACGGCACATATGTATGTGGTGGTTTTATTCAAAATCTCTTAAGATGGTATATGTCTGGCTCATGACCCGTATTCAATCTGAGATGGGAATATCTATGCTCACTTATATGGCCTGATGCATATTGATCTTATATACATGTAAAACTTGTGATGTCTCCAAGCTGATAAACTTTAGGGTCTAAACCTTATAGGTGACCTTTGTTTATAAAATTCGGCCGAGTCTTATTATGATCATCGAATTTGTAGTATAGTCATGGACCACGGTTTTGTCCTCACTCCCCCTCATGAATATACTATAATTTTGTGATGCTTGGGACAATAAATCTAATGAGTTTCCCTTGTGCACATGTAACACAACGTGAGACTCTATGGGATAACTCTTTGTGCCGTTTTCATGATCAATCTTTGCATCAAGTTTTGGACTTGGATGGCTAGTCCAGTCATGCCATATAGTGTAAATATCGTGGGGGTATACCAATTGTGGTTACCATGGCTTTTGCCTCTATCATACTGATCTTTGGCATAGTCTAGATCAGTAGAGTATAGTCTCGACCATTTTCTTTTAATGCCTTAGGCGATCTGAAGGAACTTTCATTTCCTTTTGCCTATTGTTTCTATTTGGAAACCATTCTTATAACTCAATGGGCTTTGTATGGGTGAAAAATTCATGCCCTTTAGGCAATGCCTTTTGGTCGAGATTTTATACTTGCACTTTTGAACTCATATTGTCGTTTATATGAGCAATAAGACATTCATATTATCAAGCGAAAATCAAACAAGATAATAACAATAAACTCAAAGTAGTTCTAAAAAGTCAAAGCAAAACATGAAAGCAACATAATAAAATTTTAATGCCTATTTTAAACAATCTGATGTCTCCAAGAGATCATTATTTTCGTAATCTAGAAGGTCATCTCGTTCATGATCGAAGTCGCCTTCCTTATCATGCTGGATCATTTGGGCTTCTGGATTCTTCTCTTTAACACTTCCTTGGTAAAGATTCACAAGGTGTTTGGGAGTCCTACATGTCTTGGCCCAATGATTGTCCATCCCACATCGATGGCAAACGGACTTAGTCGGGTCGGACTGATGTCCGGTTTGGTTCGCGTGGCCACACCCTCGACCACGACCTCGACCGCGGTTAGAATCAAATCCGCGGCCATTACCTCGACCATATAGGTGGTAGCGACCACGCCCTTGTCTCTTTCCACGTCCATGACCATTATCTCTTTGGTATCTCTGGACATGGTTTGCCTCGGTCTTCATCTTAGTGTCCTCGGCCACGTGGGCTTCAGGAAGTGGGGTTGATCCAGGAGGTCTCATCTCGCTGTTTCTCATCAGCAATTCATTGTTTTGCTCCGCAAGCAATAAACAAGAGATCAAACTTGCATAGGTCGTGAAGCCTTTCTCACGATACTGTTGCTGTAGCAACACGTTGCTTGAGTGGAAGGTCGAGAAGGTCTTTTCAAGCATATCCTTCTCTGTCACAATCTCGCCACATAGCTTCAATTTTGAAACTATCTTGAACAGGGCCGAGTTGTATTCATCCACGGACTTCAAGTCCAGGAGCCTTAAGTTAAGCCAATCATATTTGGCCTTAGGCAGTATAATCATCTTCTGATGATCATATCTTGCCTTTAACTCCTTCCAGAGATCAAGAGGATCCTCAAGCGTCAAGTATTGATCTTTGAGACTCTCAACGAGATGGTGGCGTCTGATTAGAATCGCCTTATACTTATTCCTCTCGGATTCGTTATTAGCATCATTAATGCATTCCCTGAGCCCTTCTGATTTCAGCATGATCTTTGCATCTAAAGCCCATTGCAAGTAATTATCTCCTGAAAGATTAAGGGCTGCGAAGTCCAAATTGTTGACTTTCGCCATCTCAAATCAAGCATCGGTTTTATCTTAGGATTTTAGGGTTTCTTTCAACCGATTGTATTTATGCATTTATCTTGCGATTTTAAATCAAGCAAGTTTCCCAAATTCAATCCTAACATTTAATTCTAGGTGATAAAGAAAAACAGGAAATTTTTCAAATTCAAAATAAGGAAATCATCCCAATATCAAATAAGGAAACTTTCCAAAAAAAATAAGGAAATTTTCCTAACCGATTTTAATGTGGTTAAACAAAAAGGAAATTTTCCAATTTCAAAATAAGGAAACTGTCCAAATTTCAAATAAAGAAATTTTCCAAAACAAATAAGGAAACTTTCCAAAACGAATAAGGGAATTTCCAATTTGCGATTTTAATTAAACAAAAGGAAATCTTTCAAATTCAAAATAACATGCGATTTTAGATTTAGGGTTTATCCGATTTTTAGGTTTGATATTCGCATGCATAAGATCAAATTCGGTTTTTGTTATTTCAAACAATCAAAGATAAACAAGCAAATCGCAAATCGGTTTTAGGGTTTATGTATGATTAATGTTCAAATTTGATTGTGAGGTTCTTAGAGATTAAATATTTAAACAAGCAATCCGATTTTTAATGTTCTAGTTTATCTTAGGTTCAATTCGATTTCAAGTTCTCAAAAATCAAACAAGTAAAATATAAGAGAATCGATTTTTAGGGTTTGGTAATATTAGGTCAGAATTCGATTTTTATGTTCTAGGGTTTATAAATTTGTTTCTACCTTTGATCCTTCTTTTGGGTTGACTGGAAAAGAACCGGGAGCTAAAGACCTCGGAAAACGAAACCTCAGGATCGGATTTGCTTGGAGGCGGCGGCGGCAGATCGGCGGCTGCTCGTCGGAATTAGGGTTTAGGGGCCGGCGGCTGCTTCAAGTGTCGAATTTCCTTCAGAATCGTTTCTTCAGTCTCTCCCCCGAGAGACGATTCTAGCCAAACTTCTCACACATTATTTTTTTACTATTTTTTTTCTTTCACTTTTTGGTTAAGAGCTTTTAGAAAGCTCACCATTGTGGATGCCCTTATAAACTTTGTGGCCTTGAGTGAAGGAAAGACTCGGCCCATGAAACACCGTGAGAGACCGAGAGTCATTGCGATCAATAAACTATCTCTATTCTTAACTAATAAGTATAAATAACTGTGTAAAATCATAAATCAAAGAAACTATATAATTGATTGCTAATTTTAGCCTCTAAATACAATTTGAGGATACTATATCACAAGAGACCCAGCTTCAAAACAATTTCAACCTCTTCTTGGTTAAACTCGGAACCCATATTCGGATTTATAGCATCTAAAATGTTTCCCTTGTTCCATAACCCAAAAACCCAATCCACAAGAACAAACGTTTCATTGCTATCATTCTGAATCTCGACAGAACGCCTACCGCATACGACTTCTAGCAGAAACGCACCGAAAGCGAAAACATCGGTAGCGGTCGTGGCTCGTCCTGTCCTGGTGTGTTCAGGGGCTAAGTATCCCAATGTTCCAACAATGTGTGTGGTCTGAGGACCAGACCCGTGATCATACAACCGAGCCAAACCGAAATCGCTGAGTCTACCATTGAGCTCTCCGTCTAACAAGACGTTGCTAGCTTTAACGTCTCGGTTGTTAGAGATGGGTTTAACACCCCTCTAAAAAGTCCTTCTTAAATCCAGCTCGACCCATTAACAGAAGATATCAGGCCCATTAAACGATCAACAGTTGAGGTCGGCGCCGCCCTCAGAAGAAGTTCGACGATAGGGTTTGGTCTCCCGAAGAAAAAGGGAAACTTTCCCTTGAGGATAAGGAGGTCGACCCGAAGAAAAAGGAAGATTTCCTTTTTTCCGAAAAGGAAGGAGTTCGGTTGGCTAACTTAGTTCTATTATAAATAGGTGGCAACCTCGCCCATTCAGAAGATCCGCAATTTTACTCTCGAGACCTAGGGCAAACTCTGCTACGGCATAAGCTTTATATCTCGATTCACCGTTTAAAAGGTTTAGGTCGGCGTTCTTATTCCGACGACCTAACCACCATTGTATCATCTCATAGCTCCGGCTTAAATCAATAAAGACTTACTCTTTTCCCCCCACAAACTTTTATTCTTTCTCTTGATCGGATTTTAGTTCTCACAATTGGCGCCGACTGTGGGGAAAAGAGAGACAAGTCTTTGAAAAGCTAGATAGCTCGAAGATGGTCGGAACACCACCACCAGAGGACAGCGGGTGTAAACAACACGCCGCCACCACCTCCCGACGTGACGACCTTCATGCAAACCGTCATGGAACATCTGAATGAGATCCAAGCCCAACAGATCGCTCACCGGGACGAGATGGACAACCTTCGACGTCTTGGGACTCAAAACGACCCTCGCACGCCGGGCCTGTCACGACCCGCCTTCCAGACCGTATCAGGGGTTAACAGAGCGCTCTTCGGCGACACTCTCACCGACGACCTACCAGGTCGGCAAAAGGATGCAGCGGCCTCTAACGCCAAAACTGTCCCGAATCGTCCACCAGTAATCGCCAACCCCGATTCAACACCGGCCGCTCTGATAAACGACATAGAAGCCACAACGATAGAGCTCATGCAGAAGCAGATCAGCGACATCGGGTCGCAAGTCCACCGGGCCATATCATCTGCCCCCGAACTCAACAAGATGCTGCAACTCACACAGCAAACCCCTTTCGCATCCAACATCACGAGCATCCCACTTAGAGATCATGGGAAACTCAAGAATTTGACATCCTATTCCGGGAATAGTGATCCCAACAAGCATCTGACAGAGTTTAATATAGCTATGGCACGAGCACGATTCTCCGACACAGAACGCGACGTGAGCTGTTGCTAGTACTTCGTCGAAAGCCTAAGTGGCAGCGCTCTCACGTGGTTCTCGCGACTCAAGCCCGCCTCCATAGAAACTTACAGTCCATTGTCTGAGGCTTTCCTTAAGCATTACTTGATCTGCATCGAGCAGGAAGCCTCTACAATTGACCTCTGGGCTTGTGTCCATGGTAAGGATGAAACCTTTCGAGAATTTATCATCCGCTTTCGCGCCATGGTGACCCGCACGAATGCATCCGATGATACCGCGGTAGCCGCACTGCTCAAATTTTTTTGCAAAGATCAACTCTTTCGCGAAAGACTGAAAACTGGGAGGCCGAGAACGTTGGAAGATGCACTGCACAAGGCCGCCGTTTCATAAGTTTGGAAGACGAGAAAATCACCGAGCAACGCGAAGAATCAGCCAAAGATAGAAAGAAAACAGCTCGGGACAAAGAAGACGATTATCAAGAACCAAGACAGCATTACGATCGGGAAGACAAGTCTTGGAAATCCAATGTATCTGCGGTAACGAGATCATCACGTTGGAACACGTGGGATCGGCGAACTGAACGCCCGGATGAGGAACCCTCTAATCCAGATTCCTTCTGTAGATGGCACGGCAGATCGGGTCATACTGAAGAAGAATGCAGAACCCTAACAGGGAGGCTAATACGGAAATGCAAGAAGGGCGAGATTAACCTCGACAATCGCCCACAGAATTCAGCGAGGGACCAGTGCCGGCCTGAGAACGGTGACAAACAGACCAGCGAGAGGGAAAACCGCCATGATGCGCGTCCCAACAGAGACGATAAACCGAAAGAAGACGCCCCTAAGCGAACACATGACGAGTCTGGACCAACGCCCCCGGGATCGCCCCGATGAAAGATTCACATGATCATGGGCGGACTCCTCACCTGCTCTGAGTCGATAAATTCGATCAAGAAACACGAGCGCTGAGCTGTTAACATCACGAACGAAACTCCGCTCTACGATGACGATTTGCTCATTGTATTCACTGAAGACGACGCCAAGGACATAGACTGTCCTCACAACGACCCTCTCGTCACCTCATTGCGAATGGGTCAGGACGATGTTTCTAAGATTCTTATCGATACAGGAAGCTCGGTGGACGTAATTTTTAAGACGACACTCCAAAAGATGGGCATCAAGAATAACGAAGTCAAGGTCGCACCTAGGCCACTGACCGAATTTACGGGAGACTCTATTTCTACGATCAGGACCATCTAACTCCCTACCCAAGTTGGAGGCGTCATGAAAATCGTCGACTTCGACGTCATCGACAGACCGGCCATCTATAACGCCATACTCGGCACCCCGTGGATAAATTCAATGTGAGCCATTTCATCATCGTATCATCAGTGTCTTAAATTCCCGACCAAAAGGGGAATTTTTACGCTCCGAGGTGACCAATGCGAATCCCGCCATTGCTACATTGATAAACAGCGCGTTCGCAACGCTTTCAATATCGGCAGCCAGAATGACTTTGACCCCCGCATGATACATCACGAAAAGCCTAAAAGTGATTTAGTAGTCCAGATCAGCATAGATGAAGCTAACCCAGACCGGTGCGTTGGGATCGGCACTGACCTGCTCCCAAGCATGAAAGACGAGCTGGTCGCTTTCCTGCGTCAAAATGTGCCAACCTTCGCCTGGTCCATGGGAGACATGAAGGGAATCAACTCGAGCATAACTAGCCACGAGCTCAACGTTGATGTCACATTCAAACCAATCAAGCAGAAGAGGCGAAAGCTCGGGCCAGAACGGGCCCAAGCGATTCACGACGAAGTGGAAAAATTACTAAAGGCCGGATCAATAGCCGATGTGCAATATCCGGATTGGCTGGCTAACCCCGTGGTAGTAAAAAAGAAGAACGGAAAATGGAGAGTATGCGTGGACTTCAGCGACCTCAATAAGGCCTGCCCAAAGGATAGTTTTCCCCTTCCCCGGATCGACCAACTCGTTGAAGCAACCGCAGGAAACCAGCTTCTATCCTTCATGGACGCATTTTCGGGATACAACCAGATCGTCATGCATCCCGACGACCGAGAGAAAATGGCTTTTATCACCGATCGCGGAACATATTTCTACAAGGTAATGCCCTTCGGCCTGAAGAACGCATGCGCGACTTATCAACGCCTCGTCAATAAAATGTTCGCCAATCAGCTCGGTAACACCATGGGGGTCTACATCGACGACATGCTTGTCAAGTCAGCAAAGGCCGAAGATCACATTCGACATCTGAAGGAGTGTTTCCTTATTCTTAACGAATACGACATGAAACTCAATCCGACCAAATGCACATTCGCAGTCAGATCGGGAGAATTCCTTGGTTATCTCGTTACACAGCGCGGGATTGAAGCCGACGCAAAGCAGATATCCGCGATCCTGAACCTTCCTTCCCCAACGAACACGAAAGAGGTCCAGATACTTACTGGACGGATAGCCGCTCTGAACCGTTTTATTTCCTGATCCACAGATAAATGTCTCCCGTTCTATCAACTACTTCGGGAAAAAAAACGTTACGAATGGGACGAGAAGTGCGAAGAGGCCTTCCAGCAGCTCAAGTCCTATCTTTCAACCCCCCCAATCTTAGCCAAACCGGAGGACGGCAAAACTTTATATATTTACATCGCTATCTCCAGCTCGGCGATCAGTGGAGTCCTCGTTCGAGAAGATCGAGGGAAACAAAAGCCGATTTTCTACATCAGCAAATCCCTCGACGGGGCCAAAACCAGATACCCAACGTTGGAAATTTTGGCTTTGGCTTTAGTCGTAACTTCGCGAAGACTTCAACCTTACTTCCAATCGAGCTGTCAGAGTACGACATCGAATACCGAACTCGCACTTGCGCGAAGACACCAGTCCTCGCAGATTTCCTCATCGAATTACCACTCGAGCTGGTTCACGAAGAAGCACCAGTAGAACGATGGACGTTACACGTCGATGGCGCCTCATCACGCCTTAGATCAGGATTTGACATATAACTCGAGTCCCCTACTGGAAAAATTCTGGAACAATCTTTCTTCCTGGAATTCCCGGCTTCCAACAACGAGGCCGAGTACGAAGCACTCCTCGCCGGCCTCCGATTAGCTCGGGGAATGCAAATTAACAACATCTGCGCCTTCAGTGATTCCCAGATCGTCGCAAATTAGTTCAACGGCGAGTATGACGCCATAGACGATCGGATGAACGCCTATCTCAAGCTCGTTCAATTATTGGCAAAGGAGTTTACAACCTTTGAGCTCCTTAAGATATCTCGGAAGGAAAACACGGCCGCGGACGCTCTAGCAGCCCTGGCCACCAGTATCGATCCTGACCTACAACGCACTATTCCCGTTGCAGCAATACCGCACTCCAGCATTTTGCCACCTAAAGAAGTTTGCACTCTGACCTATCAAGAAGATGAGTACGACGATCCAATGGAACTACTCAACGAACCGAGAACCGGAGAGGAAGATTGGCGTGTCGAGCTCATGCTATTCTTAGCAGACGGAGAAGTACCAAATGATAGATGGGCAGCACGGCGACTCCGAGCTCGTGGAGCAAAGTACTCGATGGTACGCGACCAACTCTGCCGCTGGACTTCAACAGGCGTCTTGCTCAAATGCATCAACGGCGATGATATTTCTCGCGTTATCAATGAGACACATGACGGAGCCGGGGGCAATCATTCCGACGGCCGGTCCCTCGCTCTTAAGGTGAAAAAGACTGGGTTTTATTGACCTTCCATGATGAGAGACTGCGAAAAATACGCCAAGAAGTGCGAATTCTGCCGAAGGCACGCTCCAATGATCAATCAACCCACCGAGCTGCTTACCTCGGCAGTCCCGCCCTACCCCTTCATGCGCTGGGCAACAGACATAGTCAGACCCTTCCCGTCCTCAAGACAGCGCAAATACCTGCTCGTGATAACCGATTATTTCACTAAGTGGGTGGAAGCAAAGGCATACGTTCGGATTCAGGACAAGAAAGTACAAAACTTCGTATGGAAGTACATCATCTGCCGCCACGGGCTTCCATACGAAATCGTCATTGACAACGGATCCCAGTTCATATCCAAACTCTTCGAGGGATTTTGCGAACGCTGGAACATCCGACTAAGTAAATCAACCCCGCGCTATCCTCAAGACAACGGTTAGACCGAAGCCACGAACAAAACCATCGTCGACGGCCTCAAGAAACGCTTCGAAAATTAGAAGGGTCTTTGGGCCGACGAGCTGGACGGCGTCCTCTGGTCCCATCGCACAACACCTTGCACTGCAACCGGTCAGACGCCATTCTCCTTATCCCACGGCTGCGAAGCAATGGTTCCCGCCGAAGTCAACGTTTCCAGCATTCGCCGAACTCTGATGCCCAAGAACACCGAGGTGAACGACGCTGTACTCACCGAGAACCTCGACATTGTTGAAGAACTGCGCGACCTGGCACTCCTTCGAATGCAAAACTACAAGAGTCAGGCTTTACAGTATTACAACAAGAAGGTCTGTCATCGACATTTCAACCAAGGATACCTCGTCCTTCGCAAGGTGTACGAAAATACGAAGGACTAGGGCGCATGCAAGCTCGGAGCTAACATGGAAGGACCTTACCGGCGTCTACCGCCTCGAAACGACTACGGGCGACGAAGTCCCACGGGCATGGAATTCAATGAGCCTCAAGCGCTTCTACTCTTAAGCCCGGCCTGTCAGCTCGGCACTCATTCGATCGCCTTTTTCCAAAAAAAAAAAAAGAAAAAAAAAGAAAAAAAAAAGGAGATCGTAAACTGACAATTCTCTCTCTTGTAATATGAACTACGAATAATTTGATCCCATTTGGGTAAGTAGGCAGCCCATTTGGGTCGAGCTATAACTTAATAAAATTTTATTTTTACCACCTTTTACGCTTTCGAGCTATTTACACATCAACTTCCTGTCAAGTCGTTAGATATGCCTATAACTAAGTCTGATCAACTTAGTTCGGCATCCCAAAAAGCCAAGATCCGTCTTGCATGCGTTCCTCATGGATGCCGTGGTGAAATAATCCACACCGTAAGCCGAGCCTGTTCTCGCACTTTTCTAAGTCGTGCAAAGCATATAAGCCGGGCCTTGCTCGCACATCTGCATTCGAACTTAGAAATTCCTAAGTCATATCGATAACTGAACGCCGACTTGATCGCATATTGATATTCACACTTAGGAATAAGTAATATGATCCATATAAGTCGAGCTGAGCTAGTCTCTCGCACGATCATATTGATATATCATGGTTTTTACCCGTTTTTAGACCATGATATAAGTGTTTTTATAGAGTCTTTATACTATTTTAGAGTCCTTTCTGAGTTTTTTACAGGTTAGACTACGTTTGGAGCAAAGTTAGAGATTCTGGAGCTTTTTGGAGCATTTTGGAGAAGCAGCCGAAGTGATGAAGTCGGAAGAGTGAATTTGCACGAATGGTGTCGATCGACACCAAGCCAGCCGAGTCTGCGTTTTCGAACAGGGGATAAAATCATTAGAGTTCTTCGTATGGATTTGTGGTTAATGCTTATTCTAGCTTCATGACCTAGAATCTGATCTTAGGTAAATTAATAGATGCGAGAGTATTATTGATTGCCTGAACTAATGTTAGATGAGCAAAATACCTATTCGCAAAGAGATTTGGTTTAGGGTTTTGTGAACAATTGAACCTGAACTTTAATGCTTGTTTGAATTGTTAGAATTTGCAAAGAGATTTGGAATTCTAGGGTTTAGACATAGATAATCTTCGCAGCGAGAGTTGGTTGATTTTACATTAGTGATTCGAGTTCGAGAACAGATCTTAATAATTCCTAACATTCTGTCTAGACCTGCAATTTAGATCACCTGAGAATTTCCCTGAACCTAGCGTTTCGTCTCCTGAATTTACTAAGTTTTAAATTGCTTTCTGTTTCTAGTTTTACATTCTCACTTAGCCTAATTCGAAATTAGAAATTCGCTGTGTGACTATCCCTTCTCTGTGGATTCGATCCCTAAGTACTACAACTGATCTCTTAATTTGAGAGAGTTGCTTAGGGTAAATTTGACCCATATCAAATTTTGGCGCCGTTGCCGGGGAAGGAGATTAGTTGCCTACAGATTTCTAGTATTAGAATTTTGTCTAGGTTTTTATTTTTGTTTTTGTTACTGATTTAGTTTCTTATCTTTGGTTTCAGGTGCATGCCCAGTACCAGAAGCAACAAGGAAGAGGAACTAGTCCCATTGAACCAGGAGCTCGGTCATCTCGAACGCACAAACCGAGCATCTGCTCGAGCGTCGATCGACACAGAGAGCATCGATCGACACCATACCTTAGTGTCGACCGACACCGCTTGTATCGATCGACACCAGACGCAGACTGAGATGGCAGAACCACTGATCCTAATGCGCAACGAGGCTGGCGACTTTGTCGACCTACAGGGCAACAGAAGGAACGCCCAAGGACATAGACTTGATGAGGCTGGCGCCGTCATAGTCGAACCGGCGATACAAATCGCCGGTGCAGAAGCTGGACGTGGAAGAACACTAGGCGAGTACAACCGCCCAGACCAGTTCTATGCTAATAGAGCTGCGATCCGTCCTCCTACATTTAAGAGGAATGACTTCGAGGTGAAGCCTTCCTACTTCACACTGGTGGCTCAACATCCTTTCCATGGCCTTCCTAATGAGCATCCAATGGACCACATTGAGAGATTTGAGGACCTTGCGTCAAGCATCAAGGCTAATGGAGTATCCTATGATTATCTTTTCTGCAAGTTGTTCCCTCACTCGCTTGCTGGAGATGCATCATATTGGTTGAAACAGCTTAATCCAGGATCCTTAACTACTTGGGAAGAAACAAAGAATGCATTCTTATGCAACTTCTTTGATGATGCAAGAAGTGAAGAGTTGAGGATGAAGATCACTGTATTTTCTCAAGGACCCACTGAAGCATTCATAGCTTCTTGGGTGAGATTCAGATCGTACCAGAGGGATTGTCCACATCACGGTTTCAGCGAGCCGCAGCTTATCGGTATCTTTTACCGAGGGATTGATTGGAGGTACCAGATGGCTTTAGACGCAGCGAGCAATGTTAACTTCAACACCAGATACCCAGCAGACGCGGTGGTGCTTATAGAGAATTTGGCCTCTTGCAACAACACCAAGAATGCAGACTGTGAGAGGAAACAACATGCTGGTGCAAATGGAGGAAGCCAAATAGCTGAGGTTAACAGGAAGCTGGACGTTTTGATGGGAAATAAGCAAATTCACTTTGCTAATAAAGTTGATACTTTTGAGCGTGAGGAAGAAGAAGTTAACTACATCAATGGAGCTGGTTTTTAAGGCCAGAGATTCAACAATCAGCAAGGCTATGGTTCTTCTTACCAGAAGCCTTTTCAGAGTAACAACTTCCAGAGAACTTATGGTTCTTCTTCTTACCAGAAGCCTCCTGCTCAAGACAACAAAATGGAGTCTATGATAGAGCAGATTCTGGAAGGACAGCAGAAGATGACAGTGGATTTCAATGGGAAGATTGATGCTTTGTACACAAATTTTAATGGGAAAATTGAGTCTCTAGGTACTCATATGAAGCAATTGGATGATCAAGTTGCTCAAACTGCTGGAGCGTTGAAGAGACAAGAGGGATTTCTTCCTGGTAAGACATATGTGAATCCGAGACACCATGTGAATGCCATTAAGATCCAGAATGGAGGGAACCTTCAGCCTGTGCAGAAAAGAGGGCCAAGTACTGAAGAATTCGAGGAGCTTGAAGATGTAGAAAATGCTGCGGAGTCCATGTCGATCGACACTACTGTGTGTCGATCCATGTCGATCGACACTACTGTGTGTCGATCGACACCCAAGGAGAAACCAGACGAATCAAGCTCGATCGACACATCATCCTCGACACGAATGTCTAGTGTCGATCGACACCAGATGGGTGTCGATCCACACCACTCTCAGACATCACGTGAAGCTTCACAAGATGCATTGGAAAAAGTCTACAAGGCCAAGGTTTCAACTCCTCCTCTACCCAAACATTTAAGGCCGCCCATTAGTGCAGAGAAACTAGCTGCTTTCAACAAAAGGGTGGAGATGATTCCTAAGGAGATCTCCTTTGATGAAGCTTATGAGAGATATCCTTTGTGTGCTTTCTTCCAGAATAACAGAGAAAATTTGAAGAGATGGAAAAACTCTTTCACAAAGCAAGGAATTCACCACCACCAATGAAGCAGTTACCTAAGGTTGAAGATCCTGGGATGTTTATGGTTCCATGCTCCATTGGTGGAGTTGAGTTTAAACAATCCCTCTGCGATTCAGGAGCTAGCGTGAACCTCATGACAAAAGACGTTTCAGAGAAGCTGAGGATTGCTGACATTCACCCTTCAAGCATGACTCTTGAATTTGCCAATTCTTCTACCGCAGTCTCATATGGTACAATTCCAAACCTACTTGTCAAAGTTGGGAGTTGCCTGGTTCCAACTGATTTTCAGGTTGTGGAAGTAAGCAGAACGTCTATCATGCCATTCATCCTTGGAAGACCATTCATGGCCACAGTAGGAGCTATTGTAGACATGCCCAATAAGAGAATGTCTTTCTCTAATGTTGACAAAGAAGTGTTCTACAAAGCTATCCCTACTACTGAAATTTTCAAGCACATCTCATGTATTGCTGTGATCCCTGGAGAAGAGCCGGATTCTAAAGGGCAAGTGAAAAAACTGGTTGTTCAAGAAGCATTAGCTAAAATTTCTGAGAAAGCTGTGGAGCTAGAAGATTGGAGTGGAAGCAATCATATCTTCAAGACTTTGGGTGAAGATGAAGGTCTAATATATGCCAAGTTGATGGAAGAAGACGTTTTCATCGTGGAAGCAAAGATTGCTGAGCTGAGTTGCAGAAAAAGTGAAGAAATCCGAGCTGCAGAGTTGGTGTCGATCGACACCATCTATGTCGATCGACACCCTACGCGGATCACACCAGAAGCTGCTTCCAATGCTTCAAATCCATCACCAATGGTCAAACAGATGCCTCCACGTCCTATAGATCAGAAAACTCGCAGAACGCAAAGGTATGCATTTCCTGGAATCAATTCCAAACCCCCTGATCTTGTCAATAAGAATATCAAAGGTTCAAAAGGTGTTTCACACTTATGTAAGCAACGATATTCTCGTAGAAGGCTTGGTGTTTCTTTGATTATGTTGCAGGAAAACGAAGTGTCCCACCCGAACTCAAGTCCCACCCTGCTGCTGTTCCTCACTTCCTTGGCCGCTTACATGCACCTAATGCCTATACACCACCATGGATGAGAAGACATTCGTCTGGGAAGAACTCGATGCCACCCTCTGATCCACCAGACGTCTGAACCCCAACACAGTCAAGCTAATGACTGAAAAAGAGCGCTGAGTGGGAGGCAACCCACTGTTAGGTACATTTTTCTTTATATTTTGTTTTGATTTGACTAAGTCCTAAGATTTAGTCAGTTGAAAAAGGCGACATTGGACTCGACTCAGACCAGTGTCGATCGACACCCTCTGTGTCGATCGACACCACGCGCAGATAAAGGTAAGTCTTCTATCTGGTCTTTTATGTTGTTTCTAATCTTTCTTTTAGCCAACTTCGGGCTAGATAACACTGGGGACAGTGTTGTTTAAGTCTGGGGGAGGTGATTACTGACTTTGTGTTTTGTTTTGAGAGTCAAAAACTTTTCAAAAAAATTTGTTTTATTGAGTCAAAATCAGTTGAAACTTTCAGTTTTTCTAGGAATTAACCACATGAAGTTGACACTTGAAAGAACCATTTTACTTAGCTTAACTTACACCGTCTCCTGAACTTACACCGTTTTTAATTGCTTTATGTGTTTTAAATTCCATCTTTCTACTTAGCTTAATTCGAAATTTATTTATAATTTGTTTTAATTCGTTGTGTGACTATCCCTTCTCTGTGGATTCGATCCCTAAGTACTACAACTGATCTCTTAATTTGAGAGAGTTGCTTTAGGGTAAATTTGACCCATATCAAATTTTGGCTTCATGTGATGTCTGAAATTTATTTATAATGACTGAAATTTCCAAGCACATCTCATGTATTGCTGTGATCCCTGGAGAAGAGCTGGATTCTAAAGGGCAAGTGAAAAAACTGATTGTTCAAGAAGCATTAGCTAAGATTTCTGAGAAAGCTGTGGAGCTAGAAGATTGGAGTGGAAGCAATCATATCTTCAGGACTTTGGGTGAAGATGAAGGTCTAATATATGCCAAGTTGATGGAAGAAGACGTTTTCATCGTGGAAGCAAAGATTGCTGAGATGAACTGCAGAAAAAGTGCAGAGATGCGAGATGCAAGGTTGGTGTCGCTCGACACGACTAGTGTCGATCGACACCCTCCGAAGATCACGACAGAAGCTGCTTCCAATGCTGCAAATCCATCATATGCTGTCAAACGTAAGCCTCCACATCCTTCTGCCCAGAAACCTCGAAGAAAGCAAAGGTACGCACTCCCTGGAATCAATTCCAAACCTCTTGATCTTGTCAATAAAAACTTTAAAGGTTCAAAAGATGCTGCACACTTATGCAAGCAACGAGATTCTCGTAGAAGGCTTGGTATTGCTTTTGATGCTTCTGCAGGAAAACAAAGTGTCCCACCCGAACTCAAGTCCCACCCTGCTGTTGTTCCTCATTTCCTTGGTCGCTCTCATGCACCTACTGCCTATACACCACCATGGATGAGAAGACATTCGTCTGGGAAGCATTCGATGCCACCCTCTGATCCACCAGACGTCTGAACCCCTTTCACAGTCAAGCTAATGACTGAAAACGAGCGCTGAGTGGGAGGCAACCCACTGTTAGGTACGTTTTTCTCTTTATTTTGTTTTGGTTTTACTAAGTCCTAATTTCAGTCAGTTGAAAAGGAGACATTGGACTCGACATTGACCTGTGTCGATCGACGCCACATAGTGTCGATCGACACCACGCGCAGACGAAGGTAAGTCTTCTATATGGTCTTTTATGTTGTTTCTAATCTTTCTTTTAGCTAACTTCGGGCTTGATAACACTGAGGACAGTGTTGTTTAAGTCTGGGGGAGGTGATTACTGACTTTGTGCTTTGTTTTGAGAGTCAAAAACTTTTTGTTTTATTGAGTCAAAATCAGTTGGAACTTTCAGTTTTTCTAGGAACTAACCAGAGGGAGTTGACACTTGAAGAACCATTGATATGAGAGTTGATTGCGGGACTTACTAAGTAGAAAGGTACAAGTGGAATCAGTCTAACAGGGCGAGTTCAGATCCCCTTACAAAGAACTAGGTATGTGCTGAACTTGATTCCTCTTTCAGACCGAACAGATAGGCAATTGCAGTCTCTCCTTGATCTTCCCTTAAGAGAAAAGAAAAGAAAGAAAAAGAGTTTAAGTCTGGAATAGTGCCTTTGTCATGAGCCTGTCTCCTAACAAGGAACAATATTAGTGATGCTCTTGAACACGTCTCCTCACAAGGAACACAAGTAGAGAGTAGCACTATTCCAGAGATCTCAAAAAGAATAAGAAGAGTCAATGAAAAGATCTTAGAACACCCTGAAAATGGGCAGAGGTTGACTAAGGGAAGAGAGAATAGGGAAGCTGTATGAGAATGTCTTGTTCAGGCACTAAGGAAGGGAAAAGGATCAGCAAAATTATGTGGCATTACCACTGTTAGAGTTCGAAACTTTTACCAAGGAAAGGATCTGGATTTGAACTGGGAGATTGCTAAGCTTGTGGTAAGTACATTGAACATTTCCTAAGGTTGGCTCTATATCATGTGGATTTAAGAAGTGTTAATCAATGTGGCGTTCTGAAGAGGTACTCGAAAGTTTCTGTTTTCAAACTTCTACTTCATTCTAAGTTTCTGTTTTGCTTGAGGACAAGCAAAGACTAAGTCTGGGGGAGTTGATATATCATAGTTTTTACCCGTTTTTAGACCATGATATAATTGTTTTTATAGAGTCTTTATACTATTTTAGAGTCCTTTCTGAGTCTTTTACAGGTTAGAGTACGTTTGGAGCAAAGTTAGAGATTCTCGAGCTTTTTGGAGCATTTTGAAGAAGTAGCCGAAGTGATGAAGTCGGAAGAGTGAATTTGCACGAATGGTGTCGATCGACACCAAGCCAGCCGACCAAGTTTTGCGGACTTCCATCAGAAAAAGGAAATCGGCTGAAGTTTCCATTATTTACAAGTTTGCCCTTGACGCGAGTTTGCCTATAAATATAGTTTTTTAAGCCATTGTTTAGGCTACACTTTATCTTACACAATTATTTTTAGAGAGAGATTTATAGATAGTTTTTGGAGAGAAGAATTTGTCTCCTTAGAGCAAATTTGGAACTCCCTTTATTTATTCTATTGATTTCTTTTATGCTTTCTATTCAAGTTATGATTTCTGTTTCATTGATCATGTCTGAGTAGTTTGCTAGTTAGGTTTAGGGTTTTTCAAAGGTGATTAATGAATTGTTAGGTCGAATTAAATTGTTAGGATAAAATCCTTGTTTAAAATATCGCTAGGTGTTAATCGGACGTTCGGGTTGGGCCTAGCGCCTAACGGATAAATCGGAAATTTATCGGAGATTAATCGGGGATTGGTTTTGTAAAAAAAAATTCATATATGTATAGTTAATATTATTTAGATACAGGTATGTCAACAATATGAACGTGGTGCAGTGGTTAGAGTCATGTTTTAAAGCCAATAAGTCATGGGTTCGACCCAAGTGAGTGTTTTTTCTGTTTTAACTTTAATGAATGATAAATGACAAAATTATCCTTGTCTTCTTCCTCTACATATCGAGACCTGCAACCCTAATTTTGCCGCTTCTTCATTTTTCTCCAGGTTTTTGGTTATTTTTTCTTGTTTTATCCAATCTTTATAGCAAATAATGATAGATCCATCAATTAATTAGTGATTTTTAGCATCAAAACTGAAAAAGTCAAGTTTTATCAAAGGCTCCGATTTTTTTCTCTGATCGCACCAAATTGCGGCGGCCAAAGACCGCCGAGCGCCACACCGCTGCGGAATCGGCCGCCTTGTCCGCGTTTTCGAACAGGGGATAAAATCATTAGAGTTCTTCATATGGATTTGTGGTTAATGCTTATTCTAGCTTCATGACCTAGAATCTGATCTTAGGTAAATTAATAGATGCGAGAATATTATTGATTGCCTGAACTAATGTTAGATGAGCAAAATACCTATTCGCAAAGAGATTTGGTTTAGGGTTTTGTGAACAATTGAACCTGAACTTTAATGCTTGTTTGAATCGATAGGATTTGCAAAGAGATTTGGAATTCTAGGGTTTAGACATAGATAATCTTCGCAGCGAGAGTTGGTTGATTTTACATTAGTGTTTCGAGTTCTAGAACAGTTCTTCATAATTCCTAACATTCTGTCTAGACCTGCAATTTAGATCACCTGAGAATTTCCCTGAACCTAGCGTTTCGTCTCCTGAACTTACACCGTTTTTAATTGCTTTCTGTGTTTTAAATTCCATCTTTCTACTTAACTTAATTCGAAATTAAAAGTTCGTTGTGTGAATATCCCTTCTCTGTGGATTCGATCCCTAAGTATTACAACTGATCTCTTAATTTGAGAGAGTTGCTTTAGGGTAAATTTGACTCATATCACATATTCGCACTTATCGTTAAATCTGAATTCCGTTTCGCAAATTCATAAGTCATGTAAACATTAAATAAGCCGAGCTGTTCAAACTCTCGCACGTTTACATTCGAATTTAGGAAAATCAGAGTCATACAAACAACTTAAATATGATATCGCATCGCACGTTTGTATTCGAACTCCTATGTACTTTTAAGTAGTTACTAAAGCAGTTTTTAGAACGGAAATACGATTCAGATTTAACAAAGGCCGAAAACCGGCAAACTTGTACGAAATCCCCCTCAGGCAAATACAAAGAAACAAATTTGTTCATGCCCAGCTCGGGACTTCAAAAATCAAAGGAGGATAAAAAAAAAAAAACAATTTAACAAGGGGTGATCAATCCCCGAAAACATCGATCAACTGGTCGTCACTTTCCAGCTCGTTTTCCTTCTTCTCTGACTCAGCTCGAACGGGCTCTTGACCAGGCTCCTTTTCACCCGCGTTATGCGCTTGATCATCACTCTTAGAAAGCTCTGCCTCTGACTCAAGTCTCGCGGACGAGTCAGCAGGGACAATCACAGCGGGATCAACCATGGAGGGATCAACCACCTTTTGAATCTCAAGCTGCGCGTCGCCTGTCCTCGCAGCCATGTCCTCTACTGGATTGGCCGTCTGAATCATCAATGGAGCATTAGCCTGAGCGACCACTTTCTCAATATCCGAGCTCCCGACCTGAGGCTCGGGAAATTTAAGTCGAGAAGCCACATCGGGAGTCACGATAGATGCATTCGAGCCGAACTCATTGATTCCTACAGGCCGAGCATTCGCATCGTCGCGAGGATGGCGTAGAGCCAACACATGAGCATCAAATTCGTCCTCTGTGAAGACGATCTCGTCGAAAGCATTAGCCTTGGCTTCCCATTCGGCAACGTCCGCGTCAATCTTGTCAACAGCCGCTTTAGGAAAATCTAATCCTAACTTAGCCACAAGATCTGCGATAGAGCGGGCTCCACGAGCTTGAGCAAGTGACGACACGATCGTCTCGACCTCTTTGCGTTGTTCCAGGCTCTTCTTCATCTTTTTGACCAGGCCGCCATAAAAGCTAATGACCTGATTCTGGGCAAAGACGCCTATCTCGTCACGAGACTTTCTCAACCGGGCGGTCTCCGAACTGAAATGTTCGACCTGCTTCGTCGATCTGATGAGAGCGGAGGAGACTTCAGAATTGTTAGTCTCTGACTCTTTGAGCTGAGTTTTAAGCTCGGCAATTTCGTTCTCAAGTTGCTACGACTTGAGCTTCTCGACCTCGAGCCTCAGCGAAGCCTCGTGGAACTTCTTCTCCGCTGCCGCGCTCTTCTTTACGGCCGTTTTGGCCTTTTTGGCATTGCGGTCAACGAGGCCGAGTAGGCGAGTCGCGCTGCTTTTCGCCTGCACACGCAACGTCATAATCCATTCCCGAAAATATTTAAAAAGAACAAAGGAGAAATATACATAAATATCTTACCCGGATCTCGTCCGCAGCCCACTACTGAACCTCGTCCTGATGGAGAAGCTCTTCCACGAGAGGGCTAGCCGTTGGCCTAGTTCCACACCAATCGAGAGCAGGCTGGACGATCCGCCGAGAGCAGCACTTGTCCGTGATAATCAAAGTTAAAAGGGGACGGATTCACAGCATAATCCGTCCTGGCCTTCTTCGAGACCTGATCGGGTGTCTCAGCAGGCACCTCGGCGGCTTTTCTCTTGCTAGCCGACTTATCTCTCTTTGCCTTCTCGGCAACCTTCTGCTCTTCGGCAGCCGTTTCCTTCGCCTCACCGGCAGTCTTACGCTCGGCAAGCGAGAGTTGACCCGAGCTCGAATCCCCGTCCTTAGCAGACCTTTTTCTTGGTCTCCCGAGACGACTTCTTGGCGTCGCTCGCTTGTTTGAGCTCGGATCCTACGAGACCCTTCCCTTTATCAGCACAAGAACCTGATGCTTTTGTTGGCAATTTCGCGCCCGATTTCTTGATAACCTCCTCTAGGTTCGCAGAGTAGTGAGAAATTTCTCAAGGAGCAAGCGGCATTTTCTTCTTTTTTCGGGACGATCTCGTAAGAGAATTGGCAGCTCGATCTATTCTACTTGCTTCAAAGTCGTCAGGAAGTGGGCCGATTGGAGCGTATAGACCTGTGTAAAGAATAAACAAGGTCGGTCAGCAACTAAGACATGAGAATCAAAAAGCAGAGACAAACTAAAATTCTACCGAGCTCTCTTTTCCAACGGCTGTCAACAAAGATGTTGGGATCAGCCATCGAATGTTCATCAATGTAGACGAAGAAATAGTGATCTCTCCAGCCTTCGATTTGACTGATAAATCCCCCATACAGGATATTATATTTCGGTCTCATGGCCGCGTAGAACGACCCACACGACCTTTTCCCGGGCATCCGCTTGAGGGTGGTCAACTCCTCGAATACATGGCAGTTGAACGTAATCCCATGCTCGAATGCCATCACCCAGAGCGCGACCAAGTTCTTAATACCGCCGTGACCCATTTGGGAAATCGACATCCCCCTTGCGTTGCAGAACTCGAACAAGAGCCGAGGAAGCGGAAACCAAAGGTGACAGTGCGTAAAAAAGCACTCGTAAAGGCAGACCCAGCCCGAGGGAACATTCCAGGGACGTTCAAAGGGAGCTGGAACTAAGAACTTCACCTCGGGGCCAATCCCGCGCTGTTTCTTCAGTGCGAACAGGGATTTTCCTGTCGATTGGGTCGGAATCACTCCCCAGCGATTATCCGAAGCGGGAAGAACTTTCTTCTTCTTAGGCCCATCTCTCTCCGGAACAATCTCTGACTTAGTCCAGGGATCGACGATCGCATAATCACCGAACTCCATGTCGAAACTGGAATTGGCCACAGCTCGGGTTTCTGTCCCCGAAACTAGGGCTTCGTCAACAGGATTCAGATCGTTGCCATCATCAGCCCCCTCGTTCTCGTCGATCAGCTGAGGGATGTCAAAGTTTCACCGAGCTGAGGACGCCTCGGTGTCATCATGATGGGTCGCGTCGAGCTGCGCCGCTTCAAATCGTTCAGTTGCAGCTTGCTGATTCAACAGCCTAAGTTGAGCACGGGTGTATCCTGTTTCATTCGCGAACTCCTGGTCAAAATCCGAGGAGCTATCGAACGAAACTCGAGCTGGAACCTTCGGAGACATCTCTTCTTCCGAGCTTGGAGAAACAAGTCGCGCCTTCACTTTCGAATTTTTTCGGATCAAACCCATCTTGTTTGATTGATTCACCCAAAAGAGAAACGAAGAACACGAAGAACACGAAGAACACGGACGGCGGATCTGAAGCACATCGGCAAAATCACGCCGCAAATCCTAGAACTACGGCATTTTGATTATCTAGAGCGGAGAAAATAAATTAAGAGAGGGAGAGAGAACGAACCTTTGTTTTCTTTCGCGAGTTGGAGAAGTGAAGAAATGAGAGTGGCTCCCTCAATTTATAGAGGAATGAGAACGGTTATCGAGGGTCATCATTACTTCGGAGACTCTTCATATTTCCCGGATTAAATCTATTCGGAAATTATCCCGCTCTTCGCGCAGGAAAACCCTAACATCTCTGGGTCCACATTTTAGGCGGCAAAATAATGTCATTCAGCCCGGGGTTTTTAGGCGATCTTTCCCCATATAAAGATCCCATCTTGAAAAAATCACAAGGACGGAGAATATCCCGACCTGGATTCATGCCGAACTGACCTCTTTTCGGAGTTCTCCGAGCTCAATGCTCTACGCTCGCCGAACTGGGGGGGGGACTAATTGTTAGAGATGGGTTTAGCACCCCTCTACAAAGTCCTTCCTAAATCCAGGTCGGTCCATTAACAGAAGATATCGGGCCCATTAAACGATCAATAGTTGAGGTCGGCGCCGCCCTCAGAAGGAGTCCGACGATAGGGTTTGGTCTCCCGAAGAAAAAGGGAAACTTTCCCTTGAAGATAAGGAGGTCGGCCCGAAGAAAAACGAAGATTTCCTTTTACCCGAAAAGGAAGGAGTTCGGTTGGCCGACTTAGTTCTATTATAAATAGGTGGCAACCTCGCCCATTCACAAGATCCGCAATTTTACTCTCGAGACCTAGGGCAAACTCTGCTACGGCATAAGCTTTAGATCTCGATTCACCGTTTAAAAGGTTTAGGTCGGCGTTCTTATTCCGACGACCTAACCACCATTGTATCATGATATCATCTTCGAGCTTCGGCTTAAATCAATAAAGACTTACTGTTTTCCCCCATAAACTCTTATTCCTTCTCTTGATCGGATTTTAGTTCTCACATCGGTGAATCACTACTTGTTCCCACTCCTCATGCAAGTAGCATAAACCAGAGGCAACACCTAAAATAATCTTGATCCTCTGTTTCCAATCAAGAGGTGCCTCCTTAGAGTTGTATAAGTATTTTTCTAAGCTTCCATTGGGCATGTAATCGTACACCAGAAGAAGCTCTCCTCTCCTACGACAATCACCTAAGAGAGAGACTAAGTTCGGGTGACTCATCCGACCAATGCCCACGATCTCCGACACAAACTCTTTCAGCCCTTGCCGAGACTCGTGCGAGACTCTTTTCACGACGATATCCAACTTGTTCTCCGGCATCACACCTTTGTAAACCCTCCCAAACCCACCAGCTCCGAGGAGGTTCTTCTCCTCGAACCCATTGGTCTCGTAGTACAAATCTTTGAACCGGAACTGGTTCTTCCCGAACTCTTTTTCCTAATCTTCGAGCTCCTCCGCGAACTTCCTCCTCCTCCTCATGAGGAAGCCGGCGAGGAAGATCGCAGAGAAGATCAAGAAAAGGGAGATCAACGTGATACCAACCTTGATGAAATCGGAGATTCTCTTTGGGTTCGAATCGAGGAAGCTTTGGAAGTCTAGATAAGTCCAACGGTGGAGCCACGCCACTCAGCCCGAAACTCCACCCGAGAATATAATGTTCCGATACAACGGAACCTGTCGCAGACGAGAAACCCACGAACATATCTTGGAGAAGAACCGATGAAAGATCTCTGACAATCGAAACAAGCGGCTTCTTGGGTTTATCTTTGTCGAATGGAGCCATCGTCACATCGGTTTTATGCGTACGACCGTCGTAATCAACCCAAACCTGCATCGGCTTACGGTTGATCAAAGTCAGGTTCTTGAATTGGCCCTTCTCGTCCCACCACCCGGCCGGTGCACTTTTCTCCGACTTCAAACTATTGATATTGATTCCGACATGATTATTGTTGGTATCTTTGAACTCTGTACTCAAGATCGTGTCCAATTCGACAGCGAATACATGATTCGTGTCATTACCGTTGTTTGAGATGTTGAAGAGTCCCATGTATTGGCTTGCCGTTGCGTAAGGGAGGCTTGCGTTAGGAGCCACGACGAAGGCGATGCCGTGGCCGCTAAGTGTCGGGATCTGCGAGTTAATTGCGAAGACGAATGTTGTGGAGAAGGACGAGACGGTGCCGTTGGGAGAATCTTTGAACCGAATCGGTTTGGTATAGAAAGCGTGACCGGTTTTGATAATGGTCGTGTTAGTTAGCTTCAAGAGACCGTTGGGTGTGACGGTGGTGATCCCTTGGATGGATATGTCAGTGAGTGGACGAAAGCCATTGTAAGTGAAGTTGAGAATTTGGGAAGAGGATTCTAAAGATTGAAAGAGGAGGTTGAAGAAGAAGATAGTGAAAACTTGTTTCAAGAACATGGTTTCCTCTTTTTCTCTGCTCTGTGTAATTTAAGATTTTTTTTTGGATATTTTAGTTTAGTAGAGTAATAGAAGAAAGAAAGACAGTTTTATAGTGCGAAGAAAGAGAAATGGTGTAAATGATTATGAATGGAACAGAGGAAATTGAGCAAGAAATTTATTCTACTCATTCTCGTGCAAAATAGTATATTAAAATTTAATTATTTTTCAGTTTTTTTTTTCCAGCCAGTTTTTTCAGTTATATGACTGGAACTAGCTTTCCACATTTCTTTTCAGAAATGGTACAAATTTATAAAAATGATGTATTTAACCAGTTTTACTCCTTTAATTGTCTAACCACTAGAAGTCTAGAATTAGTCGCTATAAAATTGGTATATCGAAATAAAAATGTATTCACCTAACTCAAAATTTTTCAGATACTTTTATATATGTGTTTCGGCTACTTATAAGCATTTAGCTTTGTAACATTTTAATTCTCATACAATTTAATAGAAAAAAATTATCACAAAATAATATATATATATATATATATATAATTGAAATATTTTTACTCTAAATCTTCTTTAACTTACAACAATTTTTTTACGATTAATTTTATTGTAAAATAGCATTGGTTTTACGATGACTCTAGATCATCTTAAATTTAACACTATTATGATCCTAATTTGTGTTCGAACCAAACAAAAAAATGATTCTAATTTGTGATGGCATAAAAAAGATGCAAAAATCGATACTAATTCTATATTTTTTTTATCCAAAAACATTGTAGAGTGAGAAATTCATTTTTTTCAAGCTTGGAAACTCAAAAACTAAGTAAAAAAAAAAAGAAATGTCTCCTGAAAATTGAGTCCTAGAGTACATAAATCATAAAAATCAAACTGGACACCGGTTATGTTTACCGATCGGTATGGTATGTGGACCGATCGATCTGGCTGTAGCGAGTACAATTCTCTGTTCCTTTTTCTTATGCAAGCCAGAGTGACATGTTTTTAATAAAAATGGCATATATGTTTACTGCACCGTTGTAATAATTTCGAACCAGCTCCACATAAAATCTAACTTGATCTTCCATCTTGTGCCCAAATTTGAAATTGATCCATAATTGTCAAACTTTAGACATTTTTGCGCAATCTCAAAGTTTGAATTTAGATGTGTATGAACAGTTGGATATGCTATACGAAAACCAGCTCCACATAAAATCCAACAGTTCATACACACGCACTCTAGCATATCTGTTGGAAAACAAAAAAAAACAAAATCGGTATCACCCAAATTTTTGTTAGCAACTTAAAATTATATGGACACTTCCCTAATTGTTGGCCCTTTATGGCTAGTAGCCTAATTCTCCCCTAAAAAGAGAGGACAACGTTTCTACTCTCTTGACACTATATAAACTATCTAAAACATAGTATACATCAAAACACAGAGGAGGAAAAGAGGAAACCATGTTCTTGAAGCTCTTCACTATCTTCTTCTTCTTCAACCTCCTCTTTCAATCTCTAAAATCCTCTTCCCAAATTCTCAACTTCACTTACAATGGCTTTCGTCCACTCATTGACATATCCATCCAAGGGATCGCCACCATCACACCCAACGGTCTCTTGAAGATAACCAACACGACGGTTTTCAAAACCGGTCACGCTTTCTATACCAAACCGATTCGGTTCAAAGATTCTCGCAAGGGCGCCGTCTCGTCCTTCTCCACAACGTTCGTCTTCGCAGTTTACTCGCAGATCCCGACACTTAGCGGACACGGCATCGCCTTCGTCGTCGCTCCTAACGCAAGCTTCCCTTACGCAACGGCGAGCCAATACATGGGCCTCTTAAACATCTCAAACAACGGTGATGACACGAATCATGTATTCACTGTCGAATTGGACACGATCTTGAGTACCGAGTTCAACGATACGGACAATAATCACGTCGGAATTGGTATTAATAGTTTGATGTCGGAGAAAAGTTCACCGGCTGGGTGGTGGGACGAGAAGGGCCAGTTCAAGAATCTGACTTTGATCAACCGTAAGCCGATGCAGGCGTGGGTCGATTACGATGGTCGTACGCATAAAATCGATGTGACGATGGCTCCATTCAACAAAGATAAACCTAAGAAGCTGCTTGTTTCGATTCTCAGAGATCTTTCATCGGTTCTTCTCCAAGATATGTTCGTGGGTTTCTCGTCTGCGACAGGTTCTTTAATATCAGAACATTATATTCTTGAGTGGAGTTTCGGGGTGAGCGGCGAGGCTCCGCCGTTGGAATTATCGGAACTTCCGAAGCTTCCTGGATTCGAAACCAAGAGAACCTCTGATTTCTTCATGATTGGGATTGTTAGAGGCGGGATTCGTACCCCTCTGAAAAGCCCGACGTCACTCAATCTCGGCCTCTATGAAACCCTAAAATGGTCCTTGCCTATTTTAGGTCGGCACACATAAAAGGAAAACATTCCTTTTATCTTTATCGGATGCCAGGTCGGCATAGATAAAAGGAAATATTTATTTTAATCCGTCAAAAACATCAAGTCGGCTTACTTTCTTATTCCAAAAAGGAAAGACCTAGTCAAGAAGACCGACTCGAGGGCACTATAAATATAGGAGACCTTACAACGATCCAATTATTCAGAAATCGAGAGAGAAGATCTAGGGCAATCTTAGAAGACCGACTCGAGGGCACTATAAATATAGGAGACCTTACAACGATCCAATTATTCAGAAATCGAGAGAGAAGATCTAGGGCAATCTTAGAAGACCGACTCGAGGGCACTATAAATATAGGAGACCTTACAACGATCCAATTATTCAGAAATCGAGAGAGAAGATCTAGGGCAATCTTAGAACCTTATCGCTTAAACTCTTTAACTTTCTTCTCTTTCAAGTTTAGGTCGGCGTTCTTATTCCGACGACTTAAACTCACCGTGTACCCCTCGAGCTCTGGCTATTTTTAATAAAGATCTCTCTTGAAAACCCATTAACTCTTATTTTCTTTGATAAGCCGATTTGAGTTATTACATTTGCCGCCGTCTGTAGGGAATCAAAGAGACTCAGTCTTTAAGAAAAAACCGTGAAGCTCGAAGATTACCGACAATTCAACATCAACCGACCCAAAGGCTACGAACACCGAGGAAGGTCGATCTGGAGACGTCAACATCCCTGGTCGGCTCATCGATCCGATATCAGGTCGGCCGATCGATCCTACAACAGGCTTGCCAGATACGGACGAAACCGACCAGCAGCAAACTGCCGACATGACGCACACCGACCGCTGCCGGTAGGGCAGAATCTGCCAGATCCGCCACCGGTCAACATGACCGACATGATGAAGATCTTCGCAACCCAAATCCAAAAGGGGATAGACGATCGTCTCGATCTACTCAGGGCCGAGCAAATCGCCTATCGAGAAGACGTGGACTGTATCCTCCGAACTCGCCTCGTTGCAGACAACATTGAGGGACCAGACGGAGAAACCACACCACGGCGACACCCTAACACCGATCTAGTAATCAACAATCTTTTCGGGGTCACTCCAACGACCGACCTGCGAAAGGGACATGACAGATCCAACGCCCGTTCAAGAGTCACCGCCCAGACCTCAACCCTTACGGCATCTGAAGCCGATCTGATTCACAAGCGCCTCGACAGTATGGATTCTAGGGTCCATAACGCTATCACAACGGCCCCCGAGCTGGAGAAGCTACTCTGGCAGACCGACCAAACTCCATTCACGTCGGCTATCTCGAATGCCCCCATGAAGGACCTCAGCAAGATTAAGCTGCCGCCCAGCTACAACGGAAGCACCGATCCCGAAAGACATCTAGCGGCATTCAAAGTCGCCATGGGCAGAGCACGCGTATCCGAAGACGAGCAGGATGCATGTTTCTGCCAATACTTCGTCGAATCGCTTTCCGGGAACACCCTCACCTGGTTCTCACGGCAACCCCGAACTCGATCAATTCGTTCAAGGAACTACGGAAAAAGTTCCTCACACACTATTAGCTCTATATCGATACGTCGACATCTGAGCTTGACTTGTGGGCCTGCGTACAAGGCGACACTGAACCACTTCGCAGCTTCCTCGACCGATTCCGGTCCATCGTCTCTCGATGCAGACTCCATGACGAGATCACTCTCGGGATCCTGATCAAAAACTTGCGCGACGACCAGACATTCTGCGAAAAGTTGAAAACCGGGAAAACCAAAACACTAGAAGAAGCATTACACAAGTCCACCGGCTACATCAGGGTGGAGGAAGACAAGGCAGCAAAAACAAAATTACTAGCAGATGACAGGTCGGCAGGAGACAAAAAATCCCAACCCGCCACCCAGGACGCCCACGAGGAACCTCGTCAACACCAGGACGGGGGCAACAAGAGCCGACGTAGCGTGAACGCCGCATCTCGTCATCGACGAATGTCGGATCTTCTATAGCCTCCTCAAGAAAAAGTGGGAGGACGGCGAATACAAGCTCCCCGAGACTGGTATCGCGAGCCTCTTCTTCGAAGGATGACCACGCCGCCTCGGGACTGGTATCGCGAGCAATCGTCTCTGCAGCGCTCGGCGAAATTTGCTCAGATCCTCGCGGCTCGCTTGCCTCGGGGACATCGGACGCGTCGATGACAGATTTGTCCACGCGTTTCCTCTTGCTACCCCGCGTCGCGACTTCTTTGCCGCCACGACGGCAGAGGGCAGATTCCCCGGCTCTTATCCCGGCTCGAAGACCGAGCACGATCCCCGAATCCTTTGGAGGAAGCCCAAGCCGAACGGGTGACCTTGATGCTGCCGTTTCGCTATTAACCATCGCGTTGAAGCTCGTATCCTCGGTCTCCCGACCATTTCCATTTTCTTGCTACAAGGTCCGGTCGGCAGGGGAAGACGGCACCCACAACTCCGAGCTCCCCTTCTCCTCACCCTCAGTGACCTCCTCGGCCTCCGGCGCTCGTTCACCATTGAAGGTCAATCGTGGAATAACCCCCGATCGGGAATCTTCGGGTGAGCAAGACACCTCTGAATCCCCGACTATGCGGTCATTAGAGGGAAAGATCCGAGCGCGCTCAACTCGCTGGAAAGAAAAGTCATTCTGCCAAGAAACCTGCCTGCGATTGAAAGCCTCGATAACGTTCAAAAGATCGTCCAGGCCTCTAAGAACCGAGCGGACAACTGCAAAGTAAATACAAAAAAAGAGAGGAAAGTTAAGATCATAGCTCGGCTCTTTTAATGCAAACTCAATTCCCACCTCGGTAACTTACTTTTTTGACCCCATTCTGTTTTCGTCCTCCCAATCCACGTCGCCAAAACAGAAGCTTCGTTGATGAGAACATAGAAGAAGCGGCTCTCCCAGTCTTGATCCCTATCCGGAAAATCCCGGATTATTCTCCTATCCTTTTTGTTCCCGATGTAGAACATCTCGGTGCCAGATCTGCGCCTAGTCTCTATAAGCTTGTCAAGATGAGCGAGCGTAAGCCCCGCCTCGCATTCGAGATTTAGAGTTAGCAACCCCACGAGGTGTCTTATCGAGCACGGCGTAAACTGAGCAAGGGCCAACCCATACGACCACAGAAATTCCGAGACGAGCTGTGGGATCGGGAACCACAGCCAGCACGCATCGAAAAAGACTTCGTACGCCGTAAAATGGCCGGGCGGAGGCCTTTCGGCTCGGTCTCTCGCGGCAGGAAGCCTAAACTCAACTATGTTGTTGATTCCAAAGCGAGCTCGCAACTCCAGAAGAGACCTCGGCGTTGAAAGGGAAGACATTGGGTTCACCTCGGTTTCCCGTGAAAGATCAAGATGGATCGGAAAATCGACGAACGGCCGGAATAAATGTTCCGTCAAAAATCAAGGCGGCACAGAAAAGAGGAGAGAAATCTGAGGATTACTCTTCGACAAACTTTCTAAGAAGAGGAGATAGTGAAACAACCTTGCGGGTCTCCGTACTTATAGACGAATCCGCGCGTAGGGGCGTGTCGCCTCGGGAACATGCAAGACGGTTCCACTTCCGAGACGGACCGACTCTTCGCGAGCGAATAATGGACCGACGATGGAACCTACACGGGACCAAACGGACGACACCATCGGCCCAAATCACGATCTGACATAACGAAAATTAGTTTTCACTAAGTATCGCAAGGCATGAAAAACACCGAGGTGAAAGCAGTTTCTCACAGGTAGGACCGAGGTGAAAATTCAACACTGGCGGAAAGAATGCCCGGCGAAACTTGAACGTCTTGCTAACGACTCCGAGAACACTTCGATACAAAGCTTTGCGCCTCGGCTTATATAAAAAATGCTCGCCTCGTCACTTGAGCAGAAAACACTTCGGTATCGAGCAAAACACCTCGGCACTTGATAAGAAACATTTTGGCGTCAAGCCATTCGCCTCAGCGCTCGAGTGCGAAACACCTCGACACAACGTTATTTACTTCGTCTCTTAATCAGAATGTTCCGGGAACGAAGTGAAAACGCCTCGGAACATTGATCTTACCTATCCTTGGAGCTCGTCACCCTTATCTGTAAGACTAACAAGCTGGGGGGTTAACTGTTGGGGTCGGTCTTCACCTAGGCAAGATCAATCAAAGAAACGGCTAAGTATGGAAGCTAATCTCCGAACCGTGCACGATTCGTACATAAACCGTGCATAGACCGAGGTGAACCACCTCGTGCATGAACCGTGCACGAGCCGAGGTGAATCACCTCGTGCACGAACCGTGCATAAACCGAGGTGAACCACATCGTGCACGAACCTTGCATAAACCGAGGCGAACCACCTCGTGCACGAACCGTGCATAAACCGAGGCGAACCACCTCGTGCACGAACCGTGTACCAACCGAGGTAAACCACCTCGTGCACGAACCATGCATAAACCGAGGGGAACCACTTTGGTTTAATCCGAGCAGAACCAAAATACACGTAAATCGAGCAACCCTTTCTTTTGACGGCCCGAGTGACGAACCTACGAAATGGTCCGAGCCTGAGAGGTGTCATAACGCGACTGGGCCGAGCTCAGGCCCACGAAGAAAGACCGACATGACTTTTGCCCTAAGAGAATAGAGTTCGTGGAGAAGAGCGCCGTCAAAGGGAAAGGAAGACAAATCTACGAGAAGATTCTCCGAGATATACGCTTAGATTACGAGAAAGATGTATAAATAGGATTCTGAGTTCATTTGTAAAGGGATCCGCGCTTTACCTAGAAAAGCACTTGTACCCTAAAAAGCTTATCACAACAACTCTAATAAAATTTCCGTCTTCGGATCTTCGCATCGTGTTTAACTTAGAATCTTTTCGTCCTCTTTTGTTTTTATTAACAGATAAATCGTTGTGTGAAATCCAGCACGCACAAACTACTCCCTAGCATCACGGACGAACTCATCACTTTCCTCCGTGAGAACGTATCAACCTTCGCATGGTCCATGGCCGACATGAAAGGCATCGATCCAAAAATCACAAAACACGAATTATACGTTGACGCCACATTCAGGCCGATCAAACAGAAACGCCGAAAACTTGGACCTGAACGTGTCCAGGCCGTCCATGATGAAGTCGACAAATTGTTACAAGCCGAATCCATTACCGAAGTCAAGTACCCCGATTAGCTCGCTAATCCCGTCGTGGTCAAAAAGAAGAACGGCAAATGGAGGGTCTGCGTCGACTTCACCGACCTGAACAAAGCCTGCCCAAAGGACAACTTCCCTCTTCCCCGCATCGATCAGCTCGTCGAAGGAACAGCAGGAAACGAACTTCTCTCCTTCATGGACGCCTTCTCAGGCTACAACCAGATCCTCATGCATCCCGAAGACAGCGAGAAGACCGCATTCATCACAGATCGGGGGACATACTGTTATAAGGTCATGCCGTTTGGCCTGAAGAACGCAGGAGCAACCTATCAACGCCTTGTCAACAAGATGTTCCGCGATCAACTGGGCAAGACGATAAAAGTTTATATCGACGACATGCTCGTCAAATCACTAAAGGCCGATGACCACATCTCCCATCTACGAGAATGCTTCTGCATACTCAATCAGTACGGAATGAAGCTCAATCCAGCAAAATAAGCGTTCGCGGTTACTTCGGGCGAATTCCTCGGATACTTAGTCACCCAGCGCGGCATCGAAACTAATCCGAAGCAGATTTCGGCGATACTTGAACTACCATCTCCACGGACTACTCGTGAAGTCCAACGCCTCACAGGCCGAATCGCCGCTCTGAACCGCTTTATCTCAAGATCTACGGACAAGTGCCTGCCTTTCTACCATCTCCTCCGCGGTAACAAATGGTTTGAGTGGGACGACAAGTGCGAAGAAGCCTTCCAACAGCTCAAGTTCTACTTATCCACGCCACCAATCCTCGCAAAGCCTGAACATGGCGACACCTTGCTCCTTTACATTGCCGTTTCCAGTGCGGCCGTCAGCGGAGTTCTAGTTCGGGAAGATCGAGGCGAACAGAAGCCAATTTTTTACATCAGTAAGACATTGGATGGTGCCGAATAACGCTACCCGACCTTGGAGAAACTCGCTTTAGCCATCGTCATCACATCTCGCAAACTACGCCCATACTTCCAGTCTCATTCGATTGCAGTCCTAACCAGTCAGGCACTCCGAACCATTCTCCAGAGCCCAACACAGTCTGGTCGGATGGCCAAATGGGCGATCGAACTATCAGAGTTTGACATTGAATACCGGAACCGCACCAGCGGTAAGTCACAAGTCTTGGCCGATTTCCTCATCGAGTTAGCACCCAAACTCATCAATGATGACGCACCAACAGTCGAACCTTGGTCTCTATACGTCGACGGCGCGTCATCCCGTCTAGGCTCTGGTATCGACATTCAATTACACTCACCGACCAGAGAAGTCCTCGAACAGTCCATTCGTCTCGCGTTTACAGCGTCCAACAACGAAGCCGAGTACGAATCATTACTAGCCGGCCTTCGTTTAGCTCGAGGCATGAACATCGACAACATCCGAGCTCACAGCGATTCTCAACTCGTCGCAAAACAATTCAGCGGCGAGTACGAGGCCAAAGACGAACGAATGGGAGCCTACCTCGCCTTGGTACAAAATCTGGCCAAGGAATTCAAGACTTTCGAATTCCTACAAATCAACCGATCCGACATCAAAGGCGCCGACGCGTTAGCTGCTTTAGCATCCGACAAGAATTCTGCCTTACGACGCACGATCCCGGTCGAATGCATTACATCACCAAGCATCGCAACGACTCAGGTCGTCCTCACCATCAAACCCACAGAAGCTGAAGTTAATGCCGACGCAACTCAAACCCCAGATGCAACCGACGTACCAGATTGGCGGATCGAAATTAGACATTTTCTCGAGACCGGCGAGTTATCCGCAGAAAAATGGTCAGCTCGACGACTACGCGCCCGCAGCGCGAAGTATACTATCGCCAAATTCGGTAAACTCGATCCATCATGTTTGCCGAACTGGGGGGACTAACTGTTAGAGCCGGGATTCGTACCCCCTCTGAAAAGCCCGACGTCACTCAATCTCGGCCTCTATGAAGGGCCATTTTAGGTCGACACACTTAAAAGGAAACATTCCTTTTATCTTTATCAGATGCCAGGTCGGCATAGATAAAAGGAAACGTTTATTTTAATCCGTGAAAAACATCAAGTCAGCTTACTTTTCTATTCCAAAAAGGAAAGACCTAGTCAAGAAGACCGACTCGAGGGAACTATAAATATAGGAGACCTTACAACGATCCAATTATTCAGAAATCGAGAGAGAAGATCTAGGGCAATCTTAGCAACTTATCGCTTAAACGCTTTAGCTTTCTTCTCTTTCAAGTTAGGTCAGCGTTCTTATTCCGACGACCTAAACTCACCGTGTACCCCTCGAGCTCCGGCTATTTTTAATAAAGATCTCTCTTGAAAACCCATTAACTTTTATTTTCTTTGATAAGCCGAGTTATTACAGAGATCCTATTGATTTCTCTTTTCTTGATTTTCTCCTTGATCATCCTCGTCTGCTTCATCGCGAGGAGGAGGAGCAGGAGAAATTAGATATTTAATTCGTGTATTAATTAATTACTTTGTACCTATTTTGGTATATTACATTATATTTTTTAACTAATGTCTAATGTTTTGTATTTACGGCAAAAAAAACTTAACTACTTGATCAATAAGAAAAACTTTTAATACGTACTTCTAAGGTTTGATTTACATGATATATGAGCCACATAACCTAAATTTCTAAATCTATCGATCCGTATGTCTCGTTAGGAGACAATCCTGGTTGCGTGATCTCCAAACCTTCTATTCGTGGACCTAAGACAAAATGGGCTACGCTGCAATAGCCACCATCATAAACGTAAGAGCCTTTCAACGTCTTCTTTCATCTCATGGGCTTTGGAAATGCTATCGGAGGTATTAATTATTTAATCATGGGATGTGAGTGAGTATGCTATAGAACTCGAGTTTATATTTTCTGTTAGCTTGTCTCAATTAATGTGTCAGAAATCATAGTCTCTAGAAATCAAATCAAGAAAACACATCAAATTATCAAATTAGCTTTCAAGTTTGCGGAAATTCTAACTTTGATCCCTAAGAATCCGTATTAAATTTTATGGGCTTTCAACTCAAAATCAATTGGCAATGAGTGGATTGATCCATGTTTCTTATATATTATTCAATGTCCCACCTAATTTCCGATGTGGAACATATCTTCCACACACTCTCTAGAGATTAAGGTCTTATGACCCATTAACCTCTACTAATCCAAATACAACCGATATTTGTTTTGGGATAATTTGTTTTTTTTTTAGTTTATATAGACCATTTGCATCCATGATTTTTTGATGAGTCTCTAAAAAAACAATATAAAAATAAATAGATCTCTCAAAACTTGAGAGATTCTCTCCAAAATCTTAAGAGCATACACATTGGTGGGTTCTCACATGGTATCTCACTAATAAAAAAAGAAAAAATTTAAAAAATATGAAAGAAAAAATGAGAGGTTCTCATTTGAGAACCTATAAGAATTGTTGAGAACCCTTTACTTGTCTCTTTTTTAGTGGTTGAATTTTTTTTAAATATTAAAATTTAAATGTAAATATTAAATTATATAAAAATTTTATATTTTAATGCTGAGAAATTGGTTTTGAGAATCTCTAGTGATTTGTGATGGTCTAAGAACATCCCTATTGGAAGTATCTCAATGGGATTCTCAACTTAAAATATTAATAAAAACTTAAAAAGAGAGGAGAGAGAATGAGGAAGGTATTTCATTTGAGAACCCAAACGAAATTTTCACCATTACAACATATCACTTGATGATCGGCTAAAATTAGTTTTTAGTATAAAAATTAATTATTTAATAAAATTATATTAAAACAACTAATATTATATTTGTGAGATACCTAAACGGGGTTCTCACCAATAAAAAATCTATTTATTTTTATATTATTAAATATCACAGCATATAATATATTTTTTTTTTTTATTGTTTTTTTTAAAAGACTCATCAATATACCTTCATGCAGATGTTCTTAAATATGCTCTCACTTTTGTCTTTATAAGGTCATATTTACTTTTTGTGGATTTAGCTGTGCTTTTACTTTTTTTACTTATCAGAGAAGGAAAAAAAAAAGGAATCGACTCAGGAACATGAACGGTAAAGTGAGAGAACCTTTTCAACACTGATCTTCTTCTCTCATGGCGCTACTACTATGGCAAACTCTGAAAGAAGCAATACATGCTTATACAGGTCTCTCTCCGGTGGTCTTCTTCGCCCTCGCTCTCGCCTTCGCCGTTTGCGAAGTCGTCTCATGCTGGTTTGCTTCGCCGTTCGATGATGTTCGCCGACACCAGAGGGCTAGATCGTCGGCTGCAGAGGAGGAGCCACCGATTCCTCAGCCTGTTCAGGTCGGTGAGAACAGGGAGGAGGAGCTTAAGCAGTACGATGGCTCCGATCCTCAAAAGCCCATCAAACACCAGATCTATGGTGTTACACAAAGCAGGTGAATTTTCATGAAAATCTGACAAAAGAAAACTAAATTAGGTCATTGGATTTGATAACTGTAACAACTTGGACTTGCATACTTTAATACTTTAATCGTAAAGTTGTTCACTTTCAGAGTTCTTGTAGAATAATCTCCCAAAAAAGTAGTTTAATTTGTGGCTAATTGAGCTTTGATCGGCATAATTAAAAAAATTTATCCTTTTTTCTACTTCATACAAGAAAAGGGTTTAAGATAAAATTGCATATAGATTCAAAGGAAGCTGCAATATGTTCTTGTTAATGTTTGCTGGAGAATGGGATGTTTTTATCAAAACACTTCACTCATCTTCGAGCTTTTGATTGGATTTATACATATTGTAATTTGTAACCAATTGATCATCTTCTTATGATATACCCTAGACTTATGAAAACCAAAAAGTTAAGACAATACAGCGATAAGCAAACGATACTTCTGGTCGGAGAAGGGGACTTCTCCTTTTCTCTATCTTTAGCTAGAGCCTTTGGTTCTGCAACAAACCTCATGGCGACCTCTCTCGATACTCGAGGTAAATCAATCACCTCATCTAATTTATTTTATATATATTTATTGTTACTAATCTGAGTTAACGTATCCTAATATTAGGATTATGGGATCGAAAGAGGTATCTTGACATATAACTAGGGCTAATACTTTCGGCTGTTAATGTGATTTAAGAAGTACATCATAAGATTTTGGTGATGAATGTTTGAAATACGAATATGGCAGAGGAGCTAGAGCTTAAGTATGGGAATGGGAAAGCTAACGTTGAAGAGTTGGCGAGACTCGGCTGCACCGTGGTCCATGGAGTGAACGTGCACTACATGAGGCTTGCTTCACCACGATCCGAGCTTTTTGATAGAATAATCTTTAATTTTCCTCATTCGGGGTTTGGTTTTGGCTGTTGTGAGCACCATAGCTACTACATCATGTAATGTATCCATACACATATTTCTGGTTCATTTTTTTTGTGTGGCTATTTTTGGTGTATTGAAAACGTGTTGTGTAATCACAGGTTACACCAAGAAGTCGTTAGAGGGTTTTTGAAGAGCGCAGAGAAGATGGTGAAAGACAAAGACGGAGAGATTCACATTACCCATAAGACGTCTCACCCATTTAGCGAGTGGAAGATAGAGACTCTGGCTGAAGAAAGTGGTTTGTGTTTAGTGCGAAAGAAGAAATTTTACAACTGGCATTTTCCTGGTTACTCAAATAAGAAAGGAAATGGACCTCGCTGTGACTCTAGCTTCCCTGTCGGAAAATGTTCTACTTTCATTTTCCAGAAACGGTTAATTAGGTGATTACAAGGTCTTTTGCATGACCATCTAAAAACACTCTTCTACTCATCATTTATATTTTAAGCGAATTTTACATATTCTGGCTGATGGGTCTCAAAGTATGCTTTGACCCATGCATCCATAAATACATATGTATATACATGTTAATTTTTATCCCGATATATATATTATATACATATGGTATGAGAAGCAGAAGTATGCAAATATGAAATGGAGGTCCAAGGAACTAAAAGGTTAAAACATTACAGTAACAAACAAAAAATACTTTTGGTTGGAGAAGGAGACTTCTCATTTTCTCTGTCTCTAGCCAGAGCCTTTGGTTCCGCAACAAACCTCACTGCCACCTCTCTCGATACTCAAAAGCTAATTTTAAAATATATTTATTTCGTTACCCTTTTATACTCTTTACTAGGTATTTTATCCGCGGATCTATATTAATAATTTATTTTATTTTATTTTTTGGTAAATATCTTTTAGATTATCAAAACCATTATGAATTTATAAAAAAAAAAACTTTCTATAGAACGAATTTAAACTATATGTATTGGTTTCTCTTTTTTATTTATTTAAAACTATGTTGTCGTTTTCTCTTTTTTTTCAACATTTTTTTCCATTTTTGTTAAAAACTGGACAATTCTGGCAATATGTTTATCACCCTCCTACTTTCTACTCTTATCAATTCTGGAATCGTCCATGTTTGTAACACTCTTTGCAATGTCTCTCGCAATCGAGTTAGCTGACTGATTTTCAACTTCAAATTCACATCGAACAAAGAGAGAATGGAGACCATTGATGGTCCTTGTAAAGGTTTGATATCGTAGGTCTCTGAGGCTCTGTAACACCCATATCATGCATCGAAATTCAGCAATGATCTTGTTCGGGGAACCTGTGAAAGCCTTTCTCGCATGTAACAATACATTTCCGGTGTGGTTCCTAGTGATCCAAGTCGCACCACTATGGAGATTGGCGTTTCTCCAATTGGCATTGATGTTGCATTTGATCATTCCGGCCATTGGTTTTCACTAATTCCCAGATTCCCACCAGGGACATTTGTTGTTGTTGGTGGAAAGCTAAGCTCGTGCCAAAGCATTGCTTCTTCCACGCTTTTGTGAAAAATGACTTGGGGAGCATCCTGTTTCCCTGCCATAATGATTGCATTCCGGTTTTTCCATATGTTCCACATTAACCACGTGATTGCTTTCCGGACACTCATTTGAATACTAGTTTCGTCCATGAGATCTAGTATCTTTGTTGTGTTTGCCTCGAGAGAGTCAGTAAAGATACTTCCTGGACTAACCTGAGATGCACCAATATTTGCAAGACTGAAAATATTTTTTGCCATATCGCAGTTGAACAGGACATGGCATATCGTCTCTGCACCTTTATTACAGAGTTTGCAGTCACTGTCTACTGGTATATTTCTCGTTTGTAGCCTTGTTGAAACTGCTAATGCGCCTGAAAGAAACCTCCAGAAAAACATTTTAATATTTGGTGTGGTCTTTATTTCCCATATCCTCTGTTTTAAAGTTGTTCGTTCTGCTTCTCTTGGTGTTGGCTTTGGCAATGGAATCATTAGATGGTTCGCCAAAAACCAGTTCCCACTCTTGACCGCATACGATCCGTGTTTAGTATATGCCCAGATGTATTTGTCTTGGACGTTTCCTAGCAGTATCTTTAATATGCGAGTAACATCATCAGGGGAGAACAAACATATTCAGTTTTGTTTCATCCCAATTTCCGGATGGTAGAATAATCTCGCTTACCGACAAGTCAATGTTCATCATCCTCTGTTTATTCATAGGTCTTCGAGGTTTTCCATCCATGATCCACTTGTCTATCCATACCTTTGTGGACATACCATCTCCTATGGATTTGATTAAACCGTGTTTCAGAAGTTCACGACCATGCATGATACTTCTCCAAGCATATGATGGTCTATAACCTTCCCCACAGTCTAAGAAGTCTTTGTTGGAGAAATATATACCCTTGTAGAGCCGTGAGATGAGTGTTTCAGGTTCGTTTAGGATTCTCTAAGCTTGATTTGCAAGGAGAGCCTGGTTAAAATCACCAATATCGCGGAAGCCCAGTCCACCATTGGCTTTAGACTTGCACATCTCTTTCCAATATACCCAGTGAATCTTTCTTTTCTTGTCGCAAGCATTCCACCAGAAATCTGTCATAGCGCTTGTGATTTTCTGACATTGATGTTTTGTGAGGCGAAAACAGGACATCGCGTATACTGGCAAAGCCATAGCAATGGACTGAAGGAGGACCTCATTTCCCCTAAAGGAAAGCGTTTTGGCATACCATCCTTTAATTTTTTTACTCAACTTTTCTCCAATAAACGCGAGTAATTCTTGTTTAGATCCACTAAAACATTCTGGTAATCCAAGTATGTACCCGCACCACCTTCACTTTCAATGACCAGAATCTCAGCTATTAATCGACGCATATACAGATCCACTTGTGAACCATATGTGACTGATGATTTTTGAAAGTTGATTTCCTGTCCCGAAGCATCTCCATACAGCTTCAAACATTTTAGAAACTCGGTACATTCTGACAAAGTCTCCTTACACATGAAAAGGCTGTCATCAGCAAATAATAGTTGTTGAACTGATGGACATTGCATTGACAAGCGCATTCATGTGATCTTCCCATCTTTCTCAGCCTTGTTAATGATGTGGACCAGGGCTTCTGCACATAGTATGAACAGAAAGGGTGATAAAGGATCCCCCTGACGAATGCCCCTTTCCGGTTTGAAATGTCCATGTGTCTGTCCATTTAAGAGTACTGTGTATGATACAGATCTCACACACGTCATTATCCAGGATATCCATACCCTATCAAAACCCATTTTGTTAAACAGTTCCTCCACGAAGTTCCATTCCACTCTATCGTATGCTTTTGACATGTTAGTTTTGAACATGTAATTGTGTTAAGTCTGTTTTAATTGTGTAGCATTGTATGTCAATATTTCTACTTTACGTTCGATGGAATTTTCCTTAATGAAGTTTTTCCTGCATCTTTTAAAGGGATTTATGTCCATTTAATTGTGTCCATTGATTCCAATATTTCTAAGCAACTTTTATGGAGATTGCTCAATCTTACGACCAACGAAACATGGACCTTTTATCGCCTTCCTTCTCTACAAAAGTCAATACCAAAATTGGAATCCACTTTAGGTTCGAAGCTGGTTCAACACAAAAGACGAAGAGATGTCAAAGCCAAGGCTGGTGAAATTGACGAAGAATGATGGATACAAATGGAAACCAAAGCTTGGATAGGAGCGAGTGGAAATGGAAGCATGGATAGGAACCAATGGACATAGAAGCATGGATATGAATGGAACCATACATGTTCATGACTATCTTCAACATTTTTTATAACAATGAGATTGTGTCCATTCATTTGGTTCCATATAGACGTACATACAGATGTTGAGAGTATGTCTGATGTGTTTATCATGTCCATGACTTCTTTCTACTAGAGTGTGTCCAATTAGGTTATTTCCATATACATGTGTCCATATAGACGTAACAACATATATATAGGAGAAGAAGAGGAAATTTGACATCATGTAAAAGAGATCTGGCATCATGTAAGATTGTGTCTACGAGTTTGTTGTACAAGTGTTTGGTTCCACGAGTTTTTGTCCACACGGTTTTCGGCCATTAGTTGTTTGTTTATATAGATGCCGATAAAGCTATTGGGTTAGAGATAATTATTAACACATGTCCATGACTTTCTTGTCCATTCGTTAGTGTCCATGAGAATATGTGCGAGTTTGACTTACCAATTAACTACAGAACAAGAAATCTGACATCATGTAAAAGAGAAACCTGCAGAAGAAGAACGAGAAACCTGCAGAAGAAGAAGAAAAATCATGAACTCGGAACAAGAACTAGTCATTATGTAAACCCAAATTTTGTTTGTACTTTAATTTGTAAGTTGCTACATTAAATCCTATCACTTTAGAGGTGTTTTTGTAATTTTCTTTATCCTTTTTGATCGTGTTTCAGATCCAAAATTCAACAATTGACTTTCAAATATGCGTTGTCAATGAAGAATTCGGGTTTCAATGTCAAGATCTAAAGAAAAAGCTCCGATTTATTTTGACTTAGAGATTTCGAATGGCTGGTTTTTAAGATGGGAATGAAGCTTGTGGGTCTCGTGGCAATGATGCAATTTTTAACAGAAAGTTGTTCGCTTTGAGAGAAGAAGATGAGATCTGGACGGAGCAAACCATGCTGAGGCTCGTCGTTGCCGTGAAGGGGGTTAAAGATTACATACACCATTTCTTTTTTAACAATTCTTCGGAATAAATTAGGAAGGGTAAAAGAGATATTTGTTAAGATAAAGGCCCACGCAAAGTGTTTCACTTTCAAAAAGTGTTCTCTTTAAAATTTGAAAGTATTGTATTAAAGTGCCATGTAAACCACTCAAGGAAATAAGTAATTGTTTTGAAACTAGTGTAGAAGGTCATTTTTTTCTTTTTGTCAAAATTTATAGTTTCTTGTGTAACGTATGTCGCTTGGTGTTAAAGAGGAAATATAACACAAGGTTTTGTGCTCTCTCGAGGTTGTTCTGGTAGTGCTCATGCGGTTTGTGGCGGTTAAGGATATTACTCTACATAAGTTTTCCAAATTTTCTGGCGTGAATTTCTTCATCCTCTTAGGAGTTAATATGTTGGATATGGCTTCATATAAGGCATTTGTTTATCTCTGGTCAATCAATCTGCTTTACTTCATTGATTTTCAATTTAAGGCATTTATTTAACTGGCTCACATATGTTATGTATTTATAATACAATGATACTTTTGTAGATATGAGCATAGGATTATCAACACTTAACTGCCACATATAACTGTGAAAATGATCAGCGTCAGATTTCATATCATGTTTTATGCATATCCAAAGTTAGCCCAAAAACAGATTAAGAAATTTCACTTATAAGTGCTGTACAGGTTTGGTAATACATTTTAGTTTAGGTATCAACTGATATGATATACAAATGCACATGAAGTATGCATGGGTTTACATTTTAATATTATAATGCGTGTTTTTTCATACGAGTGCATGCTAATATTATAACTAGCTTGCGTGTTTCACACTTGCACTTCTCGATAACTTAAAAGATATATTTCTCCTATTAATTAGTTCTATTTATCATTACTTGATATTTTCTTCTAGATGATTTTATTTGACATTTCACCATGATCCCATATACTTTTTGCAACTGCTGTTGTAGCTGTCAATCAAATAGTACTCGCCACGCCAACATCGCCGCCATAATAAGAAGAAGCAGGTGAAGCATCATCTGTTGCACAATCCTGACATGTATTTGTGTTTGTTCATTCACAGCCCTTGTTTCGCTCTAGCAAAAAAATAAAACTGTGGGGAATTTTATTGTATATCTAACTTTATCAGATTTCAAAATATCTGGACATTAATAGTATTTTGAGATTAAAAAAAAACAGAGGCACAAATATGTATGTGGCAAAAATGTCTAGGTATCATATACTGCGCTTTCTAAAGTAAAGAATGCTAAGTAAAGAAGAGCATGGAAAGACCCTAATAAATCAGAATAATGTGTGTTATATTATTAGACTGGAGTGTATGCGTTAGGAAAAGCCCATGACTATACTTCAACAAGTGTTTCATACTGAAAGATCATGTACGCTCGTTAACAACATAAACATTAATAATCCGAGCTTTTGTTAACTTGTAAGATTTTTTTTGCATATAAGATGAAAAAAACTTCTTTACTCAACCATAAATTGCTATCAACTCTTTTTTTTTGGCTATGTCTCGTTCTCGTTTTAATTTATGTTTAAATTTAGCAAAATGTTCGAATACAAACTTAAATGAATTTGGTAGCTATGAAACAGTACTAGGAAATGTTTTTGGGGTTATTCATATTGAAAGTTAGTAACAAATTGTTTGAAATCAAATATTCAAAAAAAAAAAAACAAAAATTATCCAGCACAGGATTTTATATTTTTGGGTGTATATCTTTATTTCAAAGTTTGAAATTCAAACCAGTCAAATTTTACTATAATATAGAAATGTAGAAAATAATATTTAAATCTGGAAAAAAAGATATTTCAACTTTATGTTAATTAATATATCATGCAAAATTGGTAAAAAAAACTTTAATTGATAGTATTATAGTTAGATACAATGAATCTAGGGCTGTTTATGACTCAGAAATTTGGACGGGGGAGATTAATCAAATTTGATCTAATGGCTCTTATGTTTTCTGTAAACAACAACATGACATGTTGTAATACCTTTAAATAGAGGTCTCTTTTTTACTTTCTTCCTCACTACCCAATATCTAAACATCATTATATTTTGCTACTGCAATCACTTCCTATTCATAATCTTACTCCCTTGCTTCTTGTTTCTCTTTTTTTCTTGTTTAATTTTGAAACCCTAGTTCTCATTTCTCATCTTCCAAAAGGTACGTATTGATTTGTTATTTCGCTATCCTTACTTTATATTTAGTTCGTGTTGATCTTTATATACATATGTGATATGTACGTTTTTCTATTCTTGTTGTGACTTACTAATGCTTTTTTATGCTTTTTTTTTGTTTGTGTTGGTGTTAGTGTTGGAATTGAAATTAGATTTCTATTAGTTTTTAATTTTTTTTGGAAAAACCAATTATATTTGATTAAAAGTTTGTCTTGTTTATATATGGAGCGTTGTTTTAAAATTGATTTTCCTTCATTTCAAAATATTTTAAAAGTGAAGAAAGGACTATTCCTTAGTACGATGGTCATGGTGTTCACTATTAATTCAGATCTGAGCATTTTGTTATGCAATTTAACAAATACTATTTAAATATTGTATAAAAAATAGATTGGATGTGTCCCTTCTTATGTTATTTTCAACCCTAATTATCATTTCTAACCTTCTGTCTTTAAGTTAATCGAGATTATATATATATCAATAACGTAATTTATGTTGTGATTTTATACTTGTGGTGCTATTTATATTTAATAATCATTTCTCTAAACAGTTGTCAGGATATGATGAAAAGCATCTTATTTATAAAATGATGCTTTAGAAAAACTAATTTATTTTTAAAATTTTAAATATCCAGTAGGATTTTTGAATTAAAAAGAACTATCGTTCTTTGATATGGTAGTTGTAAACTAGGGTTTTTCACCATACGCAGGTGTTTGTTACTATCACGTGTTCCCTCGGTTTAGATGTTGGCATAATTAAAAACAAATTAAAAACGATGTATTTTGTTTGTTTCCCTAAAATGAGATTTATTGGTTGTTTTAGATGGTTCACTATTGACTATTTGACTCACTGACGGTTTTAAAATTATTGGTTTTCTCGTCAATTTGGTGCATTAATTTGTAACAATTTAGAGGGAAGAAGCCAAGAAGGTAATAATGGAGCATTCACTATTAGGCAGTCCTAGAGTTTAAACAAATCGAAAATGATTTTTTTACAACATATAAATCGAATAATAATAAAATAAATAAATTGGTATATATGTATATTCTATATCAGTGTTTTCATGAATTTTTATCTTACACTTTTACTATCGTTTGTTTTTCAAAAAAAAAAAAAAAAATTGAGGGCGTGAGAAGATAAAAATGTTATCATGAAATGATTTTTACCAATTATCTCTTGATGGAGAGAAAAATATTGTCTGTTGATTCCCTTATCCAAATACCATTAAAAGTATTTATATATATATACTCAATTATTATTTCAAGGGTTCACAATAATCAGGGAATGTTTGCGTTTAAAGCGTTAATAGTTAGAGATTATATGGAGGGTTAATTAGTGGACTATTTCATATGATTGTCTTGCATGAAAACAACCTTGAAAATGTTCTTAGGCAATCCGTAAAACTTAACTTTTCATCATGGTTTGATGGTTATTAACTTTTCATCAATTTTTTGTCCACATTGACAGGATTTTTTGGTGATGGATAAGTCTAGTCCAACCGATGCTAAACCGTTTGAAAGTTTGAGCCCGGTTTTTGTTGACGATGATCAAAGTTTGACCGAAAACACAACATCAGAAACTTTTCTGGTTGTCACACCGCTTCGAACCGTTGTTGATGAAACTCTCAACACAACAACACCTCATGCTCTAATGGTCACACCACTTGGAAGCTTTACTGCTGAAACCCACAACACAACAACAGCTCATCCTCAAATGGTTATACCACTTAAAGCCGTTGATGATGAAACTCTCAACACAACAACACCTCAACCTCTAGTGGCCATATCGCTTCAAACTGTTGATGATGAAACCCACAACACAGCAACAACGTCTCCTCTTATGGTCATACCGCTTCAAACCATTATACCATTTGATGACTCCACCAAAGACTCTCTTGCTATTGATGCTGGTCCTAGTACTGGTCCAATCAAGAGAGGAAGAGGCCGACCGAAAGGTTCGAAAAACTCGAAGGTGTCCATTAAGAAGCCGAAAGTTTATGCTTCCAACAGCAGAGTGGTTACATATTGTCGGAATTTTGACTCGGAGATAACCAAAGCCGAGAAAGAAACTGGAAACAAAAAGATAGTTGATTTGGTTTTGATGCGGTTCGACGGGGTTAGACGTCGGTTATGCCAGCTAGATTTGGGGAAAAGCATACTTACAACCGCAACAACTACTTGTATGAAATTGGGTGTTAGGACCAATACGAAGAAAAGAATCGGCCCGGTTCCTGGGGTAGAAGTAGGCGATATCTTCTTCTTTTGGGTGGAGATGTGTCTGGTGGGACTTCACACCCAGATGGTCGCCGGCATCGACTATTTGACGGTTAAAGACGGTGCAACAGAAGGTCCTTTAGCTACAAGCGTAGTAACATCAGGGCACTACAATGATGAAACAGATGATCTTCAAACTTTGATATATACTGGACAAGGTGGAAAAGATAAGACTGGCCAAGCTATCGATCAGAAGTTTGAAAGAGGGAACTTTGCGTTGGAAGCAAGTAGAAACAAAGGGAACGAAGTTAGAGTTATCAGAGGCGAAGAAGATCCGAACGACAACAAGAAGAAGATCTACATCTACGACGGGCTTTACTTGGTGTCGGATTGTTGGAAAGCGAAAGGGATAACCGGTTTCGAAGAGTATAAATTCAAGCTGGTCAGGAAACCAAACCAGCCTCCCGGTTACGAAACCTGGAAATCCGCTGAAAAATGGAGGAAATGTGGTTCGAATGATTCAAGAAAGGGTTTTAGAGAACAAGATATTTCTTATGGAGCCGAGACATTCCCAGTGCCGCTCGTGAACGAGATCGATGAAAACGACAAGAGTGTACCTGAGTATTTCCAGTACAGCAATCTGGCTTCTTGGAATACGACGCTTGTTCTGAATCATGTATCTATCGGATGCAGTGACTGCAACGGACGGTTATGCTCTGCTGGAGATCCAAAGTGCTGCTTCTGTGTTCAAGGAAATGGCGGCGAGTTGCCGTACCATAACCGCATATTGGTATTGATAAGATATAGAAAGTATATATCATTCATCCTGTGATTACGCTTCTTTAACTCTAGAATATTGTTCACATTAACTCTAGAATATTGTATTCCCCTTACTGTACATTCCTGCTCTCTGTATATAAACAGAGCTATCACGATCAATACAAATCACCAATTCTATTTATTCAATATGGTATCAGAGCCACATAGGTCTTAACCTATTTTTCTGTTTTCTTTTCTCCTCTCGCCGCCTCCTCCTTTGATCTTCTTCTTCTTGTTCTGCTACAAATCTCTCTGTTTTTTTTTTTTTTTCTTCTGTTACTCCCTCTTCTTTTCTGCTGCAAATAATGGGTTCTGAATCCACAGCTGACAGAACATCCGTGTTCAATGCTCAAGATCCACAGAGTACATTACTCTCCGTCAACATGTCAAGTATCACAAAATTAACCAATGTGAATTACTTAATGTGGGGGCGTCAGGTTCGTGCTCTCCTTGAGGGACATGAACTCCAACAGTTCATCGACACCACGGACAACACTCCGTCTCCGAAAATTACGCTTGATGGTGTCGAGGCTCCAAATCCGGCATATGCCCCTTGGCGTCGTCAAGATCGCCTACTTTACTCTTCCCTCATTGGTGCGATCTCTCTCGATGTCCAATCGGTGGTTTCCAGCGCTTCTACGGTGAAGGAAGTTTGGGATATATTGGCTGAGACCTTCGGCAATCCAACTCGTGGTCATATTCGCCAAATACGCTACCAGATTCGTACCTGCACCAAGGGTACGAAATCCATCAGCGAATATCTTCGCACCATCAAGGCGAAATCCGACGAACTTGCCCTTCTCGGCAAACCACTGGATCAGGAGGATCTAACCGAACAAATTCTTGCTGGACTGAGTGAGGAGTATAAACCAGAGATTGATGCGGTTAACGGCAGAGATAAACCCATCTCCTTCCCCGAGCTTCATGAGCGACTGCTGAACCGTGAAGCCATGATTTTGTGCACCGAGTCATCCTCAGTCGCTCCTATTGTTGCTCATGCCACAGATGCTCGCCCACGACCACAGCAGCACAACAACCAGAACCAGAACCGCCGCAACAACAACTACTCACATCAAAACTCGGGATCTAACAGGAATCAAAACCGGTTTACAAAACCGTATTTGGGTCGTTGTCAAGCTTGCGGTGTTCACGGGCATAGTGCCAAATACTGTTCGGAGTTCCGTATCGTCCGTGGCACTAACCCGCAACAGTGGTCCGCTCCTTCTCCGATGCAGCAGCCATGGCAAGTCGCATCGACTCCTCCCACTTGGCAACCTCGGCCAAATCCAGCGATGATGTCTGATTCGTCTACTTGGCTTGTCGACTCCGGTGCATCTCACCACATGACTTCAGATCTCGCGAATCTGTCTCTTCACAGCCCATACAATGGCGGTGGTGATGTACTTCTCGGTGACGGCTCCGGTCTTACCATTTCTCACTCCGGTTCTTCTTTCTTACCCTCTTACTCTCGACCTTTCTTTCTTAATAATGTTTTATGTGTTCCATCCCTTGATAAGAATCTGATTTCTGTTTTCCAATTGTGCAAATCTAACGGAGTTGCTGTTACTTTTACTCCCACGTATTTCCAGGTGAGAGATTTACAAACGGGGGCTCTTCGTCTGGAAGGCAAGCCTAAAGATGGCACGTATGAGTGGCCGAAAATCCCAACTTCAAAACAACCTTCTCTTGCTTTTGCTTCGGTTATTAAAACTTCTTTAACGGATTGGCACTCTCGATTGGGTCATCCGGCTTTACCTATTTTACAAAAAGTTATTTCTCAGTTTAATTTACCTCTTTCCACAAATGTTTTGCTGGCTCAGCCATGCACTGCTTGTTCGATTAATAAGATGCACAAGTTACCTTTCTCTATCTCGTCTTTAAAATCCTCTCATCCTTTAGATATTGTTTTCTCTGATGTTTGGACATCACCAATGATTTCTATTGATGGTTTTAAATATTATGTTATTTTTGTTGATCACTTCACTCGATACACTTGGTTGTATCCTTTAAAAAGAAAATCCCAAGTTTTTGAGGTTTTTACAAAGTTTAAGGTATTGGTCGAAAATCAATTTCGATTCAAACTTAAAACGTTTTATACCGATAACGGTGGGGAATACATTGGCCTTGCGGCTTTTCTCTCCACTCATGGTATTTCACATATGACAAGTCCCCCTCATACGCCTGAACACAACGGCATTGCCGAACGTAAACATAGGCATATCGTTGAGACGGGACTTGCTCTAATGTCTCATGCGTCCATGCCTAAAACATATTGGACGTATGCTTTAACAACAGCGGTGTATCTCATTAATAGAATGCCATCACCTCTTCTGGATTTTAAAACTCCTTTTCAAAGTCTACATGGACGTTTACCGAATTTACAAAAATTACGGATCTTTGGCTGCCTTTGTTTTCCTTGGATTCGTCCTTATGCTTCGCATAAGCTAGACGATAAATCGACATCGTGTGTCTTCCTTGGATACTCCATTACACAAAGTGCCTATTTTTGCCTCGATCCCAAAACAACAAGAATTTATACATCGCGTCATGTAGTTTTCCACGAAACAGTTTTTCCTTTTGCAAAACCAACAAAACCGATTATTGAATCTAACGTTGATACAAATATTCAATCCTCTGTTTTTCCAGCTGTCACTGTCATTAAACCTGCAGGTTTTTCTCCTCCTGCAGCTCATCCTCCTATACATGCCGCTACTCCACTGACAACAGCTCAACCGATCACCATCTCTCATGAGCAGGCAATACCGGCCACCGAACCTATAAACTCACCAACGATGTCTTCAAACGACTCTCAGCCAACACACAATACCGACCATGCGTCCTCATCATCTCCGGATCAATCTCCAGCAGCAACGAATAACTCAGTTGCTCAACCTACTTCTCCAGCACCGATGGCTGCGGCTCCTCGTCGAACGAGTAACCGTCAACGCAAACCTGTCCAAAAGCTGAACCTCCACACCACAGTGGCTTATGATCCTAATTGGATTCCTGCTACAGTAGCCGAAGCTCTTAAATGCCCTCATTGGCGTAATGCCATGAGTGAAGAAATCACTTCTCAACTTAAACATCGTACTTGGGATCTCGTTAATTCTACTAATGTAAGCAATGTTGTTGGATGCAGGTGGATTTTTACAATTAAAAGACGCGCAGATGGTTCCATAGAGCGATACAAAGCGCGACTCGTAGCTAAAGGGTACAACCAACGTCCCGGCATTGATTACCATGACACGTTTAGCCCGGTAGTCAAGCCTGCGACGATCCGGATTGTTCTTAGCACCGCTGTTTCATGTGATTGGCCCTTAAAACAGCTTGATGTTACCACGGCTTTTCTTCAAGGACATCTTCATGATGAGGTCTACATGACACAACCATTGGGATTTCAAGACAAGGATAATCCAACAGCGGTCTGCAAGCTTCGTAAAGCAATTTACGGGCTTAAACAAGCTCCGCGGGCGTGGTATAATGAACTACGCACATTTCTCCTTCAATCTGGCTTCAAAAACTCCTTAGCCGATGCCTCTCTTTTCATCTACAACAACAATGGGATCCTTCTCTACATGCTGGTGTATGTCGACGACATTATCATCACTGGCAACAGTCAACCTCATATAACCCGGTTTATCGCAACTCTCTCTCAACGTTTTTCAATTAAAGATTTGGGTGATCTTACATATTTTTTGGGTATCGAAGTAACTCGTACAGCTGAGGGATTACATTTAACTCAAAATCGTTATATTATAGATTTGCTCCGAAGAACAAAGATGACAAACGCTAAGACGGTGTCCACTCCAATGTGCTCCAACACGGTCCTTACACTATTCTCCGGCACCTCTCTTGACGATGCAACAGAATATCGGGCAACGGTGGGCAGTCTACAATACCTTTCTCTCACTCGACCGGACATCTCTTTCGCGGTTAACAAGCTGTCTCAATTCATGCATAAGCCAACTATGGATCACTGGACAGCCGTCAAACGGCTTCTCCGCTACCTCTCGGGAACACCAAGACGTGGTGTTTTCTTTCCAGCCAAGAATACTCCTACTCTTCATGCATTTACCGATGCTGACTGGGCGGGAAATAAAGATGATTACACATCTACGGGTGCCTACATAGTCTACCTCGGTCGTCACCCGATAGCTTGGTCTTCGAAAAAGCAAACTGGCGTTGCTCGCTCCTCAACTGAAGCTGAATACCGCTCCATTGCCAACACAGCCTCCGAAGTATGCTGGGTCGTCTCGCTTCTCAAGGAACTCGGAATTCAGGTACCAACTACACCAACCATCTATTGCGACAACATGGGTGCAAATTACTTGGCGGCAAATCCCGTCTTCCACTCACGCATGAAGCATATCGCTATTGATTATCACTTTGTCCGTGGCTATGTCCAAAACGGTGAAATGCAGGTCTCTCATATCATGTCTGCAGATCAGTTAGCCGATACTCTCACAAAACCTCTTCCACGCGCTCGGTTTGAACTACTATGCGACAAGATTGGACTCTCCAAAGGTGGTCCATCTTGAGGGGGCGTGATAAGATATAGAAAGTATATATCATTCATCCTGTGATTACGCTTCTTTAACTCTAGAATATTGTTCACATTAACTCTAGAATATTGTATTCCCCTTACTGTACATTCCTGCTCTCTGTATATAAACAGAGCTATCACGATCAATACAAATCACCAATTCTATTTATTCAATATGTATGTCGTAAACCGATGGTTTACGAGTGTGGCGATGCTTGTCCTTGTACTACCGGTTGCAAAAACAGATTGTCTCAATCCGGTTTGAAAATCCACGTGGAGGTGTTCAAGACGGAGAAGTGTGGATGGGGGTTACGTACGTGTGAGCCGATTCGAGCGGGAACATTCATCTGCCAGTTTGCTGGAACGGGTAAGTTGAAAGGCGATGTAGAAGAGGGTGATGAGTACGTGTTTGATAGCTCTCGTGTTTGCAACGAGTGGTTCAAGTGGAACTACGAGCCTGAGCTCGTGGGTGAAGATTGTTGGGAACAAGTCTCTGAGGTTTTTAAGCTCCCGTCGCAAGTCTTGATCAGCGCGAAAACGCGTGGGAATGTTAGTCGGTTCATGAACCACAGCTGCTCGCCGAATGTTATGTGGCAGCCTATTGAGTATGATCAGAGTCGTGAGGCTTGTGTTCACGTCGGGTTTTTTGCGATAAGGCATATTCCTCCGTTGACAGAATTGAGGTATGATTATGGAATGTCTGGTGTAGCTGAAGAAGAGGTTGGAGAAGATGGGAGGAAGACATTTAAAGGAAACAAGATTTGTCTGTGTGGTTCAGTCAATTGCCGAGGCTCTTTTGGGTGATTTGGACTTTTATACCCTTTTGTTTCTTTTGTTATTGTATTGTGTGTTTTTGTATTCCTTTTCAAGCATTTTAATTAATAAAATTGGTTTGAGTTTCGGTCATATTTTTTGTCTAAATCATTTCATTATTAATTGGAATTATATTTATCATAGGGTTGACCATACATTTAAATTAACCCAATATAATTTTTTTTTTACTAACCCAATAGATTTATATTCGATTTTTGTAAGGAGAGACGAAAAATAAAAAACTTTATTAAGTAACTCAGCATTCCCATTAAGTTAAACCCCAATTTTTTTTGTGTGTGTGCAAAATACAGTTAAACCCCAATTAAGTTGTGACTTGTGAGACCGGATGGAAAAAAAAAACAAAAAGATTTCGGATTTTTTCTGTCTTTCCTTTGTTCAATTTTCATCTATTGTATATCTGTTTTTAATTTGGGTATTAGGGGTTTTTTTTTTTTGAAGTTGAGACCTTGCTTTTTTAACTTTTATATTGAAAACTTCCTGTTACCATTGGCGTTTAGAACAATCTTCAATCTATGATTGTGATGATCTTGTTGCACAAAGATATTTTCTGGGGATTTGGTTCTTCTTTACAGTAGTATTGTCCTTGTGTGAGCTATGAATACAGAATCTAAAGGCAGAGAATTATATAGTAAAGTATGAAGGGTTTGTGTACATTCGCTCATATTTTTTACAAGTTTTGGAATTGGTCTATGTTCAACTTTTAATTTGTAGTTAATTAAGATGATTCATCGAAGACTTCGATGCTGCTCCATTGGATACCATTGATTTGTACGACATGACGTTTCGAGACGACACCTCAGATTTTGATGACAAGTTGCTATATCATTCAAGGCCCTCTCTCTATCTCGCTCTCTCTCACATGCAAAACCTTAGCTTTCAACAGCAATGGCTAGTTTCAGAACAAGTGTCATAGATTTAGTTTCATCATGTGGAAGAAGAAAACATTTTCATTATCTTAATTGTCGTAAGATTGAATACTTGTCTTCCAAATCACCATTGATTCCTAATATGTTTCTTCTTTATCATAATCATCAGAGAAAGATAATGGATGCTTTAACTTCGAAAAGAAGAAGAGAGAGCTTGCAATATGGTTGTGATCTAATGAACACTAAGGAGCATGCTACAACATCTCTAGGCTCCAAAAGCTCACAGACAAATGTGCCATTCGCATCAGAAGATTCTGAGTGGGAGCTATTGTAAAAGATAAGATTGTTGACTTCATCTCTATAAGCTTAACTGTTATATTTTAGTGCGGATCATGCATGTGATGCTTTGAATAATATATACAAATAACTAATCTGGTTCTAATATGAAGAAAAAAACAAATTCTTCTTCTTGCCCCTTCCAGTTTCATTTACAGCTTTAAACAATAAAATTGTTCCAATTAAGAAGCAGGGAACAAGCATGTTGATTAGATCAAATAATCCTACTACAGAAAACAATCCGACTGGGAAAAGTTATCGACTCTGCTATTAAAGATGTGGTGGATAACAACATGACGACTCTGACTCTACTACACCTAAACACTTTATCTGATCCACGTCCTGAGGATAGGGATGTTGTTTTGCTTAAAATTATCCTACCCTAACCCTAAGAAAACCAACCGTTCCATAAAAAGTTATACTTTAAAAAACCATGAAAATATCCACTACTGTTGGGGTAGTCCAGAAAAAAAACCCTAAAGGTTCTATGGTACATGTGGGTATGGTAACTATTTTTGTATGTTTGCTTTTGGTTTATGCTTAATGATAATTAATTTTTTGGGTTAACGTTATTTTGAATTTGTATGTAACAAAATTATTTTGTTATGTTTGTGATAAATTTTACCATGAAAACATGGAATCACGTTTTTAACGAGAAAATGAAAGCAAAAAGAAGTAAGAAGAAAGCAAAAGAAGAAAGAATAATATCAACCAAAATGGAGTACTAATCAACTACTTTGATTAGTACTCTATTTTTTAAAAAAATTGGTCAGTTCCAGTCTTCCAGATTTCAGTCAGGTGACTAACTATCTGCTCTCACGATATGTTCTTGGATTATTACTCATGAAAAACTGACCAATAATGCAAACGATCGACATTAACAGAGAAGAAGACAGGAAATATTGGAGTATCGTGAGGAGCAAGGGACCAAAGCCAAGATTTTGGATCTTCCTGCAAATTCTGAGGAAAGAAAGAATAAAGCAAAAGCGTTTTCGTTTGTGTGTGTATACTATTCTTCTAATTTAAGAGTTCTCTGTTAAAATTCCAAAACCTGACCATACCGGTATAAAGAGGCACAATAGAAACAGAGGAAAATAAGTAAATGGAAACAAAATTTTCTAGAATTTTAGATCTAAGTTGTTTTCTGAAACTAAATCGATCAGAGTTAGGGTTTTGCAGATCAGAGATGTCAGATGTTCTTCAGCAGATGTTGGATTCTGGAATGATATCCGACCAAAAATACTGCTTGATTTTGCTCAGATTGCGTGAAGAAGTCGATGAATTGCAAGAAAAACATGACCATGGATGGACATCTAAGGAAGAGGAGGAAGTTGACGAAGAATACCTTCGCCAAGTAAAGGAGTCTCTGACTCTCTGGTATAGTCTTTCTGTCTCTGCTTCTAAAGTTTCTTTACCCTGATTTGGGATTTGACTTTTCCCTAAGATTTAAAGCAAAAGCTATTGTTTTTATATTTCCGCAGGGTTTCGATATTTATGATCATGTTCCTATCTCAGCAAATGTAGTCTCACGCTTTGTTGTTGAAAGAGAACCGTTTAGTGAGATTGCTCTTTATGGCCGCTTGGGACTTCACTTGTGAAGATGCGCTGCATCAATGAAAAAAAATTGGTTGAACACGTTTAAATCCCATTGAAGACATTACCAATGTGAAGATGCGCTGCATCAGTAATTTTCAGATTCATCATTTTTTTTTTTTCATAACTGTCTTAACAGTTAACACGGAAATTTCCATCATACATATATCGTTGATCTACAGTATTGCAGATTTATTAAAGACAATCAAACTTTACTAGACGAGTTTAATTTGCTTTGATGTATAAGATAAAAATATGTTTTGTTTTAGTATCGCATGACTGCATGAGACCTTCTAAAAAAAAGTACTTAGTTACATTAGTGGAAAAGGTTGAGCATGAAAGGAATCACATTTTATCTTCTTCATTTTCATATAGATACGTTTTATTATGTCTCAATTAATTTTCAACATTTTTAATAATTTCAATCAATAAATGCTATGAAGTAAAAACCAAAAAATAAAAAATAAAAAAAATCAGTAATCGATTACCGACGAATTTTTTTTTGTCACAAAGTCATCGGAATTTTCAGATAAACAAATTTGTCATAAATTTTTGTTGGAAATTGGCATATTTTCTTATAGTGATCTGGACAACAAAATCGATGTCGTTTATTAAATTTGATAAGTCCGGATACTATATAGAGATACATCCCAGTCATACAAAGGTTGTTTTTTTTTTTTTTGTTCTAAATTCCAATGGAAGCACATAAAGAAACGAACAAGAAGAAAAACACTTTTGTTGTTATCTTTCGAACGTCAAATGTTTCCATCATCTTGAGTCTTAAGATAACAAAAGAAAAGCGTGAAATTTTACTATACAATTTTTTTTTCTCTAATTAAACCTATCTACAGTATTTGATAAGTTTTTTTTTGAACCTTAGTAGTTGATAAGTTTCAAAATGATTATACAACTTTGAAAAATAGACGTACCTAGTTGATAAATTTTCCTGTAGTACTTGCTTTCCCTAAGTTCTCGTATGCATAGTAACACATGAACGAGTAGAAGAATTGCTCCCATTATCGTGACTCCTAGCAACAATAACAAAAATGAGATATTCTGATCATCCATATATTGTTAATATGTGTATTTACATATATCAGTAAACAAGAACATACCTTTTTTGTATTTAGATTGGATCTTGTTCCATCTCTTCATTCTTACCCATAATATTGGAACAAGAGCAAGGATTGCTACGTCAACACCAACATTGGATCCTAACTCCAAATCCATTCGGTTTTGTGTTTGTTCGCCGATTTGGTTTGTCTTGTCCAATGTGAAAGCTTTATTTATGAAGAACCCATAGATGTATATGATGTTAATCTAGACGATTTGAGATTTCATTGATTAGTCTTACAGTCTTTTTTAACTATTTCTTACCTTCACAATAATGACAAAACATGCATATGATAGTTTTCTGTTTACGTGCATGTGTAGTCTTACGTTTTTTCCTTTCCCTGGTCTTTTTTTTAATGTAAATCTGTCTTTTTAATGAAGTTCGTGCTTTACAAGACCTGTTAAAAATAATGACTAGTGGCAAAATTTAATTATCTCGAACTCCTAATAAAGTCATTGGTTGAGGAGTTAACAAGCCACATACCAATGGATCCAAAATTAACTAAGAAAATACCAATTTGAAATCATTCTTTGCAAGTTAAAAAAAAAAAATTAATGGGCGTAAAAAAGTTTCCGTTGGAGATAAAATCTGAAGAACATAGCTGTCTACTCGGCCTTGGAGTACCCTTAGCGAATGATATTATAAGCTAAGAAATTCAATGATTGGTTTTAGTGTTACTCTAAATACCAAATCACAATAAATAGCAATGAAATAAGAAACCAGACACGCAACAAGTATGTAAAAGTGCAAAAGAAGAGACAAGCTAAATAACAATGAGGATGAAACCGTATGTAGTTTGATATACCTGACTTGGGGTTTTTGTTATCTCCAACAAGCTATAGCTACAATTATAAAGAGGACATCGAAAGCGAATTGTGCAACTCTTCTAAGCGTTAGATTTTATCTTACAATTTTAGAATTGTACATAGATGATAAATTTAAAAGATTATAAAACTTTGGAATATAAACATACCTAGGTAACAAATTTTCTGGTAGTACTTGCATAGCCTGAATTCTATTAATTATGCATAGACGAGTAGAAGAATTACTCAAACCATCGTGATTTCTACCAAAAACAAAAGTGACACGTTTCTTATCGTATATTTGATACTGTGTGTTTTTACATATGTCAGTACTAAAGACTAAAGAGCTAAACCTTTTTAATTTGTATTTAGGCTGGATTTGTTTTGATCTCTGCATTCTTAGCCATCACATTAGTACGGAAACGAAAACAAGGATTGCTACTCCCACACCAACGCTGGTTAACTCCAAATCCATTAAGTTGTGAGTTTGTTAGCTGATTTGGTTTGTCTTGGCCAATGTGAAGCTTCATTTATGAAGAACCCATTGATGCATGCAAGGCCGGCTCTGAGAATTAGAGTGGGAGGAAACATTCGTTTTGACCTCCAAATTTTAAGCAGTCAATATGTATAAATCATTTGGTTCCCAAATCGTAAAAAGGAAAAAAATAACAAAAAATATATATGTATAGATCATTTGGTTTCCAAATCGTTTCTAGACCCATAAATTTCATATCTGGCTCTGGATTCTTGATGTTTATCTAGAAGGCTTGAGATTTCATTA
>JAHZTW010000004.1:23343968-23399209 GCA_020283515.1 Alliaria petiolata | reverse complement strand
AGAAAGAAACATCAAAAATTAAAATAACATGATATCTAAGCTAATTATTTAAGTAATCAATATAAGAAAGTTTAAAAAATAGAAAAAGAAAAAGAAAATTATGTCTTAAAAAATATTTATACTTCCAAAACAATTTTATGTCAAAATAAAAAGAGTTAAATTAACAAAGAAAAAAATCATCAAGCATTATGTCATTGAGGTCGTTTACATAGGACGATGAAACTCAATCTCATTGGTTCAAATCAGCGTTTTCATTAAACAAAAATGTTAAATATGATTAACAATTTAAATAAATTAAATAACACAAAAAACGAAAATACTCATAGTATAATAGAAAATTAAGATTAAAAAAAGTTTAACTAACAAAATAGATAAAAAAGAATTTATGTCAAAAATCCAAATCTATAGCGTTTGCCAAAATAAAATAGAAATTCAATGTCACAAAAGCTAAACTAACAAAAAAAACAAATATAGAAATCAATAATCAAAAAGTTAAATTAACACACAAAAAATCATCTTAAAAAATTAATTTATTATATTCCAACTCTTTGAAAATCTATATAAAAATGTTTAATTAAAAAAAACTTGAGAGCTTTTAACAAATAAAAAGTTAAAGATAATGCATTAAGCTATACATAAGATTAAAAAATCAACTTCATTTGTCCAAATAAGCATTTCTATTTAAACATAAGAAGTTGAATTTAACTAGATCAAAACAAACAGACATAAATCAAACATACTCTTTAAATATATAAAGACTAATACACTACCTGCTTCTGATTTAAAAACTATAAAGAAAACACTACACAAGTAACTTTTATACTCGAAATATACTAAGTAGTAAAATATTTTTTCTATACATAGCCACTACTTATATATGAGCCAACATTAACAACACATGACTAACACCTTCTAAAATTCTATTTAAATAATAAAGTATGACGGATTTATGAATCAAACTTAGATTGGTATATCTAGATAGACTATTCAAATCAAAACATGGAAAAAACAAATAAAGATAAAAACAGTAAAAATGATGTGAAGACTCCACATCATCTTACAAGTTTAAAAACAAAAATTATCAAATAGTAGACTGCAAATAAAACAGATATCAATGATAAACTGAATAGAGGTATAAGTTAAAACTCATGGAAGGCCTGGTGGAGAAGCATGAAACGGCTTTGCATGATCATTGCTGCTTCCCAACAAAACTACATGCAGCCTTTTGTTGTTCGCGAAAACTCGATCTTTTTCTTAATTGTCTCAAACACACTTGTGCAAAACTCAGTATGCATATTAGCAACCGAGCGACCAGTTCCTCTGTATATTCCAACAAATTCGCATTACACTTTGTATTCAAATTAACAAAATTGATAAAACAACATATCTAATTTTTTTTAAAATACAAAAATTGTTATCAACATGAATCACAAATTATATATGCATAGTTACACAACATCAATGAGACATTCAATCAAAAAACCAAATATTTAAACACATAAAACTGAGAGAAAGAACTATAAAAATCACAAGAAAAATAAAATAAAACACCAAGATCTTATCAATGAAACTCTTCTCTAAATCAAACTTGTGTGCATGTAGAAGTTGGATAATTCGATAGGTGATCATTACTATTATTTTACTTAATAAGATTTTTAATTTTATAAACAAAAATAGGAAAAATTACACATTATAATTTATTATTTATGATCAAAGTTTATTATTTATGTCTCTTACTCAATTTTGAGGAATGGGTTTCTTACAATTACACTATTGGTGTTGCAGTAGCCAGCTTATGTGGTATTGCTACCGTCATTGACATACTGCCACAATATGGATGGAACTACATTGCATGCACTAAATGTAAATGTAAACTAGGACGAAGAGAAACAACATTGGTTTGCAAGACATGCAACCACAAAATATTGTTGGTCTTATCAGGTAGGCAATACTTCTCTCACACCTATTTATTTATCAAAACCATAAAATATCCAAAGACTAACATCTAATGGATATAATTAAATTTTCTAACAAACAAGTATCGTGTTGAGCTAAGTGTTTTTGATAAAGACAATGTCACTACTTTTGTGATCTTTGACGAAAATGCTATTAAAATAACTGGTAGGAACGCTGCGGATATTCTGGAAGCAGGTGAAGAGCTATAGCCTCTGTTCACCAAAAAAATTAGGAAAGACATAATTTCCAACCATTAGTACTTATTGTTTTCTTAATTTCATAGTTCAGCACCACAATGTTTGTACGATGTTGTTGGCAAACAAGAAGAAACAGCTACGCTTGAAGTTGCTCATGGTGAAGAAGAGTGCAAAGACGATGATACGATTGACATCAAGCACATTATAAACGTACCCGCTACGAATGAGTTTGATACTATATCAAAATTTTCTTATTAATTTTTTCACATTGCTACTTTAAAATTTATAATTGGTTGTTTGTTCACGAACCTTTTCTTGCTTCTGACATTTCAATATATGAGTAAGTAAACTTCTAATTTAACGTATTTGATGCTTAGCTCTTTTCTATTTATTTTACTACAATTAGTTTTGATAACATGTTTCATATCTTTCAATTAAACTACCAAACATGTAAACACACTAAACGAAACTAAATGAAAAAAATGCAAAATCTTCGTAGACACATACTAATATATCTATTAGTAAATACTTAATCAAGAAAAGACAAATAATTTAGTTCTCTAAAAATATTTTTTATTTAAAATAGCAAAAAAAATATCTTATCAAAAAATACAAAATAAGATAAATTACAAATCATGAATTTTATATATTTTCATCTTTTAACCTTTATTTTCAAATATTATAACAAATTCAAAGGCTATTTCTATGGTTAAAAAAATAATATTATTTGACGTTACAAAAATAATAATATCATAAATAACTTTTGAATAAAGAAAATTTTAAATAACTTTTAGTATTTCAAAAATGAGTTAACAATAATTATTAAAACAATCAATAAATACATATCCGCGCGTAGCGCGGATGAAAGAGTGAAATAAGAAACCAGACACGCCACAAGTATGTAAAAGTGTAAAAGAAGAGACAATCTAAATAACAATGAGGATGAAACCGTATATAGTTTGATATACCTGACTTGGGGTTTTCGTTATCTCCAACACGCTATAGCTACAATTATAAAGAGGACATCGAAAGCGAATTGTGCAACTCTTCTAAGCGTTAGATTTTATCTTACAATTTTAGAATTGTACATAGATGATAAATTTAAAAGATTATAAAACTTTGGTAACAAATTTTCTGGTAGTACTTGCATAGCCTGAATTCTATTAATTATGCATAGACGAGTAGAAGAATTACTCAAACCATCGTGATTTCTACCAAAAACAAAAGTGACACGTTTCTTATCGTATATTTGATACTGTGTGTTTTTACATATGTCAGTACTAAAGACTAAAGAGCTAAACCTTTTTAATTTGTATTTAGGCTGGATTTGTTTTGATCTCTGCATTCTTAGCCATCACATTAGTACGGAAACGAAAACAAGGATTGCTACTCCCACACCAACGCTGGTTAACTCCAAATCCATTAAGTTGTGAGTTTGTTAGCTGATTTGGTTTGTCTTGGCCAATGTGAAGCTTCATTTATGAAGAACCCATTGATGCATGCAAGGCCCTCCAAATTTTAAGCAGTCAATATGTATAAATCATTTGGTTCCCAAATCGTGAAAAGGAAAAAAATAACAAAAAATATATATGTATAGATCATTTGGTTTCCAAATCGTTTCTAGACCCATAAATTTCATAACTGGCTCTGGATTCTTGATGTTTATCTAGAAGGCTTGAGATTTCATTACAGTCTGTTTTAACTACTACCTACTTTTTCCTTTCCCTAGTCTATTTATTTTTAATTTACTTGCTCTTTAAGATAATGACTAATGGTAAATTTAATTATCTCGAAGTACTAATAAAGTCATTAGTTACCCACATAGACTACTGGATTCACAAATAATTAAGAATATAACAATTTGATTATAAATAATAAAATAAAAAAACAAATATATTCAAAAATTATCAAAATATCTCGTTTAATAAGTCTCTCCGACGGAAAAAGATTCATCATCGGATCTTGTCCTCTTGAACATCGATAACAAAATTATTCTTGTTCAAAACGTCGAACATAAAACTTTGAGATGGGAGGCTTGATGTGTTGTATATCCAAATAATGATGGATAATTTGATTTAGGCTCATGTAACACGTCAAGAGAGTCTTCAAGGATATTGGTGTACTACTTGATGACTTGGCCAAAGCTTGATTTGTGCACAAGAACACAGTCCTTCTTTGATTTATCGTCTTAAAATCTTTCTTTTTTGTGACAGATATCGTCTAAAAAATCTTAGATACTAGCTTATTATCTCACATAAAGATAAACGCTCACAAATTCATAAATCATCGTTGTAGATGTAGTAAACAGTATCTCCATAAATTTCTTCACTCTGCGACAACTGGTTAGGTTGTGGAAGAACCAAGAAATATAAATCATTGTATCTTTTAAAAAGTGATGCTTTAGTAAATAATGGACCCATTGTGAAAGTTTGAATTCCAGCTGAGCATGTTACTTAATTTTTTATTTTATTTTTGTCTCAGATCTTGTCCTTATATACCTAATTGACTCTTAAACAAAATTGTTTCATAGTACTACATTTAAAAAGTTTATATATAATTTAAAAACCGTGCATTATGCGGCATAAAAGCTATCACTTTTTTTTTCTTGAGAAGTTTGTTCTCTCACGTGTACCTCGATCGGGACAACGAAGAGCAGTTGTTAATTAAGCCACGTAATCTGGTTGGATGAGTATTAGTTATGTCACTACTCACTAGCTAGTAGTCTTTTGTTATCTATTTAATTTGAACGTCAATGGTCTTATTTTATTTGATAAAGTCTTCTTTCTCGTAATTGGTAAAAAATTGTTTGTTTGTTTGTTTCCATCGAGAAGCGACTTCCCAAGTCTTTGATATCTTTGAATTCGTCTTATTTCTCCTACTCCAATATCCCAAACTTGCTCACAATATATTGTGTCAGAATAATGAACCCTCGTGAACAACCAAAGGGAGGAAACAACAATGATGAAGACGATGGTGGTGGAATGTCTCGAGCTACTGAAAACCCTTGTGACTTACTTTCAGGAGGATCGGTTCCAAAACTTCTGAATAAATCAGCCGGAGGAGAAAGATGTTGCATCTTTAGGATCCCTCAGAGACTCGAAAAGAACAACGAGAATGCTTATGAACCTAGGGTTGTCTCAGTAGGCCCATACCATCATGGAAAAAAAACATCTCAACATGATTCAAGAGCACAAACATCGGCTCCTCGGGTTTTTCATGGCTAAAGCTCAAGAAAAGGGTGTTGATCCGAAAGATTTGATTGAAGCAGTGTCACAGTTGGAGGAAGATATAAGAGAGTCGTATTCCGAGAGTCTTTATCATAATGATGAGTCTGGTCGGAAAAAACTGATTGATATGATGGTTCTTGACGGTTGTTTCATTCTCATGTTGTTCATGGTGGTAGCAGGAGAAGTCCGGTACTCTGGGGTTGAGGATGATCCTATTTTCAGAGTGCCATGGATTTTACCGGCTATAAGGAGTGACCTACTACTTCTGGAGAACCAGGTTCCTTTCTTTCTTCTTCAGACTATATTCTAGAGATCGAAGATAGTAACCTCTAATGGGCTAAATGCGATTACATTTAATTTCGTCAACTTTTCCATAGAAAAACCAGATAGGTTTTGGGTTAAACGCTATACACTTAAGGCAAACCATCTTCTTGATCTGATTCGAAAGATTTTTATTCCTATTACTCATGAAGAAGAAAAACAAGAATCCGATTCCACGCTTGAAAAAGGAACACAAGGATCGGATTCCATGCTTGAAGAAGGAAAACAAGAACGAGAATCCATGCCTGAAAAAGAAGAAGAAGAAGAAAGAAACCAAGAACCGGAATCCATGCCTAAAAAAGAAGAAGAAGAAGATCCCCTCTCTTTTCTAGGATTGATTTTGTAACACCCCGACCGTCCCTATCGGGGAGTCACACAACTCTCTGTCGGGCTCGTGGGCTTCGTACTTGTCCGACGGTCGGTGCGTTATTTTTCTCGGTGGTCCGACCGACTGATTTACTTGTCCCTGCAATCACCACGTGACCTTTTCCCGTGTTTTAGCCTAACTCACACGGTTCCGCAGAGAACTTCCCGGAAGGTCACCCATCCTAATCTTATTCCAGCATAAGCACGCTTAACTCTGGAGTTCTCATAGGGTAAGTGACCGGAAAAGGTAAGTGCACTTTGATGACATAGGTAGCCAAATCAATTCATTTAAACTTATTCAAATGGGCCGGGCTCGGATCGTTACAATTCTCCCCCACTAAACGGAATTCGTCCCCGAATTCTGATCCCGCCAGTGTGACAGTCTCCTGGGACAGAACAAGTTTGACTTCCCTTGGCTATGATACCAGTTGTAACACCCCGACCGCCCCTACCGGCATGTGTTAAATGCTTTTATGTTTAAATCATGCTTTTGTTGTAGTATAAAATAAGCCTTTTATAACATAAACTTTGATTAATTAATGCATAATTTGTTACGATATAAAAGACACTTGAAGAGGTCATAATTTGAGATCATGGATGGAGATATATGTCTAGCGGACAGTGCGCAACGCACACAATATTTAAAACTAAAATATATTATTTCAATCTCAATTAAAGAACTCCGTCGAAAGCGTGAGTACCATAAATGGCAATGCAAAAAAAAATTATTAAAGGCTATTGAAGTGCCAAATTTTCATTGCCAAAGGGGGACGAAGTTTGAAATAAGTGATGTGTTCTCCCAATTCATACATAAAATTTTTGAGTTTCAGAGATATCCGGAGAAATGGATATCATATTAAAAGTACGAATAACAATGGCATTAAATATCTTTGTATTACATCGGAGTTGAAACATATATTGGAAGAGTTACCAATGATGACCTACAGATTATAGTGCAAAAAATAAATACAACTGAATCCTATGTTACACTAAACCAGAAGTTTACTAATATATTTAAAGTCTGGCATGAAAGGTTAGGACATTCAGGATCAGCCATGATGAGAAGAATTATAAAAACTTCGAATGGCCACCAATTGGAAAACCAGAAGATTTTTCAATCGGAAAAATTTTTATTTAAGGGATGTTCTCAAAGAAAACTCATAAGTAGAGGCCCTCACAAAAAGTTTGAGTATTTGAGAGGTTAGTATGAGCTAAACGTTCAAGAAAAAATAGAAACTTAAAGAACAATGAAATGTTCTAGTAGAGTAAAACCTCAGAGTGTATGAGGGAGACATGCATAAAGATGGCAAAAGTGTATATGATAATAAACTTGAAGTTTACTAATAATATAACCGGTTGAAACCATCCCGGTCCAATAATGATATCATATATTATTGAAAATTTATGTGAAAAAAAAAACCAGAAATTTTTCACACAGCATGTCTTGACAAAAAATAAAGAAAAATGAGACCATTATGAGAAATGAATCACCATTTTTTTGGTTAAAAGATCCCATTGGATATAGCGGTTGATTTCTTTAACACGACCCCAAATCACACCCGAATATAATTGATTCAAAGGTAAAAATCAAATTCAAGATAAATGGGCCAGAAAGGCCATTGTGGGTATTGAGAGTCTCACATCAAAAGGATTTGATACAAAGTACATGACCCAAAATGGGTAGTTGAAAATGTTATTGGTCCTGGATTTGATACATAGTACATGACCCTAAATAGGTAACTGGAAATGTTATTAGTCCTAATGTGAGGGGGAGAATTAAAGAATCCCAGTAAGTGAAACATTCATAAGATGTTCACACCCAAAATAAACTTGATTATTCTATGAGACTACAAGATCAAGTATGGTAAAATATTATCTCCATGATTTGGTATAAAACATGCAGTCGTGCATGTACTGCATGTAGCAATAATAGATACAATCTCATAATGATTGAAAAACAACTGATGGATGAGATTTCATGAAATGAATTATCATTATGGATCCTCGTACAAATGAATATAAACATGAAGTTCATAAACATAATTGATTTATAGAATGTTATAAATTATTGCCAAACATATTATTGAAATCAGAAATATCATGTTCCACCTAAAATGCTCCAATAAAGATATATGTCTTTGAAAAATGATTTATTAATAGTAAGTATATGGCACGTTAGAGACGTGATAGAACTACTTTGGTTTCAAAGATAAAAATCCTCGAAAACCAAAATGAGTATATAAATAATTATTGAAAAGAGGATGAATCTCCGGAAGAGACTGCTAATATGGTTAATAATGAAATCAGGTACCTGAATGAAATCAATGATAATGATAAAAGAGCTCGATTAACCATCACGGAAAAAGATGGAACCAAAGACAAAGTAATTGTCGACAATAATAAATAATATAGTGCGCGATCTGATTAATGAGGATCAAGAATCTCCGCTCTGTGGATGAGTGTAGCAGGAGAAAGTACTGGCCAAAATTTTAAAAGAGGCAATCAAATCTATATTAAGCTCGCATAGAAAAACGAGTTATTTTTTCAGAAGTCCAATCATAAAAGGGTATATATATTTTTAGAAGATGAATGAAAAAATGTTTTAGGAACCTTATGATGCGCAAAACAGCTTGTTGCAATAGGTCATTAGAAAAAATATAATGGATGCAATAATTTTAAGATAATAGATGAGTTTGGCAAAAGATTTGAATTGCGCCTCAATATTTATATAATCAATGAAGAATTAATGATATCAAAATAATGTTCTCGGGAAATCCATTCAATCATAACTCCTAAAGAGTTACCACAAGTCAAATAATATTTTATGAAAATAATTTGAAATTTAATACCTTGAAAGGACAACATTTTCAACATCTAGTGAAAAAGATGTATCTTGAAATAATATTACATTTAAATCACTTTTAAAGGAATTGTTTCTTGGTCATGAAGTACCAAAGCATAAAAAAATATAAAAGAGATGTTATCTCAAAATGTCTTTGAAGGAAATTTCATTTAAAGCATTTGTAAAAGAAAATGCTAATTGGTCTTGAAGTACCTTATATGAGCATATCAGTGGATTTATGCATCTTGCAAATTATATTTGACCAATATAGCTTTTGCTAGTAATATACTTGCAAGATACAGCTAATCTTCTACGCACAGACATTGAAACGGAATTAAACATATATTTCCATTAACTCGAAGGTATGGATTGTTTTTGGCTTATTTTATTCCAGAAATCTCGAGGTTGATATGTTTTGTTTTGCAGATAATGATATTTACCAGAGTCGCGTAAGGTTTGATCATACATTTTCACAATTAAAAGAATTGCCATCTCTCGGCGTTCTAAGAAGCAGACATTGGTTGCTACTTCTTCAAAACATATTAAAATCATTATACTTCATGAAGCATCTACAGAATGTGTGTGGCTGAGATCAATGACTAATCACATCCAAGAAGTAAGTGGAATAGCATCAACAAGGAGCCAACACAAATATTTGAAGATAATACGGCATGCGTTGCTCAACTCAAAGAAAGCTATATCAAGAGCAATAGAACGAAGCATATACATCCTAGATTTTGTTTTTCTTACACCCAAGAACTCGAGAAAAATCAAGAAGTGGATATTCAATATGTTAGCTCAAGTGACAACGCAGACGATCTCTTCACAAAATCGCTTCCAACTAAAACTTTCAAGAAACATGTTCAAAAGATTGGTTGTGTCATTTACGAGATCTATGATAGAAGATGATATATATCATTTACAGGGGAACATGCGTCGTTGTACTCTTTTTCCCTTTGCCATGGTTTTTATCCGATTGAATTTTTCCATGGAAATGTTTTTAACGAAGCTGCACGCAGCAAATCAAACGGCGATGAATACTCAAGGGAGAATATTAGATTATACGATTATTCATCACACAAATCCCATCTATCTACAAGTGTCACTTTGTTGTTATAAGTCATATCATGTGATTAGTCATCACTTGTATAATACTCAATTAGTTCTTATAAATAGTGTGATTTGTAAACAAACTAAAGATAGAAGTGAATAAGAAAAAACTCTTGTCCACTCTTTTACTTTTAATCTCTTTCCCACGTTATATTTCATAGATATCTAATATTATAGTATAATCATATACAAACTAACGCTATATTATAGTATAGTTCATAACATATTCTGTATTATTCACTAATATTATTAACTTTTCTACATACTGTATACATACGTCACGATCAAAGATCGGATCAAAGATCGGATCAAAAACTTAAAAGATCCCTTCGGATTTCTAAAGCCCAAAGACATACAAATATTGAAATTGGGATTAAACCGGATCGTACCGAACATTTAAAACCCTAAACTTCTCTCCTTTAGCCTTTACCAATCACCGAACCACTGGAACGGTGCCCTGCAAATCGGACACGTCAGCTTATAGAAACACCACGAGTCTATACACTGCACGTGAAACACGTGCTTGCATCCCACCAGAACCCTAACGACGTCGTTTACTTCGAAATCCTCTAAACAGATCACGCAGCAATCTGCTCTGATCCCGTCGCCGTCGCCGCCGAATTTCGCGCCTTTCTTCGTGAGTCTCACCGCCGGCGGCAACGGCTCGCCGGATTCCTCGTCGCCGATTGTTTCCTTCGCCGGCTTCGGGTACATCACGAAGCAGAGGAGAAAAATCGAGCCGTAGAAGAGAACGATGAAGACGACGCAGAGAAGCCTCAACGCGATTGATTCGCTTTCCGTCGCCGCCATCTCCGGCGAAGCAGCAACGTAATCCCCACAGCAACTTGAATCCATCTCCGAATTTGTTTTTTTTTGTTTTTAATTTCGCGAATTTGCAAATTGATTTGGGATTTTATTTTTGTGAAATTGATTTGATGGAATTTGGGGATTTCACAGTGATCTCTTATATAATGATTATCGTTTTAGTGTTTAATCTCGACGAGTGTGATGAACTGTTAAAAAAAAAAAAAAAACTGATTAACGTATTTAGTTATAGTTCTGTGGAGAGGAAGGTGGCGGGAGGGATTAAGCGAAGGATATTCTAGCTCATTAATTGTTAATTAGAGGTTTTGATTACATTTATTATGAACCTTGAGCATTTTCTCACAAACCAACTGAATTTAAATTAAGCTTAATGCGCAGTTTTGTTTGTTTAAACTTTAAACTGAGAGTTTATGTCAGTTACTCTTTGATAATGATTTTAATCACACAACATTATTTTTGTCTAATGTCCCATATTGGTGTTGGATCTCACACACGTTGAATCTGTTACATAAAAGCCCAATAAAAAACAAAAGGAAGGCCATTTGAAGTCCCGTTTAAATTTAACCAATTTTTCAACATATAGGGTTAAATTTTGATATGCACAAGAATCCGGGGTTGTAGTTGTAAATTAATAAAAGTTTAAGTCGGTTCCAACTATTTCCCGATCTTTTATAATTTGCCCCCTCGGTATTTGTTTTCTTTCCTTTTGGCCTCTCTCATTCGATCAGAGAGGAAAATTCGAACGGAGGAGCTTCATCTCTCTCTCCGACGCTTCTTGCTAAGGATTTTCTTCAATCGGATTTGGTAAGCGATTTAATCTTCTCTTTCTTTTCATACGGAGGATCTTGATTTCATTTTTGGAACCCTAGGATCTATCACTTCGAATCGGCAGATTTTGTATCTAGGTCTTAGTTGATTTGGGGTTTAAAACCCTAGATTTCTGTCAAAATCCGTGTTAATCGGTCGAATTCTCTATCGCGGAAGATATTGATTTTGAGATTTTGTGGTTAGGTTTGTGAGATTTTCTAGGGTTTCGTGAAGATGCCGGCCACCGCAGGGAGAGTTCGTATGCCCGCGAACAACCGTGTTCATAGTAGCGCGGCGCTTCAGACTCACGGGATATGGCAGAGTGCGATTGGTTATGATCCTTACGCGCCGACAGCCAAAGAGGAGCCGAAGACGACTCAGCAGAAATCCGATGATCCCGAGAACTCGTACGCGAGCTTTCAGGGTCTCTTGGCTCTCGCCCGTATCACTGGCTCGAACAACGACGAGGCCCGAGGTTCGTGTAAGAAGTGTGGCCGTGTCGGGCACCTGACGTTTCAGTGTAGGAATTTCTTGAGCACGAAGGAGGATAAGGAGAAGGATCCCGCCGCGATCGAAGCAGCTGTTATGTCCGGTCTGGAGAAGATTAGGAGCCGTTTTGGTAGAGGCGGCGAGGGGAAGGCGGCGGAGGAGGAAGAGAGTAGCGAGGAGGAAGAGGAGAGCGAGAGCTCTGATTCGGATGTTGATTCCGAGATGGAGAAGATTATAGCTGAGAGGTCTGGGAAGAAGAAGAAGGGGAGTGGTGGTGGTAGCGTCAAGAGGACGACGACGACGAGTTCTTCTTTGAGGAAGAAGAAGAAGAGACGTGTCTCCGATGATGATGAGTCTGATTCTGATTCGGGAGACAGGAAGAGAAGGAGGAGGTCGAAGAAGCGGAGGGCGCATAAGAGGAGTGGGAGCGAGTCTGAGGACGAGGAAGAGGGAAGGAGTAAGAGGAGAGGGAGAAAGAGAGATATTGATGATAATGATGATGATTCTGACGAGTCTTCTGATGAAGATGACCGAAAAAGACGCGTGAAGAGAAAGAGTAGAAAGGAGAAGAGGAGAAGGAGAAGCCGGCGTAATCGTTCCGACGACTCTGATTCGGATTCCTCCGAGGATGACGCAAGTGGTAGAAGACAGAAGCGTAGGAACAAAGTGGCAGCTTCTTCCGACTCTGATGTTTCAGGGGACGATGATGTTTCCCGCGTCGGGAGAGGTTCTTCTAAGCGGTCTGAGAAGAAGAGCAGGAAACGCCATCACAGGAAAGACTGAAGTTAAGATGGTTTTATATGCTTCTCTCTGCCATTTTCACTCTCCATTGATCTCTCTATCAATTGATCTTATGTACCAATGTTGAATGATGAAACCTGTCTTATGGGATTCGATTTGTGTTTGGACTGTTGTGGTCTTGTTTGTTTCAAGAATGTATTATTGAGAATTTGAGATACTGTTGTTGATTGTGTGAGTCTTTTTACTCTATTGCTTCAAGACTGATCTTAGATTTGATTATTGATTTTTGTTATTATTATCAAATTTGTTTAACAATTTAAGTGCTCTCTTTAAGAGCGAAGAAGAAGTCGGCAATAGAGTAAAAGCTGAGAAGTCGGCAACGGTCGCTGTGGAGAGATCACAAGACTCGTGAATTGGTTTTGGCATGGCTCTGTGAGGACAATTTGGTCATTTAAAGAGCTCGAGTTTCATTGCTCAATTTTCATTTATCTCCTCGTGGGTCCTTTTAATCTCTTCTCCACCGTTGAAGAAAAGTTAAAAATAATATAAAAAATATCAAATCCTTTCAAACTTTTTTTTTTATAAATCCCAAGAAAATAGGTTAAATAGTTTCAGCACAAGATTAAAGAGAGAAAATATATCCCAAAACCCAAAAAAAAAAAACAGAGGAAGAAGAAGAAGAAGAAGATGCCTTCAAGCACTTTCTCGGGAACTGTGAGCACGCCGAAGCTTTCGGTGGCAGTCGACATGGGCCATCCTTTTCTTAACCTCACCGTCGATGCCTTCCTCAAGATCGGAGCTGTAACATCTCTCTCTCTCTCTCTCTCTCTCTCTCGGATCATTTTCTGATTTTTCACTCATTTCTCTCTCATTGTTTACTTTTCTATTTGATTATCTCAATCGGTTTAGGTTGGAGTCACTAAATCTCTTGTAGAAGACACTTACAAAGCCATCGACAAAGGTAAAATCCAAAACCCAAATAAAAAGCTCTCAACTTTATCAAACACACATAAGTGTTTCATGTTTGGTCTAACGTTTGTTACATAAAGTTGACCCATTTATACACATTGGTGGGGTCTGTTTTCGTTCTTATCAATATTACCTGATTCGTTTGTTTGATTATGTTGGGTTTTATTGATTTGTAGGGAGTGTCTCCAAGAGCACTATTGAGCATGCGGTGAGTACTAATGTTATAATATGTGTATGATGCGGTTTGAAGAAATGTGTCAAGTTTCTGAAAATTGTGCTATGAACAATTGTTTGCAGCTTAAGAAGATGTGTAAAGAAGGTGCTTATTGGGGTAAGTTACTTTCTAAATTCATTGTTTTAGTTTTAGCAATAGATAGTGTGAATAGATTCACACAAAAAATGGAAGCAAAAGTTAAAGAGTTTGAGACATATGAATGAATATATATATGATCAGGATCTGTGGCTGGAGTTTATGTTGGAACAGAGTATGGAATCGAACGTATCCGTGGCACTAGAGATTGGGTAACATTCACAACTTCACACACACGTTGTGCTATAAGAATATTTAGGAGGTTTTTTTGCAAAACTTTATGTAATTTGGTTGCAATTTTTGGTATCAGAAAAACGCAATGTTGGCAGGAGCGGCGACAGGAGCAGTGATCTCTGCGGCTACAAACAAAGGCAAAGACAAGATCGTGGTCGATGCCATTATGGGTGGTGCGCTTGCAACCGCTTCTCAGTTCCTTAACAATCATTATTTCTACTGAAATTTCAATCTTCCTATAGGACCAACTTTTTTGGGTTGTTATATCCAAATTTTGGTCCCATATGGTCGATTTTCTTTGTTTATTTCCAATAAAAAAAAATGTTGTGTTTTGGAATGAATACATTTGAGTATCATGGACGTTAATAATGGTTTGTGGTTTCTGTTAAAATCTCTGGCTCACACAAAGGAGCCTTGTTCATTACTTTGTTCCCTATGTTTGGTGGTGTGAGTTACAGAACGTAGATTGTTTGATGTGTACTTAGATATGTTTAAGAAAAAGATAATCAACTACTTTATAAAAAAAAGCATTTAAATACAAAATGCCGAGAATTACAATGGAAAAAAAATGGATAGATGGAATTCAATGTTGTAAAAAATAATAATATAGAACTAAGTTTGGGCCTAAATATTGAATTCTCAACACAATTTGAGTGCACCGCTAAGTTTGGACCTAAACTGTTTGTGGTGCACTCTAAAATATCATTTAGGTCGAATCATAAAGTGAGAGGCCTTTGGTAAAATTGATCCTTCTTTAAAATCAGAATGCACAACAGTGTTTTCCGAAATTCGAGGCCATATTCTCTTAGACCATATTCTCTTAGAAAATAACATGAAACATTGAAATGGGCTTAACAAATATTGGCGTCTAATGTGAAAGTTCATTTGGTTGACCAAAGCTTTGTTTAATGCTTCTATTTGGAGTTTGATTCCTAGAAAATGATGCAAATTAGTGGATGGCAAATTTGTTAGAATTTACATGGTGTGTCTAAAATCGTCTAAAATATATCTGATCGATGGTATTTCTTTACGCAATTTGTCTAATATACATATTTCTTATAGAATATATTCGTACAGTTTTTTTTTGGATGTATATACGTGTAACAATGTGTGTAATTCTTGGTGTGTGTGTTCACTCTAAGTATGTAAGTAGTGGAGAAAATGGTGGTGGAGATGATGAAAGTGACAATGCTGTCTGCAACAAATTCTTATGGACTTGTGTTTGCTTAATGGCTACCATCTCTCCTCTCTCTCTCTCCTATCAATAATCATCTGTTTTATTTTCTTGTACTAAAATAAGTCATCTACTACTTATAATTTCCACCTCAAGCTATACTTATTCATTCAACCAATCTTGTGAGATTAAATCAAATCATTGACACTTAATCCCATTGTCTACGATGAAAAATTAAAAGTTATTTTATGCATTCAGAAATCAGAAGAGGGAAACAATAATACTTGTGTATCCCAATATATATGCGCAATCCAAATGATTCACAAAGACCATAGTCTTCTAGATCTTAAGTTCATTATCATCTGTATGTTAATTACAGAAAAAGCGCTTAAGAAAAAGTATTGTGAAAATAAGACTTTTTAAAATTCTATGCTTTTTGTTTTTGGAACATTTTCTAAGCCATTTTTGCAATAATAAATATATTTGTTTTGGTGATGTTCAATTCAGATTTCTTCTGTTCGGGTTTTTTTTTTTTGGTTTTTTGAATTTTTGATTTCTAAAGTAGAATCTAATATATTATGGACATTTTGGTTCTTCGGTTTTGGTTTTGGTTCATACTCGGTTTTAGTGAAATAGATCCTAAGTTTTCAAATAAACTTTAGTTTTAGATTATGTTTACTTTTCGATTTGGTTTGGTTGATTTTTGAATATTTTTTTTTAATAAAAACTAAATTTATTTAAACCATATTAAGATCTAGTTCAGTTTTTAGATAATTATTTTGGTTTGGTTCAGATCAGATTGGATTAATTATCTTGATCGAAACCTCTAAGATTATAAGGTTATTTTAGATTGTTAGTTTGTAATTATGAAAAGTCTATATACAGCTATAATTTGTTTATAAAATGTCCTTTTTTTCTGAAAACTGTGTGAATTTCAAACATTCGGCCCATAATCTCTGTCAATATCCGGAATGAGCCTTTAGATAATTCAATTTAAAAATTAATCTTTCATTCCAAATGAAATTTGAATCTGGAGCACAAAAAACCAATTTATTTATACTATAAAAAATTAGAATATTCATTTAACATTCGTATATCTGATAATGATGGAGTGAGAAGAAAAGTAAACGTAATAATAATTCCGAGTTTAGGAGAGTAACATGTATATTACATATACTTCCATAATAGGTGAACTGCAGAAGTGGGTTGAAGATGAGTCAAGACAACAATACTTTAGTGCCAGCAAAGCCGTAAGATCCACCAAATCACAAACTGACACAAAAGACCCACTTCTCTTATTATTCTTACGAACTAATCCCCACCATTAAGGGCCACTAATCCAACTTTTTTATTCATTTCATTAATGATTCATTCATAAAGTCAAAACTATTATGAAGCAAATTAGTAATTTTACTCTTCCTTTCTCCGAATATTTTTCAAGGTCAATGATGCAACAAGTAGTCTTTATTTATAGTTTTTACTTTTTACTTGTTACTTTCATCATACTTTAGTAATAGTTATTCTCGGTATGTAATTTGACCCGTATAATTAATAATTTAGTGCTCTCTTACACTTCTGCAATGGTACGAAACTTAAAATATAACCTTAATATTGACATATATTGTTCTGCATGTTTTCAGTAATTGATTCAAATCCTAATACAATCTAGACGTTGAAATTTATAGCTTTGACTTTTTCCATCTGCATCAACAATTGTATTTGCCAGGACATCCAGGGATTTTATAAGGTTTGAATATATGCATTTTCAAATTTTAATATTTTTCAAATTAAGCTACATACTAATGAAAATGTTATCATGATGACATTTAAAATGGGTGAATATTTTAATATTTGAAGTTTACATGGCGAGGGAATGGAGGATTCTCCACTTGCAATATTACAAATGATGATGGACCTTGAATTATCAAGTGTTATTAAGATACATGATTATTAAAGTTGAAATCAACATTTATGTTAATTAACTATATCTTAAAAAAAATCTCAACCTTAAAACCTAATATGCTTTTCTTTTAATTAATTTAAAGCAAATGCGCAAGTTGGATATGTCTCCACTTATCTTTTCATGTTTTTTTTTGTCAACATGTTTAAGTATAATTTTATGTGTTCTTATTTTTGTCTTTGAAGTATATATGAACGCAATTATTTAGTAAGAGGAGACCCACTCTTCCTTATGTTTTCTTCTCTATGTCTAAATGATAAATGTATTTGACTCTGTCTTCATCCTTGAAACTTGCCCCTGAGTTACCACGTGTCTACTAGATTGATTTAACTCTAAATACGCAGTAAAGATTATAGATCTTGATTATTAGCAAAGCAATTTGAGAATTAATTAATGAGCTAAAACAGTTGCACAAGACACCAATATATATATATCATTCTCAGTGATTTGCTTGCACTCTTCGCATGCATCATTTGTGGATTACCTTCTCACTTTTCCTATAAGACGTTTTGAGACCGTTTCCTATATGGCAACAGCTCAACCAATATTGAAGAAATAATCAACTTATCAAATATATAAATTGAGATCATGTGACCAAGTCTTGATCTGAAAATCTCAACATCATCTGGTTGGCGAGATAGGTCATGGTCTTACCATTTAGTTCTGCATTTTTCTAACGATACATAAGAAAAGCAAATTAGTGGAATAGATAGATAGTACTTAAATTAACTAACTTGGATGAAAGTCAAATCTGTTGAGGCAACGTCTAAGAAACTATTTAAGTCTTGATCAATTCGAAACTAAACTTTTCAGGGGTGCAAAATGATGTAAGAACATCAAAGGTGCAAAATTATTTTTTGGTTGTCTGTATAATGTTGATTCCATTTTTTTTTAACAACGGATTACTTGCATTAAACTAAAAGTTGAAGAAGGTTAGATGAATACAATCGGAAGTAAGATCAACGGTGACACGATTACAGTAAAATAGAGCAATAAAATGAAAGATAGAAGCATTAAGGGGCGAGACTTGCTCAACAATGTGAATAAACTTATGGAGAAGGTTCACCCATAACCCGAAAGATGTTCCTCGAAAGAGCATGACATAGTCGAGAAGAGACCTGACGTTAATACACCCAAATAGTTGGGTTTGAGAACGGACTTGAAGCACCATCATTTGTAGTCGAAGCTGCACGGAGGAGGATTGTTGCCCGTGTTGCCTACCTCTAACTCCCGTCACTTGTGGTCGAAGCCGAATGGAGGAGGATTGTTGCCAGTGTTGGCTACTTCTAACTCCCATCACTTGTGGTCGAAGCTGAGTGGAGGAGGATTGTTGCCATCGATGGCTACCTCTAACTCCCAAACATGAAACAAAGGATCTAATAAAGAAGAACTAGCGACCCAACCAAGCCCATTTTACCCCTTCGTCGGAGACGGAAGATGGGCCAAGCCTAATAAGGTCAAAAAGCCTTGTTGGGCTCACCAGACCCGAACGCCTTGTTGGGCTCACCAGACCCAAAATTGAGTAGAAACAAAAGCCCATTTTGAATGAGGCAGGAAGAGCGACGGCTAACGGAGGAGTGACAACTAACGTAAGAAGTTCTTGATGGTGGCGGATTAGCAGGATATAAGCTTCGAGAAAACTTCCCGCATAGGAGATCGTGGAGCGGTGGAGGAAAAATGAGGAGATCCGGTGGAGGAAGGGGATCGGTGGTGTTTTTGCAAATCACCAGAGGGTGGAGAGGAGAACGTCGGGGGAGAGAAAACATGAAGAGCGGAGGGAGACGGGAAAAGACTGGATCCACCGAAAGCGGAGGAGGGTCCGGCGGATCCGGTGGCTATGGGGGTTCTGGTGGCTGAGGGCGAGACCGCTGAAGCGAACAGGGCACCACCGGACTCTGAACTGAGTAGGAGCTCCGGCCTGAAAGACGCTGCGTACCGGCCGGATTGTTCAGAGGAGCTCGTCGTCGTTCAACCATTGCGGTGGAGGAGGGTGGGGGGGGAGGACCGTTGAAAGCACCGGCAGAGAAGAGAAGAGCTTCAACGAGAGAAAGATCTTCGGACTCCGGGAAGCCTAAGAGAAATTACTACGACCTGGTCAAGCAGCGGAGGAGGGAGACCGGCGTCGGAGATCCATTTTTCCGGGGGAGATGCTTGCAGCGGCTCCTCGGGGAAGGTGCCTGAGAGAGAAAAGGATTAGGGCGAACTCGTTAAAGTTGACTAATGTTTAATGTTGATTCCATAAGATCTGAAATATGCACTGAAACACTAGATGATTATTATCTACACAACATCTTACAAAATTGGTGAATATGAAATTTTGAGATGGAAAATTGGGTTAAAAAAAAATCTATAATTTGCCACAAACCACTAACTAAAGGGTTTGGGACAAATAAATCAGTCTCATTTTGCTAATCGCAAAATTCTTTTTTTCGCAAATCCATCTCAAAGTATATAACTTTTAATATATAATTTAAAATTAAAAAAATATATTTTTAAAAAAATATTACTTATGTACTCTCTCTATTTTTTTAAAGTGTTGTTCTAGACTTGTTTTTTGTTTACAAATAATTGTCGTTTTCGAATTTCAATGCAGATTTATGACAGATTTTCCAGTTTTAACCCTATTTTTTAAGCTTATTAATTGATCAAATCAAATAAAATAGTATATTAATTAAGGGATAAAACAGAAAAATTAGTTGTTTTCTTAATATGTGTGAAACAACTTAAAACGATAATTAAAAAAACAGAGGGAGTATTACTTAATGTAAAATTACATTTTGAGGAGAAAGTTTAAGAAATATCACTAAAAGATCCTTCTTTTTCAGAAAAATCATTTAGTTATGAACGTTTATAAACTTTACCCATTTTATAACATGGTTTAGGAATGTATAAACTTTTTCTATTTTCATAAGTACTTTATAACGCCTTATAAACATGTTATAAAACTTTACAAACTCTTGTAAACATTTTACAATATTATTTGTAAAACTTTACATACATTTTTAATAGCATGACTAATGAACGTTTATAAATTTTTATTTTTATAAACGGTCTAACAAAAATGTATAAAATAATATGTTTGAAAATAGACAGCAAAAACTAGTATTTTTAAAAATAGTATCATAAAAATGGCATTTTAAATTTTTTTTCAAATTTCAATAACTAATTAAAAACCCCCAACAAAATATAAAATGGAAGGGGATTATTTAGAAAAAAATTTCCATGGATTTGATACGAAACTTTATACAAAGATTTTTTTTTTTTTTGCGGTAATTCTTTGAGATTTGTAATATATTTTAAAATATTTTACATATCATCATAAAATTGACTAAATTCTAATTTATGATTATAAAATTTACACATTAAAACAAATTTATGCTACTTTGCATTGCCATCGCAAATTTTTTAAAAGAAATTAATGTGTCTGTCTTTTTTATAATGGTAAAACAAACTCTGAACCCAAAATTCAACACATCGAAAACAAATATGAGCCAAATTTGAGAGAAATTCCATTTCAAATCCATATCAAAATTACCAATTCCAATTTATATTGAAATTACCAATTCCAATTTCTTTTTTTTAATCAAAATTTTTAAAATTGAGATGGATTTGCGACGTCTTTACCAAATCCGCCTCAATGGTTTAAAATATAAAGTGTATCTATTTTTTTTTATGAAACAAAACCGTAAACCAAAATTCAACACTTGGAAACAATTTGAACTAAATGCGGAAAGAATCTCGAAATATAATGGATTCTCAATGAAATTGGTGATTATCACTTTTCTTTTTGTTTTTCAAAGTTTTAAAAGTAAGATGGTTTTGTAATGGAATTGGTGATTCTAACTTTCTTTCTTTTTTTCAAAATTTTAAAAGTAAGTTGGAATTGTAACGGATTTACCAAATTCATCTCAAATTAATTTATCTAAAAATCTAACTCAAAATCTTCCAATAATATTAAAGTTTGGACTTTGAAGTTTAGTATGCATTGAATTCAAGATACCTAACAAAAAATTTAACTTCAAAATCATCTTCTTGAAATGGAATTAGAATATAATTTTCTATAATAGGGTAATTAGAGTACCTCCATCAAGGTTATCTCAACATGAGTCTTTCACAAAATGGAGAGAGAAAATAATAGTATTTTATTGCATGGGACAAAAAAAGGAAGAGAGATAATGAAGAGAATAATGTGAAGTTAAATTTTTTTGTCCAAAATCAAAAAAGAATACACTAAAACGCTTTGAGACCCGGTTCCCAAACCTTTGGTTTTTGGTCTCTTTCCATCTTTTTGAAAATATCTACCCGGTATTTCCACCAATAGAAAGTCCCTGTTTTCCAAAACTGCCTTTGGAAGCCCGCCACCATGGTTCAGACTCCACCTCCGGATCGGAGGGTCCGCCAAGCCGCCGGTAAGGGTCTCTTATTCTCTTTGCAAGCTCTAGCTTGGCTCAGCTTCTTCCCTCTCCCAGTCCAAGTAGACAAGTTGGCTGTGTTACACCATCTGCAGACTGAAATTAGTTTGGGTAGTTTATCTCTACTTCGGCTCCTACCCAAGTGAAAGTGAGAGTGTGGGCAAGTTTTTTTAACAGGCAGCATACTACCAAGTGTTAACATTTGCGGATTTTTCCGGCTAAAACTCCAACAGCAAGCAAAATGCAGAGAAGACTGACCTATGATGAAAAAGGAAAAGGTCCAGTTACATCAATTGAGCCTCCCCGGACTGCTAGGGTTAGGGTTCCACATTTTGATAACTCTGGCCTAATCAGAAAGCACTCTCTTACTCTGGTGGGTAGGGTAGCTAATCCTAGAATCCAGAGAGTCTGGAACCTGCTTTTCTTCTTTACCGAGTTCTGGAAGGGCTCCTCTCGACCTATCAGAGCAGATCTAGGACAAGGAATGTTTCAATTCCAATTTGCCTCAGATGAAGATATCCAGAAAAAGTCTTAGACAACATGCCTTGCCATTTTGCACGCTGGATGGTTATTATTCAAAGATGAGAACCTACTACGGCCAAATCCTTCCCCTCGCTTATTCCCTTCTGGATCCAAGTGCAAGGAATCCCTATCCACCTCTGGTATGATGCTACGCTCTTAAGTATAGCCAAGGATATTGGGATCTTTGAGGCTCTGGAGGTTACAGATACAACAGCTAGAATGAGAGTACATATAGATGGGTTACCACCGTTAATTAAAGAAACAATAGTGGAATTTGAGACTGGAGATGAAGTAACAGCTACCTTGGTATAAGAAAATCTGAAAAGACAGTGCTTCCATTGCTCTCGGCTGGATCATGATCTCAAAGAATGTCCAAACTTGCCTCATGCCCCTACGAGTGCCATACCACCATCACGAGCACATCGATACGCCACGGGAGAGAAATCCGATTCTCAAAGAATTAGAGGCGATCAAATATCCAGGTCAAGAGAAAACAATTACGAAAAGCTACTATAAGAAAGTCCACTACATGATTTGAGACTGCGGGACACCTTACAAATAACTGAGAAGACTATGGGCATTACCATCAAAGGTCCCAGCAACGCGATCCTGCCTATATAGAACGTGACAACCGCTACAAACACCCTTCGGATCTCAGAAGATCTCTTGACGCCTCCAGGTATTCCATGCACCAAAGTTCATCGAGATCATATCATGAAGCTCCCCAAAGGACAATAAGAGTCTCTCAGACCCTCCCCTAAAGGTATCCCCAAACTCGATGGTGGAGAAAGAAAAAAAATGGTCTTGAGGAGAATCCTTACGGAGTGGGAAGACAGGAGGGATCAGGCTCATCACGACCAAGGAGACCACCCTTTGACTCAACTCACTTTCCCGATAAAGCGCATTCTTCTGAGTATAACAAGAAACAACTCCCCAAAGAAGCAATGACCGAGGCCCTAGGAGTCCTTCGGGATGTGATGATACAATATGCAAGTTGTGCTGATCCGACAGAGAGTGCTGCTAGAAAAGAACGTAACAGACATGCAGAAGCTCAAGGACAATTTGAAGAAACTGTTGCACAAATGGTGCGGGCTACTCTTGAGTCCCAAGAGGCTATGGAGGAAATCACTGCTCAGGAAAGTCCTCAGCCAACATCGCAAGAAAGAATTTCAATTGCTTTGAGATTAGGACCGGTAAACAATCTTCACTTTGAGGACCAACCAGTGAAAACTCACCACCCAAAACCAACAACAACCAAGAGGAAACCTGGAAGACCAAAAAAGATAGTGGACAACCCGGGCCCTAGCTCAGGTACCCAAGCAAAAAAAAGAAAGGTGAGAAAGATGCTCCTTTCTCCTAGGAAGAGGTTAGCCGTTGGCCCTCGATCCGCTGCAAGTGCTGGCTCACAAAGGCTTAATAGACCAGACACTAGTGTAGTACCCCCCCCCAGGGGCTTAGGCTAGGGGCGATCTCTTCAAGGATCATCCCAACCATAGCAAAGAAGAAGACGACAGAGTTTCCCAATCCGTCTTCTCCTCTTCCATAAAAATTGCTGCTTGGAACTGTCAAAGGTTAGGGAATCCTGAGATAGTTCGGCGTCTCGAGAAAATCAGGAAGAGAGTCGATCTTGGTATTATCTTCTTGTCGGAGACAAAAAATCCCGATGTTGTGGTCCTTCAAAAAGTGGAAAAGTTAGGCTTCCCACATCACTCCTTGGTATCCCTGCATGGTCATGGTGGAGGCGGATTATTGCTACTATGGAAAAAAGAAATACAGCTTGAAGATATTTCAAAGTGTAACAACTATGTGGATACCAAAATAACCTATGAAGGACAGATCTTTTACTCTACCTTTATGTATGGCAATCCTGATTATAAGACCAGAAAGACGACGTTGGACTTCCTATCGGCGTTGGCGCTAGTAATCCCCCTGGTTTCTCACAGGGGATTTCAATGACATCATAGATAACTCATAAAAAGATGGGGGATCCCTTCGCAGTGAAAGCTCTTTTGGTGATTTCAGAACTTTCTTAGCCGAAGGAGATCTGTATGATCTTCAACACTGAGGGAATTTTCTTTTTTAGAAGGGTAAGAGAAATGGCCATAATGTTCGATGCAGACTTGATAGGGCTATGTCTAATAGTGCATGGGCTGAGTTGTTTCCATCCGACCGGTGTGAATACCTGAGATTCGAAGGATCAGATCATAGACCTATCATCTCGTATTTTGATCCAAAAAGAAAAAAGAGAAAAGGGGTGTTCCGATATGATAGGCGACTTAAAGATAATGAAGAATTACGATTCTTGTAGCTAAAACATGGGCTGAAGGCTCAAACCTAAGTGTTAAGCAGAAGATTGGTAGCTGCCGACAAGCAATTGTCCTGTGAAACAAGCAACAATACCTACGCAGTCAAGAGTGGTTAGAAAAACTCAAACTAGTTCTAGATACCGAGATGAGCAGCTCAACACCAAATGAAGAAATTCTAAAACAGACAAAAGAGGAGCTCAAAGAAGCATACGAGGCTGAAGAAGTCTACTGGAAACAGAGGAGTAGACAGTAGACTTCTTCGGCTTAACCTGGGAGATCAGAATACCAGTTTTTCCATGTTTCAGCTAGAACCCGAAATGCAGTAAACAAGTTCTCAGTCCTGGAAACAGAAACGGGTCAAACCTTATTTGAAGAAGATCAAATTGCTAAAGCTATGGCTGAGTATTTCCAAAACCTTTTCTCCTCTCAATCTGAAATGAATGAACAAAAAAGGAAGATAATCGCGGGAGCTTTAAAACCTACCGTATCTGAGGAGATAAATCGGGAACTGATTAGGATTCCATCCCCTGTGCAGATTAAGGAAGCTATATTTGTTATCCACCCGGATAAGGCTTCTGTGCCAAATGGTTTCTTGGCAAGTTTCTTCCAAACGAATTGGGAAGTTGTTGCTCAAGATATTATCAAGGACGTCCAAGCCTTCTTTGTCACTAGAATCATGCCACGAACGATCAATGATACCCACATCAGGCTTATTTTCAAAATCACTAGGCCAAAGAGAGTAGCAGATTACAGGCCTATCGCCCTGTATAACGTCTATTATAAGGTAATATCAAAGCTCCTGACTCAACGTTTGCAGCCACTGCTTGAGAGCATTATCTCAGAGAATTAATCTGCTTTCGTCCCTAAACGAGCAATATTAGACAATGTTCTGATAACACATGAGGTGCTGCACTTCCTAAAGACCTCAAAGGCAAGGAAATCATGTTCAATGACAGTAAAGACGAACATGAGCAAGGTATATGATCGACTTGAATGGGATTTCATAAAAGAGGTGCTCAAGAGGCTTGGTTTTCATAACAATTGGATAACATGGATTATGCAGTGTGTTACTACAGTTTCTTTCACTATTCTAGTTAATGGAGCTCCTAGGGGATTAATTAAACCACAAAGAGAGATTAGACAGAGGAATCCCTTATCACCGTACCTGTTTATACTCTGTAGTGAAGTTTTGTCAGGGTTGTGCCATGCTGCTCAATCATCTGGGAAGCTTCAAGGGATTAGAGTCGCTACTGGTAGCACCTATATCAATCACCTCCTTTTTGCAGACGACACCATATTTTTCTGTAAAGCCAACGCCAAAAATTGTAAGGAGCTACAGAGTATTCTGACAGATTATGAAACAGTGTCGGGACAACAGATCAATCGTCAAAAGCCAGCTATATCTTTCTCCCATCTTACGTCCCATCCAAACCGCCAATACATGAAAAGATTACTGCAAATTGAGAAATGCTAGTAAATACCTCGGATTTCCAGAAAGCTTTGGAAGGAGAAAAAAGACTTGTTTACGGGAATTGTCAATCGGATTAAGCATAAAGCCGCCAGTTGGTCGGCTAAGTTCCTATCTTATGCCGGAAAGCTAATTATGCTCAAAAGTGTGCTCTCATCAATACCCACGTACTCTATGTCTTGTTTTAAATTGCCCCAATCTTTGTGTACAAGGATCCAATCGGCGCTCACAAGATTCTGGTGGGACTCTTCACCAGACAAAAAAAAAGATAAGTTGGGTTGCTTGGAAGAAAATAGCCAAGCCAAAGGTTTTTGGAGGTTTAAGTTTTTAAGATATAAATAATTTTAATGACGCCTTACTTGCAAAGCTTGGCTGGCGCATTTTGAACAATCCCCACTGCCTCCTGGCTAGAATTCTTGCGGGGAAGTATCATAACGCCTCCTCCTTTCTGGAAAACAAAGTCCCAACCTGTTTTTCTCACGGCTAGAGAAGCATTTGCATCGGTCGTGACCTCCTGGGATCTCAATTAGGCTGGGTCATTGGCAATGGAGCATCAATCAAAGTCTGGGATGATCTTTGGTTATCTTTAAAGGAGCAGCTGATACCTATGAGACACCGTACTCAAGCAACTCAAAACCTAACGGTATTGGAGCTCTTCCTACCAAACTCAGCAGAATGGGATGTTGTAAAGGTGGAACTCATCTTCCCAGCTTATAAAGAAGTAATCCTCTCCTTTAAACCAAGTATGTTCGGGAATCCAGACACACTTCGATGGGTACGCCATCCATCAGGAGAGTATTCCACAAAGACTGGATATTTTGTGGCAGCAGAGAGGGATGACTCGCTAAGCCATCAAGGCCCAATCCATGTGATAAATTGGTCAGATCAGGTGTGGAAAGCAAAAGCAGTGCCTAAGGTAAAAATGTTTCAATGGAAAGCGCTTAACGGAGCCTTACCGACAGGAGTACAACTGGCGAGCAGATCGATCCATGTGGATCCAAAATGTTGCAGGTGTGAAGCCCCTGAAACTATCATGCATCTCCTCTTTCATTGTCCGTTTGCACGAGATGTATGGAGGAGATCTCCTTTCAATGGGGATTTCGATTCCACTCTAGTGGGTAATGTAGTTGAGGGACTCGCGGTGGGACAAAGATTGTACACTCTACCACCGCATGGACTCGATCGAGGCATCCTCTATCCATGGATCCTTTGGGCTATTTTGATCTCCAGAAATCAAAAAAATATTTGAGAAGAGATCTTTTTCAGTGGAGGAAATGGTCCTTAAAGCTCTCCTGGATGCCAAGGAATGGTACCTCGCTCAAGCAATCACGCTAACAAAGAATCCACAAATCTCAACTCCTCGGGAAAATCAGGTGGCGATGGATTGCAATTCGGTAATTTGCTGCACAGATGCGGCGTGGATAGCTGAGATCGATCCAGCTGGATTAGCAGGCTTCAGATGGGTGTTCTACAAGAATCGCGAGCAGATCTCCTCCCACTCCCCTGCATGTCCTTTCATTCTGTCGGCTCTCATGGCGGAAGCTTTGACTATCCGTTTGGCGATGGTCAACGCTCTGAACTTAGGATTCACAACCCTCATCATTCAGTTGGATTCTCTTCAAGCGATCAAAGCAATTACATATAAGTCTTCAATTTTGGAGATCCATGGCGTTCTTGCATATATCTTTTTTTCTCTCTAGCTTGTTTGTTAGTATTTCTTTTCGATTTATCACAAGATTAGCAAATCGTGTGGCAGATGGGGTTGCTAAGTGGGCCTTAAGAAACGTTTGTGTAACTTAGACCTAATTTTGTTTTAATTAAAAAAATGGTTGACAAAAAAAATAATAATAATGAAGAAAATCTCTCAAATGAGAGACAAATATCTTGAGAGACCTATATAACACTTGTCTACATGTGATTGACTTAATTTAATTTCATAAATTAAAACTAAATTGTACAACTAAATTATACTCTCTATATATGTTCCTAATGTATTAGATGTTTTAGTTTTTTCACAGATATTAAGAAACAATAAGTACCTATTTTTATAAGTTACTTTTTTTTTGCTTTTTCATTTAATGTTTCTTTATTAATTGTTTTTTTATTCATTTAGTTTTTAGAAAGAGAAAAAGAGAAAAAGGTACACAAAGTTTCTTGTAGAATGGAATACATTAAATACAATCTAGAACATCAATCTTTTAGGAACAAAAATAAAACTAAAAACATCAAACTATCATGAACGAAGGGAGTATTAAAAATATGAGTATTATATTTGTGAGAAACTTAGAAGGATATCTCACCAATGGAGATGCTCTTATAAATACTCGAGTTATTAGTTTCCTACTCCACTTGAAATCCAAATAATATGAATTTAAATATTTGGAGTCAACCTTTAAATATTTGAATTTAGAAAATATCGAAGATCCATACTTTCTTGCAGTACCCGGAGTCAGCCTTTAAATATTTGAATTTAGAAAATAACTATTGTTCCATATGTGGAAAGAATCTCAGAATATAATGAATTCTCAACGAAATTTACGATTACCACTTTTTCAAAAAATTAAAAGTAATATGGATTTGTAACGGAATTGGTGATTCCCACCTTTTCAAAATTTTAAAAGTAAGATGGATTTATAACGGATTTGCCAAATTCATCTCAAATGATTTCATCTAAAAATCTAACTGAAAATCTTCCATATAATTAAAGTTTTTGAACTTTGGAGTTTAGTATGCACTTAATTTAAGATACCTAAGAAAAATTGCAACTTCAAAATCATCATCTTGTAATGGAATTAGATTAGAATTTTCTCTCGTAATGTAATTTTAAATACTCTAATTATTAGTTTTCTACTCTACTCGAAATCCATTACCCAATGTAATAATTTTTTTAAGTATGTTGTTACCATAAGTTTTTTTGATAAATTGTGGGAGTTCCAGACCGATAATCCATAATCTCCTCCAGTAACCGGAATCAGCATTTAGAAATTCTGATTGAAATATAATCATCCGTCCCAAATGTGAAAGAAATCTCAAACTATAATGGATCCTAACGAAATTGACGATTTTCACCTTTCTTTCTGTTTTTCAAAATTTTAAAAGTAAGTAGATTTTTAACGGAATTTGTGAATCATGCCTTTTTAAAAACAAAACTTAAAAATAAGTTGGATTTGTAACGGATTTGCCAAATTCATCTCAAATTAACTCATCTACAAATCTAAACTTAAAACCTTTTATAAAATCAAAGTTTGGACTTTGGAGTTTCATATGCATTGAATTTAAAATACCTAACAAAAATTGCAACTTCAAAATCATCTTTCATGTAATGGGATTAGATTAGAATTTTCTCTCGGAATGTAGTTTTAAATAATCGATTCATTAGTTTCCTACTATGGTCGAAATCCAAATACTATGCAATGTAACTTTCCATTTTTTAAAGTATGCTACTATATCTTTTTTTCTCTTATAAACCGTGGGAATTCCGAACCGAAAATTCTTAATCTCCCAGTACCTAAAGTCAGCTTTTATATATTTCAATTTAAAAAATAATCATCCGTCCCAAATGTGAAAAGAATTTTTAAATATAATTAATTCTCAACGAAATTGACGATTTGCACCTTTTTTTTTGCTTTTAAAAATTTTAAAAGTAACCTGATTTGTAACGGCATTGGTGATTCCCACTTTTTTTTGTTTTTCAAAATTTAAAAAGTAAGATGCATTTGTAACGTATTTGCAAAAATCATCTCAAATTAATTTATCTAAAAATTTAGCACAAAATCTTTCATATAATAATAGTTCGGACTTTGGATTCTAGTATACATGATGAAACTCAAGATGCCAAACAAAAATTACAACTTCAAAATCAACTTTTTATAATATAATTATATTAGAATTTCTTTCGGATTATAATTTTAAATACTCGAGTTACTAGTTTTCTACTATACTCAAAATTAAATAGTTATTCAATGTAACTCTCCCTTTTTAAAAACTATACATTTACATTTATAGTAACCCGGATTTGTAACGGCATTGGTGATTCCCACTTTTTTAAAAAGTAACCTGGAATTGTAACGGCATTGGTGTTTTCCACTTTTTTTAAAGTAACATGGATTTGTAACGGCATTGGTGATTCCCACTTTTTTTGTATTTCAAAATTTTAAAAGTAAAATGCATTTGTAACGTATTTGCCAAATCCATCTCAAATTAATTTATCTAAAAATCTAACTCAAAATCTTTCAGTATGTAAGTTTGGACTTTAGAGTCTAGTATGCATGATGAAACTCAAAATACCAAACAAAAATTACAACTTCAAAATCATATTTTTTTAATATAATTATATTAGAGTTTTTTTCCAAATTATAATTTTAAATACTCGAGTTACTAGTTTATACTATATTCAAAATCATACGCAATGTAACTCTCCCTTTTTAAAAACTATACATTTACAAACAAATAAAAGTCTACTACCGTATATGTAAATGTATGTACTATGTATATTTAGTCTAGTTCCAATCAAATCGCAAACAAAATGAAATGATTCCCCCCCCCCTCATTCGAGTCCTGCTGGCGTGATTTAGAATAGTAATTATCACAACCTCCAACCAATATATACCACCCACTCCATACAATGAAAATTAACAATAAACGTAATTAACAAAAAAATACACTTAGCATTAAATAATAGTTGGAAAAAACATAATTTAAGAAATAAAGTCTAAATTTAATACTTATGACATAGGAGAGAAGAGAGAGAGTGATGGTTAAGCCAGCGGACAAGAACCGAAGAGCTTAGAGGCATCATGAGAGTTGACGAGAATTTATGAAATAACGAAAAAATCAATGATCGACTGACACGTGGTACACTTCCAGACCATTACGAGATCCAACGGTGATCGTAGGCACAACTTTCGAAGAAGAAGTGTAGTAATTTGAAGAGAAAAAAAAAACATTTATTTGAAGGAAACTTTGGCTATTTTGACTTTCAGAGATTTTCAATTCTTTTACCAAAAAAAAAAGTCTAAATCCCTAAAATTTTCTTCTTTCCTTAATTGGTCTTTGTAAATTTTCCACACCTTGCGTTTTTAATCCCTATGGCCAGTTCAACTTCAACCCCACGCGCTACATCTAAATAATTCCATATTTTTTTTATTTAATTACAAATTAATTATATATATATTTTAATAATCTGATCTGTATTATTTATTTTTTTACTAAAAATAATATTATTTACATGTTTTGAGTCAAGCTAATTTATTTCCATGGTTAAAAATAAGAGTTTTATAATTATTAAGATATCAAATTTGTACGTTTGAATATATATAAATTAAAAAATATCTAAAAACTTTTAAAACTGTACAAATTTATCCAATTTTTTACTGTTCATAAATATCTGTAATCATCCAAAATATCATAATCAGAATCTAACCCTTGCCTATTTACATAATAATTTTGAAATATTTAAATTTACCATACCTTAAATATTCGTAGCCGCGTTCACTCAGCATGAACATGCCTAAATTACAAATTCAAGTTCCACCAAAGAAAAAAGTTTCCGTAACAATTGAGTCATATTGACCCAAATAAAAAGCAAATTCCAACGGAAATTCAAATGAACGCGTGAGTTAAACGCGCTTATTTGTGAGAGTGAACAGTGGACACACATTTCTAAAACCTCCTGACTTTAAAAAAAAGAGACTCCAACCCTTGCCTTAGCCACGAGTCAACCCTCTTCGCGTCGAGAGAGCTCGGTGGAAACAAAAAAAACAATTAAAACTAAAAGAAACAAATACTATATTTTTATTTCAATTCATTTTCATCAATTTCTTTTTTCTTTTCAGATTTAACACAGATAAAAGAATAATATTATAATATCTCTCATATTTTTATTTTCTTATATTCTTTTCTCCTTTATAATTTCCACTCAAAAAATCATTTTTCCTGAACAGAAGTCAACTCTCTCTCTCTCTCTCTCTCACATCTTCTGTCTACCATGGATGAACAACTTCAATTGTAATCTAACCTTCAAGATTTCTCTAAACTCGTCACTATCTAAATTCTCAATATTTTCAAAGAAACAAAAACATATTGGTTTTTTGAGTTGTGTTTCTTTAGATGGGTAACGGAATTACGAAGCTGAGCAAATGTTTCACCGGCGGAGGAGAAAGTCGCCGGAAAAAAGAGATGACGATCATGGAACCGGATCCTCTCGACGAAGGTTTAGGCCACTCCTTCTGCTACGTCCGACCCGACCCGACCCGGATTTCGTCTTCGAAAGTTCACTCAGAGGAAGATACGACGACGACGACGTTCCGCACAATCTCCGGTGCATCGGTAAGTGCAAACGCTGCCACTCCACTCTCTACCTCTCTCTACGATCCGTACGGTCACATCGACCGAGCCGCCGCGTTCGATTGCACGACGTCGTTCTCGTCGATCCCTTTGCAGCCGATCCCGAGAAGCTCCGGCCCGATTGTTCCCGGGTCGGGTCCGTTAGAAAGAGGATTTCTCTCGGGTCCGATCGAGAGAGGATTCATGTCCGGTCCGCTTGACGGTTTAGGTTTATTCTCCGGTCCGCTTGATAAAACCGGCTCCGAATCCGATCAATTCCAGCGCAGCNTGTGGAAAAACAATTTGGTACCCGGAAACAGGTTTTGTAAAAAGACACAATTCGAAAGCTAATCAATACGTGTTGGAAGTGTTAACCTGGTATAATTAATAAGAAATTTAATTCTCAAAGTTAGGATAATATCACATCCGTTCCAAAACAAATGACGTTTAAAGATTATTTTATGTTTATTTTTATATTTTTAATGTAATTTTTACTATAGATACCTAACTAACATTTAGTTAAACTTAGTAATTCTTTTTAAAAATGGTGAGTCAGAAAACAAAACACACAAAAGTTACCTTTTCCAATTTGGCGGCTGATACATCAACTGAATGTTAAAATTAACCGTATTTTAAAACAGTTACATAACATTCCTTTACCGAAAGGATTATTACGACAAAACATGCCATTAGCAACAAAAGAAATCGTCGCTCTTCTGTTGCCATTCACCATTACTTGCAACAAATTGACTTTCGTCGCTAAACAATTATTAATAATTATTTTAATCCGTCATTGAGTTAACAACAAAAATTAAACATTTATAATTCGTTGCTAACTATTCATCGTTAAAACGTTAAAACTTTAGCAACGATATAACAATGATAGAAATAATCAATTTTTAGTGACAATCTAAATAAGTCGCTAAATAACGGAATAAACATGTCATATATTCGTTGCTAAGTAACGAATGTGTTATTGCTAACTAAAACTACCTAGCGACGTTTTTATTAAAATTTTTAAAAATGCCAAGTTAGTTCATTTTTTATATCAAATAAAAATAAAAATAAAGAAATATAAAATTGAAGTAAGGAAAATAAAACCAAATTAAATAAATTAAATTATAGTAATAGTAATTAAATATGATCATAAATTAAATAAATTATCGCTAATTAGCGATGATCGTCTTCGAAACCATCGCTACGTTTTGACGAGCGTCGTCGTTACTCCATAAGTTAGATTTTGACGGTAAGTGGACAAATTAGTAAAAAGACTTTTGAGATGTAGTCGCAATTCCGTTGATAAATTTATTGATTTTTTCTATGGGCCACAACGTACCGACCCACTAGTCCATTATACGTTAGGAAGAAATGAGTCGAACTCCTGATGCCGAGATTAACACTAATGGGCCCTAGCTATTACACAATGAGATCCTCGGCAAATTTATTGCTAGTTAACCTGTTTTTTTTTGCATCGTTTGCATTATTTTTGTTGATGAATGAAGATAATTATTCTTAAATCTTCTCCTAGCCATCATATTTCACAAATTTAAAGAATACGATGTTCAGTAATTAAACTTCTTATTATGTTGTCTCCCTTGATTGAAATTATCAATTTTAATTCTTGTTCTCGTGTCTTATGTTAAAGAATATGTCTCTTACTCTTGTATTTGTCTAAGTATGCGGTAGACTCTAATCCGAGTAGAGGTTTAGCTGACACGCGAGAGTAGAAGTAATGTGTGAGCTGAATTGTAAAAGGGACTGAGGTATAAAGTCTCTTCCTCTGCTCTTTAATCGGGTAACACCGTAAAATTAGAGATTGAGTCACCGCTAAAAGACATTGAGCTCAGATCGGAGTTAAGGTTCTATTGGATTGTTCGCCGGGGCTTTTCCGGCCCCAGAGAAATAGCTGCAAGGTGAACTCTGGATGAACAAATCTCGTGTTCTTCTTTTCTTTCTTTATCTCTCTTCTCCCTCATCAAGTTTCTTCGGGTTCATAAGCATCGATTTAAGATCCGAATCGTACAAAGTGGCATCGATTGAAGCGTTGTATGATGCGGACAGCGAGCTTTGGGAGCAAGCTACAGACGAAGAGATGGAATCACTAATGAAGAATGGGATGTGGATACTGGTTGACAAAGTCAAAGGACAGAAGCCGATAGGGTGCAAGTGGGTATTCAAGAGGAAAGCCGGTATAATTGGAGTTGAGGGTCGGAGGTTCAAAGAAAGGCTAGTAGCCAAAGGGTACTCACAGAAGGAAGGAGTAGATTACCAGGAGATCTTCTCTCCCGTGGTGAAACATGTTTCTATCCGTCTACTTCTCTCGGCAGTGGTACATTTCGATATGGATGTGAAGACGGTATTTTAACACGGGTATTTGGATGAGACTATCTACATGGAGCAGCCTGAGGGTTATGTTAATAAGAAGCATCCAGAGAAGGTGTGTTTACTCAAAAGGTCCTTGTACGGTTTGAAGCAGTCTCCTTGGCAATGGAACAACAGGTTCGATGATTTCATCCAAGACAGTGGCTACAACAGGAGTGAATAAGACAAGTGTGTATATTACAAGCGGTTAAAGAATGGTGAATACATCTCTGGATCTTGTCTCTTTGAATCTGCTTTTAAGGCAGGAAGTCAGAACTAGAAACTTTATCTACTGTTCTATGTAGATGACATATTGATTGCTTCGAAGAACAAGGAGCAAGTATATGAGCTGACAAAGTTACTCAAGTCAGAATTCAAAATGAAAGATTTGGGGGATGCCAAGAAGATATTGGGAATGGAAATCAGCAGAGATAGAGTCAAAGGAACTCTTACTATTTCTCAAGAGGGCTATCTTACTAAGGTCCTAGGGAATTTTGGAATGGACAAGACGCTGTCTCTTATACACATCTAGATGTGTATAAGAGACAGGTATTTTTCTCTGTTTCACAAATTTAAAAGTATTGTTTTAAGGTTTACGTTTTATATTTTTAATGTAATTTTTACTATAGATACCTAACTAACATTTAGTTAAACTTAGTAATTCTTTTTAAAAATGGTGAGTCAGAAAACAAAACACACAAAAGTTACCTTTTCCAATTTGGCGGCTGATACATCAACTGAATGTTAAAATTAACCGTATTTTAAAACAGTTACATAACATTCCTTTACCGAAAGGATTATTACGACAAAACATGCCATTAGCAACAAAAGAAATCGTCGCTCTTCTGTTGCCATTCACCATTACTTGCAACAAATTGACTTTCGTCGCTAAACAATTATTAATAATTATTTTAATCCGTCATTGAGTTAACAACAAAAATTAAACATTTATAATTCGTTGCTAACTATTCATCGTTAAAACGTTAAAACTTTAGCAACGATATAACAATGATAGAAATAATCAATTTTTAGTGACAATCTAAATAAGTCGCTAAATAACGGAATAAACATGTCATATATTCGTTGCTAAGTAACGAATGTGTTATTGCTAACTAAAACTACCTAGCGACGTTTTTATTAAAATTTTTAAAAATGCCAAGTTAGTTCATTTTTTATATCAAATAAAAATAAAAATAAAGAAATATAAAATTGAAGTAAGGAAAATAAAACCAAATTAAATAAATTAAATTATAGTAATAGTAATTAAATATGATCATAAATTAAATAAATTATCGCTAATTAGCGATGATCGTCTTCGAAACCATCGCTACGTTTTGACGAGCGTCGTCGTTACTCCATAAGTTAGATTTTGACGGTAAGTGGACAAATTAGTAAAAAGACTTTTGAGATGTAGTCGCAATTCCGTTGATAAATTTATTGATTTTTTCTATGGGCCACAACGTACCGACCCTGTCTCTTATACACATCTAGATGTGTATAAGAGACAGACGTAGAAGAGGTAAGGAAGGAGCTTATGGCATTTTACTCTTACTCATCGAATGAATCGGCAAATATCGAACAGTTGATGAATGTAGTTTCGTTGNTCTTTTTAAAAATGGTGAGTCAGAAGACAAAACACACAAAAGTTACCTTTTCCAATTTGGCGGCTGATACATCAACTGAATGTTAAAATTAACCGTATTTCAAAACAGATACTTAACATTCCTTTACCGAAAGGATTATTTACGATTAGTAAAAAGACTTTTGAGATGTAGTCGCAATTCCGTTGATAAATTTATTGATTTTTTCTATGGGCCACAACGTACCGACCCACTAGTCCATTATACGTTAGGAAACCTTCACTATATTAGGAAGAAATGAGTCGAACTCCTGATGCCGAGATTAACACTAATGGGCCCTAGCTATTACACAATGAGATCCTCGGCAAATTTATTGCTAGTTAACCTGTTTTTTTTTGCATCGTTTGCATTATTTTTGTTGATGAATGAAGATAATTATTCTTAAATCTTCTCCTAGCCATCATATTTCACAAATTTAAAGAATACGATGTTCAGTAATTAAACTTCTTATTATGTTGTCTCCCTTGATTGAAATTATCAATTTTAATTCTTGTTCTCGTGTCTTATGTTAAAGAATATGTCTCTTACTCTTGTATTTGTCTAAGTATGCGGTAGACTCTAATCCGAGTAGAGGTTTAGCTGACACGCGAGAGTAGAAGTAATGTGTGAGCTGAATTGTAAAAGGGACTGAGGTATAAAGTCTCTTCCTCTGCTCTTTAATCGGGTAACACCGTAAAATTAGAGATTGAGTCACCGCTAAAAGACATTGAGCTCAGATCGGAGTTAAGGTTCTATTGGATTGTTCGCCGGGGCTTTTCCGGCCCCAGAGAAATAGCTGCAAGGTGAACTCTGGATGAACAAATCTCGTGTTCTTCTTTTCTTTCTTTATCTCTCTTCTCCCTCATCAAGTTTCTTCGGGTTCATAAGCATCGATTTAAGATCCGAATCGTACAAAGTGGCATCGATTGAAGCGTTGTATGATGCGGACAGCGAGCTTTGGGAGCAAGCTACAGACGAAGAGATGGAATCACTAATGAAGAATGGGATGTGGATACTGGTTGACAAAGTCAAAGGACAGAAGCCGATAGGGTGCAAGTGGGTATTCAAGAGGAAAGCCGGTATAATTGGAGTTGAGGGTCGGAGGTTCAAAGAAAGGCTAGTAGCCAAAGGGTACTCACAGAAGGAAGGAGTAGATTACCAGGAGATCTTCTCTCCCGTGGTGAAACATGTTTCTATCCGTCTACTTCTCTCGGCAGTGGTACATTTCGATATGGATGTGAAGACGGTATTTTAACACGGGTATTTGGATGAGACTATCTACATGGAGCAGCCTGAGGGTTATGTTAATAAGAAGCATCCAGAGAAGGTGTGTTTACTCAAAAGGTCCTTGTACGGTTTGAAGCAGTCTCCTTGGCAATGGAACAACAGGTTCGATGATTTCATCCAAGACAGTGGCTACAACAGGAGTGAATAAGACAAGTGTGTATATTACAAGCGGTTAAAGAATGGTGAATACATCTCTGGATCTTGTCTCTTTGAATCTGCTTTTAAGGCAGGAAGTCAGAACTAGAAACTTTATCTACTGTTCTATGTAGATGACATATTGATTGCTTCGAAGAACAAGGAGCAAGTATATGAGCTGACAAAGTTACTCAAGTCAGAATTCAAAATGAAAGATTTGGAGGATGCCAAGAAGATATTGGGAATGGAAATCAGCAGAGATAGAGTCAAAGGAACTCTTACTATTTCTCAAGAGGGCTATCTTACTAAGGTCCTAGGGAATTTTAGAATGGACAAGACAAAGTCAGTTTCAACACCAATGGGTATACACTTCAGGTTAAAGTCAGCTACTGATGAGGAAGCACAAGAACAGTTTGAAGAAATGAAACAAGTTCCTTACCAGAGCGCAGTTGGGAGTGTGATGTACTCGATGATCGGAACAAGACCGGATTTGGCCTATTCAGTGGGTTTAATCTGAAGGTTCATGAGTAAACCCATAAGAGAACACTGGCAGGCAGTGAAATGGGTACTGAGGTACATAAATGGATCGTTCAAGACGAAGCTATGCTACAGAAAGGAAGGCGAGTTTGTCATCAAGGGTTACTGTGACGCAGATTATGCAGCAGACTTGGATAAAAGAAGATCGATTTCAGGGAAGGTGTTCACAGCAGGAGGTAATGTCATTAGTTGGAGGTTGAGTATTCATAAGGTGGTTGCCTTGTCAACAACAGAGGCTAAATACATGTCTTTGTCTGACGCGTCAAAGGAAGCTGTATGGCTGAAGGGGCTGGTGAATGAGTTAGGTTTTGAACAAGGATTAATTAACATCTACTGTGATTCTCAGAGTGCAATTGCATTGGCAAAGAATGATGTTCACCATGAGCGGACAAAGCACATAGATGTTAAGTATCATTTCATCTGTGATCTGATAAGTTTTGGGTTAGTTCAGGTGGTGAATATTGCTACTGCTTATAATCCAGCTGACATATTTACGAAGACACTTCCAGTGGGCAAGTTCCAAGAGGCGTTGGAGCTGCTCCGAGTTTCAAAGAATTGAGCAGAGCGAGGCTCTGTGAGAAAGTTGAGTGGGTTTACTCAAAAAATAAATAGCTGAGAGGGTTATCTCAGAGAGCTTACAAATGATGAAAGGTTGAGAAAGTATTCTCAAGAAGGTTTGAAGATGGGCGGGAGTTTGCTCATGAAGATAGAACACGATGGAGTTAGGGACAAGGTGGAGATTTGAAGAATATGTCCCTTACTCTTGTATTTGTCTAAGTATGCGGTAGACTCTAATCCGAGTAGAGGGTTTAGCTCACACGTGAGAGTAGAAGTAACATGTGAGTTGAATTGTAAAAGAGACTGAGGTATAAAGTCTCTTCCTCTGCTCTTTAATCGGGTAACACCGTGAAATTAGAGATTGAGTCACCGCTAAAAGACATTGAGCTCATATCGGAGCTAAAGTTCTATTGGATTGCTCGCCGGGGCTTTTCCGACCCCAAAGACATAGCCGCAAGATGAATTTTGGGTGAACAAATCTCGTGTTCTTCTTTTTTTGCTTATCTTTCTTCTCCCTCATCAAGTTTCTTGGGGTTTATAAGCATCGATTCAAAATCCGAATTGTACATATATGTTTTTTCTTCGTCTTTCTAATAAAGGGAAAAACTCAATCTTTCCGGTCATTTGATTTATCATCAAATTTTGGAAGAGCCACTGAAAATTTCTAGTTCTTGTTCTGACATGTCTGAAATGGTTCATCTTCAAAAAAAGTACTTAATAATTTCTTTTTCACGTTTAGATAATATAAAACTAACGTTCATCAATACATATGTACAATAGTGCTCATATCAACAAATGGGGGACTTTTTTAAATAATAAATGTTTTAATAGTCTTATCCACTAAATTAAAATAAAATCATGGAAGTAATAGATGATTTAAAAGTGATTAGAAGTAAAAAGTTCATTTATACAAATCAATTTGTTACCATAATATTTTACTCCAATGCTCAATACTTTTAATTTATGCTACAAAAATATTTTAGCCATCATTTTTGCATATATTACAATTAATGAAGGATTTTTGCATATATTACAGAAACCACGTTAATTTAAGTAAAATATCATATAAAAATTAATCATCAATTTTGAAAACTTCTAAAATTTTGTAATTGTATATATAAACAAAAATTTGCATAAAATTTAAAGATTAGATTGTAGTCGCATGGACCAATGAAATTTAGAGCGTAGATTATAGTCGCATGGACCAACAAAGACCAAAATCCTTTTATGTATATAAAACCAAAAATTTCATGCAAACTTTTTGTTTATACATACAATTACAAAATTTTAGAAGTTTTCAAAATTGATGATTAATTTTTCATTAATACTATAAAATTTCTACAATTATCATTTGTCTCACTCAGTAAATTTCAAAAACTGCATTATATAGAGAAAAAAACTTTAATTTTTCTTCATTGGTACATGTGCCTAAAATATGCATCAAGTGGCACCGTATTTTTTTGTATTTCTTTTATTTCCTTTTTCCTCTTTTATCCTTTGTTTATTTATGTCTTTTTACTTTTTAAAATATTAATGATGTTTTTTCCTTTAATTTAAAATTACAAAATAATTTATATTACTGTAATATGACAATAATTATTCATAAAAAGAAAGAAAGAACAAGATAGCACGACAGGCACAATCTGATTAATGAACATAAAATTTGTTGATCTGAGTATGAATAAAACTAACGTTCATCAAAAACTACTTCCAATTTTAATGTAAAAAGGTAAATGAATTTCGTAAAACCCGGCTCAGTCGGGTCCTATTGTTTTTCTCATTGTTATAAAAAGCTTTCTTCACCTTCACCATTTGTTTTTCTTCCTCCCCTCTCCGCAGCGTTCTTCTCTCCATTCATTTTCAAGCAAGAAAAGCTTCTTCCCGTTTTCTTCTTCAGACGATTCGTGATTTCGAATCCTTATCTCAGTTTTCGAATCCAAACGTAAGTTTTTTCATCCGCTTCGCATCTCTGAATTTTTTCTCTCCTGTGGCTGTCTCTATTGATTTCAAAAGTAGATCGTTAGGATGAATCTAAGTAGAGAGATTGATTAGTCTAATGATTCGCAACTTTACCTAGATCAATCAGGATATACTCGAATAAGCTTTGGATCGGGAATCGAATTTCAGTGTGTCATAGAGACTGGTGTTTAGGAAAATCGAACTTTCAAGCTATGGGGTTGTTGATTTCCGTGGCGACATAAGAACCCTAATTTAGTTCAGTGACACAGTGTTCATAGCACTGATTCTGGATGATATGAGAATAAAAGCTCCAATGATTTGATGGGAGGCAAAATCAATTGTGTTCTTTTGTTTAAAATACCTCTCTGTCTCCCTCCCTTTGGCAGGAGAGCAATGAACACGAGTTTTTCGTTTCGCTCAGCCTCTCCAAGCGACAGTGTTGAGAGATTTTCGGTCGCAAGCCGGTTCTTCTCTCGCGAATTGGATAGGTTTGATGAAATCTGGAAGAAGAAATACATTAGTTTGCATCGTCGTGGTGGTACGGGGAAGGTTTCCGCGTCAAGACATTTTGCGCCGGGACACTTGGAAGATTCTTCGGTTGCTGCTAAGAAGAGCCTACCGAGAATAGAGACTGTAGAAAGAATTGGCTTTGTGAGGACTCTGTTGATTGATAATTATGATAGCTATACATTCAATATATATCAGGCACTGAGTACTATTAATGGAGGTAACTTCATCTCCTCTTAACTTTCTCTCTGTCACTAGCATTCTCGGTTTTTTTTTTTTTTCAAACTTTATGTATCTTGTGTAGTGCCTCCTGTGGTTATACGAAACGATGAGTGGACGTGGGAGGAAGCTTACCATTACTTATATGAAGAAGCTGCTTTCGATAACATTGTTATATCGCCTGGACCTGGTTCTCCGATGTGCCCAGCTGATATAGGTACCAGCCAAGTTTTTATTGAGTTTTTTTGCATTATGACTCTTTATAGACCCACTTTTGATTGTCTTTTCTCGAAATTTTACTTTGGCTCTGAAGGAATATGTCTTCGCCTTTTGCTTGAGTGTCGTGACATTCCAATTCTAGGCGTCTGCCTTGGCCACCAGGTACTTATATCTTCATAAAAAATGACAGCACTTCCTAATTTTTCTGAGCTTTTTGGGTCTTACTTCTTGCATAGTCATGAAAATGAGTAGTTTATCTCTCTCTCTGAACTTCTGTAAACCAAGACAACATGCTTTTACAGGCACTGGGTTATGTCCATGGAGCTCATGTGGTGCATGCTCCGGAACCAGTTCATGGACGGTTAAGGTATTGAGTAATGTGCTTTTCCTGGTGCTCTTTCTGTGCCTTTCGAATGATCACCTTCTTTTCTTGAAAGAATTTTTGTCAACTGAAACAATTTCTGACTTCATGTAGTGGGATAGAACATGATGGGAACATACTGTTTTCTGATATTCCATCCGGGAGAAACTCTGATTTCAAGGCAGGTCATCTACTTTTTTTACATGCAACATTCATATATCTCTCTAGATACAAAGCACAAATTTGTGTTGGGGCTCCAATTCTGCAGGTTGTTAGATACCATTCGCTGATCATAGACAAGGAATCACTGCCAAAGGAACTCGTACCAATTGCGTGGACGATTTATGATGACACTGGTTCTTTCTCTGAGAAGAAGTTCTGTGTTCCTGTGCATAACACTGGGATCCCACTGGGGAACGGATCTGTCAATTCTGTTTCAGAGAAATCGGAAGATCGAAGTTATTGGCCTTCGTCCCATGTTGATGGAAAACAAAACAGTCACATTCTCATGGGCATCATGCACTCTGCTTTTCCTCATTATGGTTTACAGGTTTGATGTTTATTAGAGATTTATTTAGGCTAAGCTTCTTTCATCGTTCTGTTGTCTTTGATATGCATCTTGCTTTCAGTTTCATCCAGAGAGTATTGCTACCACATATGGAAGTCAAATATTCAAGAATTTTAAAAACATAACTGTGGATTATTGGAGTCGCTGCAAGTCTCCATCCTTAGTTCGAAGAAACATAAATGACACGGGTGAGCTTAAATGGTTAGATTGTCATTTCTGCGTATCTCATATCTTTTTCCATTCGGAGACCTATTTATGTTTCAGTGTCCTGTGGCGTTACTTTATAATTAACTGTCTTGGAGCTTCTCCTGAATAATAAATATGGTTTAGCAAACATGCAGGTGCCTGGTGACAGTCAATTGCTGAAAGAACTTTCCAGGACTAGAAGTACAGGAAACGGTTCTAGCTATTATGGGAGCCCTAAGGAGTCTCTGTTTGCTGCCAAGACAAATGGTGTCGATGTCTTCGATCTGGTGGATTTATCATACCCAAAACCTCATGCAAAATTGCTGAGGTTGAAATGGAAGAAACTTGAACGTCTTGCACATAAAGTTGGTGGAGCAAGAAATGTATTCATGGAACTCTTTGGCAAGAATAGAGGGAATGATGTTTTTTGGCTGGATACTTCTTCTAGTGACAAGGTTGATAGTCTGTTCTCCTAAAGTCGCAGTAGTTGCTACTATTGTTATTACTTTTTTTTTTTGTGTTAGCCTCCTCGTTGCAATATATCATCTAGTTGATTCTAAAGAATGTTCTTTCCAATTGCATTTTTCCAGGCTAGAGGGCGATTTTCTTTCATGGGCGGTAAAGGTGGATCCCTCTGGAAGCAGTTGACATTTAGTTTATCTGATCAAAGGTTTTACGCATGACCTACTCTTTCTCTATCGGCGGAAAGGTTTATGTTCTTTTTTTTTACTTGAGCACCATAACCCTTCCGCCTGCAAATTTTGTTATTGTACCTATGTGCTTTGGTCATTATGGGACTATGTTGATATGGCTAAGAAAATCCTCACAATGATGCATCGTATCATGGGGAACTGAAACATTGAACTTGTATGACTTTTTGTTTTTCAGCGAGATTACATCTAAACATGCTGGACACCTTCTGATTGAAGATTCTCACAGTTCTACTGAGAAAAGATTCTTGGAAGAAGGCTTTCTTGATTTTCTACGTAAGGTATGAGAAAGACTTTACTCTAGTATGGTAGTACTCTGGTTTATTCAACACTTGGTAAAATTTACCGTCGGATGTCAAAGCCTGTCTCTCCTCTAGAAAGTGAAATAGATTAGTAAAATAGGGACTCATCAGTGGAGGTCTACACAACATTAACTTAGCTTCTCTCGTGGGCCATATAGGGCATAATTTCAACAATCATTAAGTTGATATATTATCTGCTATGATCAAATCATTGAAAGTTACTCAACTGTATTTTTACCAGGAGCTTTCATCTATCTCTTATGATGAGAAGGACTTCGAAGGGTTGCCTTTTGATTTTTGCGGTGGATACGTAGGTTGTATTGGGTACGTGTTAAATCATTTAAACCATGAATCATTCTCTATAACAAGCCTTCTTCATAAGTGGCTTTCTATTGTACAATTTGGTCCTAATACCTAACCATAGGAGACCTCTGGAATGAATGTTTAATCACATTTTCATTGTATTGTAGGTATGATATTAAAGTCGAATGTGGAATGCCAATTAATCGGCACAAATCCAAGGCTCCAGATGCATGTTTCTTCTTTGCGGATAATATTGTCGCCATTGATCATCAACTTGATGATGTTTACGTATTATCTCTTCACGAAGAGGGCAACTCAGAAACCTCTTTCCTTAATGATACTGAAGAGAATCTCATTAGCCTGAGGGTTTCGTCCACAAGAAAGTGGAAGGATCAAACTCAACCTGCTTTAGATTCATCTCAATACAAAACAAGTTTTTTCCCTGACAAACCCCGAGAGCAGTATATCAACGATGTTCAGAGCTGTATGAAGTATATCAAAGACGGGGAGAGCTACGAGCTTTGTCTAACCACTCAGAACAGATGTAGAATAGGGAATACTGATCCTTTGGGTCTTTATCTCCACCTGAGAGAGAGGAATCCAGCACCTTATGCAGCATTTCTCAACTTCTCGAATGCAAATTTGTCTTTATGCTGCTCGTCCCCTGAAAGGTTTCTTCAGCTGGACAGAAACGGAATGCTAGAAGCAAAGCCGATTAAGGGTACTATAGCACGTGGCTCCACACCTGAAGAAGATGAACTTCTCAAATTGCAGTTGAAACTCAGGTAACACGAAACACTTTTTTCCCAGATTTTTTAGCCTTTGCATATCACGAGAGTCTCGGATTGTTCTAGTATCTTTGTTTTAATTGGTGTGACGATGCTGGTCCATAACCATCCTATGAAAGGCTAACTCTTAAGTAGTGCTGCTCCATTGAATGGTATCTCTTAGGCTCTTACGCCAATTCCCATGAAGCTTGGAGCATTTTTTCATCTTTATAGTTGTTTTTTCTGGAAATTTATGGTTGTTTTTAGTTTCTAACTTAACCAAAGTATGTCCGATCAAGTCTTGGCCATAATGTGTTTCTGAATGGTTCGCGTCAATGCTACTTTAAACTTTACTTAACCTTTTCTTTTTGTCCCCTGTCTTGTAATCAGTGAGAAGAATCAAGCCGAGAATCTGATGATTGTTGACCTTCTGAGGAACGATCTCGGGCGTGTCTGTGAGCCTGGTTCAGTCCATGTGCCTAAACTCATGGACGTGGAAACATACACAACAGTACACACTATGGTGAGCACGATCCGAGGACTGAAAAAACCAGATATTAGTCCAGTGGAATGCGTGAGAGCAGCTTTCCCGGGCGGTTCAATGACCGGTGCCCCGAAACTAAGATCCGTAGAGATTCTTGATTCTCTAGAGAACTGCTCGAGAGGACTTTACTCTGGATCGATCGGGTATTTCTCGTATAATGGCACGTTTGATCTGAATATCGTGATAAGAACAGTGGTGATACATGAGGATGAAGCTTCCATTGGAGCAGGAGGAGCAATCGTCGCGTTATCAAACCCGGAAGATGAGTTTGAGGAAATGATTCTTAAGGCTAGAGCTCCTGCTAATGCGGTCATGGAGTTTTGTAGTGGTTCGGTGAAAGACAATGATCAGAGGAGACACTAGTAAGTTGTCTCTTTGCTTCGGTGTGTTGTTGTGGCTTTAAACGATTTATCATTTGTTATTTTCTTATTATTCTCAAATTTTTATAGTAGAAGAAAAAGAAAGAGAAACGGATATTATATAGTTGTAAGAGAAAATTCTCAAAATAGTTATTTGATTGATGTGTCTGAAAAGAAATTTTTTTTTTTTTTGGTTTTTATATGATAAGTAAGTTTCTTACCCTTTTAACTAAATCTGTAGCCCCACTGCAACGTGTCTTTCACTTTCACAATTTGAGTACTAGGTTACATTTATTGAGTTTCAGACTGCAAATGTGATTTGTATCCATTAATCATTCATTGGACAGTTTGCTTGCAAAATCATTTCTGATGTAACATAAAAAGATAAAAAAATCCAATTCAGAAGATACAAACTTTGGGTTCAACAACTTATAGAAGGAAGAGTTTGATCTCTGTCATGCTTACCAAAATTTGAGATCTATTGGTTGGCACTTTATATAACATGATTTAAATTTAGGAATTAATTCATTTTTTATGCAAGATTTTCAAATGTATGTAGTAGAATTTTGAGGAATGCATTATTTTGAAATCTGGTTGTTTTCTCTCTCTCTAGTGGAATTAAAAAGGCCGGTGGCTAGAAGATAAAAATAGTACTAGAATTTTGGATATTATTACTTTGATTTTAGCACCAACGTACCCAAATTCACTTACTTAAAATAGTTGCAAAAAATAATATATAAATAAATATTCATATTTTCTTGTCTTCGGTCTAGTGGTAACAAGACCACTTTCAAACACTTATCACATGGGGTTCGAATGAGCTCATGGGCGGACAATGGACATAGTAAGAGCTTTTTTGCATGCCGGTCATGTGACCTCGGTTAACTTTTAATAATCATTTGTTTTCTTTTTTAATTGGAATTTTGTTGTTTTATAAGGAAAAATAAAACTATTTTTATTTATTAACCGTGAAAGTTTCAAACTTTGATACTCCCTCCGTTTCACAAAAAGTGTCGTTTTAGGATTTTATTTTTGTTTCACAAAGAGTGTCGTTTTATATTTTCAATGCAGAAATTTGAATAAAAATCCAGTTTTAACCCTATTCATTTATTGTATTAACAAGAAAAATAAATGTATTTAAAATATTAATAAGGGGTAAAATAGAATTTTTTATGGTTTTCTTAATATGTGTGAAAACCTTTAAAGTGACACTCTTTATGAAACAGAGGGAATATATAACTTCTCGATATTTGAAATCAGCTTTGAATTAATCTAATTTAAAAAATAACATTGCGTCTCAAATAAAATTTAATCTAAATCACAAAATAACCAACCCATTTTACCATTTATACTATCACTACATTACCACATCTTTACAACAAACTATTCTTTGCATCCACTAAATTAGAGTTAGAATTCCTAGGTGATATCATTTTTTGTTTGTTTGTTGTGTAACTTTTAGTTTATATTTTCTTTTTCGGGATCTGCTTCTCCCAAACTAAAATTTATTTTTCCTCTTATAAACGTTGGTTTCCATTTTTGTCAACAAAAATATCATTTTAATTCCTATTTTAAGCATTTATTCTCATTTTTTTTGAAAAGAAAACTAATGCCACAACAAAAAATACAACTTCAACTGATTGATGTAGTGTAGGCTTAACCGCTTAAGCATAGTACTACTTACTGCTTTATTTATAGGCCATACGTAGTATGGAGAATACATTTGTATATAAATATATTATTACTGATAATAGGATCGTATTTTTGTTGGAAATTGATATATAACAATGAATACATGGTCTGAAATTAATAAAATTGAGATATCTTATCAGCACTAAGCATTTGTATGCGTTGTGATGTGAGTTGTGTAAATTCATTGGTGCTATATAAAATACATTATTATAAACATACAATGAGTTCTTGGACAAATCTTTGTATAAACAAGACAAGATTTTGTAATGATATTTGGCTGTCTATAGAGATATATGTTCGGCCAAACTACATTATTAATAGTCAATGATTGTAATTACACTGAAATTGAAACTAAAAATCAAAGAAGAAAAAAAGATAGAAAGGTAGAAGGAGGAAATAGAAGATGGGAGGCATAATGATTGAGCATGAGATATATCTCAATTATGCTCCATGAGAGTGTGTGCTTAACTTTTGTTTATTTATCCATTTTTACTGGTAAAGGTGGATAAATTATCAGATATTTTAACTTTTTATATGAACAAGAAGTTAAATTATCTGCTTAACATCAGTTGTTGATTGGGATAACTTTGTTAAAGAATCCCGAGAATTTAGATCTAAGATTCTCATTATTTTAAAGTAGTGATGAAAAAGTGATATACTTTTTGGTGGTAGATGGTGAATGGTGATTAAAAACGTGATCTTCAACAAATCTAACAAACGCATTTGGTGCCACCATTTCACACATTTTTCTTTAATTGTTTTTTCTAATAATTTTTTTTCTATTTATTTGTTTAGTCGACCAAAATCATTTCATAGCAAACCTGCGTTTTAGATTTAACTATTGAAATTCTCCGTCTAACCATTTTTGTTTTTAACTGCAAAGTTTTTGGCACCAAATCTCACATTTTTGTGGACCAAAGACCAAACAGATAAATTAGCCTTTTTCAAACAAGGTTCGAGACATGATTCAAAGAGCATAACCTTTTTAATATTTTCTTGGAGTGAGTTTGTCTAAATTTTTTTTTTTAATAATCAACAGGTGATCCAGGTTTTGACTACTTGATTAATCTCTTCAATACAAATATAGTCTTCGAATATCACACTCATGATATTTATCTGGTCTAAAGCGTGATACTATTTCAACTTGTTAAATGAAAATGGTTAGATAATTTTACGTTTGAGAGAAATCTATTTGTGTTCTATATCAACATGATAATTCCTCTTTAAATGAGAATCATTAACCCACTAACCACTTAGTTAGATCAGTTTGGTTACATCAAGTTTATTTAGATGAGCTTTTCTAGAGTAATTTATGATTTTTTGTTTTTTTTGCGAAAGAGTAATTTATGATTGTACCGTGATCGTGTGATGTGTTCGTTCCATTCGTTCTATCGTTTCATTAGCTGCATGCAGCTATTGAGATTCTTCATCGTCTAATTAATTTGTTTGCTGCAAGTTTATTTAGATGATTATTGTTTTAGTTGATATTAATTTATTATTTTTATCTGTAACGAATTTGAATTATGTTGTTGCTTTTGTCCGGTTAGGATTACCAAGATTCTCTCGTGATTAGATTGAAACGTTTCTATCTACGTGAAGAAACCTAGCTTGGATCTATTTACTTTTTGGAAGCAGAGGGCTTTTAGTAACCTGAATTATAATACTTCATTAGGTGTTGCTTTTCTGTTTAAATATTTCGTATTTGAGTATATCTTGTCTCCAATTAATTTGTTATTTAGGACAAAGAAACACATGCGTTGGGGTTTTGTTAAGAGACAACATTACACATCTTAATCTAATGAATTCCGGACAATTCAATTAGATCTCTAGCCATTTTTTTTTGTTTTGTTATTAGTTTATACTACATAACAGAGACAAACCATGTATTATTAGTGTTGACTTTCGTTACCGTTCTTGCTTTCCATTGACAAATGTTGAGATATGTCGAGAGAATCTAAAATTTTGTATCATAAACATTTATGATTTTGTCAGTTAGGTGTGTAGTTTAATGTCATCAGATCGTTTTTAAATCGCCATAGAGTCTAGTACATAACGATTCGTTAAATTTGTCAGTTAAATCGATCTAATATATATATATAGACACACAGAAGGTAATAGATGTGTGATATATCAAATTAAATGGTAATTAGTTATAGACATATATATGTTGGTGTGTATGAGTGTATGTGTATGCATAGGTGGGTGTGTGATAACATAGAAGCCATGTGAGATCGATGTTCACATGCATCAAAGTTAGGATCAAAGAGAGAGATAATAAATATTAGAAACTGATATGATTTAACCAAATTTGAATAAGATGAAAGAGACGGGCTATCTTACTTTGGACACTAAATTCAATAATTTATTTTAGCTTATGAATAAAGGAAAGTAATTGACCTTTTTTCTTTTCAACCAACAAAACTGGCCTTTTTCCCGTTTCCATGTCAATACGCTTTCAACCTTTCTTTATCTTTACACAATTATTATGTATGTTTTGCTAATAAAAACTTGATTAATCCTATATATATGAGAAGGCACAATATATATACGATTTTTGAAATTTGGAAGGAATAACATGAGTTTGTATTTTACTTGTCGTTTTTAAATAGGAGAACTTAAAATAAACGAGTTTTTCTACCCTTATAAACAACACCTCATATTTATTTATTTATTTATTTTCTATTAAATATTTTAGGTTTGGTTAAAAAATCTTCTGCATCTTAAAGCAAAATATGTCCTCAAAAAGCGGGAAACATGTGATTGGTATAGAGATAAACTATATTGCCGAAAACCTTAATATACATAAAGTATATTTGTTGCATTGGATCCCTCAACATTAGTTAAATCCCGAATGTTCTCAAGTGAAATTATTTTACAAATACACAATTTAAATATAAACACGTACATAGTATTACCACCATTATATAAAGCAAACTAAGCCACTAAAGCCATCAACTCTCTCTTTCTTTCCCTTTCTTTCACATCATTCATCAGAACTATTTAACTCTCTTCCGTTTTACGTTTGAGCTACGTTTTCTTCAGAACGATGGGCTTCTCGGACGCTGGAATTTGTCTCTCAGATCAAAACAATCTCTGTGAAACGGAACTAGGGTTCCTTCGTGTACCCTCTTTAGGGTTTTCAGACCGGAGCGTTCAAGAATTACGGCAAGATCAAGATCTTGAAACTAAATTCCGAGAGATAACTAATTTCCCACGCGAAGACGGAGCAAAGGTGAAGAAGGAAGAAGAAGAAGAAGATTTCTGTAAGACTCCGACACGCCTCGATCAAATTCTCCCGGCAATTCCAAATATTTGTCCGCCGGCGCCGAGGAAACCTAAGGGAGTCCCGTCGAGAAGTTTGAAGGTTAGAAATTCTTATAAAAGCAGGAGAATGATCATTCTAAATGTTTCTAGAGAGATTGATTGTCTGTTTAATTCAACATCTCTTGGTAATAAGATCAAGAAAGCAAGACACAATTGATGTTTCATATGTGTATGTATAACGTAGCTACCTATAACCAAATTGTAATAAACTACGAGTTATATAATGTAGTGAGAAGCTATATATTTCAGTTTTATTTATTTGTTAATTTCTAGTTTTTCTTTTAATTTTGGGTATCGTCCGTGAAATATTTAGAGGCTAAAAGCATACACTTTTTTGCATGTTTTGTTTTTTTCCTCCTCGTGATTTTAATATAATTTGTACATTGGAAATAATCGGTAATTAGAGTACTTATCTTGACCAAGAAAAAAACGAGTACATAACTTATAAGCATTGGAAAGCAGAGTAGAGTTGGTGAAAATACTTTTGTTATGTAAAAGTGGAATTTAGTCTTGAAAAGATATTTAATAATTAAATGGCATTTTGTTAACTAAAGATGATTTAAATGCTTTGATCACTGAAATCAAGGCAAACGTGCTTTCCCATTTCTTAATAGCCTATCCAAGGTTGTGCAATTAATTTTTAATAAAAAAAATGAAATTATTTATGCTAAATACTGTAATGTAAGAGCAAATTTTACTGATTGGCTATATAAAAGATAAAATTACAATAATCATTTTATAAATATCAAGTATTTTTTTGTCTTCACTATAATTTGGATCTATCCAAGTGGGCTGAAAAAAAATCGAAGCCCAAGCCCAAATGCTTTGTCTTATCCTACAAGTAGAACAATGTTAGACCAGAGGTATTTGCATAATTGCATTGATCAATTTGCAGTAATGATCCATCTAAGAACTCTATTAACTCTATTAAGAGAGAAACCCTTACATGTAATATAGGTTCTATTATGTATACACCTACGAAATTGTATTAGATGAATTTTAGAAGAACCAAATTTTGCCACATTAATACAATTGAACCTCCTGAAAAAAGCGACAGTTGAATATCAGTATTAACATGTACATGATATTTTTATACTTCTAACAAAAGACAATTTTGATGACCTTCGAAATCTGGATATATATAACTAGATTAGATTAGGATCCGCGTTTACGCGGATTTATAATAACAAAATTTAAAATCCGTTAAAATGTTTATTTTTTTTAAAATAGAAAACAAAATCGGATCACTACTTAAAAAATATATATATTAAAAACACAAAATTGAAATCTAAGAGTTATTTATTTATTTTAATTCTCATTTGGTTTCAATTAAAATATTCAAAACACATAATCTGTTGCAGATCCTAAACAACATTAACCCTATTTCTTTTGTAGTTCACACACTTTATTAACTACCTTTTTATGTTCTACTGCGTTAACAAATTGGGTATGCAATTCAAGTCATTCAAGTATGTTAACGATCTCTCCATGAACTCTATCCAAGCAAACAAAGTCTTTCTTTCTCTTAAAATGATTTAAAAAAAAATTCGGATCACTACTTAAAAAAATATATATTAAAATACAAAATTGAAACCTAAGAGTTATTTATTTATTTTAATTCTCATATGTTTTCGAAACCTAAGAGATATTTATTTATTTTAACTCTCATATGTTTTCAATTAAAATATAAAAAACACAAAATCTGTTGCGGATCCTAAGCAACACTAACCCTACTTCTTTTGTAGTTCACATACTTTATCAACTATCCATTTTTCTATTTTGCTGCGTTAAAAACTTGGATATGCAATTGGAGCCATTGCGATCTCCCCATTAACTCTTTTCAAGCAAACAAAGTCTTTCTTTCTCTTTATAGTCATCTCCCGTATATGATCTCGATCTCTATATTCTCTAAAGAAGTTATGCTTTTCAAAAGTCGCGTCAAAAGCCTCTTATTTACTTTTTTTTATTTTCTTTTTTTTTTAAATTCTAATAGATCTTTTTGTTTTATTTTCCTTTTTTTATTCTAATAGACCCTTTTGTTTTATTTTCTTTTTTTAGATATATCCTTTTATTTTATTTTATTTTTTAACTATCACACGTGTCAAAATCTGATTGATTAACTTGACACGTGTCGCGATCATACGAATTATTAACTTTAACGCATCCTACTTTATATAATAAGATCCTTCTACTAATTAAAGAAACTCTGCTTCTTCCTCAAACCAAACCATATAAACCAAACGTTTAATCAATCTTTGACAGTGTTTGCCTGAAAGAAATATCATGAGCTTTTTGGGATTAAGTTACTTATTCTTGCAAAGACTTTTCTTAAAAACAAGAACCAAATTAACCACAAATTTCCTTAGAATATCATTGCTAAATCCGCAAAAATATAAATAAACAATAAAAGCCTACAATAATCAGAATACTTAACATGTAGTGATCCTTCAACAGAATCAAAGTCAAGTAGGAAAACAAGTTAGCTCTGCTTCAGCTACTTGAGTATCTTTTTAAGACTATACACCTAAGGAGAAACAATTATCAGATCAAGACTGATCATATCCTGGAACAAACCAGGAACTCTTGAAGAACGAAGCCTCTGATGATGTCGTAGACCATGTGATTGTACTTGTCGCAAGATCGAATACACCGCAATTAAGTTTTCTGTAGGAACTCAAATAATCACTACCTGGCATAAGATCATCATCAACGAAACAGATTGAATCCCCCTTGATCCCCTCGCCATTAATCTCTTTGACGGGGGATCTTATTGTGAGCCCATGACCAAATATCAAAGTGAAAACGATGACTACGGTACGGGTTACCTTACCTTGGACGATCTCATTAGGGAAATCTCCAGATAAATCAAGAATCTTGATGTGGTGATCAGATGTATACACATAAAAGCTTGTTGTCCTTATACGCCATAGATTTACACTGTGTGCTTTCAAGATTACACCATGAATCATCTCCTTTTATATATAAATAGGCCTAAGCCCAGGACGAGAAAAGAGAACAAACACTGTGATCAAGGAACTTTCTTTAAAAACAAATGATACAGAAGAAAAAGTAATTTGAGCTCACGAAGACTAGGAATAAACCACCTCGCGTAACCGAAGCTACCATTGGAATACATCACCAACGAATGAGTCGAAACATCACCACAATAAATGGACTTATCTCTACTGTAATAAATCGAGTTTGGTTGGTCCCACCAACTGCTCGTAGGGTCCCACCAACTGCTGGTAGGGTCACACCAAGATCCGTAATCCAAGATTCTCCCCCGAATGACGCCACTTTATCCCACAATGTCCCTTCTGGATTCAGCTTTGAAATGTTGAAAATCTGATTCGCCAAGATTCTGATTTGGTTAAAACGAGTCAAAATTTATAGCTTGTTGTTTTTGTAGACAAGATCTTGACATTCATGGATCTTCTCTTGTAGTCTCCTTCTAGTCCGTTTGAAAAGTGGTAACTCTCCATCTATTCACATGTAAAGATCTTGTCTACAAACTTGTAACATCCACGAATTGTTTCCACTTTTAGTGAACAATCATATAGAAGAAACCTATCGACCAGACGACTACGTAATCTTTGGTTTTTTCGTCGACCCAGCCGCTTTTGTCCGGTTTAGGAGCGGTTATGAACGATTGATTGATTAGGAAGATGAATGTGTTGTTTCGGACATGTAGCCTCCCTTGGTGTGACTATAATGGCGGAAGTTCGATTCTCTCGCGTGTGAAAAACGTCAAAACGTATAAATTCGATCGAATGTCCAACATTAAAAACCAGCTTCCGGTGGTTGCGATATACCGGTTAGTAGAGATGTCATTACCAAGATTGCTCAATTTTTATAATTTGGGTAATTGGCATGAACCACCACCCTTTGATTCAGAAAAAAAAAGCCCGATATAAATTTTAACAAGAGTAAATTTAATTCAAAGCATCTCCACATTTGGTGAGATACTCTCAATGGGATGCTCTTATAGATATAGCATTTGACCTAAGCGTGATAGGCAAGGCACAAGTCAACTAGCTTCCTTAACAATCTATTGATCACAGCCGTTGATACTCTAGCGGATGATTTCTCGGCCAAGAGTTGGTTCGGGAAGGATAACAGCAGCCGGTTCTACAGTTTCTAGCTGGTGTAACCGCTATTAATATA
>JAHZTW010000004.1:23259962-23342336 GCA_020283515.1 Alliaria petiolata | reverse complement strand
AATGGCAGTGATGGTCAAAGAACCAGAGCAGCCAGAATTCTTCAACGCAGATTCTATTCTCGGACCGACCAGACGAGGATCATACCCATCGGGAATCGGACAGCTGTTGATGTGCCATAACACCAGCGTTTCCTCATCCTCATTCTTATACTGCGTCACTTCGTCGTGCATCATCTTCTTGTCCTCTTTATCGCGCTTTTCCTTCAATGTTTTGGCATCAACCAAAGTCAGTGTTATCCAAAATCGTGCTATCAATTGTAAATACTAAATTCAAAATATTAAATAAAAAAAACTCAAAAACTTGCCCTTGCTAGACGCATCATCTTCATCATATCCGTACGCTTTCGAATGTCATCATTGTACAGCAAATCCCACTCCTGCTTGACAAGCAAACGCACATTTAGGTATTTTCTTTGAAAGGGAAACTAATTGTCATTTAGGTAACAACATGTGAAAGGGGTCTAGTTGAACGCAATTGTAAATATTCCGAAAACTCAAAAAAAAATCTCAAGGTGGGGTATTAAAGCTTGCCTTGATGGTATCAGGATCATTGTTTGGAGGCTCAGGCTTACATTCAAAACGATCCACATTATTGCGAGTAGCCTGGCGGTCCCACTCCTGCTTATTCCAGTGGAAATCAGACAATGACAAATGTACTGATACAATAATATTTAGAAGCAAAGAGAGAGAGAGAGAGAGAGAGAGAGAGAGAGAGAGAGAGAGAGAGAGATGCTTACATAATATGCATGTTTTAAACTCTTGAGATGCGTGGTGAGATCTTCAATGCTTTGGGCAGCAAAAGGGCATACTGAGCAATACCAGGGAGATTCATCCGTTTCAGGGCAAAGGTCCGGAAGAACAAGTCTTGTTGTCTCCTGTTTATTATCCGACGAGTCCATTTCACCTGTGGAAAAAAACAACACTTGTGTGAGAAACAGCAGCTTTGGATCTAGACTGTGCGTGAGAGAGAGGACAAACACCTTCCAGTAAGCTTTTCCAGAGCCACTCTTTTTTAATATCACGAAAAAAGCTTTTCCAGAGCCAGTCTGGAGCCGGATCTTGTTGAGGATATGCCAGAAGAATTCTGTATCCCGCTCGCTCTAGGACGGTAAATGTAGTAACTAATGGTTCCAGTAGACAAGGACCGGATATGAGCATTATAGTACCAGGAGGTGTACATCTATTGGACATCCGAAACAAACCCGTTTGAATGTCCGATGGAGTGTCTGTTTTCATAAAAGGAGAGCAACGTCGCTGAATGTAAAAATCAATTACTTGCATTACAATTATCGAAAGAGAGATGAAAGAAGAAGACTAACCGCGGGAATGTTCAATAGCGATTCCAGTGGAAGCAAGCTCTCGCAGGACCTTGTCACCACCAGGTGTCTTTCTTAGGTCGCCAATTGCAGTGATGGCGAGAGGACCAGAGTAGCCTGATTTCTTCAACGCCGATTCTATTCTCGGACCGACCAGGCGAGGATCATAACCATCGGGAATCGGACAACTGTTGATGTGCCACAACACCGACGTTTTCTCCTCTGAGAGACAGAGGGACTGCCGCTGCACCGCCTTCATCTCGTATTTATTTACTATTCTTCTTCAAGCTTTAAAGAAAAAACAATCAGATTCAAAATCGCAGTTAGTTAGGCCTTTAATCTAGAACGTAACTCTTCTCCAATCAAACAATTAAACAAACATCACATAAGCATTCGGAGGAGACGGTTAAATCAAAAACACCGACCATTAGGTTTAGGTCGAATCTCTTCTGACTTGTGGTTGGTTTTTAATACGGGACGATTCGCGTGGCCCATTAGTCACGGACCGACAATTTTATAACTATCAATCGGGCTGGCCCGGCCCAAAACACACTCACAAATTATATTTGAAAAATGCCGGAAAAGGGTCTATAAAAAAAAAAAACTAGTTGCACAAGTCTCACGTGATTTCAAATTAATGGTGTGTCTTAATAAATGGATTATTTATTTTCTCTACTTAATTTATTTGGTGGTTAAGTAACACAACCAATAAATAATTGTATGATTAAGTGAGATACGATTATTATTTCCAGATTACTTCCAAAAAATAAATTTCAGTGAACCCCTTAGGAATTTTGTAAAGTAGATAATCAAAGCAAATACAAATCAGTTTTTTCAAGAGTTGTTTGAGATTGAGCAAGACAAGTTTCAGGAGAAAAAGAAGAAGAAGAAGAAGACAAGTTTTAGAAGGTTCAAGTCAGCAACATTCAATCATTTATTGGGACAAACTTTTCTATTGATCTAGAGTTGTAGCTTCGGTTGATCGCTTGAAAGTTTCCTTACCATAGTGATTAGCTGCCACTAAGCCTAGTCACCACAGCCAATGATCTTCATATTTAATAAAGGAGCTCAAAACTCCAAACAAAATTTATTATTTTGATCGTGATTGGACAAGATTGAAATACTTAAGTTTAAATTTGGATGGTAACACAACAACAACACTAGCAAATATTATTAAGTTACATGTCATATATAGTCTATAAAATTCTTGCGATCAGCCTGAAACTAGAAAATAGAAACTTGTAAATAACATCTAGTCAAAATCTTGAGATATGGCTGAATATAATGATATAAGCGTGGTCATGGAAAATTAAAAAGACTACCATAAGGCCAGCTAATTTATCAATGACGGATAAGTTATTGGCTTTTCGCTTTTATCATTATCCAAAGTTTTCTTGGCGACGCATTTTTTATTATATAAAGTTGGATGCGTCAAAGTTGCTAATTCACTTGATCGCAACACATGACAAGTTAATCGATAAGATTTTGACACGTGTTTTGATTAAAATCTTATTATAAAAAAAATACTAATTCTAAAAGAAAAAAGAAATATTATTATTTTAAAAAGAAAAATAAATAAAATAAAAGATAGGATCAAAAATACATATATCAATTAAGAAAAGGAAAATCAAAACAAAAGTAAAGAAAATATTTCAATTTTACTAAAAGAAAAAATAAACGCCAAAGTTAGTAATTAATATGATCGTGACACGTGTCAAATTTATCAATAAGATTTCGACACATGTCAAGTTTATCGCTTAGAATTTAATACATGTCTCGGTTCAAGTTTATCGCTTTAAATTTTGATACGATTTATTGCAAATTGTTTTCAACAGTACGTACAAAATTTGTTCAGAAGATGTAGTATCAATAAATTTGGAAGATGAGCCAAACAACATTTATGAACATAAAGTTGTGATTAATAATCTCAATTATCGAAAAAGAATAGATGTAAATAGCATATTCGACTACTTAGATAAAAATGATATATGCTCGTAAGTTCAGAGTTTATAAAAAACTATGAAAGGGAGCAACAGCTCATTAGTAGAGCCTATTCAGAGGAACCACAGTAGCAACCAAAAGCGAGTGCATACTTAGCTTGTCTTAGGTTAAAACTAATTCATGTGGTAGGTCCACATCAGAATCAAGGATACAATTCGAGTCTGAATCATGAAGAGGAGGATCCATCGAGAAGAGACTAAACCGGTGGCGAAAAGAAGGGCAAGTCACCGAGCAGCAACGACGGCTCACGGAGGTGGAGCCGCCGAGGGGAAGACGGGAATGGAGATTATGTTTTTCTAAGAAAACGGGTCAGGGAGGTTTTTTTTTGTTATTATTGAAGTTGTCAGTTCTCACATAACATGTATTGATTTGAAAATAATCCATCTACATTCCGTACACTTATGAAAATAATACACTGACTGTTGTTACCAAATTCCACACTTATGAGATTTTGTAACGAAGAAACTATAGTGAAATTAAGGCATAGATTACCCATTCACTTAAAAGCACATCTACATTTTAATACGTGTTACGCTCAGATCTGTATTAATAGTTTAGCTTAATTTTGTTTTTAGCTTATACCTTTGAAATTATCAAAACCATAATAGATTTATAAAAAAATTCTTTTTATATAAAATAATTTAAAATACAAAGTATAGTTTTCTCCAATTATTTGTTTATAAAATTATAAATATTATTAAGTAAAATAATGGTAATGACACTTATCGAATTATCCAACTTTGACATACACAAACATTTGATTTAGAGAAGGGTTTCCTTACTAAGATCTTGGTGTTTTTTGTTTTGTTTTCCTTGAGTTTTAGCTTATATCTCTATTGAGTTTATCATTGTGATCTGTTTTATTTGTCGTATACTATTTGATAATTTTTGTTTTTAAACATGTAAGATGGTGTGGAGCCTTCGCATCATTTTCCACTATTTTTATCTTTTGGGTGCTTTCTCCATGTTTTGATTTAAATATTTTATATTGATATACCAATTTGTGTTTGATTCATAACTATATCATATTTTATTATTTAAATAGAATTTTAGAGGGTGTTACTCATGTGTTGTTCAAGTTGGCTCAGTTATAAGTAATAGCTATCTATAAAAATCACACTTTGCTATTTGTTATATATAGAGTGTAAAATTACTTGTGTAGTGTTTTTCTTTGGTAGTTGTAAACCAGAAGAAGCCACTGTAAGTCTTTGTATATTTAAAGAATATGTTTGATTTAGAAACACGTGTAACCTATTTCAACTTTAGATGATTATTTATAGTTGATATCAATACTTTAGAAATCAGAAATGTTTTGAAACTAAATTCAAATTAATTTATTTTTTAGATTTGTTTTTTCTTATTTGATATTAATTTGATATTTTATTTTAGTTTATACAATTTTTTTATTTGTTTGATATACTTTAGGACATATATATTTTTTTACATACCGTTTGAAAAGTGGTAACTCTCCATCTATTCACATGTCAAGATCTTGTCTACAAACTTGTAACATCCACGAATCGTTTCCATTTTTAGTGAACAATCATATAGAAGAAACCTATCGACCAGACGACTACGTAACCTTTGGTTTTCTCGTCGACCCATAGAACCGCTTTTGTCCGGTTTAGGAGCGGTTATGAACGATTGATTGATTAGGAAGATGAATGTGTTGTTTCGGACATGTAGCCTCCCTTGGTGTGACTATAATGGCGGAAGTTCGATTCTCTCGAGTGTGAAAAAATTCAAAACGTATAAATTCGATCGAATGTCCAACATTAAAAACCAGCTTCCGGAGGTTGCGATACACCGAGATTGCATTAGTAGAGATGTCATTACCGAAATTGCTCAATTTGGGCAACTGACATGAACCACCCTTTGATTTAGAAAAAATAAAAGCCTGATATAAATTTTAACAAGAGTAAATTTAATTCAAAGCATCTCCACATTTTGTGAGATACTCTCAATGGGATGCTCTTATAGATATAGCGTTTGACCAAAAGCGTGAGAGGCAAGGCACAAGTCAACTAGCTTCCTTAACAATCTACTGATCACAGCCGTTGATACTCTAGCGGATGATTTCTCGGCCAAGAGTTGGTTCGAGAAGGATAACAGCAGCCGGTTCTACAGTTTCTAGCTGGTGTGTAACCGCTATTAATATAATCGTCTTTGCGATTGTGGGACAGTGTCGATAGACCAAAATGTTTAAACATTTTTTTCTGAAAAAGACCGTAACGTGTATTATTCTTCTTTGAGCGTTCCAACCATATTAATTTGATGAAAACAAAGATAACAAATGATTGCTGCTTAATTAAGATACCACCATAGTCGTAGCTTTAGTTTGCTTGTTAATTTAAAATTAAAAGCCGAGACTAGAAAATAAGCATAAGTTAGTTAACACTACATTTGCCGCTAGAAGCAACACAAACACCATTATTAACCAAAAGACATTCTCGTCATTCTCTTCAGCAAATCCATCTGCTTTCTCTCTTTTTTCTTCTTCCGTGCTGCTATTCTTTTAGTTTTCCTTCAATGTTTAACCATCAACAAAAAAGTCAGTCAATCAAAAATGATGCTATCTACTTCACATCTGGGGTCTAGATGAACGCAATTGTAAATTCAAAAAATCAGGGAAGACAATGGCAAACGTCTAGATACAATATTTAGAAGCAGAGAGATGCTTACTTAAAGTTTACATTCATAATATGATTTGGTTCATAAAAGAGAGAGAGAGAGATTTGGCGGGGGCGTAGAGTAAGGCATTAAACGCGTCCTTTGGGGCTTTCTATTGGTTGTTTCCCTCCAACAGCTATCAATTGCTTTATCCATTAATCCCATCATAAACATGTGTTTTGGTCAATTCCTCCTCCTAATCTTTTTTTTTTTCTTTTCTACACTTTTGTCAACTTAGTAATTTTGTAGATTGTTTACGGGAAGATAACAATTTTAGCGAGTGTCTGGTTAACATATTGATCTATAAAGAGTTCTGAGGGTTTTGGGGAATCTAAGTTATAGGCACATGCACGTTTTAATATATAATTGGATACAAAAAGAAGTGTTGGTAAAATGCTGTGAAAACTGTAAAAATATTCACAGGGTATTTTTTTTTTTTTTTGGACTCGTAAATTATTTTTCTGTTGTCAAAACTATGAATTTAGCTACTACGTAAAAAAAATATAAATAAATCTAATTCTTTCTCAGTTAACCATTCTTAATATAATGAGGACAACATCGTTTTGGGAAAGCAAAGGAACGACGTACGAATGAAAAAAGTATATGCTCGCAAAGGAGATAGAGATTTCAAATAGACTTTCATGTTTAGGGTTAACAAAAAGAGAAAGAAAATTAATAAAAAAGTTTTTTGGTCGTCTATGGTTTGAAGAGAAAACAAAAAACAGATCACTAGACGTTCAGTGATCTCATCTAATGGTTTGGTTTGGTTAACAATTTAGAGAAATTGCTATTTGGTGTCACTATGTCAGAACTGCTCTGAGCTGCTTCAAGCTGTCTTTCCTGCAAATATGTAATATACTCGTACACGACATGATGTTTATGCTAGTAGCTAGATACTAAACGGAAATTATAAAAGATCATGTTAATAACAATGATTCAATCATGTATTTTTTTAGGTCGAATGTTTATTTCTTTTATGATATATTTGTATACATGATGAAACTAATAGTTTTTTTAAAAACAAATTGGTAAACTAGTTCTATGTTTTAAGTTTTAACACAATTTTAAAATTAATCTTACTCATAAAAATTGTTTTTAAAAAAATTAAAATACTGACTGAATCCGAAACAATATTATGTTTAGTTAAGTAGTAAATGAAAAGTATCTGTTAGCTGCACCTCACCCAAAAATTAGTCTCCATAGGTCTAGAATTTATCCTGAATTAATAAAAAAAAAGATATTGCGATAAAGAACCCTTAAAAGCCCTATAGGGTAGATAATGAAATGGAATGATGCCCCTATCACACTAACTTCAAATAAAATTCCCAAGGGTTTTTATTTTCATTTTCCCTTGTTTACCACTCAAAGTCTATCTCCAAATTAAAATCGCATCATTGGTTTTTAATCATTTAATTAAATGGCTATTAATGCTTGATTATGTTTCTGCCCCCTCCCATCCGCTTAAAGCCACCTTTTTTGAATTATTTCATTGAGTTGTTTTTTTTTCTGCGAGGAGTGCCCAATGAATTGATCTTTTGTAGTTTATACCCATACGCATCTATTTACAATGAAACCCTAAAAATCTCTCTCTCTCTCTCTTCTGTAAGAAAAAAAAGGGTACGCTACATGTTGTCTAGACCAAAAAACTATCGGCAAAAAGTCACATGGCATAACCAATAGCTTGGCTACATTTAATGCATCGTCATAGTGATTCCTTAGTTTAAAGAAAATCATTTGGGATAACCATTAAAGTAATAATGAATAGGAAAAAAATAAAAAGAATAAAAGAATGTGAATTATTGTTCTTTTTCAAATTTGATATAAAATATTTTAACTCTATAGTTTTCTAGAACATAAGAAATTAAAACGAATCATGGGTACAATATATTACTTGCAAATGGTGTAATTTTTAAGGAATGATAAAGAATTTAATGTTCCTTCTCATTCCTTTGGTCACCGGTTAAAGCCATAAAGTAGAAATTTAGGCGAATTAGTGGAACATGATTTACATATTTCTGTAAACTAACAGTAACTTGAGGACAAAAATATATATTAGGATTTTCAGAAGGAGGTACATGTGCTTAGGGACAAAAATATACATTAGGACAAGTACATGTGTTTCTGAAGGAGGTACTGAACTTGTTTATGAAGTATAAATTGACCGTTTCCATAAGACGAGATGGTTCATACACGAGTCATTCAGGCTTTCAGTATATGAACTATATCATTCGGTACATGCAGAACTCTATAGTTTAGATCCTGCTGATACCAACCAGTGACAGTACTATATATAGTTTAGTAGGAGGAGATTTCAAGAAGCTGAACTGGATATCAGTTAAATAACACACAATGCTCATCATGGTACATAAATCTCAGTACATCACAAAAACAAATCCAAATAGGCAAATTACAAGGAGCTTTATAGACAAAAGCCCGAAATCTGAAATCACAAGATCGTGTCTATTATGATTGTTTGTAGAGATGAATCAACATCATCATCGTAGAAAGCTGTTGGGTGGGAAATGCCTTAAAGGATTCTGTCGCAGCAGCTCTGTTTCTCTGCAGTTTTTTTTTTTAAGGAAAACATTGTTAGTTAGATACACAAGACACAAGTCATGAGATAACGTATTTGTTTGTTGAATCAAGAAGGGCTTTTATGCTTACTTTTTCATCTCACGGCCATTATTAAGGGGCAAAAACGTTTGAGGATGATGAGATGGTTTCATTCTTCTTCTTCTCTTCTCCCTCTATGCATTTTCATAATCAAGTCAATAACGAAACATGTCTGTCTTGTTGCGAAAACATTCGAAGTTTGTCAACTTACTCTGTACATTCTTCTTCATCGACAAAAACCTCAAAGGAGACTCTCGAGACGGAGACTCTCGAATCGATGACCTTCAGATCTCAAGAACACTCTCTTGAATCTACCCAATATTGCAGAGAACTCTCTAAAATCCCTTGATGATCTCAGACTCTCTCTCTCTCAATCGGATTATCTGGATAAAAGCTAACAGAATGTGAAAGACTCTATATATGCAAATGCAACAACTTTACTCGACTCTCAAGCCACGTAAGCAGTCAACGGTCTTCACTTGTCCAGCTCAGCTCTCCCTCTTGCATACACTCTTCTATCATTCTCACAACGGGTTTCTGAGGAACCTTGAATGTTGCCCATTTTCCAGGTAATGAATTGTTTTCTTTGTTCCTCCCAGCTCTGCCTCCGAGCCAAACTCTGGTTTTGGCTTGTCTGACTCTGTTTGATTCCCCGGTGTAGTGTCCTGGTAGATTGGAAAAGGTGTCTTCGATGAGCTGCACAAATCATAGTGAGTTCCACAATAATTTAGAGCTTTGGACCTTTGGTGAAGTTTATATATGCTTAAACGTATGAGTTGAGTTAAAAAAAAAATAAGAGAGAGAGAGAAATACAGAATCAATCAAACTGCTTACTTATTCAACTTTGTTTTTTTGGCTTGTGGATTAGAACTTCCTAACGCCTGCCTTCTTGTATCTATATAGAAGATTGTCATGTAAGAGAGCTTATCAAAACATTTCAAATACTTCCGAAGTAAAGTTAGAGCGACTCACTATTATTATCTCCCCTGGATAATAGTGTGCCAAAGCTTCTTGTCGGTAAGTCATTCTCCTTTGGTTCCTCCTGCTAGTAGGTGAAACATTAATTAATCATGTAGAAAAACCTTAGGGAATAGATAAACATAGAGTTTACACTAACAGACAAAAAAAAACTTTCTTACTTCATCAGCTGTTTTGGGCCTTCTCATAGTTCTTGCCATGAATTTCTTGTATGCATCATTCAACTTTTCCACTGGCTTTGCATTTTTGCACAAAGTCTCACACTTTCCAATCAGACCATGGGACAAAAGCTGAAATGTGAACTACGAGGAGGACAAAGATGAAGATCACCTAGAGATTCCGAGATTGAAGGTCTCATTCGCGGTTTTCACCTTAGCCTTAAACTCCACGTGTAAAGCGTAAGCTATGTAGTAGACAGCATGTGTCTTTCCAATGTCATTGAAACGGAGGGAGTAGGGTTTAGACAAATTCTGGATCGATTTCAAAATCAACCCGAATTATTTGAAATTTTTATGATCCTGTTGGTTTGGCCTAAACTCTTTTGACGTTCTCTCCATATTTTCTCTCATTGCCACACTTTTTTATGAACCCTAAAAATTTAAACTCAGAATATTAGGTTTACAATATGCGAGCCTCAAAATATTAAAACTTTACCCGCAACTTCAGAATAAAATTTACTTTACAGATAATATAAACTCAGAAAATTGTTATGGAAAAAATATCAAGTACTGTAACTTTTAAAATGATACTTGCGTAACAAGAAGAACAATGAACCAAAGATACACTGTTAATAGCAAATCAATCATTTTTCAATCATTGCACAAAAAAAAAAAATTAAAATCCAGCGGTTGAGGTTGTTTTTGTTTTGTAATCTAATCGACAGGATTTTCATGGTGCTTAAAGTTCTGACATCATCAATTTGCTAAAGGAAACGACGTCTTTTTTGCTTCCTTCCCCCAATCAACGCTTCTCAAAAAGTTGCAAACGGTTTAGTCGCCTCTTTTAACAAATCTATAACGGTTTATGCAAAGTGAAGATGATCAAATGTATGAAAGAAGAACAAGAGAAGAGGGGCGAGTGTCGAAAAGATCAAAGTTGACATGGACGAGCCTCTCTTCTCACTTGGAGAAAACTTCTTCTTTCACTTCTTGTCATAGTAATTTTTATTTAATGAGAAACTTTTGACGCTGCGACTCTTTTTTTTTTGTTTTTTGCTTTCTTTCTCTTTAACTTGTTTGTTGAAATGCCCCACCGATAATGTTACAGTATATGATGTGATGAATTAACTTTTGCGTGAATGAATGTAGACTTGAGTAGGGGACCTAATTGAGTTTATCAAGAGAAATTAAAGCAGTGTAAACATTGAAAGAAAACGAGAGACAAAGCACATACACGAGATTCTATAATTACACAATTGTGAGAAGTTGTGATGTTTCCGGAGACAATGCAGTTTGTGGAGATGAGGCTGTACATGACGTTTCCCTCCTCAATTTTCCGTGTGACTTTGTAACTCACTTGCTCATGTCTTGTACCGTTACATACCCAAAAAAGGTGTCTTTCGAATTGTTTCTCTTTAAAACGCACACTTGAATTCACATGAGACAGATGCCAAGCAAAATATGTAAACCTTTGCCCAAAAACTGAAAAAGTAGTCGTTTCACCAACAACAGAAAAAAAAACAGTTTTTCAAGTTAATCGTTGTGCTTCATCATTATCGTTTAAATACTTTAGTTTTTTTTTTTTTGGCAAGTAGTATGAGTTAATTATAACTGAGAATCGTTACATATTTTGGTAACCTCATATTTATGGTATTTTTATGGTGTGGTGAGAGTGGAGTGGACCTGCGATATGCGAACGATTTTTATCCATAGTTTGATTGGTTGTATTGAAGCGCTGTAATATTTAATTTTTTACTACCAAATTATAGATTATCAAATATTTAATTTATTACTCCCTCTGTTTTTAATTAAATGTCGTTTTAGGATATTTCACACAGATTAAGAAAACATTAAATTTTTCTGTTTTGTCCTTCATTAAAACATTATTTTGTTTGATAGGAATAATTAATAAGCTGAAAAAGTAGGGATAAAACAGGAAAATTTATCATAAATCTGCATTGAAATCCGAGAACGACAATTATTTGTAAACAAAAAAATAAGTTTAAAACGACACTTAAATCAAAACGGAGGGAGTACTACCAAATTATTGAAGCGCTGATTGGTTATATTTATGTTAAAAAAAGTGATGCAAGATGGGAGATAATATGATTTTTTTTCAAACTTTTAGCCAAAGTTTAACTCAATTTTTAGTTTGTATAAGAAAAAAATTATTATAACTATTATATTTGTTTTGATTTGGAAATTTATCGGATCTGATGATGAGTTTTGTTGATGTCACTATTTTGATACGAAATTTTTTATAATCTAACGGTTTATTATCTTTCAAGCAAATCATTGTGATTCTACCTCTTTCATTTTATTTAGTTTGTTAGATTTTAGTAATCAACGTTTGTCACTTTTTATTGCTTTTTATGTTTTTATTTTATTGCTTTCTAAAACACATTCAATGGTCCATTTCACTCATATCATTGTTTCGTTGTCTTTTGTTACCACCATCTCTTCCGTTACTCGTTTCGTTGTCTGTTAATCAATAAAGGTAAAAAAAACTCTTCATGGGTGGATAGTTCTTATGTGGTAAACCAATTGAAAAACTGATGATTCTTTTAATACTTAGTATTTTCATAAGGATGGGTAATATACAGAACTGCAATTCACAGTCTCTCATAATTTTTCAAATTTCAAAAATGTAACGATCATAATAACCAACAACATTATCAAGTCAATTCAAAATTAAAAAAAAAACTTAAACATCATCTTTCACCAAAATATATTATATACGTACATAAACAAAATTTACATTGTTTGGTTTTTCTTTTTGCATTGGATTTGTATATAATATATTTCCACCTTTTGCATCAATAAATTTGGCTTTTGGGTCGATTTATGAGTCGATCGTTATTAGGACTCCTCTGAAAAATCTGCAGTCTTAGTACGAAGTAAACAAAATTTGTTGTTGGGCATGTTGATTTTGTATTTTTCTCCTTTTCCCAGAATGATGCATGTATTGTTTATTTTTTCTTTGATATGTGGACATTCATAACCTTTTCTCACCATTACCAGTACCAATATTATTTTCAATAAATTTATTTATAACCAACCTGTTTATTTGTATGTTTGTTTTAACTAAATATTTGATTATAATAATCGAAACTTTCAATTTGACAGTGTTATTTTGGTCATGTATTGCAAATAATGTTAAGGCTTTTCAAAAATAAATGAATAGTTTTATAATGCAAGTGAAGATGATTAAATCTATCTCAAATAATAAATAAAAATAAAATGGAGAAGAAATGTTGGAGATTTAAGTGAATCGTTACAACCATTTCAGTGAACCTTTTCAACTGATTAAATGAACATTTGCAACTGTTTGAATGATTAATTTGATTAACCATTACAACCTTTGGTAATCAACCATTGCAGCTTTTGGTGATCAACAATTGTAATTTTTAGTGGTTTACTTTTGCAGCTTTTGGTTTCTATAAAAGGAGTCGTGGAGATTGATAAAAAAGAACAACAACAAACAGAGAGAAACAATCATAGGTATAACGGTGATCCAATGTGAGATGACATTATTTAATTCCAAATATAGTTCGGTTGGATTAACAGTTATAAGTATTAACGACAAACCAATAAATATATTAAAAAAATATAATAAATATAACAAAACATAGTATTTCATTTAATATGTTATAAGTGAATAAACTTTACTAATCATTCTAGTATAGCAATTATTGACAAAAGTACCAAACATAACAAAGAAGATGCTAAAAAAGATATCATTTCACTTAATCTACCAAAGAAGAAAAACAATATAAAGATGACAATGCAAAATGTGTAAATGATTCTTTTCTAAAGAAAAAATCAAAGACAAAGAGAGATTATCAAAGAAAAATTATTTAACAATTACAAAATAAGACAATTTTAATGATATGAAAAAATCATCAATATTCAAAAGGGCACAAAGAAAGAGAAAGAAGATAATTGACTATGACATCATGTGTTTTAATATAATTTTTAAAGACAATTCTATTTTATATTTTGTACTTACATGATAATAGTATTGGCTTTAAGACTTTAAATAAAGTTATATAAACAAACAACTTAAATTATATTTAATTATCATTAATACATATTTTTAATATCACTAAATTTATATTTACTTTTTAATTAATATAATGTGATTTAGTAACTAAAAAATAAAGAAATTATTAAAGTTGTCGAGTATATCCAAATTGCTCAAACTCAAACCTCAATCTCATACTCACTGTACATATTCAAAAGTCCAACTGAATTCTAAAGACCACAAAAAAATTTAAATTATAATGAAATAAAAACATATAAATCATATGCGAATGTCTAAAACATCAAAAATGATATTCTACTTTAACATACATAAGTTAGAAAAGATTTAAAATGATATATATAATACATAAAATCGAGATATATTTAAGATGATTTTATGGTTTATTTATTTAATTTTACTTGATTAACGTAAAATTTATAAAAATAAAAATTTAAGTAGATATTAAAAGATAAAATTATATTTATTTTTTGTGTGATAATGTTTTATTATATTTTTTATATCTATTAATAATAAAAAATTAATTTATAATAAAAATTTTAATTTCCGTGCGTTGACGCGCGGGTTTATTTTCTAATAGTTTTAATAATAGAGAAAGGCTCATACATTTGGAATAATTGGGTATATCCTCCGGAGGCCATTTGAGACGGAATTCGATTTTGAAAACTAATATCATAGATGATACTGATGGATTTTGACACAGTATAATAAGACCAGAATTGCTATATGATTCTAACGTTTAGAGCTAATGTGATTTTTGATAATATGATCTGAGATATGTCTTTATGATACAAACTTTCATGTGATGTGAATTTTATTTAATGTGTCTTTCATAATACTATGAGTTTAAGCTAACGTGAATATTAGAATATGTTCCGACATGTTTCTGAAGTGTTGTTGTTGATTTTGTATTTTCATATTGACCTAGGTGATAACCTGCGCATGAAAATCTATAAATAATTTTATTAAAGATGATTTTGAAATTATTTAAAATAAAAATAATTTAATCAGTTTTATATATATGTGAATAATATAATTTAATACTACAACTTTTTGACAAAATATTTTGAACTTGTTTTCAAGTTTAAATATTTATATTATTTGGTTAATTTATATAGTTCTATTAACAACCATATAAACAAAAACAATATTATAAATATGGATATTTATTAAAATCACACATATCGAAGTATTTTTATTGTAACCTAAATTATAATTTTAGTTTGTTATAATTTCTTATTTTTATATATTAAAATCACACATATTCAAGTCTTTTTATGGTTAACATATTTTCTATCTAATAAAAAAAAGTATTGTGTATATCATAAATTGTGTATAAATTATATTTTATTAAATAATATTTCTTAAAACTATTGTTTTATTCATTTTTAAGAAATGTATTGTGTAATATGATGTATATAAATCATCACATAACATAAAATTAGATTTTAAATAATCTAAAAGTTAAACATAATTTTCTGTTTATATTAAAAATAATAAATGGATAAATTCATACAATGTAATTATTATAATCAAAAAGGAAATTTGTATTAAAATAATAAGAGTATAAGTGTGGTGGTGATACATTAGCAAAATGGCACCACTGTAATACTTCAAAAAATAAACTTACTCTGTAAAAATGTTTCTCAATTAATATATAGGGGATAGGATGATGAAGAACGATTGGTTCATGTTTTTAAAAACATGATTCGGTTGATATTTGTATTAGTGTGTATATTAATTTAATGTGTGCTAGCGTATGTAGATAAATGTTCTATTCATATAATGAACTAGGTGTTTCTCCCCGCAAGTAAAGATTTTACAAATATTTTTGAATTTTAAAAATAAATTATATGATTTAAGTATGGACAATTTTCTTAAAGAGTACAAAATGAACTTTATTAATCAAAAATAGCCACATACGCTCATTTTTTATAAATATCATTCTTTAAAGGTAGGAAAACCTTCATAAATGTGTTTAACGGTTTCATAAAATTTTATTAAAGTTAGAAAAATCTTTCTAAATGTGTCTAATGGTTTCTAAGTTTGAGTTAGGAAAACATTTCTAAATATGTCTAATGGTTTTCTAATAATGCTAAAAATGATTAACAAATTTTTGGGCCTATTATTGAACTGAAAATTTAAAATGGGGCTATTTGAAACAATTTCTCAGTATTAGTTTTTGAATTACATTAATTATATATACAATAAAAACATACGTTAAATAACACTAATTATAAATTTTAAAGTTAGTAACAACAAAAGGTTTATATGTACATATTTCCCAAAATAAAACATATAAGAATCATCTTTTTCATCAATTTATACTTCGATTTCGTAGATATTTTTCTAGATAATTTAAATTTAAATATATATTAAACAAAATGAGATATACATGTTGGATTTTAACCATTTGACTTCTTATACTCCAATATCCATCCTCTTCTCTTCTAAAAATCTATACTTACAAAGACTCAAAGTTCATTTGACTCACTTCATCTTCTTCAGATATCCGCTGACACGTAATGACAATCTCTCTCCACCCGGCATTCCTTTTTATATCATCAACTTTCATAATTTTGTGTTATCTACTACGGCTTAAATTATGAGAACAACTTGCTTAAAGAATCTTGATAACTTCTTCTGCTTACCGGACACAATCCTATAAATCTATGGTATTTGATAGAAGTATCAAATTAGAAAATCCTTTTCTAAGACAACTTGATTTTTCTAAAACTTAGGACATCTCAGTCGTTTTAAAGAAGTTATCAAGATTCTTTAAAAAACATAATATTACGCCTCGAAACTCTCTCTTTACATAGATTCTTTATACTAATTTTATTTTACAATTTTAAAAAAAATGAAAAACGTATATACATATGTAGAGCACTAAAACCACTTTACAATCTTACAGTCATTAAATGAGATATATTTTTCAGTACAAGACACCAACTTGGAGACAAAGCAAACTAATCCCAACTTGGTTGATTTATATCTCCTCATCCCAATGTTCAACAATGTCTTGCAAGAGCTTATTTGAGTATAGCTGGTAAAGCATGAGTTTTTTTTTAATAAAGATGGAATTTCCAAACCTTCTTCCTTCATTTTTTAGTTTTCAAATTATTTATAGATAAACATCACTTTATCATTGATTGTTACATATATAAATGAACATCACTTTCACGCTCTCTTTTTTTCTTTGTACAATGAAAGCATGAAACCAAAGTAAAAAGTATTAGGGTCATGCATTTAAACGTATAATATTTCACCAACCTTTAACTTGATACAGCTTGATGAAAGTGAAGCGATACTTATAATTCACTACAATTGAATTTATACATAGTTATAAATTAATTTGAAGGCTTTAGCAAGATTACGCAGACGATTGTTGATTCGATATGTTGCAAAATCTGTGGTTTTAGTGGTTCTATAAAAAAAAGAAATGAAAAAACACAAACTTTTATTTGTGTACTGCTAATAATTAAACATATGGCATCACATAACCAAACTATGTATTATGTTATGTAAATTGCACAAAATTTTATATTCTAATACTATCCCCTCTCTCTATAGCCAACTTCGTCTTCTTCATTTCTCAACGTTTAAACCCCCAAACCCTGTTTTGAATTTTTAGTCAAAATTTTAAATATTTGTTCGTCTTTCTACGTGAAACGCTCTCTTCCGCTATTGACACCTACATTGCTTAAACAAAGTTTCAGACTTGCCTTGAATCATAAACTTTCAGATATGTCTTCAAGACAAAATAAGTATCTCCGGGTAACTTCCCAACTCTTCTCTCTTCCTCAGTACCTCCTCTCTTATGTCTACTTGTTTCTCCTTGTAACCCTTTTTACAGCAAAACAAAGCTTTTACATTGTTCACATCATTCATGTAATACCAAAATACTGAATTTTTTTGCATGACAAATAGGTCAATCTAATATAAACCGTTGCGACTTCAAAAATCATAGGTCTTATAGAATATCAAAGCAAGGGGAAAAAAAAGGTAATTGATTAATTTTGATTATTACCTGTTTAAGTTCATGTCTAACTCGTTCTATCAAAAAACTCTCGCTCTCGGTAAGAATCAGAGGACCAAACCCCAACACATCTAAGCTCCCATTGAGCATATTAGCATCACTCTCTACTTGTTCATCTTCATCATCCGACATTGTTGTTTCGACACCTTCACCGAGAAATACAACTATCTCACCAATAAACACATCGTTATTGTAATTAGTCAAATTCATGCAAAAACACACCAGATTTCCTAAACCAAATGCTAACTCTAGATCTTCCTCCTTAAGACTTATTGTATAGACCAAGAAATTTTGATGAGAGTGATTAGATGTGGATGCAATATCTGCGTGAGGCTCTAAAAGTAAACAGAAAATTATAACAATCAATAAAGAGAGTAAAAAAGAATCTTATCATGAGTTGGGGTATAGTGGTATGTAGTCCCTTTTCCTTTTTCTCATCGGCCTGTCTATTAGTTTTCTACTTATTAGGTTTTACTTAGACTCTAACTGGTGACCAAATAAATGTTGAGGAATAGTGAAGTTATTTTCATTCCTTAAACATTTTGCCATTTATTAGTAAAATATTTTCCAACCATTCCTTCTCATTCCTTATTCTAAAAGAAATTATAGAACAAAAGCATTTACTATCAAATTTGGGAAGGAATAAAACATGTTTATTAATTTCTTTTTATGTATTTTATTCCCACTCATTTCTATTATTTTGTTCTTTTCATTCTTTTTTTTTTCATTTTTTTGTTCTTTAAATGGTCACCCGTTAGAGACTTAAAGATATATATTCTTTTGTGAGTTTAATTTTAGAAGACTAAATATTTCATATGAATTAGTTTGGTAAGGTTACAGTTTCGTTATGTCAGTCGAAATATATAATTCTTAAATCAACATCACAATACATATTCACAAACACCATAATAAAAAATTGAACATTAAAAAACATCGAGAAGTATATATAGTAGCCCCACAATGACCTAAACGTCTTCATAAACTGGCCAATCTACCTAACCAAAGTAACTGGAAAGAAAAAATCTTGAGACAAACCAAGTAGGTAAACCTAAATTATTTATTGAGGGTAGAAAGGTAACAAAAATGTGAGAATGAACGTGAAAGCGACACGTATGATTTCTAGATGAAATAACAAATGACAATATTAGTCTTAATGAATTTTTAGAGAAAACCCAAAACTCTAATGACATATATCATAATATAACACATGTTTTCTGTTTAAACATGAATGCATTTCTGAATTAATAGTATTGATATAAGAGACGGATCTAAGATTAGGTAAGACCAAAGATTAAAAAAAGTTCCAATAAGATTAGGTTGTTAGAGCATCTCCAACCCATAATTTCATTTTTCATTGCAAAATGCAATTGGATTTATCTGCAACCCATAATTGCATTTTTCATTTACAAAAAATATTTTAATTATATTCTTTTTCTATTTTATTATTAATTGCTAATTATACACATTTTAAAAAAAAGTTACATATTGACCCGTTTATTTAATTTCAAAATTTCCATAAATTTTGATACTCTTTAAAATTTAAATATTATAATAAAAATAAAAACATATTACACTACAAAAAATAATAAAAAGTAGATTTTAATTTAAGCATCTTCATTTGATAAATCTCCCTCTCAACGACCAATTAAGAGTATTGGTAAATCTCCCTCTTAACGACCAATTGAAAAAAAAATGAAAAAAAAAAAATTGATGAGGGAACATCAGCTCTTATCAACACTTTACAAGAAGCAAATAAGCTACTTTTGGAGCAATTAAAGAAGACAGGTGCACAAAGACAACACCAATCATTGTTGTACTAAATTTATTTTTTATTATTTTTAATTTCAGTATTATGTTATTATATTTTCTATTAAATAATGTTATTTGCATTTTTATTTTAGATATTAAAGTGTTTTAATATTTATAATCATAAAAAAAAGAAATCATAATCAAAATAATTATTTATAACTTTAAAAGTAAAAGTATCTAAAATTTGAAGAACTGTTTTATAAATAAAAAAGTTCAATTGCAAAATGCAATTGAAAATGAGATGATTCCATATTGAAAACCAAAAATGGCACCAAATTTACAGTGGGTGATTTGATCTCTATCCTAATCTAATTTAAAAGATTAAGACCTCTTACACAGGTCTTAAACTCTATCCTAAAACGCACCTCTATTTGTGATATTTGTTTTCCCTAGATAGGATTGTATAACATAAAGAGAGAATATTACTTCTTTGTATAAAAGGAAGGAATAGAATTCTTTTTATAATAGTAAATGTAAAATACATACAGTAGAACCTCTATAAATTAATACTCGATAAATTAATAATCACTATAAATTAATAAATTTTGCTGATCCCGAGTCGAGGCAGTGTAAAAATTAGCAAAAATTCGATAAGATAATAAGATAATAATTTTTTTGAAAATTTTATGTAAATATACGATCCCAATAATAAGATAAATTAATAATTATAGATCTAAGCATATATATATCTACATATATAACTAAGGTAATATAGTAAAATATGATTAAATTATTGTTTAAGTTTATAAACATTGTTGATTTATCTTTAAAGTCTCTGATATGATATTTTCTAAATGATCTTTATAATTTTGAAATTTTTTGTATTTTTTCTTGATAAACGTTAAAAGTTTAAACCGAAAATATTTATATATATTAATAATTAATTAATTTATCGATAAATTAATAACTCTATAAAATAATAAAATCTTGAAGTCCCAACATTATTAATTTATAGAGGTTTTACTGTATGTTTAGGTAAAATTTCACGGAAATCCCCTATATATTAATTGAGATATATTTTTATAGAGTAGACTTACTTTTTAAACTATTTACAATGGTGTCATTTTGCTGTTCCATTATTTTAATACAAATTTCATTTTTTGATTATATTAATTACATTATATGCCTTTAACCATTTATTATTTTTAATATTTAATTTATGAAGATATATTTATGACTAATTTTTTTATATCGTTTATTTATACATAATTCAACATTTAATTTATGAAGATATTTTTTTTCTTTCTATTTCTTACCAAAAATATATCATATTAATTATATTATTAAACACTATATTTCTTCTCTTATTTTTGTTTAAATTTAGGTTTGTAAAAAAGTAAATCATCACAACATCCATGTAGTAAAAAATATATAGATTTTTTTATACATGTGTTATAATTTGAATTTTTTAAAATGAATATAAATTACTCAAATGATTAATAAATATGAGTATGTTTAAAAAAGTCCCACATTGAAAATGAGGATATGTAGATGGTTCAAAAATTATTATAAAAAAACAAAAATAATTAAAAAACTGTAAAAGTAAGAAGCTTGATTTAATAGTAATCCATATTTATAAACATTTTTTTGATTTAATATGATTTGTTAATAGAACCATATAAATTGACCAAATAATATAAATATTTAAACTTGATAACAAGTTAAAAATATTATATCAAAAAGTCAAAATATTAAAATAGTTTAATATGTTAAAAACAAATCCCCTATATATTAATTGAGAAACATTTTTAGAGAGTAGACTTACTTTTTGAACTATTTACAGTGGTGTCATTTTGCTGATGTGTCACCACCACACTTATTCTCCTATTATTTTAATACAAATTTCCTTTTTTAATTAGACTAATTACATTATATGGTTTTAACCATTTATTAATTTTAACTACTTTTAATATGCCCACAAAATTATGTTTTAATTTTGTCTGATTTTTTTAAATCGAATTTTCTATTATGTGATGATTTATGATATAATGAAATATAATTTATACACAATTTATTATATACACAATAATATTTTTTTTCTTAGGCAGAAAATATGTTTACAATAAAAAAGACTTCGATATGTTTGATTTTAATAAAAAAAGAAAAGAAAATTATAACAAATTAAAACATATTTTCTAGGTTACAATAAAAAAATACTACGATATGTGTGATTTTAATATATAAAAAGATTAGACTAAAATATTTTACTATAATTTAATTTTTAAATTATACAAAACTAAATAAATAATAAATTATTTATCCTGCGCAGGGCGCAGGTTATCACCTAGTAATATTATAAATATTTTCTTTCTTTATGAAGAAAATATCATTTAATTTATGAAGATATTGTCTTTTTCTAATTTTTATTAAAAATATATCCTGCTAATTAGTTTTTAAAACACTATATTTCTTCTCATATATTTTTTTAAACTTAGTTTTGCTAGAAAAAAAAATCAACATAACATCCATATAGTAAAAAATATATAGATTTTTTATGCAAGTGTTATAATTCGAATTTTTTTTAAATGAATATAAATTACTCAAATGATTAATAATATGAGTATGTTTTAAAAAATCTCACATTGCAAATGAGGATGTGTAGATGGTTGAAAAATCATTATAAAAAGAATATAAATGATTGAAAAAAAACTGAAAAAGCAAGAAGATTGATTTAATAGCCATCCATATTTATAAATATACTAGAATAGTGACCCGAATGGTATGCGGGTTTTAAATAAAATATTTTGAATCCGTAAAAGTAAATTAAAAGCAAAATCCGCTTATTTATAATAATAATATTTAAAAATTATTAAAATAAATTTTTAAGAAAATAGAAAGCAAAATCTGACCACTACTTAAAAAAATGTATGAAAACATAAAATAAACTTATTTTCCTTTTTAAAACATAAAAGAAACTTATTTTCCTTTTTCTTAATTTTCTTATTTATCTTTTCAATTTTTTTTGGTATTAGNAAAAAAATATATGAAAAACATAAAATAAACTTATTTTCCTTTTTAAAACATAAAAGAAACTTATTTTCCTTTTTCTTAATTTTCTTATTTATCTTTTCAATTTTTTTTGGTATTAGTAATTAAAAAATAACTTATTTTCCTTTCCTATTTTTAAAACTAATTTCTTGATTTTCCTTTTCGTATTAGTAATTGATCATACAATTTCTTCAATTTAAATTAAAAAGATAAAAAACTTATTTTCCTTTTTCTTAATTTACCTTTTAAATTTTTTATTTTCCTTTTTTATTAGTAATCGAAAAAACATTATTTTCCCTTTTACTTTTAAAACTACTTTTTAGATTTATATAAACATTATGTTAAAATCAAATTGGTTTAATTTTTTAACACGTGTCAAAATCTAATCGATTAACTTGTCACGTGTCACGATCATGTTAAAAAGTAACTTTGATGCATCCTACTTTATATAATAAGATTTTTGGTTTATTATGGTTTGTTAATAGAACCATATAAATTAACCAAATAACATAAATATTTAAACTCTACAACAAGTTAAAATATTATATCAAAAATTCAAAATATTAAAAATAGTTTAATATGTTAAAAACAAATAATATTATAAATATTTTCTTTTTTTATGAAGAAAACATCATTTAGTTTATCTTTCTATTTCTTACCAAAAATATTTCATACTAATTATTTTTTTAAACACCATATTTCTTCTCTTATTTTTGTTTAAACTTAGTTTTGTAAAAACAAAAAAATCATCACAACATCCATATAGTAAAACATATATAGATTTTTTTATACATGTATTATAATTCGAATTTTCTAAATGAATATAAATTACTCAAGTGATTAATAAATATGAGTATGTTTTAAAAAGTTCCACATTGAAATGAGAATGTGTAGATAGTTCAAAAATCATTATAAAAAACATAAATGATTAAAAAAACTGTAAAAGTAAGAAGCTTAATTTAATAAATATCCATACATATTATTCATATATATATATATATAACTCATTAAGTTATTTTTATTTTTAAACAATTTCAAAATCATCTTTAATAAAATTCTTTATTGATTTCTCATCATCACCTAGTTAACATAATGTTTAGGGAGAACGTGTTGCGTTATTTTCGCTTAGACCTACTTAATCTTACCTCACCCCTCTTCTATAAAAGCATCCACCACATCTGTTTCTTTTCCTCTTTCTCTATAGTTTCTCTTATCAAAAATCTTATCTCTTGTGTTTCAAGCTATCGTTCTTCCGTTTTAGTTGTGGTTTTCAATCTCTTTTCTCTTGTGTTTCATGCTATCGTTCTTACGTTTTAGTTGTGGTTTTCAATCTCTTTTTTTAGATTTGATGGCAAATCTACGGATCCAGTGATATAGCGACTGGTTGGTTTGATATGATTGCCAATACCAGATTGTGTGGTCCTTTCTGATTTTATCAAGTCTTCTTGATTTATTTATTTTCTTTGTATATCGTTTTTTTATGTTTTAGTTTTGATGTTCAGTCTCTTCTTAGATCTGATGGCCGACTCCGGATCCAATGATCTGGCGAGAGGTTGGTTGACCGGCCTATCTGGTTCTTACGTTTTATGAATGTTTCTTTTTCTTTATATTTCTATGTAGTTTTAGTTATGTTTTTCAATCTCTTTTGTTTCAGATGTATTGAATTTAATAAATTTTGCAATAAATACACCTCTCTTCTTAGATCTGATGACTGACTCCGGATCCAATGGTCTGGCGAGATCTTGGTTGAAAGGCATGGTTCTATTGTTTTAATGGATGTAATTTAAAAACTTTTTTTTGTCAAAAAACTAAAAATCTGATGACCGACTCCGGATCCAATGGTCTGGCTAGAGGTTGGTTGAAAGGCTATGTTTTAATGGATGTAATTAAAAAAAAAAAATTTGTCAAACAACTACTGATAGGCTTGATATCCTGAAATTTTCCAATATTCATGGTTTTGTGGTTTATTCCGTTTTATCAGATATTTAATTTTATTGATTTTTTTAAAAATATATGGATATCCTAGAAATGGATGTCTAAAAAATTTATAGATATTTGTGGATATTTAGATTGATCCTCTCTTATTATAAAAAAAAACCATAAAAAATCTAAATATTATCTAAATCTTAATTCCATGGGATCCGGAGACTAATTTTAAAGTTTTTATTAATATATGCCTTTATATTTTGGTAATGTTCGAGAAGAACAATTAAACTGACGTTGGTAGAGTAGTTGTGAGCCTATTTTTTTACTTGAAGTCACGAGATCAAGCGTCGGGCAGTCCGTCCATCTTTTACATTTTAAGTGATGGGTAGAATAGTAATTTACAATTCATCTTCTTCCTTTGCATGCAACCCTAATTTTCGACAAGCGCCTCTTTTCTATTCCTAATTTTCGACAAGCGCCTCTTTTCGATCAACGATGCCTCAAAAGGCTGATGACGTCATTGTGATTATTGATTTGGAGAACTGTTCCATCCTTTAACGATCCATCGGTTGTCCGCGTTTGTATTGAAGCTTCATTGCGAAGGGATGGGTTTTTGGGTTCAATTAAAAATTTCGGCTGCGTCGCCAACTTCAAAACCGTTCCTAAGCGAACGGTATTGCTTCTGCAAGACCAATTTGAAGTACATATAGTGGAGAGCGAGGCAGAGCAAGCTGCTGATGAGTGGATCAACAAGATGAAGTATCTTCATGTAACTCAGCTACTTAATAAATTTCAGATGTATTGAATTTAATAAATTTTGCAAAAGATACACCTCTCTTTTCTTAGATCTGATGACTACTCCGGACCCAATGGTCTAGGGAGAGGTTGGAAAAAAGGTTCTTATGTTTTAATGGATGTAATTAATTTTTTTTTTTTGTCAAACAACTACTTATAGGCTTGATATCCGAAATTTTTTAAGTATTTGTGGTTTTGTGGTTTGCTCGGTTTTATCAGATATTTAATTTTATTGATTTTCTCTGGAAATATATGGATATCCTAGAAATTGGATATGCGGATTTACATTGATTCTCTCAGAATATATGGATATCCTATGGAGAAGCTTCATGCTATGGTTAGTTCTGCTCGAGTTAAGTTGTTGATGTCTGCGTTTAATGTTTTTGATCACTGTGCGATTACTGTACGTTTAGTGTTTTTATAAGTTTATATATATATATATATATATTTCTGTTATGTGTATAACAATTTAGTATTGTAATTTACTCTGTTTCCAACATATATTACTTTTTAGTAATATAATTACAGATATCTTGATTTTTTGAATCAAATATAAGAAATATTTTGGCCAGCCCTAACATTGTGTAGGTTGCTCGTTTTTTTTTCAAAACTCCTACCTTAATCTCATAAAAATAATACATAAAAAAGTCTAATCTCAAAGATAATATAAAATTAAAGGAAAAAAAAATACTACGATTAACCTAAATCTAAGAAGCAGGTCCAAACGGCGGCGGCGATATGCTTCGTTGGAGATCAACGATGTCTCACAAGCATGATGACGTCGTGGTGGTAATTGATCTCGAGAACTGTTCTGTTCCCTATGATTTCGATCCTACCGTTGTCAGAGATTGCATTGAAGGTTCTTTGCGGAAGAAGGGGTTTTTAGGCTTTATTGAAATTGTTGGGTGCGTTGCGAATTTCAAATTCGTACCTGAGGAAAGGATGTTGCTGCTTCAAGATTAATCTCATGTCCATATAATGGAGAGCGAGGAGACACAAGATGCTGATCATTGGATCAACAACTTGATGAAGAATTTTCCTCTAACTCACCCATTGCGCCGTAACTTCATGTTGGCAAGTGGGGATTTTGGGTATGGCGTTGAGCTGAAAAATTTGAAGAACGCAGGCTACAACATACTCCAGGCCTATATCTCAGGCACAGCTCATCTTCCAATGTTGGGGATTGGAAGCCAGTTATTTGAATGGATAGATCTTCTTTTTGGTAATATTCACTTCGATCTATTTTTGATGTTATTCTTGTGATTTCCATATTTGATGTTATTATTCGAATTGCTTCTCTTTGATTGCAGGAGCATCGACGATACTGTGTTTCTCTAATCTCCCCTCTGGCGTGGGAGGTGATGATGTTGCAAACCTTTTCAAAGCTAAGTTTTCGGTGGTGATTGAGATGACTGAAGCAGGCTGTTCCGTGATGTTCTCATCCGCAGAAAATGCAACTTCAGCAATGAACTTGTTGCAAGGATAAGTAAGAACCTTGCTATTTTACTGACCATTTGTGCAAATTAATGACCAATTGTGCAAATCCCAGGACGTGGCTGTTGCTCCTCCTCGAGTTAAGTTGTTGATGTCTGTCTACTCGAGTTCTGAACCTCTTCTCTTCTCTGATCATTGTGCGTTTAGTTTTTGATAAGTTTATATATATATATAAATATATTTCTGTTATGTGTATAACAATTTTAGTAACAATTTAGTATTGTAATTTACTCTTCTCTTATCACTTGTCTATCTGTGCGTTTAGTGTTTTTACATTCTGCTCGAGTTCTGAACCTCTTCTTTGATCACTTGTCTATCTGTGCGTTTAGTATTTTTACATTCTGCTCGAGTTCTGAACCTCTTCTCTGATCAGGGCTCTGCCTACTCTCATCTGTAGCTGTTACACTCTCTACAACCGACTCCTCTCCTCCTACTTTTTAAATGACCACAAAATCGATAAATATGTTGAAATTATTACATACTCTTTTGAAAAAAAATGAAATCATTAGGAAATTCGATAAATAGTATCTTGAGTTTCAAATATATCCCCTGCGATAGAGCAGAGAAAGAGAGAGACTTAGTGAGAGAGTCCATCGCTTCCTCTCTCTCCCTTCATCTCCAACAGAGACTTACAAAGAGAGATCCACAACAAATGACAGTGATGGAGATTCACCGACACAGGCGATGGCATTTATTCCTCCTCCTTATTCTGATCACTATCTCCTACTCCGCCGCGTCCTTGGCCGGTTATTTGTCGGAGTCAGACGTCGGAGGATTCGACTACGGCGAAGCATTGTCTAAAAGCTTACTCTACTTCGAAGCTCAGAGATCAGGTCGACTTCCGTACAACCAGCGTGTGACGTGGCGTGATCACTCCGGTCTCACCGAAGGTCTCGAGCAAGGTGTTCGTTTCTGTTTTTTTTTTGAACATTTGGTGTTTAGTTTCTGTTACAAGCTCAAGTCATTAATTTCATTATGTGTTTTCTTTTTTTGAAAATTCAAACTTATTTTACTTTACTAGTATCATTTAGTTTTGAAAAGAGAGACTTGAGAACAAAAAACTCTTGTAAATTAATACATTAAAAGCTAAATACTAATATTGAATTTATAATTGATGTTTAATTCTTTCTTGAATAGATAATTAAGGGTCTAACTGGTGACCAAAGGAATGAGAAGGAACATTAAATTCTTTATCATTCCTTAAAAATTACACCATTTGCAAGGAATATATTGTACCCATGATTCATGTTCATTCCTTTTATTTTAGGGAACTATAGAGTTAAAATATTCCCTATCAAATTTGCGAAGGAACAATAATTCCCATTCATTTATTTCTTTCATTTTTTTTCTATTCATTCCTATTGTTATTTTTATGGTCACCGGTTAGAGCCTAATAGTATTGAAATTAGCACTCCTTTTATTCGGTTGTTTAAATTTATATTGCCATAATAATCACTTGGTTATATTTTTCTTAAAGTCGATTAACATAAATAATATCCACCGAATCGGCCTTTCCCTACTTTGACTCTACAACGAGTCTTGACTCTTGACGTATAAAATAATTGTCCACGAACGAATAAACAAAAAGTGACCATGTGTATATATGTACTAGCTGTAATAATTTGACTAATGTTAAAAAGATATTTGTGTTAAACAAAGAGCCAAACTCAAAAATATTTATATTTTCTTGGTGACCACAAGTTGATGGTTAAAGAAAGTGATGGGATCATGTGGGGGTCAACGATCCCCAAACACCCACCCAGAAGAGACCTATGGCAACTTAGCAGCCATTCCCATAATATTTGTTCCCATCGAAATTATCCTTTTTTAATTTTTCTAATCCTTTTATTAATTAAATTGGCAAAAAAAAAATTTGTCGTCTGAATATTATAAAAATAATTACAAAATTTTTTTACAGATAATTTTATCCATTTCACAAAAAAAAATCATAATACGCATGTCTTTCATAAATAGCTCTACTTGCACCGTTTAAAAAAATTTAATCTAATTTATCTCCAATAACCAGTAGAAATCGAATTTTTAAATCAAAAACTATATTTTCTAGTGTAAAAATATTAATGAACTATTATACAATCAGCTCATTAAAATGGCTTGTAAAAAAACAAATTGACGAAAATTTTAATTTGCCTTTTCTTGTTAAAAAAATACCAATTTAGATAACAAAACAACCAAAACAGTGAGACAAAGACAATAAGATTATTTAGATCAAAACAATAGTGAGGCAGAACCAATGCAGTACAAATGCAGATTTTTAAAATACAGATCTATTCTACAATTGTGTGCCATTCATCATTTTTTAGTCCATACCAAAAAATAATAATAAATATAAATTATATGCATGCAGATTAAAACTTTTGTAAAATTATTGAACTGCATCAAAGGAAGAAAATGCACTAAAATACTTGCGGATCTGATTTTTTGAATTTAACTTTTTTATTACATTGTTTAATAAAAAAATATTTATTTACTTGATCTGCAAAAATGGTTGATATGTATTTGTTATGCTTCATCTGCAATATGTATTTGATCTGCATTTTTGAAACTATGTCACCATTCAAATCCTATAGAAACCCTGTTGCAGAGTACCAAATCATTTGCAAATCTATTTTTAAAACTTTTTTATTAATTCAAATTAAGTATGATCAGCGTAATATGTATCTGTTCTATTTGATATGCATGATTTGTTTGAACTGCATTTTTTAATCTGTGTCACCGTTCAAACCCTCTGAACACACAACTAAAAGAGATGTAGAGATACTATTTCTGTTTTGTTTCTTTTATGCTTTGGCCCTTGTAAAGATTTTAACCTAAAACTATGGTCTATATATAAGTTATCTCATATTGACAGCCTGCAATTTGTTACGTAGCTTAGAGTCCTTACAATATGTGAGGTTAGGCATTTTGCAATCTTCTACATATAGCTCATATATCTTATCCAATATGTTACATAGTTCACACTCGCTGCAACTCACATCTTTTACAATTTGTTACATAGCTCCAATTTTTTGGAGTCTTTTAAACTTAAACCTTATGCAGTTTTCTACGTAGCTTAGACAGATAGTATGCAGTTATTAGATTCAAGGCATATCAATACAAATTTTCAAAATTATTTGATTTGATTCCGTAGTCAATGAGTTTTAAACTTTTAATTAATCTATTATTTTCTTAAATACATAAATTGATTTTTGAACACATCAAAATCACATTTATATCGATCACATCCTAATACATACAATTGAACCAGTTAAATATTGTGCTCCAAGTCTAGGCAAGACGCAACTTTTGTTTTACTAAAGGACCTTCTGCTCGATATTTTACTAATATCGAAGAGTTAATCTCAGATTTTTTTTTTTTTTTTAAATAACCAATACAGTGATTTACATACTATACATATACTTGATCCCAGCCCAAAACATATAAATGTAGCCCAATAGAAATAATCTATTTGGCTAAACTTAGAAACAAAGACCAATTCAATTCAAGTCTAACACTACGTTCGGGCATGAGATTTGGTTGCTCTCTGATAATGTGGAACTCTCTCAAACAATTCTCCATAGGCATGAGATTTGGTTGCTCTCTGATAATGTCCACTGGGTTATATAGCTTCAGGAAGGAGTTGTAATTGGTGATCGTAAGCTTTAATTATTTTCAGAATGCAAACTGAAAGGGTCAGATTTTAGTCGAAATCAATTAAAAAAATATATATATATATATTCCTCTCTTCTTGATTGTTTATGTATATATAGACTACATTTACCCAATCATGCTAACTATGAACGACTTATACTGATCTTCTCTGCTTGCATTAATCTTTTTTTTTTGACAAAATTGCATTAATCTTATTGATGCATTATTATACACATCTCTTCATTAGTATGTTAAACCAAGCATCTGCATCAGATTCTTAATTAGTATAGTCAAATAGACCATTGCAAGAAACAACCACTTCAGGTTTGTTACAAATATCACAAATTAATCATAAGAGATGATGATTGGTGACAGGAGTGTGTTGGAACACGGTTTGGTTTCGGTTAGTGTTGTCAAGTAAAAAATTATATAAGAGAATCATATAAGTAACGTAATTTACCAATTTGGAACACGTAGATTCAGATGGAGCATGAACGATAACAATCGAGCAAGAAAACAATGAACGAGGGGGACATACATATAATATGATTTGACTTCGAATAATTTTGATAGTGAATAATATAAAACGGACAACATAATAACAATTAAAGAAATGCATGAAAATACAATAGGAAGCAGCCACATGAAACAGTTCGGGACCTACGTGAAGCAGTCAATAACGTGTTTATGTCACTCTTTCTGAGTTCAAATTTAACATTTTTTTATGATTTCCTCTATTTTAACAGTTTTAAGCCACCAACTTAAACTCTAAAAGTTTTTTTAAAACTATAATAGTTACTGTAGAAAATCAGAATGGAACCAGTATAAATTAAAGAGACTAGAGACTTGACATCTTCAAACATGAAACTAGAATGTATTCCTGGAGAATAGAGACTTGACATCTTCAAACATGAAAGTACGTAGAATGTGAAAGATATGAAGTTAAAAGAAACAAAAAAAAAGATATGAAGTTGATCTGTCTGTCTTAATTTAAATCTGCAAATTAATTACTCTTTTGATGGAACATGAATTATCTTTTGATGGAGTAGTGCGACGGGTCCGCTCCCCTCCTTTTTCGTTTGGGTGCCCCAGCTTTCTGTTTAGACATTTTCTCTCTTTGGTTTTTGGTTGTTTAGCGGTTTAGTGTCTTCGTTTTTAGGCGTTAAGTTTTTGGCTTAGCTCTTGTTAATCTTCAGGTTGTGTGTGCTTCGTCGTAAGTCTGGCTAGGATAATCTTTGAATAGCTCTTGGTTTGTTCGGTGAATCTTGTTCCAGTCTCCTTCCGCCGCTTTTAGATTAGTTGAATAAGTAGTTTTCTTCCGTAGTCTTCCTTGGTCAGTTCTTGTAAGGCTAACCTTTTGTGGGGATGCAAAGTTCTTGATTTAGACTTTAGGTCGAAGATTAGGTGGGTAGGAGTTTAGATTCTCGTTTGTGGTTTATTGGTGTTGCTATTCGTCGTATTTGGTTTCTCTCTTTGCGGGTTCTCCGAGCCTCGGTTCCTTTCGGTTTCCGTTGTCTGCGACCTGTGAGCATTGCAGTTCCGCGTCTGCGGCTCTTTCTCTCGCTTTCTATTGATTACAAGTGTTTTCTCCAATTTCTGCGTTCTGTTTAGTATCCTACCTTGTATTTCTCCAATGTATTCTACTTTGTTTAATCTAATGAAATTTTCAGATGAAAAAAAAAAGAATTATCTTAAGAAATCAAGATTTGAGTTTAGCCCGTAACCACATATCAATTGATCTCAACATGTTTAGTACCCTCATGATAAACCTAACTAAAAGCAATGAACATATAGTAGCATAAGAAACAACTTTAGTTGGAACCATATGAACCGATATATTACTTTTGTTAATCTTTTTTCTCCCGATTAAGTAATCAATTAAGAGATCATATTTTAGTTTACCTGTATGGTTGAAATGTAATATATATGAAAATAAAATTCAAATTTAACCTTGAGTTAGAACTATATCAAGTTTAGGTTATGGATAATGAGTTATTGTTATAAAATTAATGAAAAATATCAACTTCACATTTTATGGGAAAAAAGTTCTTTTCAAAAATGGGAATACCAATTTTGACATAGTCTCGTCAATATTTGATGGGACATAAATCGCATATGTGTAGTAAGCTTAGTTTTTGAATATTTGCTGGTATTATTAGGGATTTAAATGACAAGTGTGAGAGTAGATATTTCATATTTGAATAGAGTCGTTGATTTGGCAACGATCTGAACAGAATATGACACATTTGAACTTTCAAACACACGATCTCGATGCGCAAACGAGAGAACCACTGTCCAACAAGACATTCACACATTCAGGCCGTCTCTGCCGAGCAGCTAGATGCAACGGTGTTGCTCCCTTGTCATCTCTTATGTTCACAAATCGAGCGTATCCCCTGAAAAATCCAAAAGTGGAAACTTTTTCATTCAGGAGTTCGATCGAAAATGCACACAATGTTCAAGAAAACTAATCAAGATTAGGAAAGAAACTCAAAAATGAATAGTCGAATCAATGATTGGTTTCACAATATATAGTTCTTGATATACACAACTTTCATAACAGAGTATCTTGCAAATGAAAAAGCAAATAGCTAGACAATTTCCTGACCTTAAATCTGGAACTGGAAGATAGAGAAGAAAATTTTTAAGAAGACCTGGTAGAAGTAGAATCCTCCAGCAACAAAAGGGCATTTGGAGGAAGTCAACAGATTGCAATGCTCCACTTTAGCATAATCACGGTTTTTATCCAAAAAGGTTTCGGTCTCGTAAGAAACCTGCAGAAATGAAATGGGACAAACTCATTGAGATTTGAAGGAAACAAAATAACATTAAGCTTTGTCCTAGATCAAGACTTGCCTTGCCATCATAATGAGAGACACTAGCTCTTTTAGAATTGACACAATTCAACAAATACCCTGTTTAAAGGGCGTAGAATTCGATTCCCCAACAATCTGAGTAAAATAATAGTAAATAAATAAAGACATGAGAATCTGAAACTATGTATTATAACCAGAATCATGATGATCAAAATCCCTCATTGAAGGTGACCAAAAAAAAACCCATTACTGAAGTTTCGACACAACATAGGCTGTTGCAAGTTTCAGAGATCACAAAAGTTTAAGGGGCAAGAAATTAGAACAGAATGTTAAATATTAATCTAACTGAAACATGGAGAAATTTACCTTCTCTATAAGGTCCAAGACATCCTGGTTGTCAATAAACTCGATATAACTCCAATTAATCTCTTCTTTTATGTACTCATCCTGCTCCATCTTGAATACATGCTGTAGCAATATACATTCCATTTGAAGAGAGGGCAATCGCAGCCAACGGAGAACGATGTGCATCAATCTGGTCATCGAGTTTCACAAACAGAGAAACCAAAACGATCAAATTTGTTAATAATTGGGTTTAGTATGCAACTCAGAAACCCAAATTTTAATCCAAAATTAGGCGAAGCATAAAGTAAATCTCACTGTGAGACTGCAAATCCATGACGTGAAGAAGCCCAAATGGTTCCACAAAGTTTGATTTCTGAGGTTATATTCCCAATAGCATGAAGAAGCCCAATGGTTCCACAAGCAGTACCCACAGTTTGTTTCATGAAGTAAACTGTATCGCTATGCACCTATCATTCATCCACACGGAACCAGAATGAGACTAGATTACAGAAACAAAAGTTCCTTTCGATGGAGAACAAGATCAGATGTTGATCACAAATTAACCTTTTCCTTGATTTCCTTGTCTTGCTCGATTCTCTCTTCTTCACTCTACAGAGCAAAAACATGATAAAAGGCATCCCAATATTTATTTGCTTGGAAGCCTGTCTCAGCTCGAGAATCCACTAATCCCTTATATACACAAAGAAACGAGAAATCAGAGTGATTCACAATGCATTATAGAATCGGTTGCAATCAAGAAACAGAATGAATCACAATGCAATTAAGATGAAAAAAAAAAAAAAAAAGATGAACATAGAGAGAGAGACCTTTAGCTCAATGAGCTCATCTTCTTCGTTCCAGATTCGGTTGCTCGACGGCGAAGCCAATTTCTTCTTCGTCTTCTTCTTCTCTGTCGCTTCTTCGGCTACTGCTTCGGAGGCATGTTTCCGCGGGAATCGACGACAAGTGATCCCGATTTTCACCAAATCGACGACAAGTGATCCCGATTTTCACCAAATCGACGAATTCGAAGGAATTTAAATCATCACGAGGACGCAAACCTCCGTCACTTCCGTCGTCTTCCCTTTCCCTCCCAATCCTTCACTCCCTCCCGTCGTATTCCCATTCCCTCCCAATTCCGGTAATCTCCCAATCAAGGTCTCTCTTCGCCAGCTTTGTGATTTTAGAGAAGATAACATTTCTGTAGTGATAATCGCATGATTTTAGGTTTCACAAGAAGGAGGAGCCAAAGAAATCCCCTTTCTTTCAACCTCCATGGATTTTGGGTTTCAGAAACGAAGAACAAAAATAAAACCAAAGAAATGCTAATTGTTTTTTTTTAATCTAAAAAATGATTGACCAATCAGAAATGGACACAATAGAGTTTCTTAACATTTATGAAAGTCCTTCTTTAAAATACGTTTCTTACTCTATTTCCATTTGAATGATTTGTTTTATTTTCTTTAACTTAAAAACCCATCTCAAGAACCCTTAAAGAGATTCCGATGGAGATGCTCTAAATGACAAGTGTGAGAGTAGATAAATCATATTTGAATAGAGTCGTTGATTTGGCATCCTCTGAACACAATATGACACGTTTGAACTTTCAAGCATATGTACTGGGGTGACTGGTGAGTCCTATGAGCAGTGACCACGAGTACTTGTAAATCAAAAATTTGTAAGTATTTTCATGTGGTGCGAAAGTGATTGCAACATCATATTATATAAAACTAGCAAAATTATATATATTAATTTGGTAATAACTCAATTGTAAGTACTGTATATAGAAGAAGATTTAGGTTTTTTTTTTTTCCTTTTCTGAATGAATGTAAATTTCAATCAAAAACCATATTTACATCAAATGATTCATTTTTTTGAATTTAGAGAAAAACTTATATAGAAATCAAATTTTTGTGTCAAATTCGTATTTTTTATCACCGATAATCCGTATGGTACTTAGCCGGTTTCTAACATTTTTGTCGATTAGCTTTATGTTATATGTTAAATATCTCGGTGGGTTGAGGTATCTAATCTAAATTTACTTTCATCAACCGGTCCGGTCCCATAACCCGAGAACTAGATTCAGCAACAAAAGAGGGTCCAACGAGTTAAATTGAGATGTCTAAATGTGATTAGGGGTGGAATTATTATGTAGATTTAGTACCAAAACAAGTTAGAATGAAAACGCCAAAGCAATGATAAATTGCACAATTGAGATTAGGGGTCGAATTATCCAAGCTGAAATCCAATACAAGCACTCTAAAAATTCGGATATTCGGATAGTCTAGAACTGGATCGATATAATGAATTTGTCGAACGATTTCAAATCCAAATATGGATATTTAGATTTTTAAATTCGGAACTTTGATCCGTTAAATAAAAAAATGTTTTGTAAAAATCATTTTTGCATATTGTATCATATAAAAACTTACATATAATACTTATTTTTATTTTTTTATAATATTTCAATTTAATTTTCAGAAATTTTAAAAGAATAATTTTTTAGCAACAACTTCAATAGTTAAAAACCGAATATATCCAAATCGAACCAAACCAAACTAGATATGATATTAAAATGGTAGCTATTTTTTACTAACCAAAAAACCGAAAAAATCGTACAGAAACTGAACCGATATCCGGATTGGACAGTCCTAAACTCACCCATTGCGCTGTAACTTCATGTTGGCAAGTGGCGATTTTGGGTATGGCGTTGAGCTGGAAAAATTGAAAAACGCAGGCTACAACATCCTCCAGGCCTATAACTCAGGCACAGCTGATATTTTAATGATGGGGATTGGAAGCAAGTTATTCGAATGGAGAGATCTTCTGTTTGGTAATATTCACTTCGATCCATTTTTGATGTTATTATTTCTTCTTGTGATTTCCATATTTGATGTTATTAATTGTTTCTCTTGTGATTGCAGGAGCATCGACGATACTCTGCTTCTCTAATCTTCCCATGGGAGGTGATGATGTTGCAAACCTTTTCAAAGCTAAAGAGTTTTCGGAGGTGATTAAGATGACTGAAGCAGGCTGTTCTGTGAAGTTTTCATCCGCAGCAAATGCAACTTCAGCAATGGATTTGTTTAGGGGATATGTAAGAACTGCTATTTTTCTCTCGTGTTACTCACCATTTGTGCAAATTAATGACCAATTGTGCAAATCGCCGGACGTGGCTGTTGCTCCTCCTGTTTCAAAAAATGAGAGGTGGAAGATTCTCGCGAAAGATTTGGTCAGTCTGCACAACCTACCTGCTACCGTAGGTAAAAACTTTTTATAGTTGGCTACAAATTTTCGTCTCACGTTGACCAAAAAAAAAAAAAAAAAATCTTTCTCACATTGTGGATTATTGGTAATTTCTGTAGAGATGAAGTTAGTGGGAAGAACAGTGGTAGACCATCCACTCATCTTTCCAAAAGCTGAAAGACATGTTGTCTCATCTGTTGCCAATGTGTTTAATGATTTGTGTGCTCAGGAGAGTTAATCTCAGATTTTTTTTAAAAAAAAATGACCAATACAGTGATTTACATACTATACATATACTTGATCACAGCCCAAAACATATAAATGTAGCCCAATAGAAATAATCTATTTGGCTAAACTTAGAAACAAAGACCAATTCAATTCAAGTCTAACACTACGTACGGGCATGAGATTTGGTTGCTATCTGATAATGTGGAACTCTCTCAAACAATTCTCCATAGGCATGAGATTTGGTTGCTCTCTGATAATGTCCACTGGGTTATTATTTTCAGAATGCAAACTGAAAGGAAGGAGTTGTAATTGGTGATCGTAAGCTTTTATTATTTTCAGAATGCAAACTGAAAGGGTCAGATTTTAGTCGAAATCAATTTAAAATATATATATATTCCTCTCATCTTGATTGTTTATGTATATATAGACTACATTTATCCAATCATGTTAGCTATGAACGACTTATACTGATCTTCTCTGCTTGCATTAATCTTTTTTTTTTGACAAAATTGCATTAATCTTATTGATGCATTATTATACACATCTCTTCATTAGTATGTTAAACAAAGCATCTGCATCAGATTCTTAATTAGTATAGTCAAATAGACCATTGCAAGAAACAACCACTTCAGGTTTGTTACAAATATCACAAATTAATCATAAGAGATGATGATTGGTGACAGGAGTGTGCATTCCTGTTTACGGTTTGGTTTCGGTTAGTGTTTTCAAGTAAAATATTATATAAGAGAATCATATAAGCAACGTAATTTACCAGTTTGGAACACGTAGATTCAGATGGAGCATGAACGATAACAATCGAGCAAGAAAACAATGAACGAGGGGACATACATATAATATGATTTGAGTTCGAATAATTTTGATAGTGAATAATATAAAACGGACAACATAATAACAATTAAAAAAATGCATGAAAATACAATAGGAAGCAGCCACATGAAACAGTTCGGGACCTACGTGAAGCAGTCAATAACGTGTTTATGTCAGACTCTTTCTGCCTTCAAATTTAACATTTTTTTTTATGATTTCCTCTATTTTAAAAGTTTTAAGCCACCAAATTAAACTCTAAAAGTTTTTTTTTAACTATAATAGTTACCGTAGAAAATCAGAATGGAACCAGTATAAATTAAAGAGACTAGAGACTTGACATCTTCAAACATGAAACTAGAATGTATTCGTGGAGAATAGAGACTTGACATCTTCAAACATGAAAGTACGTAGAATGTGAAAGATATGAAGTTGATCTGTCTTTTGTCTTTAAATCTGCAAATTACTCTTTTGATGGAACATGAATTATCTTAAGAAATCAAGATTTGAGTTTAACCGTATCCACATATCAATTGATCTCAACATGTTTAGTACACCCACGATAAACCTAACTAAAAGCAATGAACATAGTAGCATAAGAAACAACTTTATTTGGAACCATATGAACCGATATATTACTTTTGTTAATCTTTTTTCTCCGGATTAAGTAATCAATTAAGGGATTATATTTTAGTTTACATATATGGTTGAAATATAATATATATGAAAATAAAATGCAAATTTAACCTTGAATTAGAACTATATCAAGTTTAGGTTATGGATAATGAGTTATTGTTATAATTTAATTCATAAAATAAATGAAAAATATCAACTTCACATTTTATAAAATAAAATAAAAAGTTATTTTTAAAAAAGGGAATACCAATTTTGACACAGTCTCGTCAATATTTGATGGGACATAAATCGCATATGTGTAGTAAGCTTAGTGTTTGAATATTTGCTGGTATTTTATTAGGGATTTAAATGACAAGTGTGAGAGTAGATAAATCATATTTGAATAGAGTCGTTGATTTGGCATCCTCTGAACACCATATGACACGTTTTAACTTTCAAGCATATGTACTGGGGTGACTGGTGAGTCCTAGGAGCAGTGACCACGAGTACTTGGAAATCAAAAATTTATAGGTATTTTAATGTGGTGCGAAAGTGATTGCAATTAGAACTCATTAGATCATATTATATAAAACTAGCAAAATTATATATATTTTATTTGGTAACGAATTCAATTGGAAGTACTGTATATAGAAGAAGATTTAGTTTTTTTTTTTCCTTTTCTGAATGAATGTAAAATTATATTCAATCCATCTTTACATCAAATGATTCATTGTTTTGAATTTAGAGAAAAACTAAGATAGAAATCAAATTCTTGTGTCAAATCAATACATGTCCTATTTTTTATCACCGATAAGTCGTGGTACTTAGCCGGTTTCTAACATTTTTGTCGATTAGTTTTATCAGGTTAATGTTATATGTTATAAATATCTCGGTGGATTGAGGTATCTAATCTAATCTACTTTCATCAACCGGTCCGGATCACATAACCCGAGAACTAGATTCAGCAACAAAAGAGGGTCCTACGAGTTAAAATTGAAATGTCTAAATGTGATTAGGGGTGGAATTATTAAGTAGATTTAGTACCAAAATGGGTCCTACAAGTTAGAATTAAAACGCCAAAGCAATGATAAATTGCACAATTGTGACTACTGATTAGGGTGGAATTATCAAGTAAATATAGTACCAAAAGTGGGTCCTATAAGTTAGAATTGACACGCCAAAGTACAGTATGATAAATTGTACAATTGTGTTTAGGGTGGAATTATCAGGTAAATTTAGTACCAAAAGTGGGTCCTATTAGTTATAATTGACACGTCAAAGCGTCAAACCATGATATATTGAACAATTGAGATTAGGGGTTGAAATTCAATACAAGGTCTGGGCATTCGGTATCCATTCGGGTTTGATTCGATTTTTTCGGATTTCGGATTTTTCGGTTTTTAGAGTTAAGATCTATTCGTATATTTTTTTCTTTTCAGTTCGGTTTCATCCGCGTTTGGATCGGTTTCGAGTATCCGAATCATTCAAAATTTATTTAAATATTTTTTACAAAAACTCAAATATTTTATATATTGAATTTTGCCAAAAAAATATTATTTTAACAATATAACTAAAGATTTTTCGATATTTTGGTTATTTTAGTTTAAAATTATCTAATATATTTGATTTATAATTATAATTTTGAATATTTTAGTTATTTGAATTTAACTATAAGTAATATTTTTAGGTATATAATTATATTTCGGATATTTCTGGTATCCATTTGGTTCTCGTTTCGATCCAGGTTCGGATCCGGTTCTTCAAGTATAGAAGTGTAGGATTCATTCGGATTATTACGTCGGTTCTGATTCGGTTCGATACCCTTTAATTCGGTTCAGTTCTTCGGACCCGGTTAAAATGTCCAGGCCTAACACGAACTCTAAAAAATCGGATATTTGGATAGTCTATATCATGCTTGTCAAATATTTTGATTTTTAAAACCGGTACTTTGATCCCGTTAAATAAAAAAATGTTTTCTAAAAATCATTTTGCATATTGTATATTATAAAAAATTATGTACAATACTTACTTTTCATTTTTATAGTATTTAAATTTAAATTTCAGAAATCTTTTAAAATAATTAAAATAAAATAAAATTAACAAATAAAAAGCCAGAAATTTAAAATCCAAAAAACATCAAATTACGAAATCACATGTTGCACGATTGTGTTCTAAGCGATGACATCTTGAACAAGTTTGTATCCGTGCTTTTTTATCATTAGTTATCATTTACTTAGATACTAGGTGATCGGCCCGCACCGTATGCGACCTATAAAATATTTTATACATTCAATATATAATTATATTGTATATTGAAGTTGATCTATTTGTATATGATTAATTATGTATTAATAATAACATTATATGAATATTTAATAATAAAAAATAATGATAAATCAAATGAAAAATGTTCTAGATTTCAATAGAAATTAAAGATAAAAAGCCATTAACCAAGATCTTAAAATACTTTCTTAGATAAAAAGTGTAAATATGATAACTAAATAAACTGAAAAATATTAATTTTTATGGTTGTCCTGCAGGCATGTGCATGTATAATTTTTTTTTAGACATAAATAGTTGTAATATTAAAGTATTGATTAATTTTCTTAAATATTATGTAAACGTTATATTTTTATACATATACAGTTTTAGTGTTTAACAACAATCACACAAACGTTTCATATCGTTTTATGTTTTTTTTAAACTGATTTATTTTAAAACTTTTTATTTTTTCTACTGTTTACATTAACATATAATTGCAAATGTAAAAATTTTATTAAATAATAATTAAATTCTTATAATATGTCTTGAATATTATCTATACAGTGCTTTCTTTTTTCTTTACACAATATAATTTTGGCAATATATATATTTTTCTTTGACCTATTGCTAATTAAACCAAAATGGGTTTTACAATTTTTACTTATCATAAGAGCGGATAGATAGTTGGTCTGCATGCTCGTGTGTACCAACCACCTCACCGCTTTTAGGACATATAGAGATTTAAATAATATATATGAATTGTTTAATAACTAAAATTAAAATTGGACTGTAATCGAGGTTAACGAAATGCACGCACATCAAGTTCGCATACGACTTTGATTTTTGCATATTTAATATTTATATAAACACACATATTTGTGAAAAAATCAAAGTATGTCTTTTACGTGTTAAAAAAATAACAAAATGTATGTTTTATAATATATGGTTGAATTTTAAAATTAAATAAATACGTATATCTTTGCATGTAAGTATGAGTTAAAAATATGTGAATTGTAATATTTAGGTGGTGGTTAGTTTTTCTGATATTTTCTGCAAACTTTATGTTTTTACACGATGCAGTTTTTGGTATTTAAGAACAATCACGAAAACCGTTTTCATCGTTTTTTTATTTAATCAAAATTTTATATTTTTCAGCATTTTATGATATATGGTTTCAAATTAAAATTTATATTAAATATTAACAAAAATTGCAAAAAAAAATTTAAAAATTGAAAATATAATATTTGACTTTATCATGAAAATTAATATAGCACATTGGATAATCTATTAGTGATTTTCCTTTTCAATAAAAATTATAATTAATATTTGTTATAAAATTTGTGAAATCACATTTTATAAAATTCTCCGTCCGCTCATCTCTTTGAACAATATTGAGGAATTGGTTTGATGAAGAAAATAAATTTATTATGGTTGGCATGCATGCATGTGTTCAATATAAAATTTGAGCTGCATATGCGTTTAATATAAAATTTGTTTCTTAAGACTTTTAAATGGCTTCGTAAAACAAAGCACGAGAATGTTACGGAAAAACAAAACCGTAGAGAATTATTTTTATTTTTACTTCTACTTCTTATTCATATATGTTTTATCTTATTATAATTTTTTCATCCAGTTACATTTTATTTTATTTCTGATCTCAAATTCTCGATCTACAATGAGACTATATATGAGTATGATATAAACTTTTTATTTATTTAAAAAAGAATAAAAGATAAAAATCAAATTTCTATGTAAAAATTAATTGTATTTTGTTGTTTTAACTGTTTGAATTCTCAATCCTATTTTTGTATTGGTTGAACTGTTTTGTGTTATAATCTAGTGTATTCATGTTTTAATTTTATAATTTATTTAATTTTAACTCAACCAATCAAAACATTTCGTTTATTTTAGGAAATTTGATATGTCACATTTACATGTCATCAAAAAAAATACACTAACTTTGATTCTAGAATTGACAAGTAAGCTTTTTTCATTAAAATGGATTCTCAATTAATAGGTAGGAAGATTCATGTCATTATAAACTCTCAATTATGCTAATCTAGTTATTTAATTTAGAAAGAAGTATAATTTAAAAAACAATATAATTTATAATATAAAATCTCCTGTTAATATATTTTTCAGATTTCCTTAACCAACCAAAATTCCAAAATCTTGATATATAAAAATCATGGATCCTAATATTTATAGCTTGAATCAAGATCAATATATCTTAAAATTTCATCATACCCGATCCGTTTATATACCTAATTGTGATTTACCTCTCGCTTTTATCTTGTACAACTTTTCCCCCTCTTTCTCGACATAGACTCGACCTACTCTTTCGGCTCAAACACGGTTTAGATTTATAAAAAGCAAACAAAATACAGCACTCCTTTGATTCGGTTGTCTAATTTTATATTGTCATAATTAATCACTAGGTTTTGTTTTTCTTAAATTCGATTAACATAAAATATCCACCGAATCGGCCTTTCTCTACTTTGACTCTATAACGAGTCTTGACTCTTGACGTATAAAATAATTGTCCACGAACGAATAAACAGAAAGTGACCATGTGTATATGTACTAGTTGTAATAATTTGACTAATGTTAAAAAGATATTTGTGTTTAAAACAAAGAGCCAAATTCAAAAATATTTTATATTTTGTTGGTGACCACAAGTTGAGAGATAAAGAAAGTGATGGGATCATGTGGGGTCAACGATCCCCAAACACCACCGAGAAGAGACCCTTGGCAACTTAGCAGCCATTCCCATAATATTTGTTCCCATCTAAATTATCCTTTTTTAATTAAAAGTTTAATTTGCCTTTTCTTGGTAAAAAAACACCAATTTAGAGAACAAAACAACCAAAAAAGTGAGACAAAGACAAGAATATTACTATGAGCTTCTCTTTCATGTCAAGTAACCAAATAATATAACAACAAACCATTTTTTGTTTTTTTTTTGCCAAACTTATCAAAGAAACAACAAATCATTGCATCAATTACACACAAACTCACTTCATTTTTTCCTTATTTTCAATCTCCCTCCCCCGACAACAAAAGATCTACATAAATTCATCTATATTTTATACATTCTCACAATTTCACCCCTCGAATCTTTCCAAATTTCCCCCCCAAAATGTCGAGTTTTCGGGCTGAATCGATCGATCCTCACAATATCGGTTTGTCCATCAGCTCGTTCTCGGCTGCGATCCTCCCTGAGCCACGGCCGGTTATCTTACCGAACGATCCAATGGATGACAGTCCCATGAAACTGCTGCTTTCTTCGCCGAGGTTGGTCGATTTTCTATGCTTCCTGAGTTTGGAGGAGCTAATGTCACCTGCCTCGCGATCAACAACGACTTCATCTTGGCTCTTGCTCTTGTCGTTGTTGTTCCGGGCGACGACTAACCGCGCGATGACGCTTCTACAGAACGGACAGACCGGTGGAGTCACGGTTGAAGTCGTCGGGTTCGGTTTGTTGTGGCAGCACAGTGCAAGCGTGCATTGTGCACACATTTGGTGTCCACAGTCTTTTACTTCGATCGTGCATGCTTGTTCAAAGCAAATACAGCAAACTTCCGTATCACTCACCTATAAGACACATTTTTACACAAAAGAGTTAAAATGCAAGCAAACAGTCGAAGCATTATGTCCGAGTGAGAGGGTGTAAATAGTACCTCGGACATGTTATCATCTGAGGCAGTGTCGGAGAAAGACGGTGATGGCAACGAGTAAGCAGTTCCCTTGAGGATGGTTTTCTCTCTCTCCCTGTTAGCATCCATTAGAGCCTGCTCCAGGAGAAGTTTCGCCTCGTCGTTAAGCTCGCTGATGAACTTTAACGGAGACGGCCAAACTAGAGGCTCTGCAGAGGACGGGTTAAGCAAAGCTCCACATGCTCCGTGCTTGTGTTTCATGGCAACCACATAGGGTATCCTCCTGGAAAAGAGATTTCAAGATTCATGTTAATCCTCTACAAGATGATAAACCAATCATAGATGCTGCACAAGATTAAGATGTGGCAATAGAGAACGGTTATATACCCAGAAGCGTCTCTCTGAAGACGATCAGCACCCCAAGCAAGCAATTTTCTGACGCAATCGATGGATCCGCTTCTTGCTGCCAAATGAAGAGGTGTGCTCCCTGGAGACCTGTTTCAAAACAAAGCTTGGAGGGATTAGTCTCCAATGGATTGAAACTTACTAACAAATTTGATTTCAATGAGGAAGATTTCGTTTACCCGTATACGCTAGTCGATGCGCAAACGAGAGAGCCACTGTCCAACAGAACATTCACACATTCAGGCCGTCTCTGCCGAGCAGCTAGATGCAACGGTGTTGCTCCCTTGTCATCTCTTATGTTCACAAATCTAGCGTATCCCCTGAAAAATCCAAAAGTGGAAACTTTTTCATTCAGGAGTTCGATCGAAAATGCACACAATGTTCAAGAAAACTAATCAAGATTAGGAAAGAAACTCACCAATGAACAGCAACGGGACTCGACTGAGCAGCGGAGAGAATGGCTTGAACACAATCAGCGTGTCCATAGTACGCTGCGTAATGCAAGCATGTTCTTCGATTGACAGAATCAAACATCAAAATCTGCAGATTTTCCAAGAAAGATCAACCAAAGATTCCAACCCAAATCCCGAATTTGATTGAAGAAAATGGAAGAAAACGTTTTTTGAGGCGTACATTAGCTCCAACTTCAGCGAGCTTCTTCACGCATGAGATCCTCCCATACATCGCAGCCAACATTAGCGGAGTCTACAACAAGAAGAACCACAGCGAGAGATCAGCTTAAAAGTTTCCAGAAATGTAATACAACCAGATCAATGCGAATCAGATGTTAATTAAACCTGCTTGTGACGATTCAACATATCTGGATTCGTAAATCGTTCCAACAACAACGACAAAATCTGCAAAAAAGGGGGAAAAAATAAGAAACATTAGGAATGCATCAGCAAAACCGAATCTAACAAAAGAAATTAAGAAATCGGAGCTCAAACGCAACGAATCTGAAACAGAACCCACCAGATTCCGGCGATATCCCGGAGAAAACAGCTAAAAACTAACCTCGATCTGGCCACTAGCAGCGGCGACATGGAGAACGGAGTGACGATCATAAGGAGTGGTCTGATGCAAAAGACTCGGATCCGCCGCCATCACACGCCGCACAGTAACGATATCGCCGCACTGCACGGAGGCGAATATCCCGTGCTCCGGTCTCGCTCCACAGCTCATGCTCTGCCCCATCTCAGCTACTCTAGACACGCAGGTAAGAGATATGACGATGAAAGATAAGTAGGATAGGAATCACGACACCGTCTGCCACCGGTGAGGCGCTCCGCCGTGAGAATTAAGCGCCACCGTGACGCAGAAATGGTGGTTGGCCCTCTTGGCTTTGGGAATTACAATGGGGAAGAAGAAGAGGGAAGTTTCACATTTATGTACACATTGATAGGGCCATTGAGATATTAATTTAAAATCTTTTTTTTTCTTTTCTGGAAAGTGAAAAAAAAAAAAAGAGAGAGAGAGAGACGGAGATAAAAGAGAGACGACTCTATTGGTGTGTTTGGGGATTGCCCGACGGGCAGCATTTTTTCATATGCCCGTGACAGTTTGGTTACAGTTACTCTGTGATTTCGGGCAGCTTGTCAGATATTTTTCTCTTCTATTTTTGTGTTATCTCTTCTTTTTTTTTTCCGAGCTTAATCATATTTTTTTGGATTTTGCCAAAGATCGATAATTTCACCTCATGAGACCGATCTGATTTTGGGAATTTTTTTTTAATAAATTATGGAAAAACATAGCATCCTGATTAACAGTGGGATTAATTTGCAATGTGACAAATATTTGGAATGAATTTCTGTTCAAATGGTAAATTATTTTTTATATAAAAAAACATTTACACAAGCAATTTACGAGGTTCTGTAATATACTTATTACTTGCTGTCTTCAAAATATTCACTAAAAATCACTTAAACAAGTTTTCACTAATTAGAATTACTCAACATAAAAACTCATTAATTTGACACCAACCAACTTCTAACATTCAACAAGATAAACACATCTCTAATTTAGATATCCAAAAACATATCTCTTAACATATGGGCTCCATCCTAATTCGACGGCCGATGTATTAAAATAGTTGATGTATTGACCTTGCAAATCATCACATAATTTTTTTCGTATTTTGTTTTCATTCACACAGTACCACAAATGTTTTCCCGATAGATCACACATTTTTAAATTGATGCAGCTCAAATACGCTTAAATTATACTAAAATTTGACGTTTTTTCGGGTTTCTTGGTTTTATGAAAGTACTGCTATTTCTGGATTTGGTTGAAGTTTATGTCTCTTAGCTTGGCGTTGGTGTCTTCTGGTTTTATGGAAATTTTGTGGGAGTGCTTCGTTTAAGCGGCTTAGTTGTAGTGTTTAGAAATCTTTTGTTTATCTCAGTATTTATTTCACTTATTGGATTAGAGTTTTTTTTGAATTTGTAGTTTTTTTTGTTTTTAGATTTTTGTTTTCCTTGTTCGGGCATTTGCTTCTTTCGTTTGGATTTTTTTATTACAATATTTATCCGTATTTATCGGTTTAAATATCTATTTTTATATCAAATTTTGTATATTTCTTCTTTTTAATATAATTACAGATTACCCAAAAAAAAAAACTTGTAAATTTATGGTCAATATACTAAAAGCCAACAAGCACCCCCCACATGAAATGTTTCTCGTCGGAGTCCAAGTGGCCGTTTGATGACTTTCCTTCCCGATGTAGACCTCAATATCAAGTATTCAAGTGCTTGTTTCACTTTTTTTTTTAAATACTTTTTTTACTTAAGAATAAAAAGAAACTAAATATTTAGCAAAAAGTATATTTTATGTTTCTTTTGTCAAGATTAATTATCAAAAAATATTTTATGTTAAATTTTGATTTAAAATGGTATTTCTTGTAAAAAGATTACTGTACATTAAAAGATATCGAATATGTTTTAGAATCTAATTGGTGAAAAATAATAATATAAAAGAGATGATAGCATAATTAGAGAAAGTCGACAAAACTAAATATATAATAGTAAATCATTTATATTATTTAGTCTATTTATAATTTATTAAAAAGATACATATTTTATCTTCTCAAAAATAAACATGATACTAACAAATAAATTAATAATACGACTATTTTTTCTTGTACCGCCAATGTTATTGGTGGTGTGATTTAGGTGGGATTTTTTTATAAAAACTGCGACTATATTGTAACTACTTTGCAATAAATCTTGAACCAACAAAAAAAAATTACGATAAATCTTATTAAATTTTTGTTGCAAATATCATGCAACTTTTGTTTTAACCAAAAAAAAGAAGAAGAAAATATCATTCAACTCTGTCAGCGATTTATGGACGACTAGATCTGTCATAAATATCGTGATGATGTTGCAGATATATTTCTTGTACTGCCTGTATTCGTCCTCGTACATATACAGTTTCTTGAAATATCCTTATTAAAATTAGTCAAGTCATCGTGGTTTTCTCTAGTCTATTTAAGATTTTGTTCGTGTCAAACAATCGATCTTGAGATTTAGATGACCTAAAAACATTTTTGATTTAAATACATACATAATTTTTAAAAAAAAATTTGCAGACCAAAAAATCTATAAATATTAACAGTAAAAAAATCAGAGACTAAAACAAATATCTTATTTGGCTCCTCTCAGAACCAGGCACTACAAACATGCAAAGTTAAATTGGCATATGGATTATCTATCAACATATTGTTCTCTATTCTTTCATCTTAAATAGAATTCAGAGATTGTAAAGTCGATATTCTGGGTGTTGATAGTAAAAAAAAAATAGTTTAAGATGGACGAAACACTAATCATCGCTTGGCAATGTTTGCATACATACAAACATTTTTTTTTGGACTAAATTTCGTGCATTATATTTAAAAGTAACAAAAGTTTATAATTGTTAGACAAGATTTTACAATTAAGCAAACATATATTTGAAACAAATATAAAAAAATAGTAAAAATTCAATTTTTAAAACTTGAGAATTGACTTAAATGAATATACCTGAAGATTATATACCACAATCACAAGAGAACAGAAACAGATCTTGAGAACAATCTCTAGAATCTCCTAACCTCGACCACCACGATCTCTATTTCGTCTCCCTTCTACTACCGTAGTCCATTAATTGCATACATACAAATATCTAACCAGATATGTGCGTGTATCTAATGTTCTCTATACTGTATTAATGACAACACGACGTTTCAATCAAACAAATTAGACACGTCTATTTGGATTATTGGCCCAAATGTTTTTTGATCTTAAAGTGGTTTATTTTTTTTTATAGTTGCGTAAACATAAAACCAAACGTTTCAATCGATATTATTTTCACTAAAACGGATAATGTCACCAAATTTTATAGCCGACACCTATTCTTCTGCGGTCGAAACTGTTTGCGTTTTCCAACTTAACCAAGTAAATTTTTTTTAAAACACTAAATAAATGTTCCATGATTTATTTTTTGATAAACTGATAAACATACTTCATGAACTGTATGATATGACTTTGTTGAATGCCCCCACTAAGCTATTCTCTGTCCTATCGAATTATTCACTAAAAAATGTATTCAAACAAAACAATAAATTTGTTTTTTTTTTTGGGGATCCAAAAACAATAAATTTGTTCACTAGGTACTTTCTACTCATATATACTCAAGAAAAAGAAAGAAAAAAGTTATTACACTTCAATCCAATCTACCAAAATTACTAAAAACTATTTGTATTAAAATTCTTAAGTACTAAAATATACGTGATTTTGTGTTTCTGTCAGGTTTCTCATTGATGGGTCCTTTTTTGTTTAGTGATTGGCGCGTTTTACTTAGATTAACCACCACGCATATATAATATCTTTTTATATAAAATATATATAATGTCTCTCATATTAATGAAGGGATATATTCTAAAATATATATATATATATATATATATATATATCTTTCATATTAATATAGTTGACCAAATAGTTATGGAATAGTCGTAAGTCGTAACAGCGTTTACTAAAAAAAGCGTGACGTGGTACGGGTAAGCAAGTCCTTAATCATGTCTCATTTTTGTATCCAGTTAATCACATAATTTCATTTTTATTTTTGTGTGTATTTTACTTTTCGTGTCATGCATAATACCATGGCGACATAACTTTTTGTGTGTCAGATTGGCATTTGTCATGAGGATCTTATTTCGTTTTGGGGTCCACCATTTTTTTTTTTTTTACGAATTACAAACGTAATTAATTGAAATATGGGCACGGAAATAAGATTCCATGTTTGGTACGTACACTCGGTCTTATGAAATTAATATATCCCATTCAGGATTTCTATATAACAAATAAGACATTAATGTTTTCTAATTTTTCCCTTTGTATAAATATTCAACCACCTTGACAAAAAATAAATAAATTCAACTACCATCAGATCCTTATTCAATTTCTTGATTTAGTATCTTAGTATGAATTTGTACTAAATCATTGATTATATTGATGAATCAATGTTATAATTAAATTCTTGTCTACTCTGACCCTTGCAAACTCTATCTGTTTCTGATGTTTTGGTATTCATTTATTAATGGTGATGCTTACTTCATATTTTGGTAATAATTGTAAATTTGAAATATAGTGGAGAATAATATGACTTCGAGTGATTAAAGGTGAAATAACTATTTCCACAGTCATTTGTCATTTGATTTATTTAATAATCATTTTTTATGATAAAAACAACATTCATCCACAACTCGCTCATAAACGCTTTTATGATTTAACTATTCGTATGCATTTTTAGCAAAAAAAAAAAAAATTTCCACAGTCATTTGTCATTTGATTTATTTAATAATCATTTTTTATGATAAAAACAACATTCATCCACAACTCGCTCATAAACGCTTTTATGATTTAACTATTCGTATGCATTTTTAGCAAAAAAAAAAAAAATATTCGTATGCATTTTGATCAAAAATAAATAATGATTAGCAAAAAAAAAAAAAATGATACCCATAGAAACGTCTTGTCAATAGCTAAGTATCTTAAATTTGTGTTGAAGCTAATAAAGAAGTGTGACTCATATACCTCAACCTTTTGTTTTTGCATGTTTTGATTTTATTCTCATCTGTTAATTATTTGTTAGGTAAACGAATAATCCTACAAAAAATCTAATACAAATCGGAGATGTATGGTTTTGTGGAAAATATTAAAATAATCGGAGAAGATAAAAATTAAGTAAAAAGAAAGCGTACGGTAGATGGAGTTGTTGATAATAACAAAGGGGCAGAAATTTTTGGACTCAACTTTATGAAATATGTAAATCGAGACAAATCCGAATAATAAATAATTGATCGGCACGCGAGCTTTGTCAGACTCGACAATATTTTTTCTCTTCTTTTTATTTTCACCGACATTTTTCTTACTTCCATGTCTCTCGTTTATTTATCTTCCTTCGATTTTTTTTTTCCTTTTCTATTTACTCTTTTCTCACACTTTCATGATTTCATTTTCACTCATTTGCTACATATATACATTCACATTTGTACAGTTCTTTTTTTTTATAACCCAGAGGATCCGACTAAGCACAGACCACCAACCGGACACTAATTTACAAGGTCATGCGGGTCCTGTGTAGTGCGGAACGCCAGCCTAACGGCGGGTCCCGCGGGAATTCTGGAGGCCTAGAGAGACCATTTGAATGCCCCGGTGGCCAAATGGATTAAATGTTGCAATTCCGCTTTTGTGGGGAATCGATCTCTGGCCTAGACCAGCATGACCGACTCTCACCCCAGAAGGAACCACCCTACTACCACCACTTGATTACATTTGTACAGTTGTATTGGCTAAACAAGTGGAATGACCTAATTTTGTCTGAAAAAGTTATAATTAAACAATCTCATGAGTCATGATATTGCAAGGAATTTCACACAAAAAATAATATCCTCTTACCAAGTTTTATTAATATGTAAACATCTCGAGGATGGTGGATTCACAAGGTCAGCGAATAATCGTCCTTCTAAGTTCTAATAAAGCTTATATATACTATTTGATTCCAACATTGAAGAAATCAAAGTATGAAGTGGGTTTGTTTTATGAAAAAATTACAGTAGACTGAAATGTACTGTAGTGATTACAATTTAATTTAGATAGATTTCTAGTTATATATATATATATCATATCGCATAAACAAACAAATAAATTAACCCAAGAGGATTCTTTACGTCGGTGCAAAGTAATTAACTAGGAGTACCAGTTTTTGGCGCTTCCATTATATTTTAAAACATATTCTGATAATATTATCGATTTATTAGCCTATCAAGTGAAAATAAAAAGTTAATATATGAAATATAAGAATTTTCAATTTACCGGGATCTGAAGTTAAGTATATAGAAACAAACATCAATTTATATTAGTTTCGTTGCAAAAATTGTTTGGTGGATCTAAATGTCGCCTGTGGCAAATTTTTTGATTAAAACAACTTACCGAACAACAAAAACAGATTCGCATATTATAAGTCTTTGAGATTAGCAAATCAGTAACAAATCACAATTACTAATCAGAAAACATATTTAATCAAGACTAGATTTTTGTTATTGTATACTTGTATATATACTACTACATCAGTTGCACAAAAAGAATAATATATACTACTACATCATCGTTCAACAGAAGAGCTTACATTATAAAATTGACAGTTTTTCACAACGAACATACATGGACAATCTAAACTACAACATAATAATCGACAATTCAACTTACGATATATTGGAATTTCCGAAAAGTAGTACTCTCAATATATGTTAAAAAATTGTATTATCTGAAAAGTTTATTAGATACTTAGTATAGACAACAAAAATACTAATGGTCAATCACTAGACCATATACGTTTGTAACTCATATTTTATATACACAGAAACAAAACACAGCAACTCATATTTTATAACCTGAATTTTAAGCAAATGATATTTGTCTAATGATTTTGTTCTACTGGTTAAAGTTAACCATTTAATACTGAAAGCAGATTTTCATTAATAGCAATAAAAAAACAGACCATACTCTCTAATCAAATATTAATATACAGTTTAATCGTTTTGTTGCGTTTGATTGGTTGAAATTAGGAATTAACTTTCATAAATTACACATTTCATCAGTGATAATATATACTAATTAAGACAAGTGTCCCACTAAATAAATCCCACCATAACATATTTTGGCACATGATTTTTTTTTTTTTTTTAAAATAAACCTGTAATAAAATCCAGTAAATAACGTTGATTATATTTGAACACTGCATTTATAATTTTTCGTAAATTATTAGAATTTCAGATTCTAGTTGACAATTTCCTAAAATCAGAAAGTATTAATGTTTCTTTTCACACAACATTCATTTTCTTTACGTAAAGAACTAGCTCATCCAATCCGTTGAGTAGCAGATAAATTCTTAGCTTGTTAGCACAAGCAAGATAGTATCAGAGAATCCTATCACTTAAATATTCTATAACTTGTACGGCTTAATAACATATGACATATATTATAAATTTATAAACGTTAAATACAGAGACATATGATTCCATAAGATTCCTCCAAATACTATTAAGAATCTGTTTGATAAATTCAGTGTGGATGAATGTATCTAAATGAAAATATCAAAATAATTAAATTTGATGATAATGATACACTTAAATATCTGCCATATATAACTTTGCAAATATCTAATAGACTTTATTTAAGAAATATCGGAATTGAACACGTATGATGAATTTTCAAATAAGACCTCTCGAAAATGCTTTTCTAAAATATAGATACAGTCTCCACCTAATATGAATAAATGGTGGTCAGAAATAAAGAAAAGTCGTGTTTGTCCAATAGGAAACCAGATTAAGATGTTATTAAGATAGCTAATTATATTTTTAATTGGTAAGTAGCTTTCATGGGGTTTGCTTATACGCAAATTAGGTGGCTGAAAATGGTCTTTAGATGGAGATGAGAAGAATACAAAATTAGCTGACTTTTCGACTAAGATTCTGATTAGTAATTTAATCTATCTACTAACCCCTTAACCGTTAAAAAACTGCTTGTATTGTGAGGGTATTGGCGAATAGATCAAAAGGGCCATATTTCAAACAAATACTGTGCTAAGCCCACAAGGCCATCATATAGCTTGGGCTGTTTCCTACAGCCAAAAATTTTAACTAGCGGTGAGCGAACCAAGTATTAATTCTATTTTCTTGGTTTTAAATTGGGTTTATCTTTATTCGGCTTATCGTTGTGGTTTAGTAATTTAAAGGCTTAATTTTTTTTTTTTTAATATTGATACAAATTATAAAAACAACTACCAATATAATTTTATATGGACAATGCTATCTGTTTTACAAAGAATCACAACCACGATTTAACTGATTCAATGGTACTACGCTGAATGCATTAATTTACAAAAATCATAGTGTATTTGGAAATTGAATCCTAAACCTGTAAAATCATTAATAAACCATATTTCAACAATTAAATTAAGGGGTTTTCACAAAGTTTAACAAAAGTAATATGATAGAAAAAATCCCTAAAATTCACAAAACAAAACAAAATAATTTCATGTTTGCATATTCTTATTCGTTATAATCGATAGCGGATTCATAAATAATTTTCTCAGAAAACAAAAATATTTAATTAAAACATTATCAAATATTATAACCGATAGCGGATTTTCACAAATTTAACGTTTAAGATTTGAAAAGAGATAGAAAAAAATCTCTAAAACTTCACAAAATAAAACAAAATAATTTCATGTTCACATATTCTGATTCGTTACAACCGATAGCGGATTTAAAAATAATTTTATCCAGAAACATTTTTTTATTAAAACATTATCAAATATTAAAAATATAATTTCAGTTTAAAATATAAATAAAATGAAAAATTTACAAATGCATATTTTAACATTGTTTTTGATTTTTTAGTTTACCCAAAAATTAATAACGTAACGACAAAACTTTATAAGAAAACCAAATTTTGTCTTTAATTTGTTGTACTTTGATTAGTTAGTTATCACATTTATCAATCAAGCGTATAAAAGAAAACGTATAACCAAAATATTAGTATTATTTTTCGGTGAAAATATAACCACAATTATTACCAATCAAAATTAAATGCTATTAAAAAGAAAATTTCATTACTAATCAAATCCCAAATCTTTGAAAATAGAAGACAAGTTTTGGGTGCTGTCAAAAAAAACAAAAGAAAGACAAGTTTTGGGCCTTTTGGCCGCACAAACCAGACCCGACCCAACTCGACCCGGAAGCCGAGCCGAGCCGAGCTGATTTCACCTAGATACGTTTCATTTGTAATCTCATGATGAGAGGTCTCTCTCTCTCTCTCCCTAAACTCTACATCGTCTTTCTCTCACTAGAAGTCCATGGAGACGACGACTCCATCTTCTTCCTCTCCTCAGTTTACTTTTCATGCTTGAGTCCAACCTCGTGACCAATAATCGTTTCCTCTGCGTGTAAAAAAAAGGGTTCCTTACATAAAAAAAAAAATGGCGAAATCAGAGAAAGACGAGTTAGCACAGACCTTGATCGAATCAGTGAAAGAGATCGCTTCGATCTCAGATTACCGTACACCGATGAAGAAACACTGCGTCAATCTCTCCCGGCGGCTGAAGCTTCTTCTTCCAATGCTGGAAGAGATCAGAGACTGTAACGAGTCTGTCCCTGAAGAATTGGTGAAGGCTTTGTCATCTCTCAAGGAATCGCTTTCTCACGCTAAGGATTTGCTTACTTTTGTGAGCCAAGTTAGCAAAATTTACCTGGTGTGTGAGTATTTTCGATCTCCCTGTTTTGATTTTGATTTCTCTTATTTTTCTTGCAATTGGGATCTGTTTTGGGTTTTGCGATACTGATTGCAATAGAGAACGATCGCTCGTTGTATAATCGAAATCGAATTCTGAAAATCAAAATCAAAATTGAAATTGAAATCGAAATCGAATTCTGAAAATCAAAATCAAAATTGAAATTGAAATTGAAATCTCTCAAAGCAGCTTTATCGTGTTTAGGGATTCCAATTGAAGAGTATCTTTTGTCCTTTGTTAAGAATTTTGATTGCGTCCATTTTTGGTTTACCAATTGGTTCTGGTTAGTGTTGGATACTATAATTAGTATATAATTTTGGAGATTTTAACTATTTTAAGTTCTTGAGGCCATTGTCGGGAATAGAGAAGCAAATATGTTTTATTGGGAATGTTTGTTTACTGATTCTTCAGTAATCTTTTTTTTAAAGTTTATTTGGTTCTATTTTTTTGTATTGTCATTGAATCTTTTGCCTTTTAGGTGTTGGAGAGAGACCAAGTCATGCTTAGATTCCAGAAAGTGACAGCTCTATTAGAACAAGCTTTGGGTGAGATTCCTTATGAAAATCTTGAAATCTCAGATGAACTTCAAGAACAGGTACTGAGAGACATTCTCCTCTCTTGCTCTGATTTGGTCTTTTTACATTTTCTTGTTCTTGAGCAAGTTTCTGTTTCACTTGTTTTTTTAGGTTGAGCTTGTTCTAGTCCAGTTAAGAAGAGCAATAAGAAAAGGCGGAGATACGTTTGATGATGATGAGTTATATAAGGATCTTCGATCTCTTTACGGTACTGTGACAGACCCTGAGATCCTCAGGAGAGTAGCTGAGAAGCTTCAGCTGATGACCATAACAGACCTTACGCAAGAGTCGTTGGCTATACTTGAGATGGTTAGTTCCAGTGGCGGAGATCCCGGCGAAAGCTTTGAGAAGATGATGATGCTTCTCAAGAAGATCAAGGACTTTGCGCTAACCGATAACCCTAACTTGGATCATGCTCCTCCCATGAGACAAAAATCTCCACTTTCCAATCGGATCATCCCGATTCCGCCTGAAGACTTCCGTTGTCCGATTTCGCTTGAATTGATGAATGATCCGGTTATTGTCTCTTCAGGGCAGGTAATATCGTAAAAGCGTCATCTCCGTTTTCGTTTTCTTTATAAAGTAGTTTCTAGTTTTGTTGATGGTCTCTTCTGAATCTTTTTATAGACATATGACCGTGACTGCATCAAGAAGTGGCTCGAAGGAGGACACTCGACGTGTCCAAAGACACAAGAAACGCTTACAAGCGACACCGTCACACCGAACTACGCTCTAAGAAGCCTTATAGACCAATGGTGTGAATCAAACGGCGTCGAACCTCCAAAACGTCTCAGCGATTCTCAGCGGAGTAGTAAAGCCTCATCCTCTTCCTCTTCCTCGCCTCCTTCTGAAGAACCGAACAGGATCCAAGAACTCATACAGAAGCTAACTTCGCGAAGCGCTGAAGAACAAAGATCCGCTGCAGGAGAAATCCGCCATCTAGCGAGACAGAACAACCAAAACCGAGTCGCGATTGCTGCGTCGGGGGCGATCCCTCTTCTGGTGAGTCTCCTTACTTCATCCGATGACTCCAGGACTCAAGAACACGCCGTGACATCGATGCTTAACCTCTCGATACTCCAAGAGAACAAAGAGAGGATTGCCTCTACGTTCCGAGCGATTCCTGGTATCGTTCATGTGCTCAAGAAAGGTAGCATGGAAGCTAGAGAGAACGCGGCAGCTACGCTTTTCAGCCTCTCGGTTATATTTGAGAACAAAGTGTTGATCGGCGCGGCGGGATCGCTCCCGCCTCTTGTGACCTTGCTGAGCGAAGGATCACGGAGAGGCAAGAAAGACGCGGCGGCTGCTCTGTTCAACCTCTGCATATTTGAAGGGAACAAAGCTCAAGCCGCGAGAGACGGTTTGGTTCCCGTGCTAATGCGGTTGCTAACAGAACCCGGAAGCAGAATGGTTGATGAGGCACTCGCTATATTGGCTATACTATCAAGCAACGCGGAAGGGAAAAGGGTGGTTGGAGCGGCTGATGCGGTTCCGGTTATGGTAGATTTTGTTAGAAGCGGGTCGTCGCGGAACAAAGAAAACGCGGCGGCGGTATTAGTGCACTTGTGTTCATGGGATCAGAAGCATTTGATTGAAGCTGAGAAATTAGGGATTATGAGTTTTTTAATAGAAATGGCTGAGAATGGTAGTGACAGAGGGAAACGCAAAGCGGCACAGTTGCTTGACCGCTTTAGCCGTTTTAATGACCAGCAGAAACAGTCCGGTTTTGGTATTGAAGATCAAATGTCTCTGATCTGAGTTTAGGAGTTTTGGGGTTTTGCTTTTACAGTTTTTATATATTTTTAATCAAACTCACACCAGAAGGACAAGATTTTGAAACCTGTACAATGGAATTAAAAAACAAATCACTTTGATCTCAAAGCTCGCATTTATTCGGATCTTAATTAAAACAAACTCTTTTTGTTTCAACTTTACATTCTTTCTCCAAGGAAATAAAACGAAAGCACCAAGAACCTTACATGTCGAAGCTTTGATCATTTATAACATCCCACCATCCTCGTTTAGCCAATGTATCGAACAATTCCAAAGCGAATTCCTTTGAGTTCATCCCTGAATTTTTTGTTTTTTAAAAGTTCATTTTGATTCAAAACAGTAAAATCTATTAACAATGATTTAACTCAAAATCATTTAGCAATTAATTGACAATAAGTAAAATAGAATCGTGTTTAAAAACTACGGTTTCCAACTCAAAACCAAATAAAATAGCTTACATATATTTTATATTCGAAGTTGGAATCCATATCTTTAGGATTCTAACAAAATTCTCCCTTATTTTCTGTTAGGAATATTTAACATCGAAATTAAAGATAGTATATTGAGTGACAAATAAAAGACACTAGGTGATCGGCCCGCACCCTGTGCGAACTATAAAATATTTTATATGTATATATATGTTTAATATTGTTTATTGATTTATCAGTGTTTGCATACAATGAATTATGGTGTAAGTAATGATGTTGTATAAAAATTTGATGGTGAAAAATAACTAAAGATCAAGTGTAAATCGTAAAAGATTTCAATACAAAATGATGATAGAAAATGTAAGATAAAAAACATAAAGGTGATAACATTATAGTAACCGAAAAAGATAATGAAATATAAAATAAATTATTATAAAGTATATGAAAAGCTTTTTCGGTTATATAAAATACATCTTGCTTAATTTGTATGCTTTTCATATACTTTATAACAATATATTTTATATTTCATTATCTTTTTCGGTTACTATAATGTTATCACCTTTATATTTTTTATCTTACATTTTCTATCATCAATTTGTATTGAAATCTTTTAAGATTTACACTTGATCTTTAGTTCAAGTATATGTTGTGTGGGTTTGATAATAATCTTCTCAATGAAGGTGTTTATATATAGAGAAAGTGTTAAGAAAATTACCATCAAATGCGAGCACCTGAAACACACAGAGAAATTCCATCATTTGCCAACAGTTCATTACATTCCAAGGTTTATGATCAATGTTCAATCTTGATTCGGATCTTGGAATCAAAACAAGAAATCAGATTTTTACTAATAACCTGGTCTCTTCTCTGCTTCTCTTTTGCTGCTCAATATCACCAAAGCTAAACCCATTGCCTTGGCTAATGTCTTGCTGACGATACCGACCGTATAATAGCATAAGAAAATTATTTTACCTAACCCCCACTCATTTACCTTTTCCACCATATCGAATCTTTCTAAATTTAACTAAAACTTTCAGCATTTGCGTTTTTCTTGTTGCTTCAGTACCACTCAATTAACTAATGTGGTACACAAACACATGAGGGTAAATCAATTGTACAGAGTTGCAGACCAAATTGAGATCATCTGCCTAATGTATGAATTAATTCCAACTAAGCAAAAGTATTTTACCTCTAATTGACTCTCATTTATTACATTTAAATTTAAATTACTAATGAATATTATGAAACATATATTAATAAATGATCAACTCAAGTACGTAACTTACACAAACTGAAATGGTGTTCTTAATTTGATCGCTGCAGGAATATATAAATGGTGTACCAATTTGAGTTGATCATTTATTGTAGTTGAACAAGTTTATAGTTGAACCCTTTTTTTTTTTTTCCATTCTACGTATCTCACTTTAGACCGTGGAAGTAAACAATAAATAAGGTTAAAAACAAAAAAAAGTATACAATAAATTGTGCACACATAGTTAATTAGATTCTTCTTTACATCACATGTTTCTAGTTGGTTGTACCCTTTGGAAATCTCAAACTTTAAACGTAATCCGGTCCTATTGAGAGATTCCAATCCCGCTATTTTAGCCGAGAATGGTCCTCACGCGTTAAATCGTTTTAAAATATATAATAAGTAGTAAAACGAACTTATTATATAAGCTTTTATTGGCAAAAATTATTTTATTAAAATCGAATCGAAACTCGAAGCTTTATGACAATACAATCAACGTTTAAACTTAAAAATAGAAATAATTGAAATATCTTTTAAAAACTTTAAATAAAAATGAAACATCATTTTCGATCCCGAAAATAGCACCGATTCGACTTTAACTCAAGTCACTCACCTGAAAAGGGGAAAGAGGGGTGAGTAACAAGTTACTCAGTGAAACGATCATACCTGCCTACTTGATCTATACGAAGCATTAATCATAACCGCATATGCATATCCTCAACCTAACTATTAGACAAACATCAATCAATATGCAAACATAAGTTCAGAGAAATCCTAACAAACAAGTTTTCACTCACAAGAACGTCACACTTTTAAATCTGGTGACTCGTCTGCCACAATCTCACAGGCCCGTCAGCCCCTGTATTGGCTACACTTCCTCTGTGTGCAGTCCAACCATGGTCTCACTTCACGCAACGTCCTTCGTGATGACCAGCAAACAATCCGTACATAGGACGAAATCAATCATGCGCTCTAGTGCGCCTATTCTAACACCAATCAACAATTCAAGCATCCGTTCTCAAACATCATTCATATTCGTTTTAATTAACAATCAATCTCTAATATCTAGGTTCAGCACATACATACTTAGCTAAGCCTCACACCACTTATAGATCACAAGTCCCGCCTCACCTTTGTTTTTCAGACAGGTTGACACGCAAAGAGGAAACGGCGATAACTCTTTGGATACAACTTAGAAACACAATCGGAAGGATGATCTGGAAAGGTGACAGAAAGAGATTTCCAACAGTATATAGATCCGCTCCTTAAGCTCTCTGGATCGTCGGGAAAATGACTCACAACTTCTTCTACGAAACTGGGAAAACTCAGAATTCTGAATTTGACAGAATGATCCGCTCGAATTGAAATGACCAAAACTAACTGAATATACCTTCTTAAAGAACGATTAAAGCGTCTCTGGAAAGCTAGGAGAATCCTCTTTCCAACAACACCAAGATCCCAATCTGGTTCGTTCTTAGTCGACGGCAAACGGGCTCGAAAGTCGACTGCTCGGAGGTTCGGTCTACAAAAATATGTTTCGGGACAACGCACGTAACTCTCAGTATACAACTCTAAATGACGAACCGTTTTCGGCTAGANTGGTTTTTTCGTCGACCCAGCCGCTTTTGTCCGGTTTAGGAGCGGTTATGAACGATTGATTGATTAGGAAGATGAATGTGTTGTTTCGGACATGTAGCCTCCCTTGGTGTGACTATAATGGCGGAAGTTCGATTCTCTCGCGTGTGAAAAACGTCAAAACGTATAAATTCGATCGAATGTCCAACATTAAAAACCAGCTTCCGGTGGTTGCGATATACCGGTTAGTAGAGATGTCATTACCAAGATTGCTCAATTTTTATAATTTGGGTAATTGGCATGAACCACCACCCTTTGATTCAGAAAAAAAAAGCCCGATATAAATTTTAACAAGAGTAAATTTAATTCAAAGCATCTCCACATTTGGTGAGATACTCTCAATGGGATGCTCTTATAGATATAGCATTTGACCTAAGCGTGATAGGCAAGGCACAAGTCAACTAGCTTCCTTAACAATCTATTGATCACAGCCGTTGATACTCTAGCGGATGATTTCTCGGCCAAGAGTTGGTTCGGGAAGGATAACAGCAGCCGGTTCTACAGTTTCTAGCTGGTGTAACCGCTATTAATATAAGCGTCTTTGCGATTGTGGGAAAGAGATGTCGCGTGCAGTGTCGATAGAAGCAGAGAGATGCTTACTTAATATGCATGTTGAGATGCTTGGTGAAATCTTCAAAGCTTTGGGCAGCAATATGGCATACTGAGCAAGACCAGGGAGATTCACCCGTTTCGCTGCACTTGTTCTGAAGAACATGTCTTGTTGTCTTATCTGCAGACCCTGAATCCATTTCAGCTGTGGGGAAAAAAAATAACACTTGTGTCAGAAAATTTCAATTTCAAGATCTACACTGTGTCTGTGTGTGTGAGAGAGAGAGGACAAAAACCTTCCAGTAAGGTTTTCCAGAGCCACTCTTTTTTAATATCACGGAAAAAGCTTTTCCAGAGCCAGTCTGGAGCCGGATCTCGTTGAGGATATGCCAGAAGAATTCTGTATAACCCAACGCTAAGCCGGTGAAGTGCAGGAGCTAAGCATTCCAGTTGACAAGGACCGGATATGAGCATTATAGTAGCCAAAGGTGGATTACAACGGGTCCAATCAAACAAATCCGCTTCAATTGCTGTTTCATAAAAGGAAATCAGCGTCGCTGAATCTAAAACCATAATTTATTTAAATCTTATTATTAAAAAAAAAACACATATATTTGTACTAAAAAGTTAAAAGAGATGAAAGAAGATTAACCGTGGGTATGTTTAAGAGCGATTCCAGTGGAAGAGAGCTCTCGCAGGACGTTGACACCAGGTGTCCGTGTTAGGTCGCCAATGGCAGTGATGGTCAAAGAACCAGAGCAGCCAGAATTCTTCAACGCAGATTCTATTCTCGGACCGACCAGACGAGGATCATACCCATCGGGAATCGGACAGCTGTTGATGTGCCATAACACCAGCGTTGTCTTCTCCTTATTCTTATACTGAGTCACTTCGTCGTGCATCATCTTCTTGTCCTCTTTATCGCGCTCTTCCTTCAATGTTTTGGCATCAACCAAAGTCAGTGCTATCCAAAATCGTGCTATCAATTGTAAATACTAAATTCAAAATATTAAAAAAAAAAAAAACACAAAAAACTTGCCCTTGCTAGACGCATCATCTTCATCATATCCGTACGCTTTCGAATGTCATCATTGTACAGCAAATCCCACTCCTGCTTGACAAGCAAACGCACATTTAGGTATATTCTTTGAAAGGGAAACTAATTGTCATTTAGGTAACAACATGTGAAAGGGGTCTATAGTTGAACGCAATTGTAAATATTCCAAAAACTCAAAAAAAAATCTCAAGGTGAGATATTAAAGCTTGCCTTGATGGTATCAGGATCATTGTTTGGAGGCTCAGGCTTACATTCAAAACGATCCACATTATTGCGAGTAGCCTGGCGGTCCCACTCCTGCTTATTCCAGTGGAAATCAGACAATGACAAATGTACTGATACAATAATATTTAGAAGCAAAGAGAGAGAGAGAGAGAGAGAGAGAGAGAGAGAGAGAGAGAGAGAGAGAGATGCTTACATAATATGCATGTTTTAAACTCTTGAGATGCGTGGTGAGATCTTCAATGCTTTGGGCAGCAAAAGGGCATACTGAGCAATACCAGGGAGATTCATAAGTTTCAGGGCAAAGGTCAGGAAGAACAAGTCTTGTTGTCTCCTGTTTATTATCCGACGAGTCCATATAACCTGTGGAAAAAAACAACACTTGTGTGAGAAACAGCAGCTTTGGATCTAGACTGTGCGTGAGAGAGAGGACAAACACCTTCCAGTAAGCTTTTCCAGAGCCACTCTTTTTAAATATCACAAAAAAAGATTTTCCAGAGCCAGTCTGGAGCAGGATCTAGTTGAGGATATGCCAGAAGAATTCTGTATCCCACTAACTCTAGGACGGTAAATGTAGTAACTAATGGTTCCAGTAGACAAGGACCGGATATGAGCATTATAGTACCAGGAGGTGTACATCTATTGGACATCCGAAACAAACCCGTTTGAATGTCCGATGGAGTGTCTGTTTTCATAAAAGGAGAGCAACGTCGCTGAATGTAAAAATCAATTACTTGCATTACAATTATCGAAAGAGAGATGAAAGAAGAAGACTAACCGCGGGAATGTTCAATAGCGATTCCAGTGGAAGCAAGCTCTCGCAGGACCTTGTCACCACCAGGTGTCTTTCTTAGGTCGCCAATTGCAGTGATGGCGAGAGGACCAGAGTAGCCTGATTTCTTCAACGCCGATTCTATTCTCGGACCGACCAGGCGAGGATCATAACCATCGGGAATCGGACAACTGTTGATGTGCCACAACACCGACGTTTTCTCCTCTGAGAGACAGAGGGACTGCCGCTGCACCGCCTTCATCTCGTATTTATTTACTATTCTTCTTCAAGCTTTAAAGAAAAAACAATCAGATTCAAAATCGCAGTTAGTTAGGCCTTTAATCTAGAACGTAACTCTTCTCCAATCAAACAATTAAACAAACATCACATAAGCATTCGGAGGAGACGGTTAAATCAAAAACACCGACCATTAGGTTTAGGTCGAATCTCTTCTGACTTGTGGTTGGTTTTTAATACGGGACGATTCGCGTGGCCCATTAGTCACGGACCGACAATTTTATAACTATCAATCGGGCTGGCCCGGCCCAAAACACACTCACAAATTATATTTGAAAAATGCCGGAAAAGGGTCTATAAAAAAAAAAAACTAGTTGCACAAGTCTCACGTGATTTCAAATTAATGGTGTGTCTTAATAAATGGATTATTTATTTTCTCTACTTAATTTATTTGGTGGTTAAGTAACACAACCAATAAATAATTGTATGATTAAGTGAGATACGATTATTATTTCCAGATTACTTCCAAAAAATAAATTTCAGTGAACCCCTTAGGAATTTTGTAAAGTAGATAATCAAAGCAAATACAAATCAGTTTTTTCAAGAGTTGTTTGAGATTGAGCAAGACAAGTTTCAGGAGAAAAAGAAGAAGAAGAAGAAGACAAGTTTTAGAAGGTTCAAGTCAGCAACATTCAATCATTTATTGGGACAAACTTTTCTATTGATCTAGAGTTGTAGCTTCGGTTGATCGCTTGAAAGTTTCCTTACCATAGTGATTAGCTGCCACTAAGCCTAGTCACCACAGCCAATGATCTTCATATTTAATAAAGGAGCTCAAAACTCCAAACAAAATTTATTATTTTGATCGTGATTGGACAAGATTGAAATACTTAAGTTTAAATTTGGATGGTAACACAACAACAACACTAGCAAATATTATTAAGTTACATGTCATATATAGTCTATAAAATTCTTGCGATCAGCCTGAAACTAGAAAATAGAAACTTGTAAATAACATCTAGTCAAAATCTTGAGATATGGCTGAATATAATGATATAAGCGTGGTCATGGAAAATTAAAAAGACTACCATAAGGCCAGCTAATTTATCAATGACGGATAAGTTATTGGCTTTTCGCTTTTATCATTATCCAAAGTTTTCTTGGCGACGCATTTTTTATTATATAAAGTTGGATGCGTCAAAGTTGCTAATTCACTTGATCGCAACACATGACAAGTTAATCGATAAGATTTTGACACGTGTTTTGATTAAAATCTTATTATAAAAAAAATACTAATTCTAAAAGAAAAAAGAAATATTATTATTTTAAAAAGAAAAATAAATAAAATAAAAGATAGGATCAAAAATACATATATCAATTAAGAAAAGGAAAATCAAAACAAAAGTAAAGAAAATATTTCAATTTTACTAAAAGAAAAAATAAACGCCAAAGTTAGTAATTAATATGATCGTGACACGTGTCAAATTTATCAATAAGATTTCGACACATGTCAAGTTTATCGCTTAGAATTTAATACATGTCTCGGTTCAAGTTTATCGCTTTAAATTTTGATACGATTTATTGCAAATTGTTTTCAACAGTACGTACAAAATTTGTTCAGGAGATGTAGTATCAATAAATTTGGAAGATGAGCCAAACAACATTTATGAACATAAAGTTGTGATTAATAATCTCAATTATCGAAAAGAATAGATGTCAATAGCATATTCGACTATTTAGATAAAAATGATATATGCTCGCAAGTTCAGAGTTTATAAAAAACTATGAAAGGGAGCAACAACTCATCAGGAGAGCCTAATCAGAGGAACCACAGTAGCAACCAAAAGCGAGTGCACATACTTAGCTTGTCTTAAGTTAAAATCGTTCACAAATCATTGTTGTTCTCGTCCACGCAAGCTTTCCTTTTTCCAATCATCAGAGGTGAAGCCTTTATTGCTTTTTGAGCGGAGTTTAACTCTTTAAACTCAACAAAAGCAAAATGATCACCAGGCTACAAGTCATACAGCAAAAACTATCAGTGTTCTTTATCACCAGAAAAGGGATTCAAATTTGTTAGTGGAGAGGTTGACTTACCCTTTGGATAACAATTTGGATCCCACCATTGGCAATCGCTCTAAATCGGTTGAATACATTGTCAAGCATGCCAATGGTGGCATAAAACTCAAGATATTTCACAAAGTTGCTAATTCACTTGATCGCGACACATGGCAAGTTAACCGATAAGATTTTGACACGAGTTTTGATTAAAATCTTATTATAAAAAAAAATACTAATCGTAAAAAAAAAAACTATTATTTTAAAAAGAAAAATAAATAAAAGATAAGATAAGATCAAAAAGACAAATATCAATTAAGAAAAGGAAAATCAAAACAAAAGTAAACAAGATATTTCAATTTTACTAAAAAGAAAAAATAAACGTCAAAGTTAGTAATTAATATGATCGTGACACGTGGCAAATTAATCAATAAGATTTTGACACATGTCAAGTTTATCGCTTAGAATTTGATACATGTCTCGGTTCAAGTTTACCGCTTTAAATTTTGATACGATTTATTGCAAATTGTTTTCAACAGTACGTACAAAATTTGTTCAGAAGATGTAGTATCAATAAATTTGGAAGATGAGCCAAACAACATTTATGAACATAAAGTTGTGATTAATAATCTCAATTATCGAAAAAGAATAGATGTAAATAGCATATTCGACTACTTAGATAAAAATGATATATGCTCGTAAGTTCAGAGTTTATAAAAAACTATGAAAGGGAGCAACAGCTCATTAGTAGAGCCTATTCAGAGGAACCACAGTAGCAACCAAAAGCGAGTGCATACTTAGCTTGTCTTAGGTTAAAACTAATTCATGTGGTAGGTCCACATCAGAATCAAGGATACAATTCGAGTCTGAATCATGAAGAGGAGGATCCATCGAGAAGAGACTAAACCGGTGGCGAAAAGAAGGGCAAGTCACCGAGCAGCAACGACGGCTCACGGAGGTGGAGCCGCCGAGGGGAAGACGGGAATGGAGATTATGTTTTTCTAAGAAAACGGGTCAGGGAGGTTTTTTTTTGTTATTATTGAAGTTGTCAGTTCTCACATAACATGTATTGATTTGAAAATAATCCATCTACATTCCGTACACTTATGAAAATAATACACTGACTGTTGTTACCAAATTCCACACTTATGAGATTTTGTAACGAAGAAACTATAGTGAAATTAAGGCATAGATTACCCATTCACTTAAAAGCACATCTACATTTTAATACGTGTTACGCTCAGATCTGTATTAATAGTTTAGCTTAATTTTGTTTTTAGCTTATACCTTTGAAATTATCAAAACCATAATAGATTTATAAAAAAATTCTTTTTATATAAAATAATTTAAAATACAAAGTATAGTTTTCTCCAATTATTTGTTTATAAAATTATAAATATTATTAAGTAAAATAATGGTAATGACACTTATCGAATTATCCAACTTTGACATACACAAACATTTGATTTAGAGAAGGGTTTCCTTACTAAGATCTTGGTGTTTTTTGTTTTGTTTTCCTTGAGTTTTAGCTTATATCTCTATTGAGTTTATCATTGTGATCTGTTTTATTTGTCGTATACTATTTGATAATTTTTGTTTTTAAACATGTAAGATGGTGTGGAGCCTTCGCATCATTTTCCACTATTTTTATCTTTTGGGTGCTTTCTCCATGTTTTGATTTAAATATTTTATATTGATATACCAATTTGTGTTTGATTCATAACTATATCATATTTTATTATTTAAATAGAATTTTAGAGGGTGTTACTCATGTGTTGTTCAAGTTGGCTCAGTTATAAGTAATAGCTATCTATAAAAATCACACTTTGCTATTTGTTATATATAGAGTGTAAAATTACTTGTGTAGTGTTTTTCTTTGGTAGTTGTAAACCAGAAGAAGCCACTGTAAGTCTTTGTATATTTAAAGAATATGTTTGATTTAGAAACACGTGTAACCTATTTCAACTTTAGATGATTATTTATAGTTGATATCAATACTTTAGAAATCAGAAATGTTTTGAAACTAAATTCAAATTAATTTATTTTTTAGATTTGTTTTTTCTTATTTGATATTAATTTGATATTTTATTTTAGTTTATACAATTTTTTTATTTGTTTGATATACTTTAGGACATATATATTTTTTTACATACCGTTTGAAAAGTGGTAACTCTCCATCTATTCACATGTCAAGATCTTGTCTACAAACTTGTAACATCCACGAATCGTTTCCATTTTTAGTGAACAATCATATAGAAGAAACCTATCGACCAGACGACTACGTAACCTTTGGTTTTCTCGTCGACCCATAGAACCGCTTTTGTCCGGTTTAGGAGCGGTTATGAACGATTGATTGATTAGGAAGATGAATGTGTTGTTTCGGACATGTAGCCTCCCTTGGTGTGACTANTACGGACCAGGAGGAACGGGAAAAACTTTTTTATACAAGACAATCATTTCAAAGTTACAATCTACCAATGGGATTGTCTTGCCAATGGCATCCTCGGGAATTGCAGCACTACTACTACCAGGTGGTAGGACGGCCCATTCAAGATTCAACATCCCATTCAACATAACAGAACAATCGATCTGCCATATAAAGCCAAGAACAATGCTTGCAGAACTGATAACAAAAACAGACCTAATCATTTGGGATGAAGCACCAATGGCACATCGGCACACGTTCGAAGCTCTAGACAAGACATTAAAAGACTTAATGTCTCTTGAGAATGCAGATGCAAAAGAGCAAACCTTTGGCGGGAAAACAGTTTTACTAGGAGGAGATTTCAGGCAGATATTACCAGTAATACCAAAAGGTACTCGAGCAGATACAGTTCTAGCATAAATAAGTCAATCATATTTGTGGGAATCTTGCGAAAAATATGTATTAAAGAAAAATATGAGGCTACAAGAGTCTGATGACGACTTTGCAAGTTGGGTGCTAAAAGTGGGGGATGGAACAGCCACAAAAACAATAACAAACGATGAGAATTCAGATGATGGGCAAATGGTGGTTATTGAAAAGAAAATGCTAAAAAATACCAGTGGACAACCTCTACAAGAAATTGTGGATTCAACTTATGGAAATCATGTTACTTCCAATATAAAAAAAGAGAACTTCACAGAGAAAGCAATACTTACTCCACGAAATGAGACAGTGGATGAGATAAACACATACATGATATCCCGAATAGAAGGTGTGACTAGAGAGTATCTAAGTGCAGATAGTTTTGGAAAGGCAGATACTAACTCACCACAAAATGAAACATTGTATGCAGTGGAATATCTGAACTCTCTACAATTTCCTGGTTTGCCAGCCCATAAAATTTACTTAAAGGTGGGTGTACCAATAATGTTGCTAAGGAATCTCAATCAAAAAGAAGGATTGTGCAACGGAACTAGGCTTATCGTAAAATATATGGGAGATCGAGTAATTGAGGGTGAAATAGTGACTGGTACAAACGTAGGAAAGAAAGTCCTCATAACAAGGATAATTCTATCACCACCAGAAACAAAACACCCATTTACCCTACGGAAACGCCAATTCCCAATACGGCTATGTTATGCTATGACAATCAACAAAAGTCAAGGCCAGAGTTTAAAATTTGTTCTATTGTATTTGCCAAAGTCAGTGTTCACTCACGGACAGTTATATGTTGCTCTCTCAAGAGTAACTTCAAAAAAAGGGCTAAGCATAGTACAAAGAGAAAACCATACGGAAAATGGAATTAAAAATATTGTCTACAAAGAAATCTACAATGGTCTGCTAACATAACGAGGTTAGTAACAAATAAAACAACAAATACCAATTTTTTGTTTTTTAATAACTTACTTTTTTGTTCCAGGGACGTAAAAGAACCGGAGAAAAGCAACCGCCAACTTCAACCAAAAGACAACAATATCAGATTTCCAATCAAAAGGTGAGTGCATCATAATAAACAATTAAATACAATGATTACATTACATAATCAAGACATCTAACTTATGCATCTTCTCATTTCAGATGCACATAATGGAGACAACAAAGGAACCGAGTCACTCATTCATTACTTTTAAACAAAGTCTCCTATTCTGTCGTACAATATGGGTGTTCATATTAAATTTCACCATACATTTTAAATTTACAAAAAGGAAATTACTATTCATTTTAGAGCGTACTAAACAATTTGGTGAAACATATTAATAAACTTGATAACTGTTAAAACAAAAAAAAACATAGACACGATTTGAAATATAAACAAAAATAAGCCGGAGGGAGACAACATGACACATTGTAATCTACGAACCAAAAAAAAAAAAAATTACAAACAAAATTCAAAACAAACCCGCGCGTAGCGCGGGCAAAACACTAGTATTCGTAATAAACCAGGGATTAGAATTAGATAAACATATCGAATGCTAAATTACTAATTTTTTGTAGCTAGTTTGACAAAATGAAGTTACATTTTCACAAAAGTGACTGTTAACCCTTTAACTAATTGATCTCCTTCACTTTCGTTGTGCTCTCCTTTTGCTTCTGCTTCCTTCTCCTTTCTCCAAACTGGTCAAGAACACAATTCATATTATATATTATACATACAAACATATACGTATAGGGAGAACAATACTTAATAATCTTCAACAAAGCAAATCGATTAGAAGAGCAAAAAAAAAAGCATGAACTTTTACAATTAGCTCAAACTTTCTTTTTGACTTGGCCAAATGCATATGTGAATGCAGAGGAAGAAGAAGAAGACCTGACTCGGATATTGAGTATACCTTGGACACAAGTCAATCAAACCGAGACAACGAGACAATGCACGAGCGTACATCCCGCGTGGACGCTCACAGCATCAACCCACTCAACATTTCCCCAAACCTCACCTCCATCACGCTTTTCGAGCACGATTTGCGCGCACCAAATCTTCATCATATCACTGAAATTACTCCTACATACTCCCCAAATAACCAAGAGTTTCCCATCACAGCTAACTACTTTAGCGGGATGACCATCTGAGCCGCCATTCCTCCTCTTGAACTTATCTCTCAGCGAGTCTAACCCTTTCACTTCTTTCCAATCACCATCCTTAACGTCATACCACCAGCACCCATAGCCACAACCGCTACGCCTATAGCAAAATGGGCTACCATACAATTAGGATACATTCTCTATCACCGCACAATTTGGGCTCGGCGGCAACGTTGCAAAGAAGCCTTTACCGCATCCCCATTTACCTTGCTTTGTGTCGTAAGCATACACATCGTTTGTAATTGTATCACCAAAGTAAATCTTTCCTTCCATCTCTTTGATTCTCCAAAAGGAACAATTACGCACCTCAGCACCCGGATCGGGGAGGCGTTCCCAAGTCTGAGTCTTTATGTCGAATACCTCAGCCCATGGTTGGTCCTCCTCTAATCCTCTGCACCCTCCAACTACATAGATTTTACCATCGTGGACACATGTTGAGGGATGCCCCCGGGGTACATTCATGCTAGGGGCATCGCGCCAAGTGTGACTGCGACAATCGAGGACCCGCACGGCGGAGGACGGTGCTTCCTTGTATAGTCCGCCGATTACATAGATTTCTGAGCCAGCCGCCGCTAGGCCGTTGAGAGTTGGCACCGAAGGAAAATTAGGGCGCGGAATCGAAACCAACAACTGTCCGATTGTCTTCTTCTTCTTCTTCTTAACCGTGAAGTCGGGTAGGGTTCGATTAGGGTTAATCCAGAGGGTATACCATTGGGTACTCTGAAAACTGCAATCCGCTAGACAGACATAGACACACTGCTCGGTGCTCCCGATGTGAGATCGGGCTGCGTAGAGCTCGGTGGAAGAGAGAAGCGAGCGGAAGCTTCTGGAAACGATTGAGAGTGTCGGGTACTGCGACCTCGAAATCCGGGCTAAGCAATTGACGGTGATTTCGTCTGGAAGTAAAGAAAACGACGGAGGCGACGATTTCTTCTTCTTCTCCGGTGGTGGTTCTACTTGGAGGTTCATTGCGGCAGTGATTTTTCTTTTGTGGAAAACTGGGTCAAACGAGAAAAATTAGGAATGGTTTTTAATATAAAATATCACATACAAGACTTTTTGGTTTATTAATAGCAAAACAACCCCCTAGTTAAATATCAGTTATTTAAATGACCCCGAACTATAAATACAACCGAGTTGTTTTTTACCCATTTGCTCTATACTTTGTTTTCGACCAAAGAAGCCCCTCACCTGGCTCCTCCTCCTGTTGTGGACGCTCGGTAGTAAAAACGAATATATGAGTTACAAGAATCTTCTGGTGTGATTTTTGGAAAGACAACATTGGACCCGAAGAATATTTTGTGCAAACAAACATTGTTTTCTGTAGAAGTCTGGTTCATGATTCAGGCGACGAATGCAGAATATGTTGGTTATGAGCGTCTAATTGTAATAATTTTTTTGATATCTGATAAAGTTAAATTATAAGTTTGTATACAGTAAAACTTCTATAAATTAATAATGTTGGGACCATGATATTTTATAAAAATTTATTAATTTATAGTGATTATTAATTTATAGATATATTATTTGGTTGTAAAACTAATTTTGGGACTGATAAAAAATATTAATTTAGCGAGGTATTAATGAATCGAGTATTAATTTATAGAGGTTCTACTGTATTTTGATTTTGAACACAGTTTTACATCAAAATTAAACTCAGAATAAGACGTCATCAACATAAATACAAACGAGTAGACTTCAAACTCTGGTAGATTTAATTTCAGTTCCATTTCAATTTTTTAGATATCGATAAATAAACAAACTGGTTTAAACTAAATTGTTAGAATAAAACCAAATAACTGAAGTATATTGAAAAACTGTAATAAATCAATTACGGTAAGATTAATTCTTCTTAAATAATGTTTGGTTCTAAACCTAATAGTCATTAAACATATAGTTTTAGAAGAAAAAAAAGAACTTTCGTAAAGGAAAAAAAACAACACAAAAAGGAGAGTGAAGAAGTTCCAAGACACTTGGAACACTAGTTGTTGTTGTTGTTGTTAGAAGGTTGACCAGTCCAATAAGTTTTAACAGCAACAAGAATCTTCTCAGGATTGTACGGACCTTTCTCATGATCCACAATCTGAGTATCCCACTTCATCCCCTTCACTATCCTCTGCACTTTCGTCAACGTCTCCACATTATCTCTTAACACAACCGTTCCTTCTGGTCTCAGTATTCGATCCATCTCCAACAATATCAGCGTCAAATCACACCTTACCAAATAAAACAAACAATCATTAGTTTGGTTTTACGTTTGTTAAAAATCTCAAATCTCAAATAAGAAGAAGGAACCTAAAATAATATATTAACGCACATTAGATTTTAAGTTTGAAACTCAAGAAACTTAACGCTACATACAATAACACATATAGTGTTTGCGTTTAAAGCGTTAATTATAGGTTTTAAGTTTGTGCTACTGTATGTAGCTGTAAGTTTCATGAATTTCAAACTTAAAACCTAATGTACGTTACAGTAACACAAACTTAAAACCTACATACACTAACAAGATAGTGTTTCTACTATTACTCTATTAGGGATTTAGAGGAATAAAATTGGAGGAATTTGACATTTTTCTAAAGAAATATCATTAGAGATGAAAAGTAGCGGAAAACAATTCCACTAATTCTATTGGAAAAAAATCTACTATTGACATTTTTCTAAAGAAATATCATTTAAGAAAATTTTAAAAATTTGTTTCTCTACTATTTATGAGAGGAATGAGTGGAATAAAATTATCTTCTATCATTCCTATTCTACTAATCTCTATTCTTTTTATCTTTGTTCCATTCCTCTAGTGATAACCATTTACACCAAAACCTTCATTAATATTGCGTTTATACTGTAGATGCAAAATGCTACTATTTAGTGGTTTGTAAGATTCACTATGGGATTGAGAATCAAAGTTCGAGTTGCCTATAATGATCAGCTACTACTATAAACGTTTGAAATACTAAAATATCCGATTTTTCAAAGGTTATTATCCGGAAAATTAGAAACGAAAGCTGTTGATTACCTGTTCTCGTATAAGCTGAACAATCCTCCTGCATGAATCATATCATAAGTTCTTGGATAAGTAGAGAACCCTTCACACCAATCTTGATACGTGCCTATCAATCCACGCTCGTAGATCACACCTAACGTCTGTTTCTCTGCATCGACAGGTACAACATTCATGACCCAAGAAGGATATTTAAGCATGGACGCAGCGAACCCGCCGAGGTAAGCGTTCATGTCCATTATGTTTCTGAATCTTCCATGTGAAAGCTCAGGGATGATCTTCTTGTAATGCGCCATCCTCTCTTTCCAAACCTCGTTGTCTTCTCTGAACTTCTCCGCGTTGATGTCTTGTACCGTTCCTCTGATGATCCTAGGAGGAACCGCGAATGCTCGGTCTGGCCAATCCTCGAGCGCGCCGCCCGCAGATTCATCTGGATTGTTTGTATTTGGTAATGGCGTTACGCAAGATTCCAAGTCTTTGTACCTAGAACACAGAGAGAGAATTCAAGTCTTGAGTTGTTGTTCTTTGAACTAAGTAAAAAGATTTTAGATTAGATGTGGATTGTTTACCAAGCGAAATCCGCGTTATCCGTGTTGCATATAGGAGGAGATTTGCTGTTTTGTTTGAGCTTCTTACACTCAATGTGATTGATAGGCTTTTGCCAAATGGATAAGTCACCTTTCTCAACCACTTTCTTCCAGCAAAGACTCTTTGCTACATCTTCTATTGAATCTTGTTCTTGCTTCAGATCCTCCTCTGTTCTCTCCCACCCTCTCCAGTACTGTTTCCAGTTAATCGGCGGTCCCGAGAGGATCCAATAACCGCCCGGTCTTAAAACCCGGTCAACCTCCATGAGGTACAAACCATCTGCAAAAGATCTTGGTCTTAACCTTCTTCCTCAAGCTATGAAAAGAGCAAAAAACTAAAAAGTAAGTAGAGACTGAGTTTTCTCATTACCATTTTTAAACCAAGGGATCAAACAACGAGAACAATGAGCAAGATCAAAAGCTCTAGCTGGATAAGGAAGCCTTCTTGATCCCATAATCCCGATTATCGCAGGAACTCCACGTTCTAAAGCAAACTGTACCTGAGCTTCATGAGTGTCTCTTGGAGCAAAAGACACAGCCATAATGTCTCTCTTCAAGAGGTAAGCACCAAAACTCGCAACCTAATCAAGAAACATGGTTTCCGAATCAAAGAACATAAGGAGAGGAGTGTATATACTCTAAATTGAAAAAAACTTACACCACATCCAGTGTCAATAGCTGTTCTGATACCACCATCAGTAAGAGGAATGAGTCTAGCAATGTCATCGATATAAGCATCGGCTCCACGGGGAAACATAGTTCCTCCACCGGGGAATCTAAACCGGTCGCCTTCTACTTGAATCCAGTTTTGAACTGCCTTCTCAACACTGAGCTCCTTGTGAGGGATGTTGTCATACCAAGCATAGTCTCTGCTTTGAGGCCATTTGAATGGGATCTTGTAGTTTGGTGGAGGAGGAATCAAACAGTAGAGCAGCTCATCTTTCGAAGGGCAATGCCTTTCTCTATATTTCATCATGTTCCTATCGAATCTCCTTCCTCTTTGTCGATCTTCGCAAGGAGTGTATTCACTGAGGGATAAGTCACATGGTTCCAAGTGCTTGATGGTTTGGTTTGTTTCCTTGAAGTCAATCTGGTTATGGCTCTTGAAATCTAATTCAGATGACTCAAAAGATGAGGAAGAGGTAGAAGACGAAGAAGAAGAAGAAGAAGAAGAAGACGAAGAAGAAGAAGAAGGATTCGATGATTGAGTCTCGCATCCTATTTTTGAGTAAGAAGCAGGGACATTGTTGTTTTGCCATGCGCCTAAAACGTAAAACAGAATACAGAGCCCGCTTACACCAAGAATCAAAGTTAGTTTCTTTCTTCTTGCTTCTGTTTGGTGATGAAGACCAGTGTTCTCTTTCGCCATTCTTGAGTGCAAAGGCTGAAACTTTATCAGAGGGAAAAGAGTGAAAACCGCAAAGAGATTGAGACAAAAACAGAAACAGAGAAGAAAGGAAAGAAAATATTAAATCAAATCCTCTGTAGATGTTGTTAAAGTTACAAGTTCTGAATAATGAATAAGAAGGAGAAGGAGAAGGCCATAGTGGATTTTGTGAAGGATGTCAAAAGTGAATCACCATCATAGAAAGTAGTAGTAATGTGATAAGATTTTTAAACAATGAAAAAGAAAGAAAAAAACAAAAATAAGGTAAAAAAAGAGACGATTCTCTCTATTCTTTAGCAAAACAAGAACCTAAGAACAGTTAAGTAGAGAGAAATTAGGAAGTTGACCAAAAACAGCCTCATTTTCCTCTATTGCCTCCTTTAATCCCGTTTTACCATATATATACAAACACTGTTTGTTGAATTAAATGAAACCTTAAATATCATATGCGTATATACATCTGTATATTGTGTGATTAAGAGAATAATAAATGTGATACACTTTCTAGGGGAAAAAGATTGTCCTCTAACAGAAATATTTGTCTGTCACACTAAAGGAAAGCTGATTAATGATATTTGCTTCCCTTGTGGACTATGTTCAAATTTCAAACCAATTTCTTCATGTAACAGAGAAACCACAAGCATTTTACAGACATGAATGAATATCTAGAAATGAAAGCATCCACAAGTATGGAGTGTAGTGTTTACCTTGAAGGCAAGGGCAACTCTTGGAGACTTCGGAGTAAAATTTAATCTCTCTATAGTCTATGGATGCAAACCATCAATAGAAATTTATTAAGGCTTCTCTGTTTGGAGTCTTTACAAATGCTCTCTGCTTCTTCCTCTTTCTCCTTTTCACCGAGGTAGTAGACGTGTAAGCAAATCTTGTTGGAGAAAATCATGGTAAAAGATGCTGAAGGAAAATATTCTAGAGATTCGTTTCTGAAAGGATAAATGTTTTCTCGTATCTATTGAGCATTAACAAACATTCCTATGTTAGCTTTCAGGATGTTTTTCTACTTCATATGTCAATTAATTACATCTAACAAGCTCACAGTAGAATCAATTTGATCTGAGTTTGATAACTATGTCACAGCAATCCGAAACGACCTTGAAGAATATAGAAAACAGGAAACAAACGATTCATCATAAGACAAATAAGCGAAGATTAAAGAAATGTCTCAAAAACTTTTGCAAGAACAGAGTAAATATAAAAAACCCAACATAGGTTAAAGAGTTTGCATCATCAATAATGGTCCAAGGGAAACCAAACTACAAATCCATAAGTAACCAAAAAGCTACGACTATATCACTGTTCCAACATATGAAATATAATATAGCTTCATTCTTCATTCTTCAACAGCGATCTTGCCCTTCTCACTCACATAGATACCATCAAGAAACTTCCTAATATCCTTCTTCTTCACATGGCATTTCTGCTCAAGATAAAACAATCGTCAATAAGAGAGTAATTAACAAAGGCAAAATTCTATAGCTTTACTATGTAAAACATAATCAATCCCATCACAAACAAGATTCAGATCCATCACTCTTCATCTCAAATCAAAATCAATCCCATCACAAACAAGATTCAGATACATTACATTGCATCTTTTTTAATTTCTACATCTTAAAGAAACCCATCTGATACATTTACCATTCTTTCTTTCTCAAGAGAAAAATCAAGCAACCATTAATATAAGAGTGTCATTAACAAAGGCAAAGTCTGCAGCTTTACTATCATATTATAATAAAACCCATCACAAATAAGATTCGACACCATTACATCCATTTTTCCTTAGTTTCCAAGGCATTTTAAAGAAACCCATCTGACAGATTCCATAACTTTCAAGGCTTATAACAGAACAAGCCAAAAGAAACTAAAAGAGCAGAGTGTACCTGATTGATCAAAGCGCATGACCGTGAGACAAGCTCGATATCATTTCCCTGAAGAGTAATCTCATCCTTAACTTTCTCAGATCGAACAATGGTAACACCATCCAACATATCCACCTTCCTGACCTGTTCATACGACTCTTAACACATAAATACGCCAATATTCCAAAAAAACATTTCAAAATGAAAAACAAATCTCAAATCAGATGAACGAACAAAAGAACGAACCTTCTTCTCGCCGAGGAAGTTACGGATCTCGATGGCTTTGTTGTCACCGGAGATCGAAGCGTTGATAGGGAAATGAGCATACACAAACCTCATCTTGTAAAGGAAACCTTGAGTGACACCAGCGATGAGATTGCCAACGTGGCTCAGAGCAGTTCGGATCGAAGCGCTTGCTTTGCGAGATCCGAACCACGAATCGATCTTGAGCTGTCTCTTCCCGGTGACCTCGTCCTTGATCAGCTGGAAATCGAGGTTGAGATGCTTGAAATCGCGGGTGAGTTTCCCTCGTGGGCCTTCGACTTCGATCACCTTGGCGTGAACCTTGATGGCGACGCCGTCGGGGATGTCCATCGTCTCAGATGACAAGATCGTCTTCATCTTTCGTCTCTGAGAGAAAGTGACGGCGAAGGTTTTTTTGGGTATGGAGTTTGCTTCAGGGGTACAAGAAAAACCCTAGATTCGCTTATATATATAAGTCACCTGTTTAATAGGTTTTTTTTTCTTTTCCTCGGTAATACAAAATGGGCTTAAGATTAAGTAAAGCCCATCCGACGAATTTAAATCCATAGAGTTCATTTGCAACAACAAAACGTCCATAAAGTCATTTAAGGCCCATCACTAATTACAAATGTATTTAATTAATTTTAATTTGTGGAAGCTCCTCACGATCTAAGCTGCATGGAATCAGAAGCGGATACACAGAAGCCGGAAGCGTTAGAAAACGTAGAAGCCAATTTTTAAAAAATATTAAGGAAACAGGTATGTATTGGAAGCGTGTTATATATATATTATGCCAAGCATAAAATTGTATTAAGAGATGTTTTAAATAACAAAAATCACATACATAATTTAAATATTGTAACTCAATTAATTTTTTGGTAAAATTTAAAATTTTATAATCCAATACACATATTTTTTCTTCTTTGAATTCAATATGTAATTAGGTTAGGTTTATGATAAATCTGTTAAAAAAAACATCATATACATAACTTTAAATAAATAAACACATTGGCTCAGAAATTAAAATAGTAATAAAATATTGGCCCATAAATTAATTAAAAGCCCAAATTAGAAAAAGCACATGAGATAGATACTTCATCTTCTTCAAATTGATATCATTTTTTCGATCTGGTTTTAAAAATCGCCGGCAACGCTTTCGATCTATCAAAAACTTGCTTCCAACTTCGGATCGTACTCCTCCACCCGTTTTGGATTCCGCTTCGGATTCGGGAGCGGGAATCAGAGCTATACCGACGATTCCATGTTACCTAGCTCACGATCAATGGTTTAAAAGTTTTTATACTCTTTTTGTCCTATAATATAAAATGTTTTAAAAAGAACTTTTTTATATATAAAATGATTTACAAGTTTCTATGCAAATTATAATGTTATTTGATATTTTTTACTATTTAAATTATACAGTTTTTTAATGATTGGTTGAATTATGTATTTAACTAATTATGTGTTTTTAGAACTTTTTAATTAATATATGCACTTTTAGCTATAAAATCTTATATAATGGGCAAAGTGAATAGTAAATATAGGGCTCGATTTCAGGAGAAAACAATTAAAAGTTAATAAATATCAAGTTTAATCCGAGGTTTCAAAGTGTTGCAGGTAAAGTTATCCATCAAAGAAAGATGTGCATCGCGCGTGCGAAACGCTAAAGTTTCTTGTAGACCAAGCTACGGAGCATTTATAGGACCAAAACCACTTAACGAACTAAACCGCGTGTCCATAGTCATAAACTTGTTATTTGTGAAGTTGTTCATCACAGTAGTTAAAATTATGCGTATAGCCACATAATGACAACGGATATTTCGTAATTAGTTTTTTAAAACCACATAATTGTTAAGAGTTACGGGTCTAACTGGTGACATAAAGAATGATGAGGAATATAATGATGAGGAATAATATATTCCTCTTCATTACTTAAAAAATACACCATTTACAAATAATATTGTTTTCATTTGATTTCTTATCATTCCTTATTTTATAAAGAATTATAGAACAAAATTATTGCTTATAAAATTTGGGGAGCAACAAAACTATTTCTTATTACTATTTATTTCTATTATTTTGTTACTTTCATTCTTTTCCTTTTTATTTTTTTTGTTCCTTTATTGGTTACCAATTAGAGTTTTGTAAAAAATACGGATAGAAAGACGGTTACAGTGTTGAGACGAATCTACTTTTTAATATTCTGAAAATTTTCATAGATTAACAATTCAATGACTTGTCAAATCTCATTGTAGAGCTGTATAAGTCTTCTGTCTAGCACCATTCAAGACCAAAGCTCTAATGTTTGGAAGAAAATATGCTCAATTAATCCGACCCATTATTACAAATCGTGGAGGTTATGAATTCAAAATCATTTCAGAATTTAAGTGGAACGCTTAAATGCATTGTCCATAATGAATCTCTGTAGTGGAAGAATTGTAAGCTTGACCTCAAGAAGTGTGGCCGCTCCAACGCAAACACATACATGCTATTGGGCATTCCGTTCATTCACACAAACCCAAACCCAAACCCGACCTTGTTTGGCGGTGGTTTATTTGTTGAGAATATTCTCTCATTTGCACTATAAAGTGGCTCCAAAACTTTGAACTTTGTTAAGAATTTCTCACTTTGAGAATTCTTCTCAACTTACAATGTGTAACAAATGACTATTGTCCAAATTTTATGCTTTACACACAATTCATTTTGAACTTCCATTTCTCGTTTAAAATTATTTTGATTTTGACATATGTTTACAGTATGTTATAGTGTTTGCGAAGTCGAATCTATCACTCCCAAAATCTGATGAAGGAAATCATCGGTGAAGGTGAAGTATCCGGTAAAATGTCAGGCACACATTTTTCAAGATATAGTTTCAACACATTGGAAGTTTGACTGTTCAAAGAAAAAAAGGCATATTTGCATTTGTAGACACCAATGAGTTTTCGTTGACTAAAACTGTTTGTTGACTAAATCTAATGAGTTGTCGGCCTTTGTGACAAGAAGAATATTTGCAATCGCAGACACCAATGCATAAGTGTTTTTTAGTAACCTTGATTTCGAGGTCTTTATATTTTCGTGGGTCTCGACGGTTTATATATTTTGACACAAGAGTAAATATCCCTTTTAAAAGGAGAATGAACCTAGAACCGAATAAAACTGATTCGTCGCTATTGCACTTCTGGACCTGGTGACATGCATATGTTGCTTTGATTGTATCTTAAATTAGTTAATAAGTTTTATATATGAACTATTTGAATAAATAAGCGAAATGTTACACCCCTTGATTTTTTTTTTGTTCTTTATCAAATGTAAATTAAGAAGATGGAGACGAAACCGTTTTGATGGTCATCCTAATTCGGTGTTTGAACTATACATGTTTCATTGCTTACTATTGTGGGTTGATGCAGGCTTGGGCTTGACATCTTAAGGGCTTTACTGGTTTAAACATAGATGCAGTTGTCGTCGCGTGAGTTTGCGGAAGCGGGCGATTGCGGTTAACAACATTATTAAGTAATTTATACGATTGGCACAACGGTTAGAAACGGATGCGTTTGCGGGATACTTACGACTGATTAATTTGCGGGTGCAATAGTGAGTGCAATAGTGGTTAAACAATAAATTAACAATATAAGTATATTTTGTAACTATAAAAAACATCAAAACCCATATTATTATAAAAAACTGTAAAATTATTAATTAAATATAATTAATTATAAAAATTATATAATAGTATGTGTATAATATTTATGTTTATATTTTAATTTTTTTTAGTTTGGATAAAAGTTGTGATTTCAATAGAGAATTTTTTTTTTTGTATGGAGAGATATTAGATGAAAAGAATTTTAGTTGATAGATATATTAGTGATAGAGAGAAAATTTATCAAAATAATTAGAGTTTATAGATCTTATACATATAAAATTATGAAAGATTGTTAATGAATATTAGTTAAAAAAGTTTCAAATTTGTTTATTTATTTTTAATTATAATATTCAAATATTATTTTTATAAAA
>JAHZTW010000004.1:23191226-23220939 GCA_020283515.1 Alliaria petiolata | reverse complement strand
GCTAGAGATTTGCTTTACGTTCAAATACCAGAACATTTTGTGTGGGACAAAGCGCTAAAGATATGGTCAGAAAGGAGAACGACAAAAAAAACAATAGGTAGAATTGTAACGATACATCCAGCATCAGGAGATCTCTACTATTTAAGAATACTGATCAATGTGCTAAAAGGGAGAACATCCTTTGATGAGCTTAAAACAGTCGGGAATATACTACACCCAGACCATAAATCAGCATGCTACGCAAGAGGTTTACTAGACAATGATGCAGAATGGCATGCTGCAATGGCCGAAACAAATACGTGGGCAACCCCTTACCAATTACGACAAATGTTTGTCACATTACTCATATATTGTGAGATTGGTAATCCTCTAGAGCTTTGGAACCGTTGTTGGAAGTCATTAGGCGAAGACATCCTTTACAAAAAGCAACAACTGTTCAACCATAGAACACTAGAGTTAGGTGAAGGAGACCTACAGCAATATACCTTGGTAGAAGTGGAGAAGATTTTACATCAACACGAACGCTCCCTCGGTGAGTTTAAAGGGCTGCCACTACCAAATCCTAACCTCTTGAAAAAGATAGGAAATACTCTGTGGAAGCAAGAAACAGAATACAATACAACAGAAGAAAAAGAAAAGCATGAAAGCCTTTTTAGTCAGCTTAACACAGAACAGAGAATAATTTATGACGCAGTGATAGATTCAATAGAAAATCGGCGTGGCAAGCTATTCTTTGTCTACGGGCCAGGAGGAACGGGAAAAACTTTTTTATACAAGACAATCATTTCAAAGTTACGTTCTACCAATGGGATTGTCTTGCCAGTGGCATCCTCGGGAATTGCAGCACTACTACTACCAGGTGGTAGGACGGCCCATTCACGATTCAACATCCCGTTCAACATAACAGAACAATCGATCTGCCATATAAAGCCAGGAACAATGCTTGCAGAACTGATAACAAAAACAGACCTAATCATTTGGGATGAAGCACCAATGGCACATCGGCACACGTTCGAAGCTCTAGACAAGACATTAAAAGACTTAATGTCTCTTGAGAATGCAGATGCAAAAGAGCAAACCTTTGGCGGGAAAACAGTTTTACTAGGCGGAGATTTCAGGCAGATATTACCAGTAATACCACAAGGTACTCGAGCAGATACAGTTCTAGCATCAATAAGTCAATCATATTTGTGGGAATCTTGCGAAAAATATGTATTGATGAAAAATATGAGGCTACAAGAGTCTGATGACGACTTTGCAAGTTGGGTGCTAAAAGTGGGGGATGGAACAGCCACAACAACAATAACAAACGATGAGAATTCAGATGATGGGCAGATGGTGGTTATTGATAAGGAACTGCTAAAAAATACCAGTGGCCAACCTCTACAAGAAATTGTGGATTCAACTTATGGAAATCATGTTACTTCCAATCTAAAAAAAGAGAACTTCACAGAGACAGCAATACTTACTCCACGAAATGAGACAGTGGATGAGATAAACGCATACATGATATCCCGACTAGAAGGTGTGCCTAGAGAGTATCTAAGTGCAGATAGTTTTGGAAAGGCAGATACTAACTCACCACAAAATGAAACATTGTATGCAGTGGAATATCTGAACTCTCTACAGTTTCCTGGTTTGCCAGCCCATAAAATTTGCTTGAAGGTGGGTGTACCAATAATGTTGCTCAGGAATCTCAATCAAAAAGAAGGATTGTGCAACGGAACTAGGCTTATCGTAAGATATATGGGAGATCGAGTAATTGAGGGTGAAATAGTGACTGGTACACACGTTGGAAAGAAAGTCCTCATACCAAGGATAATTCTATCACCACCAGAAACAAAACACCCATTTACCCTACGGAAACGCCAATTCCCAATACGGCTATGTTATGCTATGACAATCAACAAAAGTCAAGGCCAGAGTTTAAAATTTGTTCTATTGTATTTGCCAAAGTCAGTGTTCACTCACGGACAGTTATATGTTGCTCTCTCAAGAGTAACTTCAAAAAAAGGGCTAAGCATAGTACAAAGAGAAAACCATACGGAAAATGGAATTAAAAATATTGTCTACAAAGAAATCTACAATGGTCTGCTAACATAACGAGGTTAGTAACAAATAAAACAACAAATACCAATTTTTTTTTTGAATAACTTATTTTTTTGTTCCAGGGACGTAAAAGAACCGGAGAAAAGCAACCGCCAACTTCAACCAAAAGACAACAATATCAGATTTCCAATCAAAAGGTGAGTGCATCATAATAAACAATTAAATACAATGATTGCATTACATAATCAAGACATCTAACTTATGCATCTTCTCATTTCAGATGCACATAATGGAGACAACAAAGGAACCGAGTCACTCATTCATTACTTTTAAACAAAGTCTCCTATTCTGTCGTACAATATGGGTGTTCATATTAAATTTCACCATACAATACATTTTAAATTTACAAAAAGGAAATTACTATTCATTTTATAGTGTACTAAACAATTTGGTTAAACATATTAATAAACTTGATAACTGTTTAAAAAAAAAAAAACATAGACACAACTTGAAATATAAACAAAAATAAGCCGGAGGGAAACATCATGACACATGGTAATCTACGAACCAAAAAAAAAAATATTACAAACAAAATTCAAAACAAACCCGCGCGTAGCGCGGACAAAACACTAGTATATATATGGGAAGATTACTAGAATAACTCTAATTTGATGTTTTATTACTAGAATAACATGTACCCTTTTTCTGTAATTAAATATATTTTATGTCGACATTGCCCTTTTAAACCTTCAAAAAAATAATATTACGAAATTGCCATTACTTTTATCATGACAGATTTAAAAAATCAAATAAGTCTATCAAACAAGTTTGTCATTATTTTGAAAGCAGATTTATGATTTTCGTGTAGATTTATTTTGGATAACAGACTTTTTTGCAGATTTTGTGGATTGCAAGTTTATTTGTAAAAAATCTGTCATATGAGGCAGCAGATTTATTTTATTCGATAGACTTATTTTTTGTCACAGATTTATGTAACAAATTTGTTGTAATGAGGCAGCAGATTTATTGTCATCGATAGACTTATTTGTTTTGATAGAATAAACGTAGCAGATTTGTTGTAATGACACAACAGATTTATTTATTTTTGATAGTTTATTTTTGGGTGGCAGATTTATCTGATAGATTTTATTTTCTCGTAATTGTGAATGGTGACATACTTATTTTTGGTTGACAGACTTATTTTTGGGTGGCAGATTTATTTGATAGATTTTATTTTCACACAGATTTGTTGTTTATATACCCATTGTAGCAGACTTTATAGAATATTTTTCTACGATAGACTTTCTTAATCTATGGTGACAGATTTACTACGACATATTTTCACTAATCTATTGTGACAGACTTACTGTCGTGAGTTTCTACTAATGTGATAAATACCTATTTTGACCTTACAAAAAGTAAAAAATAACACAAGGAACCGTGTCTTTAAAACGTGTATTTTAGGGTTGCAGCTGCTAGTCTTCTTCTTCCTCGACAAAACATTATTTTCCGTTCACTTTTTTCTTTAGCTTCTTGCCGATGACGAATGATTATTCAGTTCTCATCTGATTTTTTCACTATAATATTTTCTTTCAATTGAAATCTTCTGGGCTACTGATTTTTATTGGCGAGAGAAAATAAATATCTTACTTATAGAGAAAATAATCCTTGTATGTGGTAAGTGGATGCTTGAGGAAAACAGATGGTTATTTGTTGTTGATAGTAAACGAGGGTCCAAAATTCTAACAGCATTTTTGATAGATTTATTTTTGGGTGGCAGATTTATCTGGCAGATTTAATTATTTTTGATAGATTTATTTTTGGGTGGCAGATTTATCTGATAGATTTTATTTTCTCTTAATTGTGAATGGTGACATACTTATTTTGGGTTGACAGACTTATTTTTGGGTGGCAGATTTATTTGATAGATTTTATTTTCACACAGATTTGTTGTTTAGATACCCATTGTAGCAGACTTTATAGAATATTTTTCTACGACAGACTTTCTTAATCTATGGTGACAGATTTACTACGACATATTTTCACTAATCTATTGTGACAGACTTACTGTCGTGAATTTCTACTAATGTGATAAATACCTATTTTGACCTTACAAAAAGTAAAAAATAACACAAGGAACCGTGTCTTTAAAACGTGTATTTTAGGGTTGCAGCTGCTAGTCTTCTTCTTCCTCGACAAAACATTATTTTCCGTTCACTTTTTTCTTTAGCTTCTTGCCGATGACGAATGATTATTCAGTTCTCATCTGATTTTTTCACTATAATATTTTCTTTCAATTGAAATCTTCTGGGCTACTGATTTTTATTGGCGAGAGAAAACAAATATCTTACTTATAGAGCAAATAATCCTTGTATGTGGTAAGTGGATGCTTGAGGAAAACAGATGGTTATTTGTTGTTGATAGTAAACGAGGGTCCAAAATTCTAACAGCAGAAAGTAGTACATCTTATGAAGAATTCTTGGAATGGTTTATGAAGATTATGGGTTAAATGACAGACTGTATGGGGTTGAATTGAGTTACATGTTTCCGAAAAAGTGTTAGTGAAGTTGCCCCAGAATACAGCTCATGTGGTTGTTGGAAATTCAAGACAATTTCGTGGTTTTTTTGAATAATACAAAGTTGCTCCACGTCGACTTTGTGTCGAAGTTAAAGAGATAGAAAAGCAGAAGTGTGAAGGATCTAAGCATGAAGATGAAACCAATGTGGAGGAAAATCAAAACGACGACGACGACGAATACAGATTTGACTGCTGCGATGATTCGGACGGAGTTACATCTGACGACGAAGACTATAGTTTATATGGAAAGCCTCCAGAAGAAGAGTGGGAATTGATCCAAAAAAAGAAATCTAGTTTCACGACTATAAGCAAGGAAACAAAGAGAGTGGGAATTGATCCGCATGTGAAACTAGAATTGACTTCACTAAATCTAGCTGTTGGACAACGTTACGAGATGAAAGAGGCGTTGGAGACAAGATTGAAGATTTTGTCAATCGTACATCAATTTGATTTCGATGTAGATAAATCAACACCAAGTTTGTTAACAGTTAAGTGTTGGTTGAATGGATGTAGTTGGAGGGTACGAGCTTCACGAGTCGGAAATTCTTCTCAATTCTATGTGTGTGTGTACGTTGCAGAACATACATGTTCTATTACAGAGCGTTCTGCTCGTTCTCGACAAGCAACACCATATATTTTGGGAATATTGTACAAAGATTTCGTTGGTGGTGTTGGAGCTAAAGTTTTGTCAATACATGTTGCCGAGGCATTGAACATGCGATTTGGTATCAAGGTACTTTTTTAGTATTTCAGTATCTTCACAGTTTTATTTTGATATCTCAGTATCATGAGTTTTTGTTTTTAAAACTACATGGACTATTGGAAAGCTCACATAACACTTAAAGAATCACGTAAATTGGTCAGAGGAACTTCAGAACAAGGGTATGAAGAATTACCTACATACTTACACATGATAAGAAGAGCAAATCCTGGTACACTCACACGTTTGGAAGTTGATGAAAATGAAAGATTCAAGTATCTTTTTCTTGCGTTTGGTGCTAGTATGAATGGATTTCCCTTCATGAGAAAGGTGGTGGTCATTGAAGGCACATTTTTGCAGGGAAAATATAAAGGAACACTTCTAATTGCCACCTCCCAAGATGGAAATTTTCAGATATTTTCAATAGCTTTTGCAGTAGTTGATACTGAAAATGATGAATCATGGAATTGGTTCTTCACACAACTTCATTGTGTGATCCCTGATGATGAAGGACTTGCAATCATTTCAGATAGGCACAAATCAATTGGTAAACCAATTGGAAATGTATATCCGATGGCTAGTCGTGGGATTTGTACGTACCACCTATATAAGAATATATTGGTGAAATTTAAAGGTGGTGATACCTTTGGTTTGGTTAAAAAAGCGGCAAACTCTTATAGAATTACTGAATTCGAGGCCATATTTGATCAGATCGAAGCGTTGAATCCAGCACTGCATAGCTATTTGCAAAGAGCTAATGTGCATATGTGGACCCGTATTCATTTTCCGGGAGATAGGTACAATATCACTACAACCAATATTGCAGAATCGATTAATAGAGTGCTTTCGGAAGCAATGAGTTTGCCAATTGTACATCTATTAGATTCAATATGGTTAATGATGACGCGATGGTTTTCTGAACGAAGGACTGATGCTGAGTTAACGAAAACGACTTTGACACGTGGAGTTGAGAAACTGCTGGAGGTAAACGATGTCTAAGTTGTTAATAAGATACTCATATTGTTTAACAATACCTAACTACTCTAATGTTTTGACAGCTTCGTGTACCATATGCTAAGAAGCTTACAGTACATGCTATATATGCAAATCAATCTCAGGTGATCGACGGATCATATTTGCATGTTGTTAATCTAACCGAGAGAACGTGTTCGTGCCGTAGATTTGATTTGGAAAAATTACCATGTGTGCACGCAATTGCAGCAGCGGAGGCAAGGAAAAAATCTCGCATATCATTATGCCATCCTTATTATTATAAGAATTATTTGTATAATGCCTACTCTAATGCTGTGATGCCAAGGGATAGTGCTTTCCCTGTACCAGATCATATTTCTGCAAAAGTATGTCTGCCTCCTGTCGTTCGCCAACAACCAGGCCGACCGAAGAACTCTAGAATTAAATCAGTATTGGAGAAGGCCGGAAATAAAAAGAAACCAAGAAAACAGCACGCTTGTTCTACATGTAATCAAATAGGTCATAAGTTTTTAAGTTTTTCTTTTGAATTGAACACAAGTTTTAGTTTTATTTCTTTTTCTTACGTATCATGAGGTTTTAACAGATTCTTATGCATTGGACTTTGCTTCTCATGTGTCTTTCCAGAGAATGTGTGATAATGTTGATACTTGCAAGTGTTCAATTTTATCGTTATAAACTCAGATTTGTAGTGCCTATGAAGCAAGACGTCATACTTGATGAAAGCTCGTGTTGAGCAAAAAGATTGTCTCTGTTCTACAATCTTTTACCATGCCTACCATGTAAAACATCTAAAATATAAATTAGAATAACCAGAACGAGTCTAACATGTAAAACCTAAAATAAACATATGAAACACCAGTTTGGATGTGACTTTCATCCTTCGACTTCGACTTCTTCTTCGTCTTCGTGTTCGCCTTCACCTTCGTCTTCGTCTTCGTCTTCCTCTTCGTCTTCGTCTTCCTCTTCGTCTTCGTCTTCAAGATTCGCCACCTCATCAAATATCTCAACGGCCAGTTTCAAACGGAGTTGTGGTATAATCTTATCATTTAGGCTGTCAAATGAACACCCGAGAGCAAGACACTCAATGTTCTTCAGTGTATACACACCACAATCACCAGGGTTATCATTCTGCGGGATACCTTTCTTCCTGCAAACTGTGAACTGCTTCACGGACTTCTTCCGAATATTATAAGGAACCATGGAATTAAGTAAGGCAGGAATCATTCTTGAGAATGGCCGACATGATTCAGTGATAGTTTTGTCATCACAATGACTGAAAATGCTATCATAGACGTCTATTTTCACAGCCGGCAAGTTAATGTCTAGCGCTACCCAATGATCTCCTTTCACAAAATGGCAGACGTATAAGTGATCAATATCAGTAAACCACTTCTTGTTTGTCACTGCACCAAAAAGGTATTCCCCATTGAACATTTCCCAATATGGCTTGGAAAAAGTCCAAGTCTTCGGGTCATAATCATTGTAATCAATAACCCAAGCACTGACAAACCAATGGTCCAAAAATGCAATCCTTGTAGAATGATAAGGGGATGGATCAGAAGTAGACCTTTGATGAAACATATGCATCGCATAATTCATTTGCTAGATGATATATCATGGTTTTTACCCATTTTTAGACCATGATATAAGTGTTTTTATAGAGTCTTTTGGCTATTTTCGAGTCTATATAGAGTCTTTGCAAGTTCAGGTACAATTGAAGATAAATTGGAGATTTGGATGCATTTTGGAGCTTAATGGAATGAAGTCACGAAGTGATGAAGTCAAGACTGGAATTACACGCAAGGTGTCGATCGACACCATGTAGTGTCGATCGACACAAGGTTTTCCAATTTCCAGAATCGAGAAGTTTCCAGTTTTTGAAGAAAAGGAAATCTCCAAGACTTTTCCTAATCTTAAAAGGAATTGAGGATTCGAACCTGAGCCTATAAATATAGTTTTTCAGCCATTGTTTAGGCAGACAATCTCATACTTTAAGAATCATAGAAGTTTAGGTTTTTGGAGAGAAGAATTTGACTCCCTTAGAGCAAATTTGGAACTCCCTTAATTTATTCTATTGATTTCTTTTATGCTTTCTATTCAAGTTATGATTTCTGTTTCATTAATCATGTCTGAGTAGTTTTCTAGTTAGGTTTAGGGTTTTTCAAAGGTGATTGATGAATTGTTAGGTCGAATTAAATTGTTAGGATAAAATCATTAGAGTTCTTCATCTGGATTTATGTTTAATGCTTATTCTAGCTTCATGACCTAGAATCTGATCTTAGGTTAATTAATAGATGCGAGAGTATTATTAATTGCCTGAATGTTAGATGAGCAAAATACCTATTCGCAAAGAGATTTGGTTTAGGATTTTGTGAACAATCGAACCCGAACTTTAATGCTTTTTTGAATTATTAGGATTCGCAAAGAAATTTGGGATTATAGGGTTTAGACATAGATAATCTTCGCAGCGAGAGTTGGTTGATTTTACATTAGTGTTTCGAGTTCTAGAACAGTTCTTCATAATTCCTAACATCCTGCCTAGACCTGCAATTGAGATCACCTGAGAATTTCCCTGAACCTAGCGTTTCGTCTCCTGAACTTACATCGTTTACTTGCTTTCTGTGTTTTAAATTTCATCTTTCTACTTAGCTTAATTCGAAATTAGAAGTTCGTTGTGTGACTATCCCTTCTCTGTGGATTCGATCCCTAAGTACTACAACTGATCTCTTAATTTGAGAGAGTTGCTTTAGGGTAAATTTGACCCATATCACTGGAAAAAACAGAAATGAAAATTAAGACTCTCAATGGCACAACAAATCTGCAGTTTAAAAACAAGATAATAGTATTACGAACCGTACTTAGGGTTAGGCCACTCTTTCCTCGGAGTAATAATAACTTTGTAAAATTCAAAGTTCGAATTGTTGATCCGCTGTGGTTCGCCCCTGGAAATACCATTTCCAATATCATTAGTAATGATCATCGTATACAGAATAATAATACAATGGAGGGAATGAAGCATTTACTTTTTAAGGTCAATAAAATCCATCAATTTGCGCACTTTACTCTCCTCCACTTTGCCTATCGGGTCGTAGCTTGCAGCTGATGGAGTCGCATTTGTGATGATGCGCTTCATGTTAGAGCTCCCTACGAATGGGGGCTGCAATGTCGCTGTCAAATGTTTAATACGTCCATGCGCTAGGCCTTGCCCCAATGCTCCAAGTAGATGATCAAGTTTATATTGTTCTGCCCGTATTTCATAATCTGATTCTGTTGAATCTGATCGTCTTTTCTCATCATTCTTCTTCACGTGTTGATCATCACCATTCTTCTTAACCTGCTGTTTTTCTCCAACCTTCTTATTTGGTTGATCATCACCATTCTTCTTAACTTTTTGTTTTTCTCCAATCTTCATAGGTTGTTGCTTATCACCCTTCGTCTTTACGTGTTGCTTAACACCAATCTTCGGCACTTGTTTATCTCCAATCTTTTTAGCGTGCTTCTTATCACCATTCTGCTTAACATGTTGTTTTTCACCATGCTTCTTCACTTGTGGTGTAGGTTTCAAGTTGTTGTTCACATTCTTCACAACGCGTCTAATCGGTAAATCGTCTTNTGTTTAGATACCCATTGTAGCAGACTTTATAGAATATTTTTGTACGACAGATTTTCATAAACTACGGTGGCAGATTTACTACGACAGACTTTCACTAACCTATTGTGACAGACTTAATGTCGTGAATTTCTAATAATGTGATAAATACCTATTTTGGCCTTACAAAAAGTTAAAAATAACACAAGCAACTGTGTCTTTTAAACGTGTATTTTAGGGTTGCAGCTGGTAGTCTTCTTCTTCCTCCACAAAACATTATTTTCCGTTCTCTTTTTCCTTTAGCTTCTTGCCGATGCCGAATGATTATTCAGTTCTCCTCTGATCCTTCCACTACAATATTTTCTTTCAATTGTAATCTTCTGGGCTACTGATTTTCATTGGCGAGAGAAAACAAATATCTTACTTATGCAGCAAATAATCCTTGTATGTGGTAAGTGGATGCTTGAGGAAAATAGATGGTTATTTGTTGTTGATAGTAAACGAGACTCCAAAATCCTAACAGCAAAAGGTAGTACATCTTATGAAGAATTCATTGGAATGGTTTATGAAGATTATGGGTTAGATGACAGAGTGTATGAGGTTGAATTGAGTTACATGTTTCCGAAAAAAGTTTTAGTGAAGTTGCCCCAGAATACAGCTCCTGTGGTTGTTGGAAATTCAAGACAATTTCGTGGTTTTTTTGAACAATTCAAAGTTCCTCCACGTCGACTTTGTGTCGAAGTTAAAGAGATAGAAAAGCAGAAGTGTGAAGGATCTAAGCATGAAGATGAAACCAATGAGGAGGAAAATCAAGACGACGACGGCGACGAATACAGATTTGACTGTTGCGATGATTCAGACGGAGCTACATCTGACGACGAAGACTATAGTTTATATGGAAAGCCTCCAGAAGAAGAGAACGAGAAGCCAAAAAAAACAGTTAAGAAATCTAGTTTCACGACTATAAGCAAGGAAACAAAGGGAGTGGGTATTGGTCCACATGTGAAACTAGAATTGACTTCACTAAATCTAGTTGTTGGACAACGTTACGAGACCAAAGAGGCGTTGGAGACAAGATTGAAGATTTTGTCAATCGTACATCAATTTGATTTCGATGTAGATAAATCAACACCAAGTTTATTAACAGTTAAGTGTTGGTTGAATGGATGTAGTTGGAGGGTACGAGCTTCACCAGTCGAAAATTCTCCTCAATTCTATGTGCGTGTGTACGTTGCGGAACATACATGTTCTATTACAGAGCGTTCTGCTCGTTCTCGACAAGCAACACCAGATATTTTGGGAATATTATACAAAGATTTCGTTGGTGGTGTTGGAGCTAAAGTTTTGCCAATACATGTTGCCGAGGCATTGAACATGCGATTTGGTATCAAGGTACTTTTTTAGTATTTCAGTATCTTCACAGTTTTATTTCGATATTTCAGTATCATGAGTTTTTGTTTTGACAACTAGATGGACTATTGGAAAGCTCACAGAACATTTAAAGAAGCACGGAAGTTGGTCAGAGGAACTTCAGAGCAAGGGTATGAAAAATTACCTACATACTTACACATGATAAGAAGAGCGAATCCTGGTACACTCACACGTTTGGAAGTTGATGAAAATGAAAGATTTAAGTATCTTTTTCTTGCGTTTGGTGCTAGTATGAATGGATTTCCCTTCATGAGAAAGGTGGTGGTCGTTGATGGCACATTTTTGCAGGGAAAAATATAAAGGAACACTTCTAATTGCCACCTCGCAAGATGGAAATTTTCAGATATTTCCAATAGCTTTTGCAGTAGTCGATACTGAAAATGATGAATCATTGAATTGGTTCTTCACATAACTTCATTGTGTGATCCCTCATGATGAAGGACTTGCAATCATTTCAGATAGGCACAAATCAATTGGTAAAGCAATTGGAAATGTATATCCGATGGCTAGTCGTGGGATTTGTACGTACCACCTATATAAGAATATATTGGTGAGATTTAAAGGTGGTGATACCTTTGGTTTGGTTAAAAAAGCGGCAAACTCTTATAGAACTACTGAATTCGAAGCCATATTTGATCAGATCGAAGCGTTGAATCCAGCACTGCATAGCTATTTACAAAAAGCTAATGTGCATATGTGGACCCGTGTTCATTTTCCGGGAGATAGGTACAATATCACTACAACCAATATTGCAGAATCGATTAATAGAGTGCTTTCGGAAGCAAGGAGTTTGCCAATTATACATCTATTAGATTCAATACGGTTAATGATGACTTGATGGTTTTCTGAACGAAGGAATGATGCTGAGTTAACGAAAACGACTTTGACCCGTGGAGTTAAGAAACTGTTGGAGGTAAACGTTGTCTAAGTTGTTAATAAGATAGTCATATTGTTTAACAATACCTAACTACTACAATGTTTTTACAGCTTCGTGTACCATATGCTAAGAAGCTTACAGTACAAGCTATAGATGCAAATCAATCTCAGGTGATCGAAGGATCATATTTGCATGTTGTTAATCTAACCGAGAAAACGTGTTCGTGCCGTAGATTTGATTTGGAAAAATTACCATGTGTGCACGCAATTGCAGCAGCGGAGGCAAGAAAAAAATCTCGCATATCATTATGCCATCCTTATTATTATAAGAATTATTTGTATAATGCCTACTCTAACGCTGTGATGCCAAGGGATAGTGCTTTCCCTGTACCAGATCATATTTCTGCAAAAGTATGTTTGCCTCCTATCGTTCACCAACAACCAGGCCGACCGAAGAACTCTAAAATTAAATCAGTATTGGAGAAGGCCAGAGATAAAAAGAAGCCAAGAAAACAGCACGCTTGTTCTATATGTAATCAAATAGGTCATAATTGTAAGACATGCCCACTATAGATTTTAAGTTTTTCTTTTGAATTGAACACAAGTTTTAGTTTTATTTATTTTTCTTACGTATCATGAGATTTTAACAGATTCTTATGCATTGGACTTTGCTTTTGATGTGTCTTTTCTGAGAATGTGTGATAATTTTGATACTTGCAAGTGTTCAATTTTATCGTTATAAACTCAGATTTTTAGTGCCTATGAAGCAGGTCGTCATGCTTGATGAAAGCTCGTGTAGAGCAAAAAGATTGTCTCCGTTCTACAATCTTTTGCCTTGTCTACCATGTAAAACATCTAAAACATAAATTAGAATAACCAAAACGAGTCTAACATGTAAAACCTAAAATAAACATACGAAACACCAGTTTGGATGTGACTTTCATCCTTCGACTTCGACTTCTTCTTTTCTTCGTCTTCGCCTTCGTCTTCGCCTTCGTCTTCAAGATTCGCCACCTCATCAAATACCTCAGCGGCCAGTTTCAAACGGAGTTGTGGTATAATCTTATCATTGAGGCCGTCAAATGTACACCCGAGAGCAAGACACTCGATGTACTTCAATGTATACACACCACAATCACCAGGGTTATCATTCTTTGGGATACCTTTCTTCCTGCAAACAGTGAACTGCTTCACGGTCTTCTTCCGAATATTATAAGGAACCATGGAATTAAGTAACGCAGGAATCATTTTTGAGAATGGCCGACATGATTCAGTGATAGTCTTGTCATCACAATGACTGAAAATGCTATCATAGACGTCTATTTTCCCAGCCGGCAAGTTAATGTCTAGCGCTACCCAATGATCTCCTTTCACAAAATGGCAGACGTATAAGTGATCAATATCAATAAACCACTTCTTGTTTGTCACTGCACCAAAAAGGTATTCCCCATTGAACATTTCCCAATATGGCTTGGAAAAAGTCCAAGTCTTTGGGTCATAATCATTGTAATCAATAACCCAAGCACTGACAAACCAATGGTCCAGAAATGCAATTCTTGTAGAATGATAAGGGGATGGATCAGAAGTAGACCTTTGATGAAACATATGCATCGCAGAATTCATTTGCTGGAAAAGAAAGAGAAATGAAAAATAAGACTCTTAATGGCACAACAAATCTGCAGTTTAAAAACAAGAGAATAGTATTACTAACCGAACCACCCAACCAGCCCTAATTAGGGTTAGGCCACTCTTTCCTCGGAGTAATAATAACTTTGTAAAATTCAAAGTTTGAATTGTTGATCCGCTGTGGTTCGCCCCTGCAAATACCATTTCCAATATCATTAGTAATGATCATCGTATACAGAATAATAATACAATGGAGGGAATGAAGCACTTACTTTTTAAGGTCAATAAAATCCATCAATTTGCGCACTTTACTCTCTTCCACTTTGCCTATCGGGTCGTAGCTTGCAGCTGATGGAGTCGCATTTGTGATGATGCGCTTCATGTTAGAGCTCCCTACAAATGGGGGCTGCAATGCCGCTGTCAAATGTTTTTTACGTCCAGGCGCTAGGCCTTGCCCCAATGCTCCAAGTAGATGATCAAGTTTCTGTTTTTCCGCCCGTATTTCAGAATCTGATTCTGTTGAATCTGATCGTCTTTTCTCATCATTCTTCTTCACGTGTTGATCATCACCATTCTTCTTAACCTGCTGTTTTTCTCCAACCTTCTTATTTGGTTGATCATCACCATTCTTCTTAACTTTTTGTTTTTCTCCAATCTTCATAGGTTGTTGCTTATCACCCTTAGTCTTTACGTGTTGCTTAACACCAATCTTCGGCACTTGTTTATCTCCAATCTTTTTAATATGCTTCTTATCACCATTCTGCTTAACCAGCTGTTTTTCACCATGCTTTTTCACTTGTGGTGTAGGTTTCAAGTTGTTGTTCACATTCTTCACAATGCGTCTAATCGGTAAATCGTCTTCTGAAGTGGCTTTCATTTCTACAATCCACGACTGCGTAAAATAATACATTGAAAATTCATTGAATTAATAAACAAAGAAAATCAAAAGACAAGTTAAATAACAACTACCACTATCACATAATATATTTGATGATATAAATTGTCAAAACATATTTAAATCAGACTATACATGTTGTATTCTTACGGAGACACGTGGTTGATTTATATATCTAGGAAAGATTACTAGGTGTTTCAAATTACAAACAACACATAACCAAACAAATAGTTCCTCCGATCTTTTATAGATACAAGTGTAGCATAGGCACAACTACTAAGTAAAAGACAACATTATAGAAATTTAAGAGAAACCATTGTTGCTAAGAAGACTTGTTGATTTTTGTTTTTAGTGAAAGAGGATGAAGTAAACAATGCTTTAATATAACAACTACCACTATCACATTATATATTTCATGATATAAATTGTCAAAACAAATTTAAATCAGACTATACATGTTTTATTCTAACGGAGACACATGGTTGACTTATATATCTAGGAAATATTACTAGGTGTTTCAAATTCCAAACAACACATAACCAAACAAAGAGTTCCTACAATCTTTTATAGATACAACGTGTAGATCAGTCCTCAAACATTAAAAAAAGTACTAACATACCGGAGATTTACTTGTCACTTCCTCATCTCCGTGATCATTAGAGTTGGCATCTTCCTTGGTTGCACCAGTTTGAACGTGTTCTTGTAGCTGTCTAACATCCTTTTCGAGCATTGCAATTTTGTTACCAATTTTAGCATCAATTGCAGCATCTACTTTATTGACGATGTTGGTTTCCATTGAATCCACTTTTTGAATTAGAACCTCCACCAATTTCACAAGTCCAGAGACTGAATTTTGGTCATCATAAGGCATTTCACTCAGCTTCTTCCCACTGCTTTTCTCATTAGCCTCCAAAAAAAAAGTTAAAAATGTTTGAAATTTAGTCGTACATACATTTTACACAAAGATTCAATGTGAAAAAGAAAGAAATAATTCACCTTTGAAGTTTGTACAGGTGGTCGTGATTTTTTCTTATTTTGATGTATATAATTCTCTCCTCCATTACCATCATCATTCTGGTTGACATCTTTTTTCCTTTTTCTCCTATTGATATCTCGATCGTTCGCAACACTTACATCCCACGCAGTTTTATTCAAGCGATCATGAAGAATATCCTTGATCAAATTGTCCAAATCTTTATTCTCCAAGTCCCCAATCCACTTAGGATATATCTCTTCTTCTGGCTTTACAATTAAATGTCTAACACGCACCTAACAAGTTAATATCAAGTAGATACATTAAACATCAATGCTTTGACACATAAAAAAATAAAATAGCAGGCTAATTGTAAAATAACTAAACAATTAAACATAGTCAGAAATCATACCTTATCGTAAGTTCTTTTCTCTTCGGCAATCAAGACATCAAACTTGACTCGCTTACGGGATCCACCCCACGAAACCAGAGGAAGTTCTTGCCCTTTTTTCTTATTCCCACACAACTCTCCTAGAGCATGTACTGACTTGTAAGTCCATATAAGCAAAACATGAACACATCCTCGAATTATGTATGTATTCTTTTTGCCAAAAGTGATCACTTTAATAGAATCTATCAGACTTTTGAACCCTTCCCGACCCCAAGGATACCTATTGAAGATCTCTAGATCCATTACTTTCTTGGCACATGCCAAAGGTATTCTACTTGTACGAGAAATACCAAATATTCCAATGGACAAAATACACAACAAGCCAACCATTCTTCTCATAGCAAAACTCCAGCCCCTGCATCTCTTCAAAACCAATTTCAGTTCATTTAGCGTAGGTCCTTCCCCGGCAGAAACCGATAGTTCACTCCAAAACTCAGTATGGTCAACATCCCAATTGTCTTCAACGTCAAATGGATCACAATTTAGACCCGTAATCTCTGCAAATTCAAACAAAGAAAACCTAATCGGTTGTTCATCAATGACTGACCATATTTCATGATTCTTCTCGATTGACAACTGATTTGTTAAGAAGTAGTGGACAGCGCTGGAAGACCAAATATAATCCATTTCATGAAACTTAATAATCACTCCAACTGATGAATCCCTTATGTCATTCCACACATCTTCTCCAACTTCTTCTTTCACCATTGACAAACTGCTCAAGTAGCAGTTGTGATTCATGCTCCTTCTTTGAATAGGTGCTTTCCCTTTTTCGTATAGATGCGAAGGGTACTTTTTATTAACACTAGAAGATGCCATTTCTGACTAAAAAAAAGTGAACTTTTGTCAGGTCAAATAACTTGAGAATGATGTCAATAACTGAAATACGAGGTACTACTTGTATGAACAATGAGTTGTTGTTAACAAAGTCCAATGCCACTTTTCAATGAATAACAATGAACAAATAACCCAGACGATGTAACACAAATAACCATATAAGATGAAGAATTGAGTGCTCCTGTAATAGAAGAGGGAGCCTCTGCGACGGAATTGGAGGATTGCAACTGAATTGCCGGATTGCAACAGAATTGGTGGATTGCGTCGGAATTGGCGGATTATGACGGAATTGGCGGAGGCGAGGTCACCAACGATTCGATGTAATTGACCTGGATGATGTAATGAGTGGTAGCAGGATGAAAATAGGATGGAATCCAAGCCACGACTCGGAGGATAAAGAGGCGACTTCGTCTCGTCGGATTCGAAAGAGGCGATGTCGAGTAGGTGCGTGGAGAAAGAGGCGGAGGAGAAAGCGGCGGAACATGGCGAAAAGAAGTTGGAACCCAAGCCCTAGAAGGAGCCCAAGCGGCGGAGCAAGACTCGTCGAAGGTGAAAGAGGCGGCTTCGTCTTGTCGGAGGAAAAGGAGGCGGAGGAGGCGAGAAATATTTTTCTGATTTTTTAAAGTTAAGAGAAGAGAGAAAAAGATTTTATTTATTTCCTCTAAAGAGAGAAAACAGGTTTTCGACATATTGTTAATGGCATAAGTGTAATATAGATGTAAAACAATGGATTAAAAGGTTTTTTATTTAAAATTAGAGTTAGTCTAGTAAATCTATGAACAAAAAGTTAGTGTAGTAATTAAATGGAAAATTAAAGTCATTCTAAGTAATTTCCCAAAAAAAAACCTTATATTGTAGTTGAAAAAGAAAAGCAAACAAAACAAAATTTGGTTTTTGTTTTGGAGGAATGAACCTACCTATCTATGGCTTTGAATGGTAACACAGAACAGATGCAGAATAAAGGCAGAACATTTATTTTGCAGATCAATCTGTATTTGTTCTCCATTCAACTCTTTTAAAGCAAATCTAAAAATAAATAATAAAAAATTAAAAATCTGCATGCATATCAATTTTTGGTTGTTTTTTAGGCTTTGAATGGGGAAGCATAACATATGCAAAACTAATGCAGATCAATTTTAATGCAGATTGGTCTGCATTATTGCACCATTCAAACAGTTAAATGCAGATCATATAATTAATAATAAAAAATTAANCTGATGAATCCCTTATGTCATTCCACACATCTTCTCCAACTTCTTCTTTCACCATTGACAAACTGCTCAAGTAGCAGTTGTGATTCATGCTCCTTCTTTGAATAGGTGCTTTCCCTTGTTCGTATAGACGCGAAGGGTACTTTTTATTAACACTAGAAGACGCCATTTCTGACCAAAAAAAGGGAACTTTTGTCAGGTCAAATAACATGAGAATGATGTCAATAACTAAAATACGAGGTACTACTTGTATGAACATTGAGCTGTTGTTAACAAAGTCCAATGCCACTTCGCAATGAACAACAATGAACAAACAACCGAGAAAATGTAACACAAATAACCATATAAGATGAGGAATTGAGTGTACCTGGAATAGAAGAGGGAGCCTTTGCGACGGAATTGGCGGATTGCAACTGAATTGCCGGATTGCAACGGAATTGGCGGATTGCGTCGGAATTGACGGATTATGACGGAATTGGCGGAGTCGATGTCACCAACGAGACGATGTAATTGACCCGGGCGATGTAATGAGTGGTAGCAGGATGAAAATAGGATGTAATCCAAGCCACGTCTCGGAGGAGAAAGAGGCGACTTCGTCTCGTCGGATTCGAAAGAGGCGATGTCGAGTAGGTGCGTGGAGAAAGAGGCGGAGGAGAAAGCGGCGGAGCAGGACGAAAAGAAGGTTGAACCCAAGCCCTAGAAAAGAAATTGGAGCCCAAGCGGCAGAGCAAGACTCGTCGAAGGTGAAAGAGGCGGCTTCGTCTCGTCGGAGGAGAAAGAGGTGGAGGAGGCTAGAAATATTTTTCTGGTTTTTATGAGTTAAAGAGAAGAGAGGGAAAGATTTTATTTATTTCCTAGAGAAAACAGTTTTTCGACATATTGATAATGGCATAAGTATAATATAGATGTAAAACAATGGGTTAGAATTCTTTTCATTTAAAATTAGAGTTAATCTAGTAAGTCTTTGAACAAGAAGTTAGTGTACTAATTAAATGACAAATTAGAGTCATTCTAAGTAATTTCTCTATATATATATATATATATATATGCTTTTCTTTTAATGTTAACTTCCTTCATCGGAAAAGGTGATATATTGGAAGGGGTTTGATTGATATCAACCAACTAGGTGATAATCTGCGCCGTGCGCAGTATGAAAAATCTATAAATAATTTTATTAAAGATGATTTTGAAATTATTTAAAATAAAAATAATTTAATCAGTTTTATATATATATGTGAATAATATAATTTAATATTTCAATTTTTAACATAATATTTTTAAATTGTTTTCAAGTTAAAATATTTATATTATTTGGTTAATTTATATGGTTCTATTAATAAACTATATAAACAAAAAAAATATTTATAAATATGGATATCTATTAAAATCACACATATCGAAGTATTTTTTATTGTAACATAAATTATAGTTTTAATTTGTTATAATTTTTTTTATAATTAAAATCACACAAATTACAATATTTTTTATTGTAAACATATTTTCTGCCGAATCAAAAAAATTATTGTGTATATCATAAATTGTGTATAAATTATATTTCATTAAATAACATTTTTAAAACTATTGTTTTATTCAGTTTTAAGAAATATATTGTGTAATATAATGTATATAATAAATCATCACATAGCCTAAAATTCGATTTTAAATAATCCAAAAATTAAAATATAATTTTCTGGTTATATTAAAAGTAATAAATGGATAAAGGCATATGATGTAATTAGTCTAATTAAAAAAAGGAAAATTGAATTAAAATAATGGGAGAATAAATGTGGTGGTGACACATCAGCAAAATGGCACCATTGTAAATATTTTAAAAAACAAGCCTACTCTCTAAAAATGTTTCTCAATTAATATATAGGGGATATTTTTTAAATCGGATTAGAAGCTGAATTCTCTCACATTGTGTAATGTTTTTTTAATTATTGAAATGTTAATTTTTTTTTAAAAAATGTTATTTACAAAAAACATTAAATATTAAAAAAAAGTAAGAATTATTATTATATATAAGTATTTTTTATCGATCTTTTTATATGATGAATATGATTTTTTAGATGATAGATATAATTTTTTTTCATCCATCTTTTAGATGATTCAGTCTCTACTTATTCACAGATTCACAGCCATTCTGATTTTTCATCCATCTTTTAGATTGATTCCCGAAGTTGATGTCTCCGATGAGAATCTGTGAATCAGAATTTAATATGATTTTTTTCCATTTCGCCTGTCTAGCCCTTTGCATGGCTGAGTAGATGGCTAAAGCTTCTGCCATGAGAGGAGAGGATACCGAGAGTTTAATCTGCGATCTTTGATCAAAAATCATGCCATATTTGTCTTTAAAAATCCATCCAAGCCTTGCTATTTTAAGATACGATCGCCAAGCAGCATCTGTATATCCCTGGATCTCGTCTGCTTGGATCCGAGGAGTGAAATTTTGGGTGAAACGGCTAGGTGTCGGTACGTTCACCCTTTGTGCCGACTGCCACTCCCTGGCGTCACTTAGAGCCTTGGTGATTGTGTCTTTTGCCGTGAAGACTCTTGATTCGAAGATTAGCTGATTTCGGGCAATCCAGATCGACCAGAGGATCCAGGGCAATATCAATCCTGCTTCGATTCCTGTTGGTGGCAGACAAATCCTTTGGTCTCTTGTACGTCTATTTTTTGCATGTTTTTTGTTCTCGAAAAATTCAATGAAACAAAATCTATAGAATGGGAAAAATAGTGTAGCCACGCGCATCATCATACTTCTTCCCTAAATACATCCATTTCTATTATATACATAAACTTTTTGTGATCTATAAGTAGAGCTTTAGTGAACAAACTCGTACAATTGTCACATAAATTCTCAGATCATTGAATTTTTGGTTCAGAGTTGTTCATGCTCTTCTTGTAAAATATATTATTTTGGTTTTTTTCCTTATCGTATGAAATCACATCTTTCAATCATGAAAGAGATTAATATGTTTGGTACTTCATGACCAACTAACATTTCTTTTAAAAGTGTTTAACTGTAATATCCTTGCAAGATTTTTGAAGATAACATCTATTGCATTAGATGTTCAATTTGGAAAATATTCGAAGACAATTTTGTCTTTTCAAAGTCTTTATTTTCAAAATTATTTTATAAACTACTATACGGCTTATGATAACTCTTCAGGAGTTTAATTTATTCTCAAATCAGAGATCATTACATTTGATCCATAATCTTTGATAAATATCCCTGGGTATATTGGTTAACCTTATTTAAATCAATATATACTTAGATGAGTATACCTCATGCAATTGTACTCATTTAGTAGAGTTCCCGAGAACATATTTGACATCATTAATCTTTCAAGATTATATAAAGATGCTGAGGCACAATTCAAGTCGTTCAGACACTGCCAGACATATCAAATATCTTAAAATCATTGCATTAATAATATTATTTTTCCAACAACTTTGTGTAACAAGCGATTTTACATATTGTAAAGTCATTTTCTCATTTACTTTTCAGGAAAATATATACTATTTTGATGTTTTGTACTCCTGGTCCAAAAATTCCTCGTTTTTCATAGGAGTTTAATATAAACTTGATTGCTTTTTTCACTTTTTGATAAATACTTTCTCTTTATACTCTCATTCACAAAGGTAGATTCATGATCTTTATTTATTTAATCATATTGCGCGCTATCTTATTTATTGTCGACAATTATTTTGTTTTTTGTTCCATCTTTTTCCCGTAATGATAATGTTAATCGAGATCTCTTTATCATTATCATTGATTTAATTCAGGTACATGATTTTTTTATTAACCATGTCAACGGTCTCTTCTAGAGATTCATCTTTTTGTAACTGTTTTATGTATGCTCCTTTTCTTTTAAAGATTTTATCTTTGGAACCAAAGTAGTATATCACTTTTTGATGTGAGATAGACTCATTGTAATAAATCGTCTTTCACATACATATATTCTTATTAGAGCATTTTTCAGCTGTAAAATGAGATTTACTAACTTTATTAATATTTCTAGCAGTCATTTTAAGACATTCACTAAATAAAATTATCCTTTGAACTTCAGGTTCAAATTCATTGATATGAGCATCCATAATTTTCAATGATAATTCTTGAAAATGTTTATAAATTCTTATGACATTTGATTTGAATTATGTTTTGAATAGTGATCCTTTGAACTTGAGGTTCACATTAACTTTTTCAAAGATACAAACTATTAAACAATTCTCCATATGATGATATGCAAATCTTACAGTAAACACATCATTCATTGATGGCTTAATATACTTACAAACACATAGTAGGGTACAACCACAAAGGAGGTAAACAGGATCAAAAGATATAAGGCTCGTATTTAGGAAATGGTTTATAATAGACTCGAAGATGTATTATACAAAGGGAGATTTATTATACGAAAACACTCAAGAGATTACAAGAACACTCAAGCTTCTCTCTCACTTATTCTCTCACACTTAGCTTACTCGGCTTGAGTTCTAACTCTCACCAATGCTAGCTATTTATAATACAAACCCTAGAGAATATTATATGGCATATTCTCTTAGATATATATGCTCACACATATAACACGTGGTTTTATCCCTAGTTAGGTACAACCACTTATCCACTCATTCTCACACATGTTTTATTTATTTTACATTATTATTTTTAACACTCACTTATTATTATTATTTTTACGAGATATTCATCTCTTATATATATTTCCTTATGGGATTGTATCTATCCTTACTACATGCACGAGTGCAGTGGAGGAGATAGAAAAAATATTTAGGGGGATCATACTAATCTTTCAATATTAAAATAGAGACAAACTTAATTAAAAATAAATAAAAAATATCGTCAATAATATACATCTTAAAGGTGTNCTTTATCCTGTACCTTCGTCCTTCAACTCTGTAGATTGGATGGTCACGGTTGGAATAAGGCCACGCGTACTGATCATGGAAACCCAACAGCAGTTGTCTTATCTCTTCAACGAAATCTTGCGGGTACACGTGTCTGTTATGCCAATGAGCCGTGTAAGGACATAAGAGGTTGGAATCAATGTCTGATTCATCAATACCATTCAGTCGTGCCAGCTGTCTTGTTCTTTGATGGAAATTGCCAGAGCTAAAGGTGTCATAACTGTAGCTTGTCACGACATGGGCATCATAGCTTTTCTGAATTGAGATGCCTTCTTGGGTCGTGATTATCTTGAACGTCACCAATATCTCTGGATCTTTTTGTGAACGAATCTGATCTTGCCACCAGGTCACATCATGGAATAACGTGAGCCATTTGTAAAGCAGCTTGTAGTGTGACTTTCTCCTTGTCAGAATACATTTCGCCAAATATTGTAGAAGCTCGCTTTTGTGGACAATAACTCCAATAGTGTAAAGGTCCACCAAGTACCATAACAATAGGTATGCTTCTATGGGGAAACGTGCATAATGAACAGGGTTCATGTTGATAGTGGTGATGAATGGAAATACCGGGTGATAAGGCAATCCAAGTAGTGGTCCTTGGTCAAGACCGAATCTGTGAACATAGATCTTCAAGAAACCGTGTAGTGTTTCCAATCCTCTGTATATCAGAACGTCGTTCAGGATTTTCCCCTGTATATCATCTGGTAGGTTCGCCATCAACCTTCGTAGTGTATCTTCATTTGGATTGTCTGGGCTGAGGGTGTAGATCATCGGAATGATTGTAGAGATTTGTCTCTGCGTTCTTGAAAGGAAATCTGGAAGGAAATTCTCTTTTCCTTTTATGTGTTTGACATCAAACTTCCATTGTGAAAACCAGCTTGCCCACCTGAGTAGTTGTGCTTGGGGTAGAACCTTTTGCTTGAAGTGGATCATCTTTGGGAATGATGACATGTCCATTTCTATTAGGAAATGTTGACCCACCAAGTGAAATTCGAACTTCTCTATTCCTCTTTTTACTGCAAGTATCTCCTTGTAGGTCGAGTGGTAGTGTTTTTCACCGTCTTTGAAGGCTCCACTCTTGTATCCACAAATATGTCTGTTTCCATTGTCATCCTCTTCCAAGAGCACGGCACCCCAATAACAATCACTTGCGTCTGTTTGTAGGACTCTTCTTCCTTTTGATGGAATCTTTAGGGATGGTAAAGTCTTTGAAATCTTTTTTAGTTCTTTGACCGCCTCTATCCAGTTCTGGTTCCATGCCAGCGCATCTTTTTTGAGTTGGGCAGATAAGACTGATCTGTGTCTTGCTAGGTCATGAATGAAGTCTGCCATGTAGTTGACTATACCAAGGAATTGATGAATTTGTTTGACGGAGAGCTTTTCATCTGGAAATTCATCTAGTTGTGTAGCAATGTGAGGCTAGAGATGATATTGCCCTTCTGTGATACGCATTCCAAGGAAATCGATCTTTGTTTCTCCTATCACCATCTTCTTTTCTGAGAGCATGATTCCATAGCTTTGAACAATGTTGTGGAATTTTCTCAGTAGTGAAGTATGAGAATCGATGTCTTTGGAGAACAGTAGTATATCATCAATATATACTAGGGCTTTGGGGAGGATTGGCTCAAAAATCCTGATCATGGCTTTCTGGAACAGGGAAGGTGCAACTTTTAACCCAAAAGGCATGACCTTCCATTGGTAATGTCGGTCTGGTACACAGAATGCCGTCTTTGGTCTGTCTTCAGGTTTTATGCCAAGTTGCCAAAATCCTACCTTTAGGTCAAACTTGGAGAAGACTTGTGCTTGTGGAAGCCTTTGGAATAGGACTTCTCTTTTTGGTAGAGGAAACTTATCATCAGCAAGGAAATGATTTAACGGCTGATAGTTGATAACCAACCTTAGCTTTCCTCGTACTTGTTCAGCTCTCTTGTTCACATAGAATGCTTCACATGCCCATGGTGAAGTATTTTTTTCAATGAGGTCTTCCCTCTATAGTTGATCAACTTCTTCCAGAGCAAGGTTGTAGTGATCTGGATTCATTCCTGGGTGACTTGCTTTTGTTGGGTTGATGTCTTCATTCTTCTTGAATGGTAAAAAGATGAAGAAATCCGGGTTCTTCCAAAGAGGTGAGGAGCATTTTGTGAGAAACTCTGAATGAGAGGTGGCGCATGAGGTCTTTGCAATTTCTTCCTTTAACGGATTGAGGATCGCCATTGGATAGAGATGAGAAACCGTTGTCCATGGTAATAAATGATTTTTGTGCTTCAGACCTTTTGGATGCCACGAAACCCTTTGGAGATTGTGAAGGACGTCGAAACCAAGTATGAAATCCTTTTCAGGGAGTTCTGAACCATAAACCTTAATCTTTATCATGTATACAGGTAAGAGTCTTATGTAGATACGCTTACTGATGAGTGAGATGTGGAATATCTCGCCATTTGCCGCTTTGAATGCTACAGAACATGGATTCCAGTGTGAATCAGGTAGCAAATCTGGCTTAATGATGGAGGAGGAGGCGCCGGTATCAAGATATGTGATGACCGGTATAGGCTTGTCATATTTTGTAGGCAGGATGTGGATCTTAGCATTTGGTGAGGGCTGAGATAAGTATGCCAATTCTCCTTGGTTTGATGGTTCCGTCTTGCAAGCATCAAACGCATAGGTGTCGAACATCATAAATTGGTCATCTGTATCTTCATCTTCTGTGTTTGTATCTTCTTCCGAAGATTCGTCACTTTGCTCTATCCCCATGGCAAAAATTGTCTTGTTTGAGGGCTCGTCGTCAAGGGAGAAGATAGATTCAACATCGGAATCATCAATATCTTCTATCTGAGCCAAATATCCGAGAAGGTTTTCTCGCTTCTTCTTGTTTGGACATTGTTTTGCATAATGCCCTTTCTTTTTTGCAGATATAGCATCTATCTCATTTCTTGAAGTCTCTTTGTGCTTTCTTTCTGAAGAATTTCCATTTCTTCTTGGTAAAGAACTTTGAATATTTCTTCTTCCAGCTTTTTATGAATGTTTTCTCTTGTTTGGAATTACCAGAACAGCTGCACTTCTTCTTTCTGCATTTGATAGAGAGTTCTGGGCGGTCACAAGCTTTTCCAAGAAGTTTTCTTTGTTCATGGAGTTGCTTGAAGAATTGCTGGTGATTGCAGAGCCTTTCAAGTGCTAGGAGAGAAAGCTGATATATTTCTCCTAGGGAGACTTGATTCAAAGGCATATTCTTGAAAGACAGTACTTTTGATGTCTCGTTTCCAAGTGGTTCTGGAAGAGAATTCAAGTACGTCTGTTTGAGGTTGATGTCATCTATTCCATTCAGAGCATAGAAACGCTTTGACATTCTCTCATAATGTTTCTCCAAGTCTTTTCTCTTGAATGAGCAACACTTCATGTTGACATACTCTTCTCTTGCTTGGATTGTGAAATGTTCCCATGTTCCAAGGAATTCATTGTGGATATGCCCGATCAAAGCATCAATAGACGGAGATTGTCGGACTTGAAGTTGTCGGTAATGTCCTAGACTTATCCACCATTGTCGAAGTCTTCCTTGAAATTTAGAGACCATCTTGTCAATAACGTTGGGCAAAGCTGCTCCTGGGTTAAGCATCTGTTCAGTCATCCAGGCATGCATCTCATAGATTTTATCTCTCCATTTTGAGGGAGAAATATTATCGAATGAGAAACCATTATGGGGTTCTGTGCTGAACTTTGGGTTCCATTCTGGCTGAGCCCTTCTGGGTTGAGGCTCCTCTTCATAGACATGACCGTCTTCGCTTTCAATCTCTTCTGTTTCTACAGTTGGTTCAACCATCATGAAGTCGGGGATCAAGACTTCGTCTTCAGAATCCTCATCTTGAGATTCTTTCATCTCTGTGATTTCAACCTTTTGTTTTGACCTCTTCTCTTCTTTTGCAACTTTCTCAAGGAAAGTAGTCAATGGATTAACATGTTCCACCATTAGCTGTGACTCACTCTTTTCAGGTTGGTTATTTGAGGTGGGTGGTTGATTTTGGGGTTTTGGTGGTTAAGGTTCTTTCTCTTTTCCAGAAGGTTTCTTCTTTTTTGTGGTAGGTTGTTCGGGAAGGGTTCTAGTTGGTAAAAAGGAGGATGATCCAAATATGCTTGGATCTTGAGAGAAAGAAAGAGGTTGTGATTGGGCTGTGTATGATGGGGTATATATAGGGTAAGGTGTGAAAATATCATAAGGCATAGGGGTTTGTGTTTTAGGCTGGTTCTGTAGGGAGGTGAGTTGGGCTTTAAGGAATTTGAGTTCTGATTCCTTTTGGGTCATAAGAGGGTTATTAAGAGACACAGTAGTAGCTAATTGGAGGAGTTCTTGGTGGAGGGAGGCCATCTTGTTGGTGATCTCCTTAATAGAAAGGTCCAAAATGGTTACCTTTTTTATCAATTTGGCTGAGGAGATGGTTTTGGTTTGCCGCATTTTTTGACTGCCAATTTAGGGTCGCTTCTACAGCACTGACTTGTCTTACTGATCCGTCTGGATTCTTGGTAGTTGGATTCTTGATTTTCCAAGAATGTTTGACATTGTTTTCTTCAAACTCTTTTGACGGGAATGGTGAGTTTTGTGGAGATGGAGGACCAAACATATAACTCAATGGAACTTCTTCACGCTTTTGAGTTGTTGGAGTTGAGCTTCCCGGATATAAGACATAATAGTCAAATTTTCCGCTTGATTCTCCAAGGAGGTCAACTTGTGGGTCTCCAGACTCATAACGTTCCTTTAGGATTTGTTGAGAAGACTTCTTCTTGTTTCTTCGTCTTCTTGGAATATCCTCTTCTGAATTGTAGTCTTGGCAGCTTTGGCAATCACAAATGTCAAAGAATTTGTGACCGGATTCATCCATGAACACATAGACTGGTTCTCCTAGTGAATCAAAAGATGAAATTGGAATTCCAGGCTCAGGGGAACTTATATTCCACTCTTTGCTTCTGTCACATGGGCAAATCATGTTGATTTCCGTGCAGAAAACTGCAGGCTTTAATTTTTCTTCCTGTGCCTTGAAAGCAATTTCTACAGCTCCATCTTTTCTTCTTGGAATAGAAGATTCAACCGCTTGGGTCGGCGTGCTTCTGTTTTGGAGCTTTTCATAGTTTGTTACCCAAGATTCCGGAAGTAGTTTGACCAACTCTTCTTTGGGAATTTGTCTAGGAATATGGATGCAGGATGGACTGTGTTGGGATTCCAACTGGATGAGCAGGGCATCATCAGTGTCTCGTGGGAGACTTAGATCCATCGCATGATTCTGGACTCTATACGCCATTTGATGGTGGAGCGTCGCTGCATATGTATTCCCGATCTGTGGAGAGCCAATGATATGTAACTGGATCTGCAGATTTTTGTAGATTTGAGGGTCTTCCAACGCCATGTTGAAGTTTGGGAACAGGGTGACAAAGATAGTGCCCGCGTTTAAAGTCGTCTGGATTGTTGCTATGCAAGCATGCTGGTACTCCTTATATCTGGTATCAAGGAGTGCGAGTCTAGCCACGACTGGTAGACCTTTTCTTCCATGTAGAGTTAACGCCAGGCGAACTGCTCCATGGTGAAGATGTGTGTAGCCAAGATTTCTCCAGTGGTGAATCATCCCTTCGTTGATGTTGAGGGGAATCATCTGCTCTGTATCTGTTGCTGGGACCAGATGTTGTTCTAGCGGAGAGGCCAGAATAAGCTCCTTGGCAATACGCTTATTGGGGACAAAAGCTTGTCGGATGGTTTTTGGAAAAGTAGAATTTGGTTTTTTGAAAGCTTTGTAGGGATTGAGTAAGGGAAGTTTGGTAATAGGGACTTTACTCTCATCACTCACATACACTACTTCATATAGGTAATCTATTTTTTTGGAGTTTGTTTTTCTGAAAGAAGGACTTACAGCTAACGTAGATGTACTTTCCATAATGTTTAAAAAGACCAGAAACCAAGATAGAATGCTAAAACTCACTTTTAACCCTTGAAGTAATATAGATCGATAAGCTGTTTTCTTATTTTAAGTGCTTAAGAATATAAAGAAATCAATCAAGAGGTTTAGGCTACGCAAACCGAGACAACACAATTTTCTTCAATAAGTCTCAAGGTACTTCGAGCCGATCAACCTCATAGATCTTTTCCTAGATACTCTTTTATTCTTAACTTAGTTAGATTTCTGATGTGGAAGATCCATAAATATGGCAACCACAGAGCATACTCTCTGTACTAGCATATGATAGAAAACAACTTACGACATATATTATCTCTTAGGAAAGAAGGAGCCAGAGCTTAGACTGGCATGGCTCTGATACCAACTTACAAACACATAGTAGGGTACAACCACAAAAGAGGTAAACAGGATCAAAAGATATAAGGCTCGTATTTAGGAAAGGGTTTATATGAGACTCGGAGATGTATTATACGAAGAGGGGGATTTTATTTATACAAGAACACTCAAGAGATTACAAGATCGCTTCTCTCTCACTTATTCTCTCACACTTAGCTTACTCGGCTTGAGTTCTAACTCTCACCAATGCTAGCTATTTATAATACAAACCCTAGAGAATATTACATGGCATATTCTCTTAGATAT
>JAHZTW010000004.1:23109863-23190820 GCA_020283515.1 Alliaria petiolata | reverse complement strand
GATGAGAAAGATGCTTCCTTGTCTCCACCATTACCCGAGCAAGATCACCAAGACTTTCTAGATTAGTAAACCTTTCATCTTTTTGCACATTATCAAGGTAGATGTCAAGTTGATGATCAAGAGATCGTCGCTCCACAAAACTAAAATCCTCTAGATAAAGCTCAGCCAATCTCACCAACATTGATTTATCAAATTGACAGAATGAATCTATCGGACTTAAGGATGCCATACAAACAAGTAGTTCAGAATTTACCTCGTCAAAACGATCATCAAACTCTTGAAGTTGCATATCTAAGACAGTGTAGAAACAATTTATCTTGTAACGATGCAAGTTGGTAATGCCTGTTTTTTTCCTTGGCCTTCTTGAATCAAAAAATTTATCCTCCATATTGAGCACTTCTGTTTTATTTTTCTCACTAAAAGAACAAACTTTAGCCACAAAATCAGCTCATCCATCATCTCTAAGCTTATGCAACTGTCGTTTAGTAGATTCCACCAATGAAATAGCATTCAAGATCTCTTAGTCTCCTTTCTCCTTTCTGTAGAGCCTTTGATAAGCTATTAGTGAGTCCTAGAACAACCAGCATCAAATGTAGATATATAACAAAATCAAAGGTGTGGAAATATTTGATGACACCATATGCTTGTTGTCTTTTGGTGTTGTTTCTGCCTTCATTCTGAACATGTTCAAGAACTTCAATAATACACTCGAATATCTCAACAAGACGCAATAAGGTCTTATAATGTGAACCCCAATGAGTATTTTCAGGTCTTTTAAGAGTTTTATCCTGATTCAGCTCAGTTCCAGTCTTGAAATCACCTTTTTAATCCCTTCTTCCATTCTTTTGCGTTTACTTTCAGTGAGGATATCTTTTCTCTTGCAAGAGGCTCCAACCACATTCAACAATACATGAACCATATCAAAAAATTCTCCAACTTCAAAAGTGCTTTTTTGCAACAACCAAATGAAGTTGATGAGCAAAGCAATAAACAAAATATACAGATCCACTTTCTTTCAAAATCAATGATCTCGATCCATTGAATTCTCCTTTCATATTGCTATCTCCGTCATACCCTTGTCCTAATGTCCTCTCACCTTTTTTAAACTCAATCCATGCTTTGCAAACAAAGAATCAATAGCAGACTTCAGTGTTAAAGAAAATGTATCTTTCACATGACCAATGCCAACAAATCTTTCTTTTACCAACCCAAATTTATCAACGAATCAAAAAATCACAGCCATTTGCTTTTTATCTAAAACATCAGCAGGCTCATCTACCAACAAGCCAAATACATCATTATCAATTTCTTGGATAATAGAGTTAGTTACTTCCTCTGCAAAACAATGTGCAATGTCTTTCTGAATTGGAGGAGATGTCATCTGGTTATTTTTAGGAGCATTCTGCAACACAACTTTTCTTACAACCTCATTCTGACTAGCCGTATATTTCAGAGCTCTAAGAAATTACCTTTGTTTGTTGAGTGTTGACTCTTCCTTCTCACAATGAGCATGAAAAGATAAGTCTTGGTGTAACAAGTATCTACAAACATCGATCGAAGCACTCAAACGAATTCGATAATCATTTTTCACAACATCAGTTTGCTTATGTAAAGCATGTATGATAGACTGACATTGTCTCATCAAATCTTCGCATTTATTTTTGGCATTGGTGTGAAAACTAGTATGATCACCCACATGTTTATTGAAGCTATCAGCTTTATTCCAGCTCGAAAAACCCGTCGATACAAAAGCATCACTTCCACCTTGTTTTCCAACTTGAACTCTGAACAAGTAACAATACAAGCAGAAAGCCTTTTCTTCTTCCACACTATATTCTAGCCAATCAGGATAATGATCAAACCAATGTGGATTAAATCGTCGTAATATATTTCCGATTGACTTTTGTTTAAAAATATGACCTCGAGGTTGACAAGGTCCTCTACTCAAGTATTTGTGCCGTACCTCACCTCTTTGATTATAATGATAATCTTGAATGTTTTTTCGCTTTGCTGGACCACATGGTAAATTATCCAAATCGATATTAGATGGTGGAGATTTTTTTTTTTAAACCCGATCATTGCTTTTGACGCTACATACATAAATACAACAAACAAAATACGCATAGGAATAATAAAGTATTCAACAAGTAAAGGAAAAAAAGATTTTAAAAACATGTGAATTACCTGAAACTTTTACTTTGCAGATCGAATTACAGAGAAATATAACTTACAAGTTGAATTAGGGATTTGGAGAAAAGAGAGGGAGAGAAGATACGCAGCAGCCATCGTAGACTCGTATTCACAATCGTGAATGAAGTTATGAAGATTTTTTTTTTTAATAACAAAAATAAGCTTAGTTAGTTAATGGACTTCCTTTGATTAAAGTTATTTGTGATGTTTATTGTCTTATTGGACCAACATTCTTAAATATCTTATTATACTTATAGAACTATACTTAAACTAAAATTCTATATGGGTCAATGATAATTTTGGACATATGTCAATTAAAAGTACTTAAAAACAATTTAGCTATTGACCACCCTCCTAATATACTACCTCCGCCACTGCACGAGTGCATGTTTGTACCATATCATGAAGATAATATTTCACCATAGTTGATATTAGAATCTCATGGATTTATCAAGTTTATTTTGAGTAATAACATAATCTTCTGGATGTTCCACTTATTCGAATTATTTAATTATCCCCACGAGATGGATGGACATGAACTGAATTCCACTTTATGACCAATAGCATACCTAATTATCCATCTTAGGTCATGTATTATGCATAAAAAAAAAATCCGTTTGATTGGGACTCTTAATACTCCCTCTCAAAATGATGGATTTTCTTGCTTACTTATATTGAATTGATTTTCTCTTTTAAATCGGTTATACTCGGGGTGTGATTTGAGATCTGCTTAGAGAATTCAAACCAACTTGTTTAATGAATTTGTTGAACCAAAAATGATGATTCACCTCTCATGATGATTTTATTTTTATTTTATTTTTGCTATTACATGCTATGTGTGAAAAAAATCTGGTTTTTTAACATAAAATTTCAATAAAATTTGATATTAATACTAGACTGGGATGACTTTAATCGGTTATGTTATATGTTAGTAAACTTCAGGTTTACAATCATATACAATTTATGTCATCTTTATACAATTTATGTCATCTTTAGTAAACTTCAGGTTTACAATCATATACAATTTATGTCATCTTTATGCATGTCTCCATCATGTGATTTTTCAGCTTCGCTCTGCTAGAGCGTTTCACTTTTATGGGTAGTTTCGCTCTTTTGCAGCTTTCGTTAATATAGAGCGTTTAGCCATATGAACCTTCCAATTATTTTTATGTACTTCTTTTGGACTTACATATTTATAAAATAAATTAAGTAATTTAAACATATCAATTCATGCAAACAATTCAGGAAGCATAACCTTCTACATAGTTTACGATGATAAAAATAAAATTAAAAGAGACAATAATTAAAAAATTATAATATAAAATAAATTATCATCTTCTGGACAAAAATTATTATGCGGTTTTTCTACAACACTTTCATGTATGTCTTCGGGATATTTTTCTTTATATGGTTCTTCTAGAACCTTTCATATATGTTTTTTTCATGTGTATCTACTCGAAATTTTTTATAAATATCTTCAAGATATTTGTTTTATGTGATCTTCCATATTATTTTATAAATATCTTCAAAGCTTAAGCTCCGACTTTGATCTCAGGAGAGAATGGAGTAGAACATGTGATGCTTCCAGATCCAGCGAAGAAACCCCCTTTCGCGAAGCACCAAAACACCAACTGACTATGTCGAATAACGCCACCAAAAATGATGATTCTTCACAAGAGAACAAACCAGACCTCCAAAAATATACAAATGAACAAAGAAAGGAAGAGACAAACCAATGATATCCCAACGCCGGCGTCGAAGCACTGAACGTTGGGAAAGAAAACTAGATCTAGTATTTTTATTATTTCTATTTATATGGCACATTCTAACAAAAATGATTTTTCTCTATAACATGCAAGATTAGCTTATATATATATTATAAATGTATGATTAATATGTTTAATTGTAATTGAGTTCATGCAACTGAGTTCAATCATGAACTAGTTACGTTGGGTTTTACTGTCTCTCTCAAAGTTTTTTAAAATTTTTTGATAGAAAATCTTGATCGTCTATGTTTTTTATTTAGATGTAAAATATTTTGAACAGTTCATTGATCCATGCACCATGGTCGCAGTTCTGCCAATTAGGAGTATGTGAGAATCATATGGATTGTCCCCCTTTTGAGGTAATCATGTTCTTAATTCCTTTGACATGCAATTTCATATCTTACCTCCAGATTAAAAATGTATAACACGGGGTAGAACTGGTATTACTGAGTACGAAGGTATAACTAGATAGACCTGGTATTACTGAGTAAAAATGTATAACTCGGTACAACTAGTATTACTGATTAAAATGAATTTGACAAATTCTTCTTTTGGTATGCACATTAGGTTACTAATGAATTGTTCTGGATGAAATACAAGAATTGCATATCTTACCTCCAGATTACACCAAAATATGGAAGAAATCAAGAAAGAAAGTTTCAATGGGCTGGAGAACGGTATCGAAGGATGAGTACTAAAAGGGTGCCAAGAGAAAACTTGGGTATTGGTTGAGAGAAATACTAGTAGTGAACCTTAGTTTGTGTTTGAATTTGTATTTTTTGACACTCTCTATTTTGTACAACTTCTTAAAACTTATTTTTGTAATGGTTAAATTCCATTTCAAAAGATTTAGAATTTTATGAGAGAACCAAATAAATCACATGAAACAAAGAATTATACATTATATAAGTAACTATTAAATATAAGAATCATATATTAATTAGATTAAAAAAATATAACATTATGGTTGTTATTAGAATATATACACAACAAACACATTATACTTTTATGATCACTTTGTTAATACTAACCACATTAGGATGCAAAACATACAAAAATATGATTTAAATATATTAATGCATAAAACTTTGGAATGTACTTTAAACGGCTAAAATGCTCGGTACAACTAAAAAATATATTTTATGGCAAGGTAATACTAATTAAAAGTAAAAACAAAAAAGTAACATTGTTTGGAAGCAAGTACTACTGGATTAGTAGGTATAACTATGTGAAAATTACCATTTTTTTTTTATTTCCACGTGTCTGTTCAGACAACAACATGTATGGCAAAAAATGGCGCACATGTGTATTAATGTTATTTTTCGTTATAAGATTATATTTATATATGTATTTTTAGTTTATTTAGTTTTTTATTTTTTTCTCCCAAATTTTCATTTTAGGGTTTCTTCATCTTTTCTCTTATCCACTTACACCTTCATTATAACAATTTCTAGAAAGTATCCAAACTCCAATGTAACTCGAATTTCATGTTTATTTCAAATTTAATACTTGATTTCGGGTTTGTCTATGAATTTCGGGTTGTTCGTTTCTGATTTTGAATATAAGGGTGTTTGAATTTTTAATTTTCTGGATTTTTGCGCCTTAGTAATACTGAGTAACACTTGGTACAACTACATTTAGTAATACTTGGTAATAATTGGTACAACTGAAACACGGACAATATAAGATTCTGACTGAATAACAGTGACACCTCCTCCTTAACATCTAGCGTGAACTACAAAGGTCAAAAAATAGGAAATATGAGATTACAAGCATTTATTTTGCGGTGGTGAAGTAGTGATTCATACCACCATGACCGGTTTAAATTATTGAATGATGGAGGAGTTAGAGAACCTATATAATCGAATTCGGTACATTACAACGGGGAAGATGGCGAATCAAGTTTTATGTAATGAGTGAACCTAACATGTTTTAATCAAAAATACGTTTCAAAAACAATGATTGTGTTTTCTCCTCGAAATTTCGTAATCCAAATTTAGTTGTACCAAATATTACCAAGTGTTACTTTTTCGTTTCAGATTTTTTGAAACTTAGCGAAATTTGGGATTCTCATATTTTTTGTTTTAGTTTTAATTGGATAGATCCGAATGGATAAGACAATCAGATTCGATTTTATTGAGTTTGACGGTTTTTTAAAATGGTTGGATAAAAAGTTGGTTGAGTGATTAAATTATTTAAGTTTTGAGAGATAAATTTGTAAAACACTTGTTTTTCGCTTTAAAATAAATAACAACGAAAATCAAAATTAAAATGAGGTCATTTGAGATCTTATTTTCAGTAAAAAGGATAGATGAGCTATTGTCTATTGATTCGAGGCAGGGAGAGGCTATGAGAGATGATTTTACATTCTAAAATTAGACGAATTCAAACACGATACGTAATTTAGAAGGCTCTCCGATGAATATGGAATACAATGAATTTTTGAGAAGAAATCTCATAATTAATAATAATAATAATAATAATAATAATAATAATAATCTCATACTAATCTTACCGAAAAAGATATTTACGCCTCCATGATAAAGAATCTTTGACAAATGATTCTAAAGTAGTTTTTTTTTTGTTTTGGAACATTGATTCTAAAGTAGTTCGTGCACAAAATGCAATGTAGATCAGATTCTTTTTTTTTTTACACGCCATATTTAATACGTACATCCCTACAATCACACCTACAAAAATTTAAGCGATAGTAAATCAGACATGTTGTCATCAAAATCACCAACTATTCACGAACATATCGTTACAAAACTATATTCTCATGCAAATCTCCACATAGATCCATTCCAACAAAGACATGTATTAAACAAATATCTTTTGTTTTGTTATATATATTGTTTTTTAGTTTTCTATAAATTTAAGCTCTTATCCAGCTGGCAATTCCACAAAAAAAATCAATCAGACAGATAGAAGATGAGAAAAAGAAGAGATCCAGGTGCTTTGATAAGCAAATAATTAGTGTGGTTCATGTGAATTTAAAACAAACAACAAAACACACACACAAAAAAGAAAGAGAACTCCAAAAATGACTTTCTTCCCAAAAATCACTCACGTCACGTGTGGACAAAATATCTCTTTCTCAAATCGCAGCCAAAAAAAACTATTATTTTATTTTTTAATTATTTTTTATTTGTTTAATTTAGGAGAACAAAATAACAAAATCTTTGGTTATAATCCTCTCCGATCTTCTCGGTGACTCCTATAATTCCATTCTTTTAAATCTCGAATTCGTTATTTCGATTTTCTCTCACTCTCTCGGAAAATCCCAGCCAATCCCGAGAAAATCAACACAACAGCTATTTTCGTTAATCCTTCCTCTTATTTCTACTTGACATCCACCGATTTTTTATTACTTTTCTCCTCCTGGGATCGTCATGATTTGATCGAAACATAACCAGAATCAATGATGAATGACCTAAACAATGATGGGTCAGTTTTCACTAGATTCTATTTTCTCGGGGAAATCGAATTTCTCTGAGACGGTTATATCTCTATAATCTGAAGATCCCAGAGAGTTTCGCGATTCTCATCTCTCTCTGACTCTCTCTCTCTCTCTCTCTTTTGGGTTATGACTCGTCACGTGAAACTGAAATCGCCGTTATTGGCGTCTTCGGAGGAATCAACGATGAGAAACTCTCCGCCGACGACGATGAGCAAACACGCGGAGAGGAGGAAAATGGGAGAGGTTGCGGGAGGAGCGGCGGCGGAGTGCGCGGCGGTTTGGTGTTGCTGCCCTTGCGCGGTGGTGAATCTGGTGGTTTTGGCCGTGTATAAGGTTCCGGCGGCGGTTTGCAAGAAAGCGTGGAGACGAAGCAAACGACGGCGATTTACGAGGAAACGACACGGTTTGCTTGCGTCAGCGGCGGCGGAAGGGAGTCAGAGCACCGTACACGCTAGATTGAAGGAGGAAGATCCAACGGCTGAGATTGTTTTCGAGGAAAGCGGAACGAATGGCGAAGTAAACGACGTCGTCATGCTTGAGAGCGAAATGTTGGAGCGTTTCTATGGGGCAGGCTTTTGGAGAAGCCCGTCACAGAGAGACACGTCATCGGGAAGTTTTTAAATGCTTTGGGTTTTTGAGAGAATTAATAGTAATTAATATATTTATTATTATATGTGACAAATTATCATGTGGGGTTACTGGGGTATGTGAATAGGAGAAACGTAGCATCGTTTATACATGGTTTTTTTTTTTTTTTTTTTCTTTGTTCCGTTTAAAATGTAATTACGTCTCATTGTTTTCAAAGTTCTTTCGCCGATTGGGTAGTTTTAAATTTATAATTTGTGATTTGGATGGATTTCATCATGTTACTTCCGGTAGTGATGGATTATGCATGTTGTGATTAACCAAACTAGAAAAATAGATATTGTTGGAGCTGGATTTCATAGTCCACCATTATTTTCTTCTTAAAACGATAACAAATCGACCAGGCCTAGCAAGTTGATCTCGAACCCAACAACCTTCACCCTCCAAGCCCAGAGGAGCATCATTCTAAGCATTCATAACGACGAGGTCGAGCTATAGCTCAACCAAGACCGAGTCATTTAGAACGAGTTGAACGAGTCAAGAAAATATTCTGAAGCAAGTCTGAGATTAAAGGGAATTGTTGTTGCATGTTGCCCGAGATACGCGGTGGAGGTTGAAACTCGATTTAAGGGGATATAAAAGGAGTCAGACTTCACTTTTAGGACCATCTTTTTACCTAGCCCCTGTTCGGAAGCTCAGTTATTATATTTATTCAGATATTCCATCCATCATCTTCAGTCAAATGATCAAGTCAGATGTTGTTCGTTTTATTCTCGGTTATTCATCCAGATGAATCATCTGTATGTAACTATGTTTGTTTTGTTGTTGGTTGCACATTTGGATGAACATGGTTATAATAAAAATTGACTTTTTTACCCCTACCATTTAAACGATCAAAATGCAAATATTACACAAAATCCATACAAAAACAAATCCATCTTTAAAACGCAAACACAAACACAAACACAAAGTTTACACGTATTCATGTCCACAACATGTTCCGTCTTTCAATATCATGTCCACAACATTACACAAAATATATATTATGGATTTCAGTATCAAATCCATAAGATCAAAACACAAACAATCTATGAACATCAAACCTGGAACATCAAAAGAAAAGAAGCTTATGTGATTTGATAATACTAAATGCAAACCTTAGAAACAAATCAAACAGTACAGATGATCTTACCATTGGGAGGATCAACCCCACCAGCAATGCGTACCATTGCATTTTCCCACCACCAATGATTCCAATGAACTCCATAGGTTATGCAAATCTATAAGAACATCAAACCGCAAAACCAATACAAAAAATAGAGTAGCAGCTACAAAGAACAAAGAAGTAGTAGCTACAAAGTAGCTATAAACACAAAGTTTATATGCAAGAACATCAAACCTCAAAACCAATACAAAAAATAGAGAAGTAGCTACACGTATCAACCAAAGTCATACCTGTTAATATGGAAGTGAAGTTCCTTGTGCCATTTGTGTAGTGATCAAATCTCTCATAGCCTCCATCATTCTATCACCAGTGGGTACGTATGGAACATGAGCATTGTTTTCATCACCGCGGTGTTCATATTTTTCCATAGTTTCCCAATGTGAAAAATCTGAATCATCTTGATGTGAATCTATGATAAAATTATGCAAAGTCATTGTTGATGTCACAATTTTGACCCATTTTTTCAGCTCATAGGTGTTTCCTATCTAAGATTCTCCGTTTCACCTTCCATACACCAAATGTTCTCTCAATAACCGATCTCAAACTAGCATGCTTGCGATTGAACAATTCCCTTCTGTTTGTGGGTGGTCCTCCACTATTGAACTGATCTAGGTGGTACCTAGTTCTTCTATGAGGTCCTAGATATCCATTTCTGGTTGGATAACCCGAGTCAGCCAAGTAATATTTCCCACACGGAGGATGAGGAAAATAATCTTCTTCAGTAGCACAATAGGTTAATACTTTTGTGTCGTGTGCTCTCCCAGGCACTCCAACGTAGGCATATATGAATTTCATACTGAAATTACATATAGCAAGGATGTTCATTGTTGCTTCTGCTTTTGGACCTATAAACGGCTCCACATTCCCTGTTGGAGGACGAACTGGTACATGTGTACCATCAAGAGCACCAATGCAATCCTTGAAGTAAGGCATATAAAGGACATTACCTTCTAGAACAGAACTAGTACTTGCGAACTCATCCTTTGCAGGTTTCACAATATCTGCTGCGAGCTTCAAGAGAGCACTCAAGACATCATCTAATTTCCTTTTCACTGTGTCAAGAGAGTGTTGGTATCGTTCAGCTAGGACCCGCACTGTTAGATCTTGTGCAACCATTTCGATGAATATTGCAACACTCTCTTCTAGATAAACATGATATGATTCCTCTAACTTATACTGTACATGTAGCCTCTTACATAAACTCCAAAATGTTGACTGCGTCATGTGAAGAATTTCAAAGCATTGTACCTCATACTCAAACATAAACCTTTGTACACGACGCCAACCTCCACCTCGATTTGTCCTCACTAATTGTCTGTCAACATTAACTTCCCTCACTCCATACATTTCTTCTATAAGAGCATACATGTGTTTTTCCTGCTCTATTACCAAATCTGCGTCATCATCCTCAAATAAAAATCTAAATGTTTCCTATAAACCAGAATAGAAAACAATAATTCATGTCCTGTCTTTGTCACAAACTCAGAGACTAAAGCAAAGAGATTGTACCTTACTGTTCATTATTCACTCACAGTCTGGTTTCTAATGTTTCCTTTAAGCTTCTCTTCTATTCGCAGTTGAAGATTAAAACGGGTTTGCTCATCACTCCAAGCAAGATTCTCAGACCCAGGAATTGATGACATTGTAAATCTAGAGGAAACCAACGATGCTTAATCATTGTTGAGCATTACAGAATGCAGAGAGAAGCAATTAGCGAAGATGAGCAAAGATGAAAGTGAACATTACAGAATGCAGAGAGAAGCAAAGATAGCTACAAACCAAGATGAACACAAACCTATGTGATTCTTCAAATCTGTAATACACATGACCTGACTCAAACAATCTATCACAAGCTTTGACAGCAGAAGCAAAAGCAACTAGGCCACAACATCTACAACAATTAAAACCGTGAGACAAATGAGACCCTTTACACTGACCACACAAATATAAAACCTCAAATTGAGCTAGTTCATGAAGACAAACAACACCTAGACAAAGCATATCGACTACAGATCAAAAAGCATCTCGTAGAGAAAGGAGAGATCAAAGTCTGTAGAAAATCAACAGATCTACACATAAACTAGGCTTATACAAAGAAACCCAGAGAGGCAAATGATACGATAACTAGATATAAAGCTTCCTAAGCCAAAACCATAGTATAGTTTTCTTGCTAGAAACCATAGAAAAGAGAAATGAAGCTGACCTGTGTAAACTCGCCGGATCTTGCTAGAGAAGTCGGAACTCGTGGGAGAGCGTCGGAAAGAGTGAGGAGAGAAGAATCGCCGAGGAGAGAATGAGGAGGAGAGAATCGGCAGTGTCGAGAGAGTGAGAGGACGAGAGATGTTAGGGTTTTTGTTTTGTAAATTGTTGTTTTAGTTAGGGTTAATTTTGTAATTTGCCATTTTCGACTAGATCATCCTCAGTCATCTGCACCAATTCGGATCATCCGACTGATTTCAAAAATTTTGCCTAATTTTTTAAAAATCATTCAGATGGAGCATCTAGATGATTTAAAATCATTCAGATGGAGCATCTAGACGAGAGATGTTAGGGTTTTTGTTTTGTAAATTGTTGTTTTAGTTAGGGTTAATTTTGTATTTGCCATTTTCGACTAGATCATCCTCAGTTAACTGCACCAATTTGGATCATCCGACTGATTTCAAAAATTTTGCCTAATTTTTTTAAAATCATTCAGATGGAGCATCTAGATGATTTTCAGTTTTGCTACATAACGAACAGAAACTCTCATCTCCATCTAGATGACTCATCCAAATGAAGAAACGAACACGCCTCTAGTCGAAAATCTTGTAATCGCTCTACGAGCTCTTACACTTTATCTCTTTCAGAGAACTTCTGTAAACATTGTTTATTCGATTATTATACCTTGATCTGCTCATAGAGAATCTAGCCCTTAATTTATATAGTAGTTTATTACTTACAAAAACACATAAATTTCTGAGTGTTGAATTTGGTATCCACAAATGCTTCATGGCTATCCTAAATGTATTAAACGAACTTGATGGTTCGATTGAAGATGATAAATGACATGAAACTTATGACAAAGGATATTGTGTGAGCTACATTCGTCCGGAAACATTAATGTGACTGTTGAATATGGTGCGATGATGAAGTGCCCAAACTTACGAAAAATTGGTAACTTTTGTCTTGTCGGGTGATCAACTAGTTTACAATCACAAATGTCAAATTTAGTTCTGTAAAGATTTTCTCGTTATTTTTGATCAGTTTCTATGCGATTTAGTTCATGGCTTCTTGTAAATAGCTCAAGTGGTAAGATTGGCACACAGTATGTTCCTCCACACTAGAATTTGAGGTTGCATCATTCCTTCTTCCTTGCAAATGTTCTTTCTTTTTTTTTCCAAAATCACGTTTCCATTTTTTTTTGTGCAAACCTTACTTCATTAACTTAAACTTCCACAGTACAATAAACATATGGAATTAACCATCTCCTTGATTACTATGATTAAACATACAAATAATAGAAGTTAAAGCAGATAGATCTTGATAACTTGACAGAAAATTTGAATCAGAATTCAAATGCATCGATATCTTCACGGAAAATTCGGATTGATGGAACTTTGTCACCTTATATTGTGACGTTAAAATCCAACCTCCACCTCCGAGAATCGTCGAAATGATCCTAGTCGTATCTTCTGGTCTCGAACAGACCGCTACACAAGATAACAAAATGGTGAGAGAAATGTAAAGTTTCCCGGTAATAAAACCGAGAAGAGGCCACCGCTCATAAAGAGGTGAAAAGATGGAAAAGTTCTCTCCCTTTTCAGGGAGGAAGATGGAATAGATCTCTCGCATAGGAAGTAAAATGGTAAACAATAGCCAAACTTGAGACCTATAAAATGTTGTAGGTGGCAGGAACGTTAGACCATGAACGTTAAAGGTGCTTTAAATGTTAAATGTTCACGTCTCCATTAAAATGAGTTAAACCATGAACGCTAAAGGTGACATGAACGTTTGGGCTCAATATACTGGAGACCTAAGCGTAGAGTTTTCTAGAGATTCAAGGTTAAAATAGTTCACTAGTCGAACTATGCTTAAAGTTGAGTTTGTTGATTATATGAAAAGTTCATGAGGTTTGTTTGGCTTTGGTATGTAGTTAAAAAGTTTTTTAGTTCAGGAGTTGTATACATACAGTTTATACTGTCGAGAAGAGAGTGTGTGGCGTATTGCAATTACGAAGAACTAGGGGTAGCTGGAAAAAGAGATTAAGTTTGTTTTGTAGTTTATGGCGATAGGGACAATAACCATCGACCAAATCATGTTCGTATTGTAGTCACTGATGACAAGTTATGTGTTCATGTTGGATGATATTTTGATTTTGAATGACGGAGAGAAGAAACCATAAATACTTATCTTCCAAATCAGGTGGTAGCCCAAGTGATGAAGCATCTTCTCTTCTCTTTTCCTATTAGTGAGATATGGCCATAACCTTTTTCTTCTCATTGAACAATCATTAACACCCGAATTGTTTTTGCCTGGATCCCAGATTCGTACTGCAAGTTCCCTTCTCCATTTGGAGAAACTGAAATCAGAGTCACGAACACTTTGGAAATAAAATCCAAACGTTTCAAAATTGAAACGACGGAAGCCAATCGGAGAAAACCTGAACGAAACGAAATCAACACATATACTCCTTGGTTGTTGCCGAAATTTGGTCGGAAAGACATTCTCCTAGAAGGAGAGAAAAATAACGAGATTTAAAAACTGAAATACAAAAGCAAAAGAAAAGAAGAGAGTACGACCGACGCTGGAGCCGAGGTCGGCCGGAGGAAATCTGATGAAGAACGGTTGTTTAATCAATCGCTGGAAAAATCTCACTTTGGATTTGAGAGAGAACCTCCTTAGCACTAAAAGTTTCAGTGATGATTTTTTAGTCATATTTTACCCAAAACTATCACATAACAACGATTACGAAATGAACAAAATTTAATCGCTGAAATCAACAAATGAACTGTAGAATATTTTACCACTCGTTAACCTTAATTTGGTCGCTTGCCAGTAAGTGCGAAACGAATAGAGCTATACTCACATTAGTGTAACTTGTTCAAAAAATAGAATGAACTCCCAAATGTCCAAATCGATCATGAGTATCTATGATTATTTGACGTCTAGATGAAATTCAATATAAATTAAACAAGTTATTAACATATTGATGTGCTCAGGTTTTATCCTTGGATTTTTGCAAGTGCGCAACAAACACAGTGTCGAATCCATATAAACTAAGTTGTTACACTATCAATTTTCCTAGTAAAAAGTAGAGCTAATATAAACTAGGTGGTTTTGAAGTGTATATGACGAATTCAAAACTCGCCCTGGGCATATAAACCGGAATCGGGGAACCGGATCCGGACCGAACGGAAAATCAAAGTTCGATTTGAACCGAATAAAATCATAAAACCCGATCGGTTCTCACTCAAATTTCAAATGGTTCTCGGTTCGGTTCGGGTTAAACCCGAGAACCAAACAGTTACCCGAAAACCCGAAAACCCGAATTTAATTAAACACATTTGTACTAATTATATTACATATATCATTAACATATAGTTTTGTTAATTTAACCGTATGTTTAACAAATTATGTCAAACCTTTATAACCATTACAATTTTATTTCTTTCACAATTAAGATCCCTTTTGTAAATAACAATTTTGACAAACTGGCAAACCTAAATCAAACCCGACGGCTCTCTCCTCGTCACTCACATTCGCCTCCTCCATCTTGTTCAGCGTCGAGAAATCACTCTCATGTAATCTCCTCCTCTCTTTCTCCTTTCCTTCTCCTTTGTTTCTCCTTTCCTTCTCGACTTCTTCTTTCCTTCTCTTTTCTCGACAATTTTGTGATTTTGGCCAATTAAGGATTTAAAATTTTGAATCATTTGATTTTGGCTAATTATTTATTTCATGGTTTTGATTTTGATTAGGGACTTCTCCTCCTCTCTTTCTCCCTTCCTTCGCCTTTCCTTCTCGGCTTCTCCTTTCATTCCCCTTTCTCGGCTTCTCATGGTTTTACTTTTGATCACGATTAGGGATTCAATTCTGGATAATTAGTGATTTCATGGTATTTCTCTTAAGTTGTTTGATTAGTTTTATTGTCTTAGATTATCGATTGCGTGTCTAACATTTTTGTTTCATTACAGATGGATTCTTCCTCAACCCACGAAAATGAGTTACAGAGAGAACCCGAAGATGAGATTGGGACTTATGGTCGTGCAAGCAAAAGGAGAGAAAATCCGACAAGTGCTGGTAGTTCGCTTCCATCTAAACCGAAGAAGAAACATACTTCAACAAGGTCGATGGTGTGGGATCACTTTACAAAATCCGTGAATGATGAGAATAAATGCTCGTGTAATTATTGTGGGAAGGTTATGTGATGTGCAGTCTCGTATGGAACTTCGAGTTTGATTAAGCATAATGGTATGTGCAAGTCTTTCTCTGCTTGGAAGGATACTAAAGCTCAAGCTCAAGCCTCTATAAATGCCGATGGTGAAGAAGGTAACTTGGGTTTGTCAAGAGTTTCATTCGAAGTTTTTAAGGAAACAACAAAAAAAGATGATTGTTTTGGCTGAATTGCCGTTAGCATTCATAGAGAGTTTGTCTTGGAGACATTTTTGCAATAGGGTTCATCTATATAAGCCACATTCTAGGAGAACATCCAGTAGAGAGATTGTCGAAATGTTTGTTATGAGGAAAGCTTCTATGAAAAAGGTGTTTGCTAAGAGTAAGCAAAGGGTCTTTCTTACAACATATATTTGGGTTGCTCCTCCTACAGGAGCTAGCTACATGGTTATCACGGCACACTTCATTGATGCAAATTAGAAGTTGAGGAAGCTGATAATAGGTTTTAAGAACATCTCAGACCATAAGGGAGCAACTATAGCTTCAGTTTTGGTTGAGTGTCTCGGTGAATGGGGAATTGAGAAGATATTTACCATCACGGTTGACAATGCAACTGCAAACACATCTGCTCTGGCGAGTTTTAGGGAAATATTTGGTGCAACACGTTCTGATGCATTGGTCTTAGAAGGAGAGTTTATGCATGTACGCTGTGCGGCTCACATTTTTAACTTAGTTATGAAAGATGGTTTGCATGATGGGGATAAGAGTGTCTTTGCTATCTGTAATTGTGCGACATATGTGAGAGCTTCTACTAACAGAATCAAGGCCTTCGACCTTAGAGTTGAATCAGCAAAGGTAACAAGGGGAAGTTTTCCTTTGGATTGCAAAACCAGATGGAATTCTAAATATCTTATGCTAATAAGAGCTATTAAGTTTAAGGCAGGTTTTGAGAGAATGGCAGCAGAAGACAGATTGTATGCTGATTATTTTTAAGAAAAGGTTGATGGAAATAAACAGATTGGGCCTCCAACAAAAGATGATTGGGAAGCAGTGGACATGTTAGTAAGGTTTCTCATCATCTTTTACAACGCTACTTTAGTGGTTTCAGCTACCAATTAAGTAGGCTCTTACAAGTGTTACAATGAGATTGTGACAATTGAAAGAAATCTGATTTCTTTAAGCAAGAATGCTGACTTAACATTGAGGATCAAGACGATGGCTATGAGAGATAAATTTGATAAGTATTGGGAAGGGTTGAAGGAAATCAATAGGCTTGTGATCATAGCTAGTGTCTTTGACCCGAGAAACAAGCTGAAGTTTGCAACGTTTTCTTTTGAAAGTCTATATGGGAAAGATACTGCTGACATGAAAAAGTTTAATGATTCAGTTCTTTCTGTTATGAAGAAGTTGTTTGATTTGTATAATAGCAATGCTACCAGAGATTCCACATCTTCTGAGTCCGCATGGACATCACATAATGCATAAGAGTCCCAAGATCCTGTTGAAGGTGAATTGGATTTAGATTTAGATAAGGAGCTTGGATATGAAAGAATGGATTACGTTTACAAGGAGCTAGCAAAAGAAAAAGGATTTCAAGATGCAACTACTGAGCTCGAGTTATATTTGAAGGAGGAAGTGGAGAATCCAAGGACAGTTCTGCTTGGTTCAGAGTATGTTGTATTGGGATGGTGGAAGCTCAACGGCACAAAGTTCCTTGTGATGTCTGAAGTAGCTAAGGATGTACTTGCGATGCAAGTGACTTCTGTTGCATCCGAGTCTGCATTTAGCACTAGTGGTCGAGTTCTAGATCCATCTAGGAATTGCCTGTCTCACTACATGCTGGAGGTGTTAATGTGCACCGAACAGTGGCTGAAATGTGCAATTCACTTGAATGAAAAAGGTTTGGTTAGGAAATAACAATTGATTGCTTACATTATATTGCTAGATAAACTTCAGAGAGGTAATCTCTATTCTTTAAAGTCTCTTATAAATTGTGCTTCTCAGTTTTGATTTTTAACAAATTCATTTGTTTCAATTTTGTTTAGAGTTTGAAGGAGTTTAAAGTCTCTCTCGGATTCTCATAAGTCATAAGACATAAGGTTTTACTTCTTCACTCTTTTTCACTCTTGACTCTTTTTCATTGATTTTGGTTATTTGGAAATTAGTGTACTCGATCACTTTGTATTAGTGTGAAGTATATACCAATAACCGTAACTCCTACTTCATTTTGTACTTTGATTGATACTTGATTTTGTTTACATTTGCCGATGGGAGACAAAGATCATTTTGAGAGTAAGAGTGAAGATTAAGAAGACATTAAGAGAAGATGGCTATGTGTTTGAAACTCTTTTTATTGTTCATTTTGTCTTAATGTATTCTGAAATTTGTGTTTACTACTCTTTTGACAGTTTAAAGCTTTGAACTCTTTCTATTTTGCAAACTTTTGGTTTCAATTTCAAAAATTTGGTGAATTTTGTTCATTTGTTGTACGGTTATTTTTGGGCTTTTCTGGGTTTTCGGGTTTTTTCAAAACCGATTTAGTTTGCGGTTCTATTTCGGTTCTGATTTCAAATTCGAGAATCGACCCGGACCAAGGAAGACCCAAACCGCCCCGAACCAAAAAATTGGCGGTTCCTAAATGGGTCCAATCTAACTGGAACCGAAAACCCCGAAACCACCGAAAACGGACCCAACCCGACCCGCATACCCGAATGCCCACGGTTATTCAAAACAGTAAAACGATGCAAGCAATAAAAAAAAACCCCTCAACTATAAATTTAACAAAGAAACCCCTCAACTAAAGATGAATCGAGAAAAAAACCCTCAACTATAAATTTAATGTAAAAACCCCTCAACTATAAGTCCGTTAATGAAAATACCCCTCCGTCTACAGTACCGTTAAAACCTTAACGGCGACACTTGTTTTGCGAAATCTCAAAAGATTTTAATGAAAAAACCCCCCAAGTAAATAATGATTGGGAATAAACCCTTCAACTATAAAATTTAATGTAAAAACCCCTAAACCTTTTTATCTACAGTTACGTTAAAACCTAAACGGTTAACGATAAATCAAATGTAAGCGTTTTGGTTTGTAAAAATGACATAGATAATTTTAAAATAATGTGATAGCTTTCAAAACCAGCAAGGTATTTAAAATCTTGAAACAATTAGAAAAAATATTTAAATTTCTAAAATCTACAATATGATAAACGCTAAAATTATCAAACTTTAATTTCATATAGTAAGATTATTTGGCTTGAAAGTTAATTTAAGAATGAATAAATATCAAATTTTCTGTACAACTTGATAAATTATTTCAGTTTCTCAAAACTCTAGATAAATTAAATTGTATAAATTTTTTTAATGTATATGTATTCTTCAATCAACTTTTTTAAACACAAAATCTCATTATCACATCGTATCCATGTCAACTTTTACAATCAAAATCGTATTTGATTTAATGTTGACTATTTACTTTTTAATGTCATTGTAGACAGAAATAGAGGGGTTTCACATTAAATTTATAGTAGAGTGGTAAATATTTGATACATCTGAATTTGAGGGGTTTTTACACTAAATTTATAGTTGAGGGATTTTTTCTCAATTCATATTTAGTTGAGGGTTTTTTTTGTTAAAAACTTTAAAGTTTTAACGGTACTGTAGACGGAGGAGTTTTTTCATTAACGGACTTATAGTTGAGGGGTTTTTACATTAAATTAATAGTTGAGGGTTTTTTTCTCGATTCATCTTTAGTTGAGGGGTTTCTTTGTTAAAAACCCAATTTAACATGCATAGTTTTAGACATTTTCTGCAAAACATCATAATCACAAATGGAATATTTTTTCAACAGTACACATTAGATGTTGGATACTTTGAACCTGAAAAGTGAGTGGTGATGACACTAAAAGACTTCAAGAATTCTCTGGTTTTCTCTCCACGATTCGACTTCTCTTGTGAAGGCAATGACTTATAGTTTGTGTCATAAGACTCTTTAATAACAAAGGCTTTCCTATAATTCAACGTTTGTAGACACTTCATATAACAAAAAGCTAGAATTTTACTGCTTAACCTCCAATTATCATTAATAAAGTGGGCAGTTAGGCAAATATATCCAGTAGAACTATTTGAAGTAAAACATACCCGACCATTATTATTTGCAAATACCTCTTTTAGCTTTTTCTATTTCACTATCATATTGATAGGATCGTGATTTAAGATTATCGTAATAGAACCGAAAGAAGAGAAGATCGAGGAAGAGCAAAGGTAGAACAAAAGATAGAGAGGAAGAAAGTTCTGGAAATCAATCCATTTTTTATTGATCGTATCTGATGACTTTCTCAAAAGGAGATTAAAGACTAAATTCAACTCATAAAGCAAAGCCTATTAAACTAAACATAACCCATTAATTATTAAAGCCCAATCTTCCCGCACTACCGATCGTATCAATACTCCCTCCGTGAAGAATCATCTCGTCCGCAAGATGGAAGAAAAATGAGATACTTAGTAGCTATCTCAATCTTTAGCTGGATGACTTCTCCTTGGATCGTGATTATCATGGTAACATCATCTATTTGGACGAACTGGGTGTAATTGAATTGAACCTTGGTCATGTTCCTTTGTAGCGCCATTCCGTTTGCAACCACACTTATACCAAAGTTCTCCGAAACCGCCTTGTTCCACCGCCGCTCCGGTGGTCTTAGAAAATGAAACACGTCATGGATACAAGCTCCCATCAACAAGTCCGCAGAATTACTACTACACCACTTGATGTAGCCCTTCCCATTTCTCTTTAAATTATCTTCCTCATTCCCAATTGTGACCCGACGTACGTCATGGTAGAAGGATATACTATTCGCTTTCCACTATATCTCCCAACATCACGTCAACATCACCAAGCTTAAGGTCCAACAAAAAGTAATCCATGATTACCAAAGCAACTTGTAGATGATCCTTTGACATTTTCCTTTGACTTTAGTGCTCTGCACGTGCCTCTTATGCAGATTAACTTGGCCTTTGCTTCTCAATCCTTACAGTTTTTGGGCCAATCTACTGCTACAGAGAGTAGAATCTTTGTCTAGCCAATCTTCAAGTGTCTGTAGTCTTGACAAGCAACTACTTGTGAAGCCATTACACAAGCGTTTTGCAGAAGAATTTCCCAATATAGTCATATCTCTTTTCTGGTTTACACGTTCTGTAGGACACTTTGACTTTGTGTTCGTTTATAGTACTCTCCCCGAAACTAGGTGATAGGATTCACCAAACGTATTATCGTAAGAAGAAGAATTCAGCTAATATGCGACAAAGTCAAGCCAGTCAACGATCCGTTGCAGAAGAGTGATGACATAGAATATGAGCTGGCAAGTGCGAGTGTGAACAGACTGGGAGCAAAGAGTAAAGTTAGTATAAATAGTTTTCATAAACCGTAATAGAAAGGCATCTATTAGTGTAGATAGGAATATTTGTTATGTAAACCGGATGTTGGTTATCGTTCTGGTTATCTCACTCTTATTGAGTATAAAAGATATCATTGTAACGAACACTTTCATTAAGATGAATAATAGATTTTTCACCATTTCATCGTCTTCTTCACTGAATCCAGCTTCACTAACATGGTATCATCGGTTATACGCGTCTTTGGTTGTCTAGCTTATTGCTCAACTTCCTCAAAGAACCGGCATAAGTTTCAACCACGCTCAAAGCCATGCGTGTTTCTTGGTTACCTTGCTGGGTACAAAGGATACAAGCTGTTGGACATGGAGACCAACAAAATTCACATTTCACGCAATGTGGTGTTTCATGAAGACATCTTCCCATTCTCAAAAGGCCAGCCTGATTCTTTTACTGATCTATTTTCTTCTATGACTGAGTCTATAGCTTCTAATGGGATTCCTGCAGTTGTGAGTGATACTCATTCCCCATCGAGTGAATCACCTGCAGTCGTGAATGCCCCATTAGATACTATTCCAACAAACACAAACTCTGTTCCTAGTAATGAAATTGATGGGCCTAGACGATCTTCCAAAGCACCTACGTATCTAAGTGATTATTATTGCAATGTGAGTAAAACTGATATTCCTTATCCCTTAGCTGCATACATGTCTTATGAGAGTCTCTCTGATGGATATAGGCATACATTTTTGCTCTAGCGCTACATACAGAACCTACTTCTTTCACACAGGCCAAGAAATTTGTTGAATGGTTAGCTGCGATGAATAAAGAGCTTGTAGCACTAGAGAGTACACAGACTTGGGATATTTGTTCATTGCCTCCGGATAAACACTCTATAGGATGTGAATGGGTATACATGGTCAAACTTAATGCTGATGGTGCCTTGGAACGCTACAAAGCTAGGCTTGTTGCCAAAGGGTACACTCAAAAAGAGGGTGTAGATTTCGTAGATACTTTCTCACCGGTTGCTAAAATGACTACAGTCAAGACTCTTGTAGCAGTTTCAGCAGCAAAGAACTGGAGTTTGACTCAACCGGATATATCTAATGCGTTTTTGAATGGGGAACTAAAGGAGGAGATCTACATGACGTTGCCTCCAGGATATACACCTAAACATGCGGAATCTTTGCCTCCTAATGCGGTTTGGAGATTGAAAAAGACTCTTTATGGCTTAAAGCAGGCCTCGCGACAATGGTTTCTGAAGTTTAGCTCAACGTTGTTGTCGCTTGGTTTTCAAAAATCTCAGACGGATCATACGTTGTTCATTCGCAACATTCACGGTAAATATGTTGCTGTACTGGTGTATGTTGACGATATCGTCATCGCTAGTAACAATGATGTAGAGGTCGATCAACTGAAGCTAGATTTGCAGACTGCATTTAAGCTACGAGACTTGGGACATTTGAAATATTTTCTTGGTCTCGAAATAGCAAGATCTTGCAAAGGTATTTCTATTTGTCAACATAAATATGTTCTTGAATTGTTGGAAGAGACTGGTTTGTTAGCTTGCAAACCATCCACAATTTCGATAGAACCTAGTATTAAACACTGTCAAGATTCTGCTGAACCTGTACTTGAAGATGCAAGGTTGTATCGTCGTTTGGTTGGGAAAATGATGTATCTGACCATCCCCAGACCAGACATCACATTTGCAGTGAATAAACTCTCCCAGTATGCATCTTCACCAAAGGAATCACATCTTCAAGTTGCTTACAAAGTCCTCCATTACCTCAAAGGTACTATCGGGCTTGGATTTTTTTATTCTGCAGCCTCTGATCTTGTCTTGAAGACCTTTGTTGATGCTGATTGGGCGTCTTTCCCTGACACTTGACGTTCCACTACTGGTTATTGTATGTTCCTTGGTGAGTCTCTCATTTCATGGAAATCAAAGAAACAACAAACAGTATCTCACTCCTCTGCTGAATCTGAGTACATAGCAATGCAATTTGCTGCTCGAGAGGTTACATGGTTGGTGAATTTGCTTACTGAGTTACAAGCTCCTCAGCCTAACCATGGAGCATTCTACTGTGACTCCACCGCGGCAATCCATATTGCTAACAATCCCGTGTTCCACGAGCGCACGAAACATGTGGAATTGGATTGTCACATTGTTCGTGACAGAATCTTGAATGGTTTGATAAAAACTCTCCATGTTCGTTCTAACGCTCAGCTCGCGGATGCGTTCACAAAACTTCTATTTCCTACACAGTTCCTTTCTCTCGTTAGCAAGATGTCTCTTCAATCAATGTACTTGCAATCTTGAGGTGGAATATTGGTTATGTAAACCGGATGTTGGTTATCGTTCTGGTTATCTCATTCTTATTGAGTATAAAAGAGATCATTGTAACGAACACTTTCATTAAGATGAATAATAGATTTTTCACCTTTTCATCGTCTTCTTCACTGAATCCAGCTTCACTAATAGCATCCAGAGAATTATTGTGTAATTGAATGGCGTATGTGCTTATTCATTCAATCGTTTGTGATTGAAGACCAAGATCGTATGTGATCAAGGTGGTATACTGTAATTCTTTGATTCCTTCGTTCAAATCAATAAAAGAAAGTAGTTCTAAGGAGATTTGTGATATAAAATCTATCATTGGTGCGGTGACAAAAGACGAATCTAACACGATTTATGGGAGGCGATTTTGTCGATCAGGAGCTCGAAGATTCTGCAACAATGTCGAAAGCTGTAGTCGATGATACAAGTGATTTGCATTATGATGAAGACGAGGATTACGAAGTGGAAGAAGATGAAATGGATATGAAGTTCTTGAAAGGTGGTTATACGGGGTTAAACGTCGCGCAGAAGGAGACGACAACGAGATTGACAGGGATCGATGGAAAATTGGCGGATTTAGATGGCAAGATTAGCTCGATCCTGAGTTTCATGGAAAGAGCTGACACGCAAGCAAGCGGGAGAAAGATTAGACCGCAAACGGCTCCGGAATCATCACACACACATCGTAAGGTAAATTCTTAGAATCTAGAACAAAACCGGGGTGAACAACAACTAGGTTATCGATCTGGGAATTTGAATGTTGCAAATAGAGAGAGTATGTTGCAAAAAGTCGAAATGCCAAGGTTTTCGGGCAAACAACTTGTATGTGTTGATACAAGAGGTGGAAAGATTTTTCACGATTGGTGGTTACGATGATGATGAACGTTTGGAATTGGTGGCTTTGAGTTTGGAAGGTCGAGTTAAGAAATGGTTTGCGTGGGAGTTGAAAAGAAAAGGATTTAGCAGCTGGCTTGACTTCAAGAATACATTGGCTCTCAGATTTTCAAAATCTATTGAAGAAGATCCAACTATTCAATTGTTCTCAATCAGACAGACATGTTCATTTTCAGATTATATATCAGAATTTGAAGAATTATCAGAGTTGATAGATGGAATCGATGATGACCACTTGACAAAGATACTCTACAATGGGTTAAACCAAGATATGAAGGAGGCTATATGGATGAAGGAACCAGTGGGCTTAGAGAATCATATTGCTGCAGTTTTGCGTATGGAGTCTAGTGCCTTTTGCAAAGTGATTAGGGAGTTTTCAAAACCAGAATCACTGGGTAATCGTTCTTTACCTCCAATCCATTGAAGTCTCCTTCACGCTACAACACTCAGAGGCATTACTTTGCTCAAGATAGTAAATCAGGGGGTTCGAATAACCAGAATTCTGAGCATAGGCAGCCACCAAAGGAGAATGCTTATCATGTCAAAACAGTAGAATCAAGGCCTAAACAAAAGTTCTCACCAGAAGAATTGGACAAGATGAGAAAGGATATGATTTGTTTCAAATGCGTAGCCAAATGATGGACGAGGGCTCATAAATGTACTAACCGTTAATTGAGAATCATTACAGTCATTAACGGCATAGAAATGGAAGTGACAGAGGACAGGGAAGATAGTGATGGGGAAGAAATCTTCTTAGAAGCGGTACAAGAACTGAGGACGCTGTCCTTGAATTCTTTTCTAAGCATTCATTCGCCTGAGACCACCAAGCTATACGGCCAAATCAACAAGTGGAACGTGATTGTCATGTTGGACAGTGGCGCATCCCATAATTTCATCACACCGGATGTTGTCAAAAGACTCAAGTTAAAAGTTTGTGCAGATCCGAGTCTCGACATTTTGCTAGGCAATGGAGTTACAGTTAAAGGGACAGGAATATACAACTCCTTGACTTTACATTTGTCAAATGTCGCGTTCACGTTCGACTTTATAGCTCTGGAATTAGGAATGCTAGATGTTATTTTAGGAGTACAATGGCTCGAGACTTTAGGCAAATGTGAAGTGGATTGGAGGAAGCAAGAATTATCCTTTGTCTATGAGGGCAAGAGAGTGGATTTATTCGGAGATCCAACCATTCACACTTCCAATTTCTCCATGAATTTCTTGTCTCCTATCTCGACTGTTGGTGCCATAGAAAGGGAAGTGCTTAGTGCATCCAACAGGGAGGTAACACATTCCAATCTGACGATTCTGAGACAGCTAGAACCACTCCTGGAGGAATACATCCACGTTTTCGCATTACCAACAGGTCTTCCTCCTTATCGAGGTAAAGAGCATGCGATCAATCTTCAACCAGAAGTGTCAACGATTTCAGTTAGACCATATCGCTACCCCCATGCAACCAAAGTGGTTATGGAAAAGATGGTGTCCGAAATGTTAGAGTCAGGGATTATCCGGCCAAGTAAAAGCCCATTTTCGAGTCCGGTCTTGCTGATCAAGAAGAAAGACGACTCCTGGAGATTATGCATTGACTACATGGCACTAAAAAAAGGCCACAATACCTGATAGATTTCCAATACAAGTAATCGACCAGCTCCTTGATGAGTTGAACGGAGCAACAATTGTTTCAAAGTTGGATTTGCGTTATGGCTATAACCATATCCATATGGAAGACAGGGATGTTACTAAGACTGCATTTCGGACTATTGAGGGTCATTATGAGTTCCTCGTGATGCCGTTTGGCCTTACAAATGCACCAGCCACATTTTAGGCACTTATGAATAAGATTGTCAAGCCATATCTTTGCAAGTTCATCCTGGTTTTCTTCGATGATGTATTGGTGTATAGTAAGAGTATAGAAGAGCAAGTGGCGCATTTGAAAGTGGTGTTGGGCATTTTTGAGCCACAAAAATTACTAGCTAACAAAAAGAGGTGTTCTTTTGGCTTACCTCAGGTGGAATACTTGGGGCATATGATGGGGTCTAAATAGTCGTTCGAGATTGGAGAATTTATTTGGGGACTCGTCGAGCTTTGAATTTGTAGGACCCTAAGCTGCAAGTGCACAGAATGCGTTGTAGTACTTAAGATATCAAACCACAGGGAGGAGGTCAACTGCAAAACAGAGAATTGGCAACCAAAGACGCGGGGAATTGGGGTTTTCGGGGGTAAGTGTCACGATTCTTGCAGAAAAGAAAGAAGGCAGAGTAACGTCTTATATAGAAGAGGGTGTCAATCAATTCTATAATCAACGAAAAAGGAAAAATGAACTTAAGTGCTTGTTTAAAGAAATATTGAAGTGTGTAAATCTCGAGTTGTAAAGGAGATGGGGGAAACACGTTGGGCATCTTTTAGGGAAATCTATGGGGTTCTAACTAGAAATCAAACTCACAAAAGTTCAGACAAACGAGACTAGGCGATTTTTTCTAAACTGGAATCACTGGATTTAACGACCTAACTCTAACAAGCAAGATCGATCTATGTTATGCAAACTTCACAGGTATACTGTCGTATCATGCATCCTAGGAAAACATGCAGTAATGATCTGAAATTCAAATGTTCACGACTTCTTCTTAGGTATGCGTGAGCATCCTAAAAAGCGTTGCGCTCCACCAAACTAGGTTCAGATCTGAAATTCAGCACGATTGTGTCTCTCAAAGATCCTAAAATCAGACATCTAGTTCATGACGCTAGACTCATGCAATAAGAACAAGTTTGATAAGAAAGAAAACCCTAATCTACAGCCTAAACGATCGGTTTAAAAACAGTTAATGAAATTCCCCATAGATCCCCTTAAAGAACACCCAACGAAAATAAACTACTCAAACATGAAAGAAGGAGTAGAAAACGTGATTGATGAATGCATAACTTGTATAAATCGATAAGAAGTAAAGAGGGTTCAAGAAGAAATCAATCTCCCTCGAAGAACAAAGTGAAACCGGGAATAAGAGATTCGCGGCCACCAAAAAGAGTTTATAACTTAGTGGGATTTTGTCCTCTCTCTAAAATAACCCTAAAAAACGAGAATATATAGGTCTTCAAGTCTCCTTGGGCGTCATCTAGTTCTTGGATTGCATAAGACGACTGCGGGATATGTGTCAAATTTACCCTAAAGCAACTCTCTCAAATTAAGAGATCAGTTGTAGTACTTAGGGATCGAATCCACAGAGAAGGGATAGTCACACAACGAACTTCTAATTTCGAATTAAGCTAAGTAGAAAGATGGAATTTAAAACACAGAAAGCAATTAAAAACGGTGTAAGTTCAGGAGACGAAACGCTAGGTTCAAGGAAATTCTCAGGTGATCTAAATTGCAGGTCTAGGCAGGATGTTAGGAATTATGAAGAACTGTTCTAGAACTCGAAACACTAATGTAAAATCAACCAACTCTCGCTGCGAAGATTATCTATGTCTAAACCCTAGAATCCCAAATCTCTTTGCGAATTCTAACAATTCAAACAAGCATTAAAGTTCAGGTTCAATTGTTCACAAAACCCTAAACCAAATCTCTTTGCGAATAGGTATTTTGCTCATCTAACATTAGTTCAGGCAATTAATAATACTCTCGCATCTATTAATTAACCTAAGATCAGATTCTAGGTCATTAATCTAGAATAAGCATTAACCATAAATCCAGATGAAGAACTCTAATGATTTTATCCTATCAATTTAATTCGACCTAACAATTCATTGATCACCTTTGAAAACCCTAAACCTAACTAGCAAACTACTCAGACATGGTGAATAAAGAAAACATCATGAATAAAATAGTTTGCATAAAAGAAATCAATAGAAACAAAGGAGTTCCAAATTTGCTCTGAAGGAGACAAATTCTTCTCTCTAAAATCTCTCTAAAAATCTCTCTCTAAAATAATGTGTGTGTGTTGTAATGTGGTAGCCTAAACAATGGCTGAAAAACTATATTTATAGGGTAAAACACGAGCTGGAGCACTTTTGTAAATAAGGAAATCTTCTGGACAAATTTCCTTTTTCTTGAAGACTTGTAAAATCAGGCGGTTTTAGGAATCCACGATTGATGTCGATCGACACCAATTAGTGTCGATCGACACTCATCCAAAAATCTGGCTCTCTGACTTCATCACTTTGCAGCTTCTTCCACAATGCTCCATAATGTTCCAAAATCTCCAATTATGCTCCAAACGTAGTCCAACCTGCAAAGACTCTAATATGACTCTAAAAATACCAAAAGACTCTATAAAAAGACTTATATCATGGTCCAAAAACGGATAAAAACCATGATATATCAACTCCCCCAGACTTAGCTTTTGCTTGCCCTCAAGCAAAACAGAAACTTAGAATGAAGTAGAAGTTTGAAAACAGAAACTTCCAGCTATCCTTTAGAACGCCACATCTCGTTAACACTTCTTGAATCCACATGATATAGAGCCAACCTTAGGAAAGTTCAGTGTACTTACCACAAGCTTAGCAATCTCTCAGTTTGAATCCAGATCCTTTCCTTGGTAAAATTTCGAATTCTAACATTGGTATTGTCACATAACTTTACAGATTCTTTGCCCTTCCTTAGTGCCTGAACAAGACATTCTCATGCAGCTCCCCTATTTTCTCTTCCCTTAGTCAACTTCTGCCCATTTTCAGGGTGTTCTAAGATCTTTTCATTGACTCTTATTTTTCTTATGAAATCTCTGGAAATAGTGCTACTCTCTACTTGTGTTCCTTGTGAGGAGACGTGTTCAAGAGCATCACTAATATTGTTCCTTGTGAGGAGACAGCCTCATGACAAAGGCACTATTCCCAGACTTAAACTCTTTTTTATTTCTTTTCTCAAGGGAAGATCAAGGAGAGACTGCAATTGCTTATCTGTTCGGACTGAAAGAGGAATCAAGTTCTGTGCATACCTAGTTCTTATAAGGGGATCTGAACTCGCCCTGTTAGACTGATTCCACTTGTAGCTTTCTACTTAATAAGACCTGTAGCCAACTACTATAGCAATGGTTCTTCAAGTGTCAACTTCCTGTGGTTAGTTCCTAGAAAAACTGAAAGTTCCAACTGATTTTGACTCAATAAAACAAAAATTTTGAAAACTTTTTGACTCAAGACAGACTCTCAAAACAAAACACAAAGTCAGTAATCACCTCCCCCAGACTTAAACAACACTGTCCCCAGTGTTATCAAGCCCGAAGTTGGTTAAAAGAAAAATTAGAAACAACAGAAAAGACCAGATAGAAGACTTACCTTCGTCTGCGCGTGGTGTCGATCGACACTGGTCTGAGTCGAGTCTAATGTCGCCTTTTCAACTGACTGAAACTAGGACTTAAGTAAAACCAAAACAAAATAAAAAATAAAAACGTACCTAACAGTGGGTTGCCTCCCACTCAGCGCTCGTTTTCAGTCATTAGCTTGACTTTGTCGGGGTTCAGACGTCTGGTGGATCAGAGGGTGGCATTGAATGCTTTCCAGACGAATGTCTTCTCATCCATGGTGGTGTATAGGCAGTAGGTGCATGAGAGAGACCAAGGAAATGAGGAACAGCAGCAGGGTGGGGCTTGAGTTCGGGTGGGACACTTCGTTTTCCTGCAGCATTATCAAAAGAAACAGCAAGCCCTCTACGAGAATCTCGTGGTTTGGATAAGTGCGCAGCATTCTTTGAACCTTTAAAGTTTTTATTGACAAGATCAGGAGGTTTGGAATTCATTCCAGGGAATGTGTACCTTTGTTTCCTTCGAGGTTTATGGCATGTAGGATGTGGAAGCATCTGTTTGACCACTTGTGATGGAGGTGCAGCATTTGAAACAGCTTCTGGTGTGATCCGTGAAGGGTGTCGATCGACACTCTTGGTGTCAATCGATACCAAACCTGCAGCTTTCATCTCTGCAATCTTTGCTTCCATGATGAAAACGTCTTCCTCCATTGGTTTGTCATTGATTAGAGCTTCATCTTCGCCCATTGTCCTGAAGATATGATTGTTTCCACTAGGTGCGGAGTCAACGCAAGATCCTTCGAGTACTCTAGAGATTAGAACTTTCTCTGTTGGAACGATCCACTCGCAGTGTCAAACTTAATAAACCTTGCTTCTACACCCGTGAGAATGGTCATTAAGGTTCATTGTTCGAAGCGACTTGTACCTAGCTGATATATCATGGTTTTTACCCATTTTTGGACCATGATATAACTGTTTTTATTGAGTCTTAGTATTATTTTCGAGTCTATATAGAGTCTATGCAGGTTCATGCACAATGAGCTGAACTGGAGATTTGGATACATTTTGGAGCATAATGGAATGAAGTCACGAAGTTGGATTGAAGATGCACGATGGGTGTCGATCGACACTAGTTGGTGTCGATCGACACCGAATTTTCCAGATCGTGAAGACGTGAAGTTTCCAGAATTTTGAAGAAAAGGAAATCTCCAAGACTTTTCCTAATCTTCCAGGGAATTGAGGATTCGTGCCTTAGCCTATAAATAGAGCTTTTATGCCATTGTTTAGGCACACACTTTATAATTTAGAGAGACAAAGAGAGAGTTTAGGTTTTGAGAGCTTTAGGGAGATAAATCTGCACTCTTTTCTTGAGAGATTTGGAACCCTTGTATCTCTTCTATTCTTTTTATGCAAATTACTTATTCTATGATGTTTGCTGCATCCATGTCTGAGTAGTTTCATAGTTAGGTTGTGGGGAATTCAAGGGATTGATGATAGGTTGCTAGAATTGGTTTACTATTGGGATTATTTGCTTGTTCTTCATCTTAGATTGTTTTTAACTCTGAAACTTAGGACTGATCACCTAGATTTCGAAACCCTAGGTAATTAAACGGATGCGAAAGTGTAGTTAATCACCTAGCGATCAGATCTTTAGATGAGCATTGAAATCTATTCGCAACGACAGTTGGTTTAGGTCTTTGTGAACAATATCGAACCTGAAATTAATGCATGTCTTTGTCTTAGAACTCGCAGCGAAAGTTGGTTTTCTAGGTTTAGACATTGATCACATCTGCAGCGAAAGCTGGTTTGTTTGCTTTTCGTGTTTCGAGTTCTAGAACAATTAATCCTAAATAGTAGTCAAACCTTCAACCTAAATCTTCCTGAGATACCTCACTGCCTAGCGCCTTGTCTCCTTGATTTTAAAACCAGAATTCGAACTTGCTTGTTTACTTTATTGCTTTTACTGCTTTCCTACATTACTCTTAGCATAAATCTGAATTAGAATTTGTCTAGTTACATCGATTCTCTGTGGAATTCGACCCCTAAGTACTACAGTGATCTCTTAATTTGAGAGAGTAGCTCATGGCGCCGTTGCCGGGGAATTGATAGTTTTCTAAACAGATTTCTTGTTTAGAATTTTTTGTCTAAGTTTTAGCTAACTATTTTACTAACTAATTTACTTTCTTTTGTTTCAGGTGTATGCAGAAACGCTCCACCAGAAGCAACAAGGAAGCAGAGCTAACTTTACTTAACCTAAAGGCACTAGCGGAACTAGAGCGTACGAACCGAAGAGCTGCGAGGGCGTCGATCGACACTACCAGCATCGATCGACACTACCAGCATCGATCGACACCCTTCGCAGAAGAAGATGCCAAACGCTATAGTTTTGATGCAAGATGCCGCAGGTCTGCTACGAGACCGAGAAGGAAACCGACGCAATTAAGAAGGGGCGCGTCTTGATGACAATGGGGCTGTGATCGTTAAACAAGTCAATGACGTAGAGGATGAGCGCACCCTTGGCGACTACAACATGCCAGATCAGTTCTACGCCAATAGAGCTGCAATCCGCCTACCCACTTTTCAGAGGAATGACTTTGAGCTGAAGCCCGCATTCTATACTCTTGTGGCTCAGCACCCTTTTCATGGTCTTCCTCATGAGCATCCGATGGATCATCTGGGGAGGTTTGAAGACCTGGCGTCAAGTATTAAGGCACATGGAGTGACTGAATATTATCTCTTCTGCAAGCTCTTCCCCTATTCTCTTGGAGGAGATGCTGCGTACTGGCTGAAACAATTGGAACCTGGTTCTTTAACCACTTGGGAGGAGACCAAAAACGCCTTCCTCAACAACTTCTTTGATGATGCAAGGTCGGAGGAGCTGCAAATGAAGATTTCTACCTTTTCTCAAGGACCTAGCGAAGCATTCAAAGGTTCCTGGATCAGATTCAAGGCATACCAGAGAGATTGCCCTCATCATGGATTCACTGATGTTCAGCTGCTAGGAATTTTCTTTAGAGGAATAGACTGGAGGTACCAGATGGCTCTAGATGCTGCGAGCAATGGGAATTTCAACACTAGATCCCCAGCAGAAGCAGTAAAGCTGATTGAGAACTTGGTATCTTGCAATAGTACCATGAATGCTGATCTTCAAAGGAAAGCATCAGCTGGCGCTAATGATGGAGGACAAATCGCAGAGATGAAGGCCATGTTAGGTTCTATGCACAACCTTCTAGTGGGTAAGAAACAAGTTCAATTTGCTGCAGAAGTTGAGCATTTCTAACCAACTGCTGAGGTTCAAGTGGAAGACTGCAATTTCGTAAATGAAGGTGGTTTTCATGGGCAGAAGTTTGGGAATCAAAAGGGGAACATGTTCTACAATGGAAACAACCAGAGAAGCTCTTTCTCTGGAATTCAGAATTCAGGTGGTTACTCTCCAAGATCCCAGTTTCAAAAGACCGAGTTTCAGAAGCCTTATCAAAGCACCAACTACACCAGAAACTATGGGTCTTCCTCCTATCAAAACCCACCAGCTCAATCTTTTGTAGATGATGGTATGAAAGCAATGATGGAACAGCTTTTAGAAGGACAACAGAAGATGACAGTGAGCTTTAATGGGAAAATTGATAACTTGTATCAAGACCTGACTGGAAAGATGGACGCCATGTACCAGGACTTGAATAGAAAGTTCGAAAATCTGAACACCCATGTCAAGAAATTGGATACCCAAGTGGCTCAAACTGCAGAATCTGTGAGAAGACAAGAGAGGTTTCTTCCTGGGAAAACTGATACAAATCCCAAACACCATGTCAATGCCATCACGATTCAGAGTGAAAGAAGCTTTCAACCAGTGCTGAAAAGGGGTTTGAATGCTGAAGAATTCGTGGATTTTCAGGCTGAAGAAGAAGATGTTGGAGTTGCAGAGCAGGTGTCGATCGACACCACTGCTGAGTGTCGATCGACATCAGTAGAAAACCACGACTTCTCGAGCTCTGACGGACCGAAATCGAGCATGATCGACACTGCTCCGTCGCCACAAAAGACTAGTGTCGATCGACACCAGCTGGGTGTCGATCGACACCCTTCCCAGATTTCGCCAAACACGCCTAAAACCTCCAAAATTGTAGAGGAAAGGGTATACAAGCCTAAGGTTCCAAATCCTGTGCTACCCAAGCACCTAAGGCCGCCCATTAGCGCAGAGAAGCTAGCTGCTTTCAACAAGAAGGTGGGAAGAATTCCTAAGGAGATGTCATTTGATGAAGCTTATGAGAAGTATCCCTTGTGTGCTTTCTTCCAAAATTGCAGAGAAAGTTTTGAAGAGATGGAAGAACTCTTTCACAAAGCAAAGGATACACCGCCATCAATGAAGCAGCTGCTTAAGGTTGAAGATCCAGGGATGTTTGTTGTTCCATGCTCCATTGGAGGAGTTGAGTTTGTACAATCTCTTTGTGATTCTTGTGCTAGCGTGAACCTCATGTCAAAGGACATTGCAGAGAGGCTAGGAATTGCTGATATTCATCCTCCTCAGATGACTCTTGCTTTTGCCAACTCTTCAACCACAGTCCCATATGGTACAATTCCAGACTTTCTTGTCAAAGTAGGGAATTGTCTGGTACCAACTGATTTTTAGGTTATGGAAGTAAGCAAGAATTCTGTCATGCCACTCATCCTTGGAAGACCATTCATGGCCACAGTGGGAGTAGTTGTAGACATGCCCAATAAGAGAATATTTTTCTCTAATGTTGACAAAGGAGTCTTCTACAAAGCTATCCCTACTACTGGAACCTCCAAACACATCTCTTGCATCGATGTGATTGCTAGAGAGGAGTTAGATACTAATGAGCAAGTGAATAAGGTGGTTATTCAAGAAGCATTGACTGAGAAATCTGAGAAAGCCGTGGAGCTAGAAGATTGGAGTGGAAACATAGTTGCTGATCATCTCTTCAGGACTATGGGCAAAGATGAGTGTCTAATCAATCACAAGTTGATGGAGGAAGACGTTTTTGTGATGGAAGCAAGGATTGCAGAGCTGATTTGCAGAAAAAGGGCAGAAATTCGAGCTATAGAGTCGGTGTCGATCGACACCACTTGTAGTGTCGATCGACACCCTCCGCTGGCCAATCCAGAAGTTATTTCCAATGCTGCAACTCCATCACATGTTATCAAACAGATAACTCTGCATCCTACAGCTCCAAAATCTCGAAGAAAGCAAAGGTATGTACTTCCTAGAATTAATTCCAAACCCCCTGATCTTATCAATACAAATTTAAAAGGTTCAAAAGCTGTTTCACACTTATGCAAGCAACGAGATTCTCGTAGAGGGCTTGGTGTTTCGTTTGATGATTCTGCAGGAAAAAGAAGTATCCCTCCCATACTCAAGTCCCACCCTGCTGGTGTTCCTCAATTCCTTGGTCGATCTCATGCACCTACTGCCTATGCACCCATCGCCTGATCACCTGCCAAAGTCGAGCTAATGACTGTAAAAAAGCGCTTAGTGGGAGGCAACCCACTGGTAAGTTAGTTTTGAGTCAGTTTTTCTTTCATTTTTGAGTCAATTTTCAGTTTGATTTGGAACCTTGGTTGAGTTATGAGAATGGCATAGATGTTGGTCCTTTTAATCGTATTATTTGAGTACTCTGACAGTGAAAGCTTTGGACGACTCGGATTTACACTTTTATAAGACCCAATTACGATTTTGGGAAGTCAGAATCCGACTACAGACACAGTGTCGATCGACACTAGTCTGTGTCGATCGACACCCCCCGCGAACACAGGTAAGTGTTTTCTCCTTGCTCGTTTCATGGTTCCTTTTCATTTATTATTTCCAACTTCAGGCTTAATAACACTGGGGACAGTGTTGTTCAAATCTGAGGGAGGAAAATACTGAATATTTTGCTTTATTTTGCTTATTAAGAGTCAGTCAAAAATGTGTTTTTTTCGAGTCAAAATCAGTGAAATTTTTAGTTTTCAGAAGAACTAACCAGAGGAGATTGACACTTGAAGGACCATTGCCATAGCAGTTGATTGCAGGTTTTACTAAGTAGAAAGCTGCAAGTGGAATCAGTCTAACAGGACGAGTTCAGGTCCCCTTATAAGAACTAGGTATGCACAGAACTTGATTCCCCCTTTCAGTCCGAACATATAGTTAATTGCAGTCTCTCCTTGATCTTCCCTTGAGAAAAGAATGAAAAAGAGTTTAAGTCTGGGAATAGTGCCTTTGTCATGAGCCTGTCTCCTTACAAGGAACAATATTAGTGATACTCTTGAACACAAGTAGAGAGTAGCACTATTTCCAGAGATTTCATAAGAAAAGAAGAGTCAATGAAAAGATCTTAGAACACCCTGAAAAAGGGCAGAAGTTGACTAAGGGAAGAGAAAATAGGGGAGCTGCATGAGAATGTCTTGTTCAGGCACTAATGAAGGGAAAAGAATCTCTAAAGTTCTGTGGAAATACCACTGTTAGAGTTCAAAATATTTACCAAGGAAAGGATCTGGATTCGAACTGGGAGATTGCTAAATTTGTGGTAAGTACACTGAAATACTACCTAAGGTTGGCTCATTGGTATGTGGATTCAAGAAGGGTTGGTTCAATGTGGCGTTCTGAAGGTTAGCTGGATATTTCTGTTTTCAAACCTCGACTCCATTCTAAGTTTCTGTTTTGCTTGAGAGCAAGCAAAAGCTAAGTCTGGGGGAGTTGATATATCATGGTTTTTACCCATTTTTGGACCATGATATAAGTGTTTTTATTGAGTCTTAGTATTATTTTCGAGTCTATATAGAGTCTATGCAGGTTCATTACAATTGGAGCTGAACTGGAGATTTGAATACATTTTGAAGCATAATGGAATGAAGTCACGAAGTTGGATTGAAGATGCACGATGGGTGTCGATCGACACTAGTTAGTGTCGATCGACACCGAGTTTTCCAGATCGTGAAGACGTGAAGTTTCCAGAATTTTGAAGAAAAGGGAATCTCCAAGACTTTTCCTAATCTTCCAGGGAATTGAGGATTCGTGTCTTAGCCTATAAATAGAGCTTTTATGTCATTGTTTAGGCACACACTTTATAATTTAGAGAGACAAAGAGAGAGTTTAGGTTTTGAGAGCTTTATGGAGATAAATCTGCACTCTTTTCTTGAGAGATTTGGAACCCTTGTATATCTTCTATTCTTTTTATGCAAATTACTTATTCTATGATGTTTGCTGCATCCATGTCTGAGTAGTTTCATAGTTAAGTTGTGGGGAATTCAAGGGATTGATGATAGGTTGCTAGAATTGGTTTACTATTGGGATTATTTGCTTGTTCTTCATCTTAGATTGTTTTTAACTCTGAAACTTAGGACTGATCACCTAGATTTCGAAACCCTAGGTAATTAAACGGATGCGAAAGTGTAGTTAATCACCTAGCGATCAGATCTTTAGATGAACATTTAATCTATTCGCAACGACAGTTGGTTTAGGTCTTTGTGAACAATATCAAACCTGAAATTAATGCATGTCTTTGTCTTAGAACTCGCAGCGAAAGTTGGTTTTCTAGGTTTAGACATTAATAACATCTGCAGAGAAAGCTGGTTTGTTTGCTTTTCGTGTTTCGAGTTCTAGAACAATTAATCCTAAATAGTAGTCAAACCTTCAACCTAAATCTTCCTGAGATACCTCACTGCCTAGCGCCTTGTCTCCCTGATTTTAAAACCAGAATTCGAACTTGCTTGTTTATTTTATTGCTTTTACTGCTTTCCTACATTACTCTTAGCATAAATCTGAATTAGAATTTGTCTAGTTACATCGATTCTCTGTGGAATTCGACCCCTAAGTACTACAGTGATCTCTTAATTTGAGAGAGTAGCTCAGGGCTAATTAGAGCATATCACTAGCAAAGTTCAGAGTTTCCGACTACAAGAAAAAAGTTTTGACTCTATAAAACGACTCGATAAATGATGCATGTATGTTTAAGACTCATCAAATCAAAGCATAGTTAGTAATCTAAGAAACCCCCCAGACTTAAATCAAACTGTCCCCAGTTTGTTTAAATCGAGTGGAGGTGAAAAAGATAGGTAAATTCAAGTACAAGCTTGTGAAGACTTACTTGAAAATGGCATTGAGTTTGATGTGGATGGATGGGCGTGTGGTATGATTGAGCTAAGGACTTAATCATTCTCCATATGTCCCTGCTTAGAATCGATTTAATTGAACAAAATAAATCGAAAACTTAGCTTGAAAGGAAATGTGATACGCGGTTTGAGCTTCCTTGCTTCATTTGGTGGTGGTGGGCGTATGGTGGTGATGGATGATGGCGGTGGTAGGCGTTTGGTGGTGGTGATTGGCTCGCCTTTGTTGAGAAGAATAAGTACTTCGGTTGTTGTGTACTCGTCTTGGTTCCCTGACCTTTGATAACACATTTAATGAGAGATGGAAATTCTTCTGTCCTTGCGTCTTGAAGTTTGGGTCGATGCTGACCTATCCGGTGATGTGTTCGGGATCCTGGAAGATAGGTGTTGCTAGCTCGAACTTCAATCCCATATGGAATTCTTACTTGGCTTCGGTAAAGGTCTCGGTCGTAGAAGAGAGAAGCTAGTCTTCGGGAACTTTTCTCTTCGTGGTTTGGTGAAGGAAGTTGCATCTTCTTCCTTCTGGAGCTTGCACAACGGTTCTAGAGGATGAGACTATTGTACTCTTCTTCTTTTTCATGGATACATGTCCGATTAAGGTACTGGAAGAAGTTGAATGAGATAGATGGATCATTGAATTGACTTGACTTGGATGGAGTCTTGTCTTGTCTTGCCGTCATTGATGCAACAGCAATGTGCCGCGGTTGTGGAAGTCATATTTTGCGTTCTTTAGGGCGTGTACAAGCCCTTGAAAGCTTTGCAAGTTTCCATCTTGTTCCAAGGCTTGACATGGGTTGAAGGAGATTCGGTTTGGTGAAGTTCTGGATGGAGAACGTTGCAGAAGAAGGATGGCCGCGCGACGGAAAGTCATGGCCACGGCAAGGGGTGTCTCCTCTGCGCCATCGTGGCTCATGGCGCGGCCAGGCTCCTTCTGGCCGGCCCACGGGTAGTTCGTCGCTCGGTGAGTGTTCTTCGAAACTCCTTTTTCATATTTTTGGTCTTTTTGGTTTTTCTGATTTTTTGTGCTTTTCTTGATTTTCTGATTTTTTTGGCTTTTGCGGTTTATGTAAATGCTGTAAATTAAGAAGAAACCAAAACTAAGAATTAATATGGTTAAAGAGATGAGAAAGAGAATACCTAAAATGGGTTGTCTCCCATTGACCCGCTCTTGTTTAGAGTCTTTTAGCTAGACTTTGGTAGTTTGGGAGCTTAGTTGGAGGTTGAGCTCGACCTTAGGCAAGGTCTCTTTGCCTTATGCGCGGCCTCTTCCGCTGAAGACTCCTCGAGTCTCTCCATTATTGCATCTTCATCCCTTTCAAGAAGATGTTTCTCCATGGTGTATGGTATCGCGGGATAGAAACTTTTCCCATCGATATTGGCGAATGAGACTCGCCTATTGGTCCAATCCATGATGGCTCCTGCAGTGGCTAAGAATGGCCATCACAAGATGAGAGGTGCATCTTCTTCTTGGCGAGTTTTGACTATGTAGAAGTCTACCGAGATTCTACAGTCGCCAATGATGACCGGGAGATCATAAATGACTCTTTTTGCTGCTGCGAAAGGTTGGTCCGCCAAACCAATCTTGACTTTTGTTGGCTCCCCTCGTTTGATGCCGAGCCTCTATGCTCCCTATTCGGTTATCAAGCTGATGCAGGACCCATAATCACACAATGACTTACCGAAATCAACTCCTCTGATGTTGCAAGATATCAGGAAACGGTCGTGGTCCTGAATCTTGTGGAGGTCCCGGATTTCTCGGCCTCTTCTCGCTTGGTTGAAATGGTGTTTGATCCACCCCAAGGATTCTCTACTCTCCGCAAAGTAGTGGTCGATTAGGTGTTCTGTGTAAGCATGTTCGAATGTAACTTCGTGTGGGAGGGCTCGAACAAGAGCGTTGAATTGCTCTAGGCCTTGATGGTCAATGTGGGCCGAGTACCAGTCATATACTCTCGCTCGCGATAGCGACATCACTTCCTCGATGTTTGTGCAGCGGACTTTATCAAAGTGAATGCGAGCTCCTTTTTTCCTTCAAGACTGTGATAGGGGTCAGGTTTTACCCAAATAATCAACTACTGCAAGTGCACAGCAATGCAGTTGAAGTATAAGGGGTATCGAATCCAAAGGGAAGTTAAAGCTACACTATGGTTTCTAAGTTCGAATTATGCTAGGTCGAATTATATGAAATTAAAGCTAAGTAATTAAGCAAGTAATTAAATCGGATTTTTAGATGGATTAAAGTTCAGGAGACGAAACGCTAGGCAAGGATAATTATCAGGTTGAATCCAAGAATGCAGAATCTAAGTTTATTAGGGATTTATTAAGAACCGTCTAGAACTCGAAACTCTAAGTTAAAACCAATCAACTCTCGTTGCAGAAGTTATCTATGCGTAAATCCCTAAATCCCAAATCTCTTTGCGAATTTAAACAATTAAGGCAAGCAATAAGAACATGTTCGATTTGTTCACAAAATACCTAAACCAAATCTCTTTGCGAATAGATATTTTGCTCACCTATGATTAGATCAAGTTACTAATAATGCTCTCGCATCTATTAAATAACATAAGGTTTGATTTCTAAGTGATCAATTCAGAGAATCAAGTTAAGCACAAATCAAGGTGAAGATCCAATTGATTTCCCTAATAATTCTTAGTAATTCTGCAAACTCTTCATCAAACCCTAAATCATCCTAATCTAACTAGCAAACTACTCAGACATAATTATGCAAACACAAATTGGTGATTTCTTTTCTCTGATGGAAAACGGGAAACTTGGCCGACCTTCATTGGTGTCGATCGACACTCATGGTGTCGATCGACACCTAGCTCGTAAATCCACTCTCTTGACTTCATCACTTCGGCTGCTTCTCCAAAATGCTTCAAAATGTTCCAGTTTCTTCCGTTAAGCTCCAAATGCTCTCCATCCTGTAAAGACTCTAATAGGATTCTAAAACTAACAAAAGACTCTATAAAAACACTTATATCATGGTCCAAAAACCAGTAAAAACCATGATATATCAGACTGTCCCCAAAGAATTTGGCCAAGTCGTAAACCTCCCACGCTTCTTCAAATGATATATTACTCGGAATGGTCTTGACTTTGTTGATAAAATCTATCAACCTTTCCCTCAAAATATATGTGGTCAGAGGTCTCACCAGCTTTGATGGATTACCTCTAGTGGTAAAAGGCATTCCCATGAGCTCCGGCGATGATTCTCAAGATGTACTGGGCGAGGGGATCGGTTCGAATGCAGACTGTGGCTCAATGAAATGGCAGAGGGGTGTCCTTCGTTGGGTCGAGCTTTCTTCTTCTCTTTGTTTTCGATGAGATCGCAGACCAGCTCATCCAATCTTCTCTGCTCTTTGAACAGCCTCGTCAGCGAAGTTTCGTTCCTCTTCTGGACATTCGCCATGTTCTAAATCTCGTTTCTCAAGTTCTCGACTTGTGATTCAGCCTTATGTTGGGCGTCTTCCATCTCCTGAATGTTCTTCTCCATTCAGCTCATGAAGTTGTATGTGGCTCCGCGAGTTTCCTCAAACTCGTACTTCAGGGTGCGGATGTATCCTAATCCGTGGTTCAGAACACCTTTGTGATCCGTTAAGTCCTCGGAAGTTCTTGACAGTTTGTTGATGTTTCCAAGAGTGCGGTTCTCCAACACCTTCACGTTGTTGGCGACTTCCTGTAGCTTGTCGAAGACTTCAGCCTGGATAGAGTCCATCCGGGCGTGTAAAGCTCTCTCAGACTTCGCTTGATAATCAGCCATCACTGTTATCGCCTCAATAAGGTTTTCCACTTGCTGATATAAGGGAGCAGGTGCGATCCAATGATCGTTTTGGGCAGGAGGTGGCATCTGGAGGTGAAGACTCTCGCTTCCATGGATAATGGGAGGCGGGAATCCTCCTTGAGGTCGTGGCATAAAGCGCTCGTTGGGCAGCAGCGTCGGAGGTGGTCTCCGAGAATGGTGCAGAGATTCTGCAGGTGGGCGTGTGTTTGGAGGGATACAGGGGTCGATCCTTGCGTTCTCCATAGTGTGGTAGTTCCTGAAACTCATAGAATAAGATCCATAAGTTAGAGAAAAAGAATGTCTTTGAATTGTGATCCTGACATTTGCTTTGGACAGCGAAACGCAACCTCCCCGGCAACGGCACCAAAAGTTTGATGGGGTCTAAATAGTCGTCCGAGATTGAAGTATTTCTTTGGGAAGTCATCGAGCTTTGAATTTGTAGGACCCTAAGCTGTAAGTGCACAGCGTGCGTTGTAGTACTTAGGATATCGAATCACAGGGAGGAGGTCAACTGCAAAACATAGAATTATGGCAACCAAAGACGCGGGGAATTAGGGTTTTGGGGGTAAGTGTCACGATTTTTGCAGAAAAGAAAGAAGGCAGAGTAACATCTTATATAGAAGAGGGTGTCAATCAATTCTATAATCAATAGGAAAAGGAAAATTAACTTAAGTGCTTGTAAAAAGAAAATCAGGTGAGCAGTGCAGAAAAAGTAAATATTGAAGTGTGTAAAGCAGATGGGGAAAACACGTTGGAGATCTTCTCGGGAAATTTATGGGGTTCTAACTAGAAATCAAACTCACAAAATTTCAAACAAATGAGACTAGGCGATTTTCCCTAAACTGGAATCACTGGTTTTAACGACCTAACTCTGACAAGCAAGATCGATATATGTTATGCAAACTTCACAGGTATACTATCGTATCATGCATCCTAGGAAAACATGCAGTAATGATCTGAAATTCAGCAGGTTAATGGTTTTCAAATATCCAAGAATCAGACATATATTTCATGAAGCTAGACTCATGCAATACGAACAATTTTGATAAGAAAGAAAACCCTAATCTACAGCCTAAACGATCGGTTTAAAAACAGTTAATGAAATTCCCCATAGATCCCCTTAAAGAACATCCAACAAAAATAAACTACTCAGATATGAAAGAAGTAGTAGAAAACGTGATTGATGAATGCATAACTTGTATAAATCGATGAGAAGTAAAGAGGGTTCAAGAAAAAATCAATCTCTCTCAAAGAACAAAGTCAAACCGCGAATAAGAGATTCGCGGCCACCAAAAGAGAAAAAGAGTTTTGTAACTTAGTGGATTTTGTCCTCTCTCTAAAAAACCCTAATCAACGAGTATATATAGGTCTTCAAGTCTCCTTGGGCGTCATCTAGGTCTTGGCCTGCATAAGACGGCTGCGCGATTAAGTTGGGCTTCAAATGAGCTCAGGAACCGTTAAGTGCCTGGCCTGCCGAGCGACTGGCCGTGGCGCGACTACTGGTCGTCTGGTCAGGCCGTGGCGCGGCCAGCTTGCTCTTCCGGGTTATTGACGGACCTTCTTGCTTCTTCCATAACCTGAGATCCAAACGTGGGATTGTTCTCAAACCATTTCGAGGTGTGATAAGGCTATCTTGTCTCCAAATATGAGCTTGATCTTGTGGTGGGAAGGCCTTCGTATGATGTTGAACATATGTCCTCGAGCACTATTTCCAGAAATGTCCATTTTGCTCCAAAATATGCGTCTTTTGCTAAGATTACCTAAAAAAGAGTCTTGAACAACCAAATACTCGAAATATAGTGTTTATGCATTAAAACCTTAGTGAAATGCTTATTAAAGTACTCACTTATGATAGTAAAAACGGGTAAAATATGCATGTTATCAGCATATTATCTCAAAACAAGGAGTGGCGACTGACGCGGCTAAGACTTCAGCTATGAAAGAATGGTCCACTCCTAAGTCAGTCAAGCAGTTGCGAGGGTTTCTAGGTATGACTGGGTATTATCGACGTTATGTGAAATGTTATGGCTCAATCGTGAGACCATTAACAGAGTTGTTAAATAAAGACTGTTTCCAGTGGTCGCCAGAGGCTCAAGAAGCGTTTGAGCAGTTGAAACAGGCCATGATTTCAGCTCCGGTGTTAGCACTTCCGAATTTTGATAAACCGTTGTTGTAGAATCAGATGCTTCAGGGTTTGGATTGGGTGCAGTGTTGATGCAGAATCGTAGACCTTTTGCATTTTTTAGTCGTGGGTTGATAGCAAGGGAACAACTGAAACGAGCATACGAGAGAGAATTGATGGTAGGGTTGATGGCAGTTCTCAACTGTGCAACTGAAACTTCTGAAACTTCTGAGCCACATCGACGATCCTGTGACCATATTTGCTTAACCTATCCATGATAAGCGAAACAAGTCTTTCCAACCATGATATTACCACTACCATCAATGTTTGAGCAGTTTTTGTGCAACTGAAACTTCTGAGCCACATCGACTGCAGTAAAAGGCAAGAGGTCTACGATCCTGCATCAACACTACACCCAATCCAAACCCTTTTACTGCAGTCGATGTGGCTCAGAAGTTCATGGGGGGGAGATAGTCAAACATCATGGTTTTCCACAGTCCATTGTGTCAGATAGAGATCGAATTTTCTTGAGCAGTTTTTGGAAAGACTTGTTTCGCTTATCCGGAACAAAGTTGAAATATAGTACAACTTTTCATCCTCAAACAGACGGCCAAACTGAGGTCCTAAATCGATGTGAAAGAGACATACTTGAGATGTTTTGCATCAGCACAACCGCAGACTTGGTTCAAGTATCTATCATGGGTTGAATTGTGGTATAACACCTCGTTTCACACAACATTAAAGACTTCTCCATTTCGGGTGGTCTACGGTTAGATCCACCAGTGATTCTCCGGTTTGAAGAAGGGTCGACATCTAATTTTGAACTAGAGGAGGCTCTACGGGAAAGAGACGCAATGTTAAGTCAGATTCATGCTAATCTAGTTCGCGCTCAACACCTGATGAACTCTCAGGCTGATAAGCATAGACGTGACATTACGTTTACAGTGTGCGAAAGAGTTTATCTCAAATTGAAGCCTTATAGACAGAATACAGTGGTGAAGAGATTCTGTCAGAAATTGTCGGCAAATTTTTTTGGGCCGTATGAAATCTTAGAGAAGATTGGAAAAGTAGCTTATCGTCTCAAGCTACCGAAGGCGTCGCGTATCCATCCAGTGTTCCATGTTTCTCAGTTGAAAGCAGTGCTGGGTCAGGGTCAGCGGCTTCAGGACATTCCACCGTCATGCACTAATTTTGAGAGTGTGACATTGGAACCAGATGATATCTTGGCTTCTCGTTATAATGAGACCGGAGGAGTAGAGTTGTTGGTCAAGTGGAAAGGGTTGTTGATGCATGAAAAAACTTGGTTGCCCTCTCGGGTGTTTGTGCATCAGTTTCCGACTTACAAGATTAAGGGCAAGCTTGCGGTTAATGGGGGGGGGAAGTATTGATAGGATTCACCAAACGTATTATCGTAAGAAGAAGAATTCAGCTAATATGCGACAAAGTCGACCCATTCAACGATACGTTGCTGAAGAGTGATGACATGGAATCTGAGCTGGCAAGTGCGAGTGTGAACAGACTGGGAGCAAAGAGTAAAGTAAGGTAGTATTAATATTTTTCATAAACCGTAATAGAAAGGCATCCAGAGAATTTTTGTGTAATTGAATGGCGTAAGTGCTTATTCATTCAATCATATGTGATTGAAGACCAAGATCGTATGTGATCAAGGTCGTATATTGTAATTCTTTGATTCCTTCATTCAAATCAATAAAAGAAAGTAGTTCTAAGGAGATCGGTGATCCAAAATCTATCACTAGGATCTCTTCACTTTCTTCTAATCACGGTGTGACATCAGTCTGATGCTTCAAAATCCAGCAAAAGATATATCTCAAACATGATTATCAAGTTTCCCGGTTCTGCATCAAAACATCTTGCAACATGAAAATCCTCTCTTTTAATGCCAAGATATGAATTTTCATGTTTTGAAGCTTTATCAGCTTTAATGAAACTGTTTGGCCCCACCAAGTCTCTCTCAACTTCCACAATAAACTGATCATCATGGCTACAAGGATCGAGGAGCTGTTGTAAATCGAAATCCAAAACCAGACTTTTTACTATACTCAGAAGTTAACCCTTGAACTTTCAGAAACCATGTACCACTTGGATTCCATGCACAACCAATCAAAGCAATTCGAAACAACATCAGCAAGTTTTGAGTTCAACAAAATGTAATCCTCAGCTATAGGACATCTTGAATAGGTAGAGTGATACCTTGACCATTTCCTTTGATTTTACTGAATTGTCCAAGCTCCATGAAGATCTTAACTTGGCTTGGATCCCACACATACAACTCACCGTAAGGAGCAAATTCCTCAGAATAGTCTACTCAATTTCTCAGGTCTCTATCTGAACCTCGTGAAAACAAAAAACACCCCAATTGTGGAGAAACCCATGTGTTCCTATCAACGCCATGATTTGTTCCTTGAAACCTATTCTCTACTCCATTCTTGTCACCACCATTCCACTCGGTTCCCATATAAGATCAGCCCGATATAGACGAGTGAAACGTTACTCTTTGGTACCATTTCTCCTCGAGACATGTAGAACTACATGATCAGATCTTAGTTGAGATGGATAACATTCATGTCGCTTACTGATATGGGTCAAATTTACCCTAAGCAACTCTCTCAAATTAAGAGATCAGTTTTAGTACTTAGGGATCGAATCCACAGAGAAGGGATAGTCACACTGCAGTTTTCTAAATTCGAATTAAGCTAGGTGAGAATGTAAAACTAGAAACAGAAAGCAATTTAAAACTTAGTAAATTCAGGAGACGAAACGCTAAGTTCAGGGAAATTCTCAGGTGATCCAAATTTTAGGTCTAGGCGATAGTTAGGAATTATTAAGCACTGTTCTTGAACTTGAAACACTAATGTAAAATCAACCAACTCTCGCTGCGAAGATTATCTATGTCTAAACCCTAGAATTCCAAATCTCTTTGCAAATTCTAACAATTCAAACAAGCATTAAAGTTCAGGTTCAATTGTTCACAAAACCCTAAACCAAATCTCTTTGCGAATAGGTATTTTGCTCATCTAACATTAGTTCAGGCAATCAATAACACTCTCGTGTCTACCAATTAACCTAAGATCAGATTCTAGGTCGCGAAGCTAAAATCAGCATTAAACACAAATCCAGATGAAGAACTCTAATGATTTTATCCTAACAATTTAATTCAACCTAACAATTCATAATCACCTTTGAAAAACCCTAAACCTAACAAGCAAACTACTCAGACATGATTAATGAAACAGAAATCATAATTTGAATAGAAAGCATAAAAGAAATCAATAGAAGAAAATAAAGGAGTTCCAAATTTGCTCTAAAGGAGACAAATTCTTCTCTCCAAAAACCTAAACTTCTATGATTCTTAAAGTATGAGAATATGCCTAAACAATGGCTGAAAAACTATATTTATAGGCCTAGGTACGAATCTTCAATTCCTTGGAAGATTAGGAAAAGTTTTGGAGATTTCCTTTTCTTCAAAATATGGAAACTTCTCGATTCTGGAAACTGGAAAACTTGGTGTCGATCGACACCAACAGTGTCGATCGACACTGTTCATCGACACTGTTCATCACAACTTCATCTTTTCAGCAGCTTCTTCCACAATGCTCCAAAATGCTCCAAAATCTCCAATTATGCTCAAAACGTACCTGAACCTGTAAAGACTCTAATAGGACTCTAAAAATACCAAAAGACTTTATAAAAACACTTACATCATGGCCTAAAAGTGGGTAAAAACCATGATATATCACTTACCATTTCCGAGAAGGATAGTTCAATATTATCAGATGTTTTGATCAACTTAGCTGAGGCCTTCTCCTTGTATCTTCTTTTCATGACTTGGTAATAGCGTTGCTTAAACTGAGATCTCCAATCTCTTGCAGGCTAATTTTCCTATACCTGTTTAATCTTCACCAAATTTAAGTTATCATCTCCGAAACCCCATATATTTTCTGGTGATCCAGTATGAGATTGTGGTCAAACTCCCTTCCTCGTTTAAAAGAGCTCTATGAAACCATTGCTTCACCGAAATTTCTTTAAGAGACAGAGATCGTCTTGTGGAAATAAACCTTGAAACCCATGAATAATCAGAAACCATCATAGTTGGATCGCTCACCTTATGTTTAGAAGGTTCTTCGAACAAAATTTCTGGATTTTTCGCCGCCGTTTCGAACACACTTCTTCGATATCTTGCTGGTGGAGTTGCAGATCCTTGCACTTCAAGAGAATCCAATTCCCATCTCTACACATGCTCGATGATATTCCCCAGACGCATATCTAGGTTTTACCTTAGTTTAGGCTCCACAGGTTTACACGTCACAAGCATCCTCTGGAGGTCTTTATGCAACTTCTGAATGTCAGCCTCTAACCGCATCACACGATCATAAACATGGTTGAGAAGATACAATTGCTCAATAGTGAAAACTAATTTTTTCTTTTGAAAGCCCACTGTCGAGAGAAACAGTGGCTCTGATACCAATGATAAGCTCAAGATTTGAGCTTATCGTAATAGAACATAAAGGAGAGAAGATAGATGAAGAGCAAAGGTAGAAGAGAAGATAGAGAGGAAGAAAGTTCTAGAAATATATCCATTTTTCATTGCTCGGATCCGATGACTTTCTCAGAAGGAGAAAAAGTCATTTTTCTCCCGGTAACACCTGCAAACGCAGATTTTGCGGATGGTAGCCAAGGACGGATCCACATGGAGAGAAGAGGATCACCTGACCCCGGTTAAATATTAAATTTTTAAAGTTTAAACTGAAACAATAAAAGAATAGTGGCTCAGTTGGTAATTTCCTATTTGAACCCCCTCACCTAATCTCAAATATCCTCCAATGCATTCATATTAGAATTTTTTTTGTTTTATTTTATAGTAATAATATAATTAAATAATATTTAGCTTAGTTTATGACCCCGATAAAAATATTTTCTTGGACCGCCATTGGTGGTAGCGGTTGTTGGCGTTTGGCAACAATAACGAAAAAACGCTTTCTAACGTTTCGTACCGCTTTTTGTCCCTCAAAATCAAAAGCGTTTTTCAGCTAGCATTTGCGTTTGCGAACAGTTGCGGACGGATAATTAAAAAAAACACAAAATTTATTTAAAACTAAGATATATATAATAACTTAAAAAATATTTGAATATTATAATTATAAATAAATAAATAAATTTCACACTTTTTTAACTCTTATTCATTAACAATCTTTCATAATTTTATATATATAAGATTTATAAACTCTAATTATTTTGATAAATTTTCTTTTCACTATTAATGTATATATATCTAACAGCTAAAAAATTTTTTATCTAATATCTCCATACAAAAAAAAATAATTTCTCTATTGTAATCATAACTTTTATCCAAACTAAAAAAAAATTAAAAAATAAACGTAAGTAACACATAAATAAAATAAATTTGTAATACAAATAAAAACACGTTCACAAAATTATCAATTGACTTCTGTTTTTTTTTCAAGATTAATTGCTATATGTTACCATATTATTGCACAAATAACACATAAATAAAATAATTTTATTTAGAAATTGTGAATGACACGTGTCCACTTACAAAACTGTCAATTCCCTACCAAAAAAAAATATCTTTTTTTTTTGGTAGAAGACGGGAGAGTAGCCTCCTATTTATTTAATTAAGAAAACTTACAAACGAATGCGTCTTGGGCGCGCAGACCCAATAATATCATCCCGCAAAAGCGAGTCAACAACAGAAGGAACAACAGAAAGCGAATGAAAGCCAAACGGCAAAGAGAAGGCATAGTTTGCTAACCCATCTGCGAGACAGTTAGCTTTCCTATACACATGTGAAATACGGACTATCCAGTCCCTTGATAAGAAGCCATGGCACAGTCGTACCAGGAAAGACAACGGATGCATGTCACTGATCCCTGTTGTAAGAAAACCAACCACCAATTGAGAATCCACTTCCAGCTCTAAACGTGTGATTCTTTATTCACAAGCGATGTACAGCCCATAGTATACGCCCCATAGCTCTGCTAACGGCGCAGTACATCGCCCTATATGCAACGCAAAACCACCACACCACTCTCCATGCTCATCCCGTAACACACCACCTGCCGCGGCCATCCCCGGGTTCCCATGTGATGCTCCATCTGTGTTTAGTTTGACCCAACCACTAGGAGGCGCTTTCCATCCAACCATTGTTTCAACTCTCGGACCTATCCCGCTTGTGATTTGGCTTGTCATTTTGGCGTTTGCTTCCATCACTTCTTTAGCCAAATCCCTGATGAACCTAACACGATCACGACACTTACCTTGATTACCAAACACATTATCACATCTCCACTTCCAGCCCCACCAGACTGTGATAGCAAAGAGAGTCGACCAATTACTTCCATGAGCCACTGCATCAATACTCAGATTCGTATGCATCCATTCCAAAAGAGATTGAGAGAAAAAAAGATCTATGTGCCGTGGAGGGACAAGTCTTTCCCATACTCCTGACATTGCTCCACAGTCACGCAAAATGTGTAGGCACGTTTCAACTCCACATTTGCACACTTGGCATAGGTCTGTAGCACACAGGTGTCTCCTTTGTCTCTCTGCATTAGTGAGAATTTCTTGGTTCCCCACCATCCACAAGAACAAGCGAATTCTCTCCGGAACCCTCACTTGCCATATACCATTATAAAACTTCCCCATGTTAGGTTTTGGTGAATCATCCCTCATTAACATATCATAAGCCGTCTTCACCGAAAACTCACCATTCACACTCTCTCCCCAAGCGAGTCTGTCCCGTGCACCCGTAACATTGTCCAGCACCACCGTCATTAGTTCCAGTTTTCTCTTCTCGGGTACAAAAGACGTAATTCTATTCCAAATCCAACCGCTGCCATCTCTCCACATATCACAAACAAGCACATTCTCGTATCCCATTAGTAACTCACAAACAGCCTCATCCATTAGTCTGACGTTACAAAGCCACCGGTCTGTCCAAAAACGAACACATCTTCCATCCCCAACAATCCAGCTTAAACCAGGAACCACCACCTCACGCAACCCCATTGTTATACTCCGCCAAGTTGAAGAACTGTTGTTCTTTGCCACCATCCATGAGCTTTCATGTATACTCCCAATCTTATACTTCTTTGTAACCAGTTTAGTCCATAGGCTATCTTTTTTATGAACCAAACGCCAGCCCAACTTAGAAACCAAGGCCTTATTCATCTCTTTAGCTCTTTTGATTCCCAAACCCCCATCCGACTTTGGTGTAGTAATTTTATCCCATGAGACTGCGTGGTATTTGCTTCCCCATAGAAAAGTTCTTGCCACTTTGTCAAACTTTTCCAGAATCGATTGCGGCATACAAATCGTGCTCATCGCATGAACCGGAATCGAAGTTATAACAGCTTTAGTAAGTGTCACTCGTCCCGCTAAACTCAAGAACCTTCATTTCCAACCTGCTAGCCGCGATTGCATTCGCTCAAGGATCTCGCCAAAGGTGTCCTTATTAATTCTCTTCTGGAGAACCGGCATCCCAAGGTACTTGCCCAGATCACGTGTAGATGCTATCCCACTTGCTGCACTGATCTCTCTTCCCAACTCCTGAGAGACATTATCTGAGAAATAAATTTTCGATTTCTCTAAACTCACTTTTTGGCCAGAAGCGCAGCAAAATCTCTCTAGGGTTTGTCTTATAACTCCAATCTGTGACACAGAGGCTTCTGCAAACAAGACTAAATCGTCAGCAAAGCAGATATGTGAGAGCTTGGGCCCTCCACGAGAGAGACAAATTGGCTTCCATCTTCCTTCCACTGTCTCAAACTCAATCATATGGCATAATCTCTCCATACAAAGCACAAAGAGATATGGAGATAGAGGATCCCCTTGTCTCAAACCCCTCATTGGTTTAAAAGCAGCTGTCTTCTCTCAATTCCATAACAAATTCATCGATGGCCCTGACACGCACTGCATAATCCATCTCGTCCATTGTTCTGACAATCCCGCAGCAATGAGAGTATCCTCTAGGAAATCCCAGCGAATTCTATCATAGGCTTTCTCAAGGTCAAGCTTCAGCAACATCCAACCTTTCCTTCCCTTCTTCTTTCGCATAGAATGCACAGCTTCCTGCACCACCACAATGTTATATGCGCTTAATCTCCCTGGTATGAAGCTAGATTGAGCTGGACCAACTAATTTATTCATCACTCCCTTTAGCCTGCCCACCATTGTCTTTGTAATAATCTTGAACAGCACATTGCAAAGACTAATTGGGCGAAATTGAGTGATTTGCTCGGGTTTCGCTACCTTTGCAATCAGAACTAGGAGGGCATCATTGGTGGATTCAGGTAACACTCCCGTTTCAAAGAATTGCAGCACGAATCGCACCACAGAATCTCCAACCACATCCCAGCATTCTTGGTAAAAATCAGGTTGATAGCCATCAGGCCCTGGGGCCTTAAACTTACCCATCTTTTTCACTGCCAAAGCCACCTCTGATTGTGAAAACGGTTTAGCCAAATCTCTGATTTCATCATGTCGTAACTGTTCAAACCCTTCTCTTGGTAGCTTATCCACGACGGCATCGACATCCACCATAGAATATAGTCGCTTGTAGTAATCCACCGCAAGTGTTTCTAACTCTTGTTTCTCCGAGACCCATCTCCCTTCATCATTCTTCAACATTTCAATTCTGTTCCTTCTTCTTTTTATGACAGTTGACGTGTGAAAGAACGATGTATTTCTATCCCCCAGAGTAATCCCTTTCTCTCTAGATTTTTGGAACCACACCATCTCTTCCTGCTCAAGAATCACCTCAAACTCTCTAATAAGCTCCCCTTCCTTTAGTAGCATCGCATCTGTTTGAGAGAATTCAAGAGCATCCTGAATGAATTTTAGCTCAGTCATCACTTTCTCCTTTCTTACTTGGATGTCCCTAAATACTTCTTTATTCCATTTCTTCAGGGTTCTCTGTAAACGACTGAGGGCTTCCGGAGTAGATAGCTCTCTGTTCCAAGATGACAAAATCAAATCTTTAAACCCCACGTGACTTAACCAAGCAGCCTCAAATCTGAATGGTCGACGTCGTGGATCTCCTCCATCCACCGGTGCTAATTGGACATACAAGGGAGCATGATCCGAAGATAGAAACGGTAAATGCGTCACTTTCGCCTCCTGCCACTNCCTCATCAAGTCTCTGTCCTTGGGCGTTCCTTCTGTTGCCCTGCAGGTCAACAAAGTCGCCATCCTCGTTGCGTATCATGATTACAGGTTCAGCCATCTCTGTCTGCGCAAGGTGTCGATCGATACTAGGTGTGTCGATCGATGCTGGTTGAGAATGGTGTCGATCGACTCCTGGTGTGTCGATCGATGCTCGTGCAGACTTGCGGTTCGTTCGTTTGAGACGGTTGATTTCCTGGTTCAAAGTGACTACTTCTTCTTCCTTGTTGCTCCTGGTACTGGGCATGCACCTGAAACAAAAGAGAGAGAACTAAATCAGTAACAAAAATAAAACAAAAACCTAGACAGAATCCTAATACTAGATCCCGTTAGGTAGCTATTAGCTTCCCCGGCAACGGCGCCAAAAACTTGATATGGGTCTAGTTTTACCCAAATAATCAACTACTGCAAGTGCACAGCAATGCAGTTGAAGTATAAGGGGTATCGAATCCTCAGGGAAGTTGTAGCTACACTTATGGTTTCTAGGTTTAGATTATGCTAGGTCGAATAATGAAATTGAAAACTAAGCAATTAAAGCAAGTAATAAATCAGAATTAGATGGATTAAAGTTCAGGAGATGAGGCGCTAGGCAAGGATAATTATCAGGTTTGAATCCAAGAATGCAGAATCTAAGTTTATTAGGGATTTATTAAGAACCGTCTAGAACTCGAAACTCTAAGGTAAAACCAATTAACTCTCGTTGCAGAAGTTATCTATGCCTAAATCCCTAAATTCCAAATCTCTTTGCGAATTTAAACAATCAAGACAAGCAATAAGAACAGGTTCGATTTGTTCACAAATTACCTAGACCAAATCTCTTTGCGAATAGATAATTTGCTCACCTAAGATTAGTTCAAGTTATTAATAATGCTCTCGCATCTATTAAACAACCTAAGGTTTGATTTCTAAGTGATCAATTCAGAGAATCAAGTTAAGCACATATCTAGGTGAAGATCCAATTGATTTCCCTAATAATTCTAGTGATTCTATAAACTCTTCATCAAACCCAAAATTACCCTAACCTAACAAGCAAACTACTCAGACATAATAATGCAAACACAAAACATGGCTGAATAATATTGCATAAAAGAATAGAGAATGATACAGGGGTTCGAAATCTGGCTCAGATGAGTTAGAATTGTCTCCCCAAAAGCTCAGGATCAATCTCTCTCTAAGTCTCAAAAACAGAAAATAATGATAATCCCCTTGGCTAAACAATGCCTGAAAACTATTTATAAAAGGGGATTTTTCGTCCAGGGGTAGATTTGTAATTCTTCAGAACTTGCTCTTCTTTCCTTTTCCTGATTGGAAACCGTCAAGTTTCGCCGTCTATCCTTGGTGTCGATCGACACTGATGGTGTCGATCGACACTCAGCTCGTGAATTCCAGCCTCTTGACTTCATCACTTCGGCTGCTTCTCCAAAGTGCTCCAAAATGTTCCAGATTCTCCCATTTAGCTCCAAATGCTCTCCATCATGTAAAGACTCTAAAAAGACTCCAAAACTAGCAAAAGACTCTATAAAAAACACTTATATCATGGCTTAAAAACGGGTAAAAACCATGATATATCAACCACCTTCCAGTTTTCTCTTCTCGGGTACAAAAGGCGTAATTCTGTTCCAAATCCAACCGCTGCCATCTCTCCACATATCACAAACAAACACATTCTCGTATCCCATTGGTAACTTACAAACAGCCTCATCCATTAGTCTGACGTTACAAAGCCACCGGTCTGTCCAAAAACGAACACATCTTCCATCCCCAACAATCCAGCTTAAACCAGGAACCACCACCTCACGCAACCCCATTGTTATACTCCGCCAAGTTGAAGAACTGTTGTTCTTTGCCACCATCCATGAGCTTTCATGAATTCTCCCAATCTTATACTTCTTTGTAACCAGTTTAGTCCATAAGCTATCTTTTTCATGGATCAAACGCCAGCCCAACTTAGAAACCAAGGCCTTATTCATCTCTTTAGCTCTTCTGATTCCCAAACCCCCATCCGACTTCGGTGTAGTAATTTTATCCCATGAGACTGCGTGGTATTTGCTTCCCCATAGAAAAGTTCTTGCCACTTTGTCAAACTTTTCCAGAATCGATTGCGGCATACAAATCGTGCTCATCGCATGAACCGGGATCGAAGTTATAACATCTTTAGTAAGTGTCACTCGTCCCGCTAAACTCAAGAACCTCCCTTTCCAACCTGCTAGCCGCGATTGCATTCGCTCAAGGATCTCGCCAAAGGTGTCCTTATTAATTCTCTTCTGGAGAACCGGCATCCCAAGGTACTTGCCCAGATCACGTGTAGATGCTATCCCACTTGCTGCACTGATCTCTCTTCCCAACTCCTGAGAGACATTATCTGAGAAATAAATTTTTGATTTCTCTAAACTCACTTTTTGGCCAGAAGCGCAGCAAAATCTCTCTAGGGTTCGTCTTATAACTCCAATCTGTGACACAGAGGCTTCTGCAAACAAGACTAAATCGTCAGCAAAGCAGATATGTGAGAGCTTGGGCCCTCCACGAGAGAGACAAATTGGCTTCCATCTTCCTTCCACTGTCTCAAACTCAATCATATGGCATAATCTCTCCATACAAAGCACAAAGAGATATGGAGATAGAGGATCCCCTTGTCTCAAACCCCTCATTGGTTTAAAAGCAGCTGTCTTCTCTCAATTCCATAACAAATTCATCGATGGCCCTGACACGCACTGCATAATCCATCTCGTCCATTGTTCTGACAATCCCGCAGCAATGAGAGTATCCTCTAGGAAATCCCAGCGAATTCTATCATAGGCTTTCTCAAGGTCAAGCTTCAGCAACATCCAACCTTTCCTTCCCTTCTTCTTTCGCATAGAATGCACAGCTTCCTGCACCACCACAATGTTATATGCGCTTAATCTCCCTGGTATGAAGCTAGATTGAGCTGGACCAACTAATTTATTCATCACTCCCTTTAGCCTGCCCACCATTGTCTTTGTAATAATCTTGAACAGCACATTGCAAAGACTAATTGGGCGAAATTGAGTGATTTGCTCGGGTTTCGCTACCTTTGCAATCAGAACTAGGAGGGCATCATTGGTGGATTCAGGTAACACTCCCGTTTCAAAGAATTGCAGCACGAATCGCACCACAGAATCTCCAACCACATCCCAGCATTCTTGGTAAAAAACAGGTTGATAGCCATCAGGCCCTGGGGCCTTAAACTTACCCATCTTTTTCACTGCCAAAGCCACCTCTGATTGTGAAAACGGTTTAGCCAAATCTCTGATTTCATCATGTCGTAACTGTTCAAACCCTTCTCTTGGTAGCTTATCCACGACGGCATCGACATCCACCATAGAATATAGTCGCTTGTAGTAATCCACCGCAAGTGTTTCTAACTCTTGTTTCTCCGAGACCCATCTCCCTTCATCATTCTTCAACATTTCAATTCTGTTCCTTCTTCTTTTTATGACAGTTGACGTGTGAAAGAACGATGTATTTCTATCCCCCAGAGTAATCCCTTTCTCTCTAGATTTTTGGAACCACACCATCTCTTCCTGCTCAAGAATCACCTCAAACTCTCTAATAAGCTCCCCTTCCTTTAGTAGCATCGCATCTGTTTGAGAGAATTCAAGAGCATCCTGAATGAATTTTAGCTCAGTCATCACTTTCTCCTTTCTTACTTGGATGTCCCTAAATACTTCTTTATTCCATTTCTTCAGGGTTCTCTGTAAACGACTGAGGGCTTCCGGAGTAGATAGCTCTCTGTTCCAAGATGACAAAATCAAATCTTTAAACCCCACGTGACTTAACCAAGCAGCCTCAAATCTGAATGGTCGACGTCGTGGATCTCCTCCATCCACCGGTGCTAATTGGACATACAAGGGAGCATGATCCGAAGATAGAAACGGTAAATGCGTCACTTTCGCCTCCTGCCACTTCAAGCGAGCTTGCGCACAACAAAACACTCTATCCAATCTCTTTGCTATAAACGAATTCAACACTCGACCTCGCTTCCATGTAAACTTGTTACCGTTGAATCCCATATCTATAAGCAGATTCCTGTTTATCCAGTCACCAAAGGCCAACGAATCTAGTGAAAGATTCCCATTCCCACCCGTTCTCTCATCAATCCTCACAATAGTATTGAAATCTCCCCCCATCATCACTGGTCCGACAACACCACTTAACAATTCATCAAGCTGGTTCCACAATCCACTTCTTCGACTAACCGACGGAGCTGCATAGACGACAACCAGATTGAGAATCTCCTGATCTTTCATAATTTTGGCATAGATAAACTGATCATCAGACTTCACGATGTCAACTTCTCCCATCTCGGACCTCCATAATAGCCACAAACTGATCATCAGACTTCACGATGTCAAAAAAAAATATCTTTTGTTTCCAATTTTCTCATTTTTCTACCGTCCGTCGGCTTCACACGAGCCTTTGGTGTGAATTAGCAATTCCGAGTTTGAATTCAAATCCCCAAATCTCAGAACAACTAGGTTTCACTCTGACGACGAGCCCGAGAAGAAGAAGAAGATGGGGAAGAAAGAAAAGACCTCTCTAGGTCGAGCCCTTGTGAAGCACCATAACCATGTGATCCAAGAAACCAAGGAGAAAGGACAATACTACAACACCCAGAACAAGAAGGTTCTGGAATCCGTGACGGAGGTTAGCGACATCGATGCCATCATCGAGCAAGCCGAGGAAGCTGAGCGGCTTTTCGCGATTCATCACGATTCCGCAACGCCTGTCCCCATCAATCTGTGGGTTTTTCTCGATTCCATCGTTTCACATATTTGTTAGATAGTTGATTGTTGCTTCATATTTGTTAGATCGTTCTTCGATGTTTCTTCTTTGTAGGTCTTTGTTTTTGTGAGATTTGAGGATCAGACTGTGATTTATGCTCTTAATCTGATGATTTCGCCTATTTCTATTGGATCCTTTCTATCATTTGCTAATCTTCTTCGTTGGTGATTTCTCTGTTAACAGGGACACAGGTTCGAGCTCAAGTGGTGTAACAGCTAAAGAGTGGAAAGAGCAAAGGAAGAGAGAGGAGGCTTTACATGCTAGTAGCCTTCAAGTGCCTCGAAGGTGTGTGGTTTTTTATACATATCTTGTTTGCTTCTTTTCAGTATCTTCTTGAGTATTATTATAAAGTCTCTTTCACTTTTAATGATCTTCTCTTTTTTTACTACTCAGACCTCCGTGGACACCTAAAATGAATGTGGAAACACTTGATGTTAACGAAAAACAAGCTTTTCTCACTTGGCGCCGGAAACTTGCGAGGTTGGTTCTGTTTTATCAGTCATTCGTGTACATAGTGTTGACAATAAACAAGATAAATATCTGTTGCTAGATGGATTGTTGCTGGTAGTAGAATGTGGGATTACTCATATGCAAGTCAAGTGTTCAAACATTTCATTCAGCTTCTATAAAGTTTGATCGTTTTCTCAATGGTCAAGTATAATTCTTCTTTTTTATTAAAAAAGAATGGATAAATGGAGGAAATAGTTTAGGAGAATTCATTCTTGATTCAATGCTCACAAGCTAGCGACTATGTTTACTCCAGTAGTTACCAGATGATGCCACAAAACTGCAAGCTTTTGGTTTATCACAACTTCAATTGCTTTAGTCTCGGTTTTTGTTTGTTACTATGATAAGACTGGCTCTGAGGTATGGAGTTGATGTTTTAATCTCAAATTAACACTTGAGAAAGCTGAAGTACTTTGGGAACGCATGTAAGTTCGTTGTGTGTGCCAAGATATTTGTTTCAAAGAAAAGCTGGATAGAGTTTGGAATAGGGTACCAAAACAGTCAAAGTACGTTTCGTTGTTGATAGAAAAGTATCCATTTTCACATCTAGAAGATATGAAAATGTTATATAGCTCACTCAAGATATTATTTTGTTGCTATTTTAGATGCATGATTTGATTTCATTATGTGCAATTTTCCTTGGGACTTGGTTCTATACACTTATGCATTGCCTACTTGTTCTTCTTCATTCATTCAGCCTCGAGGAAAATGAAAAGCTTGTGTTGACACCATTCGAGAAGAACCTTGACATCTGGAGACAGCTTTGGCGAGTGCTTGAAAGAAGTGACTTGGTATGTCATTTTGTGCAAAAAATATTTTCGTCTCTTAGAGCTCATCTAAATGGGTGAATTTAATTGCAAAATGTCATTGGCTCTTTTTACTTCTCTTTCAGATTGTTATGGTTGTTGATGCTAGAGATCCTCTGTTTTACCGGTGCCCTGATCTTGAGGTAACTCTATCTCTGCCCACTTGCAGCTTTCTCTTAGTAGACTTTTCCTGATCCATATCAAACATATACGTAAAGATTTGTTCTGAAACAGGCATATGCACGAGAAATCGATGAGCATAAAAAAACAATGCTTCTGGTAAACAAGGCGGATCTCTTACCTTCTCATGTCAGGTAAACTTGTGCCTTGCTTCTTTGCCTCTAAACTTTTTTTTGATTTTGGCTAACCAGCTGGGTTGTACATAATGTAAACGCAGGGAGAAATGGGCGGAATACTTCTCGCGCAACAATATTTTGTTTGTCTTCTGGTCAGCCAAAGCTGCTACGGCTACACTAGAAGGTAAACCCTTGAAAGAACAGTGGAGTGCACCTGATGCCTCTCACAAGACAGATGACCCAGCTGTTAAAGTATATGGAAGGGACGGGCTTTTGGATCGATTAAAATTTGAGGCTCAAGAGATAGTAAAAATGAGGAAATCTAGAGGTTTGTCCACGGAAACTTCTGCTGAATCGCACCGAGAAGAACGTGTTGTTGTTGGCTTTGTTGGGTACCCGAATGTGGGAAAGAGTTCAACAATCAACGCATTGGTAGGTCAGAAGCGAACAGGTGTAACATCTACCCCAGGGAAAACGAAGCATTTCCAGACATTGATAATCTCTGAGGAGCTTATGCTCTGTGATTGCCCCGGTTTGGTCTTCCCTTCGTTCTCAAGCTCACGATATGAAATGATTGCTTGTGGAGTACTTCCCATAGACCGGATGACCGAGCACCGTGAAGCTGTTAAGGTTGTGGCCGAACGTGTTCCTCGGGATGTCATTGAGGAAGTGTACAACATCTCTTTACCTAAACCCAAAACCTATGAGCCTCAGTCCCGTCCACCTCTTGCCTCGGAGCTTCTAAGAACTTACTGCTTGTCTCGTGGCTACGTTGCCTCTAGTGGACTACCTGATGAGACTAGAGCAGCTAGGCAGATTCTGAAAGATTACATTGAAGGTAAGCTTCCACATTTTGCAATGCCTCCTCCAGATGGTGAAATCAAGACAGAAGATGATACTTTGGGAACCGAAACAGTAGAAGGTTCACAGTCTGAGGAGGAAGGTGAAGATGGCCGTGGTCGTGGTCTTGGTCTTGATCAAGTTCTAGATGATCTGAGCTCGTTTGATCTTGCAAATGGGCTTGGTTCTTCCAAGAAGAAACAAGTGGAGTCGCATAAACAGCACAAGAAGCCACAGAGGAAAAACTGATCGGTTTTGATGTATTAACTGATCAACAAATGCTGGAAAAACATGAAACAGTGGTGGACTTTTTAGATCATTCACTCATATGAAAAGTCCTTGTACCATTGACTTTTTAGATCACTCACTCATATGAAAAGCAGGTTTAAGTAGTTCAGTTTATAGCCAGTAAGTTTCGTTCTGTACTATTGTATGTTGAGACAACTAAACTCCCAAGTTTCAATCAAATATGTGTGTTTCTTAGGTGTTGAATCTAGTAGTCACCTAAAATTTTCCCCCTTCATGGAGTTCGGGTTTTTCGGTTAGAGAGAATTTTACCGAAAGTAACCGAACCAAATTCGTATCGAATATTGCCGGTTTTAAAATTTCTACTGAATTAAACCGAAGTTTTGGTTTCTTTTTGTTAAAATTCAGTTAAAATCAGGTAATTTCGGTTAGTTCGGATCTTTAGTTTAGAATTTTAAATACATTTTCGTAAAATACGGGTAATTTGGTATGAATCGGTTTATGTTAGTTAGAAAAATTAGAAAAGGTATTGGCTAATCGATCGGTTCGGATGAACCTAACCAGTACCCGAATCTGTTATAATGGTGTCGATTGGTTTAACATAAGTAACCGAACCAAAACCAAAAACAGAAACACATGGGTTCGAAAACTTCGGTTCGGATAAAAGTAGGCCTAATCTTTAGCATCACTCTTGCACTTGATCATTGCACACATGCAAGGTTTCTTGCAACAAGAACTCGATTTTGATGTTGAATTTTTCAGCACTATTTTCATAGCTTTGGACTTTGGAGAAATCCCAGTACATTCCTCAAGCTTTGTATCGTCATTTTTAGTATGGCATCGCCCTCTTTTAATGAGCAAAAACATATCACATATAGGAGGAAGTCAACGCATATTTTTTTGAAGGAATTTACAATAATAAACATTTTATTGTTAGTTTTAAACGTAAACCCAAATGTAAACGAAAATAGAATTTTCTATTTGTGTTTGACATTTATGCTTGCACTGTTGACAAAAGAAAACAAAGTTTATGAAGAATTCAAAATACTTTGGTTTGATAATTTTTTTTTATCTTACTTGTATTTTAAATTTTTAATAGATCATTTCTCAAGCTTTGAAAACTGAATTGGTGGTTTTATACGATGAAATCACTATAATATGACTATTGCCGATGGTACATATCAGATTAAATATTGTCTATTACTGAATGAGTTGAATATACTTATATACATAGCCATACATAATTACAGAAGAACAACGAGGAAGAGATGATTTGAATCATTACAGGCATTTGAGATAGATATATAATGAAGATTATACTATTTTCTTATCATGCCCCAATCTTGTTGCATATGTTATCAAAAGACATCCTTAGAAGCGGTTTGGTGAAAGGCATGCTAGTTGATCTTTTAGTGGATACATGAAACACCTAAAGTAATCTATTTTGAACTTGATATCGAAAGAAGTGATAATTATGTGCAATATGTTTCATTTATGGGTGAAACAAGATTAGCACATAACAATGTTGCACCAACATTGTCACAATACACTACATGAGTGGATGTTAAGTAATTTCAAGTTTAGAAAGCAAAGAATTATCTAACAAATTTAGCTCAGAGGATGTATTCACAACATATCAATATTCAACTTATACTGATGATCTTGGAACTCTTTTCTACTTCTTTAAGGACCACGATATGGGATGTGCACCGAGATAGATGACATATGCATTGGTTGACACGAAGTCATCAGAATGAAAGAATACATGAAGCTAGATCTGATTATGTCCTTGAAAGAACAAGCCATGAGTCATTATACCAGCAAGATATCTTAGTACTCTCTTCGTAGATTGGTAGTGATATGTTGTAGTTAGATGCATAAAATATGAGAGCTTGTACTGCATACACAATATCCGGTCTGGTGAAAGACAAATATTGTAGACTACCCACAAGTGTTCGAAACTCAGTATAAGATCAGAAAGAGTTGTACTAGAGTTTAGTGTCACATTGGGAGAAGAAGCCATTGGAGTGGTCACTGATTTTGGTTTCTAGCATTTTTGCGCCATGGAGTAAGTCCATAATATACTTCCTCTGTATCAAGTGAAGACCTTTAAATGTTTTTGTAGTTTCAATTCCGAAGAAGTAGTTGAGATCCCCTAAATCCATAATAGAAAACGAGAAATTAAATGAGGAGTTTGCCGAAGTAATATATTATTGTTACCCGTAAGGAGTATACCATTGACATAAACGAGAAGGTAGACAGTGTCTTTATGAGGTTTGCTCTGAAGGTGGATTGGGATGGTATATGGTGGTGTGTAAAACAACATATAGTTTACCCTTTTTCATAATATTTTAATATATTTTTAATAAAAAAATAATTGATTTTTGATTAAATAATAATGTTTTCAGTAGTTTTGAAGTTTTTAAATCTTTGTTAGGGAATTTAGATATTTTGGGCAAAAATAAGATGCTTTTGAATATTTTGGAGATTGGACAACTTCCGTACATCAACTATTTTATATTAGATGGAGAACTTCTCACTGTTAGATCATATCCTCAAATTTACCCAACAAGATAGATGAAGTTGTTACCTCATATCCAAGTGGTTTGAAGTCGATCATCAGACTATTGTATCATAAATTATACTCAAATTACTAAAGATGGTATATCTGACAACGAAATAAAACAAACAAAAAAACATGAAGTGATCGACCTACATTTAGTCGATCACCCGGTCAATTAGATTTCTCAGGAGCCACCAGAGAAATCTGATCGATCGCATGTTCGATTTACTTATTGAATCCGTTCTCCCAACGCTTTGGTCGAACACTTGGTCGATCAGAATTTCAAACTTGAATCCATTCTCCCAACGCTAATCATCACCGTGTGTGTCTGTGAACGGGTTTCCTTATTGTGACAAGCAACATCAACATTTTCAAGTGGAAAGTTGTCGTGGCGAACAATAATAGCCTGAACCGTTGTTGTCTGATGTTGGACTTGCTCCTGGACAAGTGTCTATTGTGTCATCTTGCCATAATCGAGATCAAAGAGCGTAGTAAAACTTTGATACTAATTGGAGTAGCGTACAAAACAAAATTTATTTTAACTAAAAATTCAAAGAACCTTCAAGACTTGCTTCATAAAGAAACGATTTCATTGGAGATCAAATCCTAGAGTTTGATTATAAATTTGTTTACTTTTCAATCCAAAAATGAATATTCAAGGAGAAAAACAAACAATTTAAAATACCAATTTATCTAGATATGCCATTTTGGTAAATATTAAAAAAATCCCAAAACGGAACAATATAATACTCCGAGGTAAAAAAGCTCAAAACCAACAAGAATTTAAATGATACAAAGAACCATTAAGTTGGCGCCACCAAATCATTAGATGCGACTCTATCACATACGATTTATTAAAAATTTACCACCTCCTCATAATCATTCGATTTAAATCAGTTGTCATTTTGGTAATGTAAACTCTGAAAATTTCTTTAAAAGAATGATTCATACCTTTATAGAGTTAATCTAGTTTCTCAAGATATAACAGATTATCTACGAAAACATCCGAAAAATCAACATCTAAATAAATATAAACATAAACAAAAAATTAACACACAAAACATAATGAATAATCATCAAACACCATATGCTAAGCTTGCTAAACATAAGTAAATTGTTTTTGATTCCATTCCTATGTTTTGGTTTGCACGAAACTAAGCTCTTTAGCACAAGATTATGGCTTCACAATTCGTTATACAATGAAGTTCCAAAAAAAAAAAAAAATTCGTTATACAATTATAGAAATAGATTTGTGTTTTAAAAGTAAGGATAAATGATTAAATTTTAGTGACTAATTATCTGGCTGAAGAGAGAGAAAAAAACATATACAGATACATATATAGATATACTGGTATATATATAGAGAGAGAGAGAGAGTAAGGCAAAGGGCAGGTTTTTTTGTTTGTTTGGTGTTGAGTTCGTCTCTCTGTCCTCTCTTTCTCCTCATTCCTCTCGAGGGTCATTACAACTTCTAACGATTAGAGAGAGGAGAGAGAAAAGCAACAAACTTTGATTTCAAAAATCCTCTTGAGAATCTCTGCACCGATTAAACGTTTCCGAGGATCTCACCGGAAGGAAGAAAGCTAGGGTTTTTGGAGGATGCTATGCGCGAATTTTAGCTGGATCTTTGTTTAGTGATTGACACGAGAGAGGGTTGAACGAAAAAAATGGATTTGGATTCGTCTATGGTACCGGAGGAGAATGATCAAGATCCTGCGTCTCTGAATCATCATCAATCTGCATCTCCTATGGAGAAGGAGGTTGTTTCCTCAGAACCACCGGAGGAAACCGGATCCGAATCGGCGCCTTTGACTCCTACCGCGACGAATCCTCCTCCTCCTCCGGCAGCTCAACAGCAACAGCCGGTGGTTGGTCCGAGGTGTGCGCCGACGTATTCGGTGGTGAATGCTATACTGGAGAAGAAAGAAGACGGGCCTGGACCTAGATGTGGACACACTTTGACGGCGGTTCCCGCCGTTGGTGAGGAAGGCACGTCTTGTTACATTGGCCCTCGTCTCATCTTGTTCGGTGGCGCGACGGCTCTTGAGGGCAATTCAGGAGGAACGGGAACGCCTACTTCAGCTGGAAGTGCCGGCATTCGTAAGACTGCGTTTTTTTCTCAACATTTCTAGTTTCTTGATTCTTTTGTCATCTGAGATTGGGTGGAAACAGTAGTTGATGTTAGATTACGATTTCGCCATCAGTTCTCTGTGTTTTGTAGGCTTCAAGTCTTGGTTTTTAGACTTGCCCTGTTGTAGTTTTGTTGGTTAGAGTAATGTTTACTATGCAGGGCTTGCTGGTGCAACCGCTGATGTGCATTGTTATGATGTCCTTACTAATAAATGGTCGAGGTGAGCATAAGATATGAGTTGTTGTTTGTTGGGAAATTGTTATTTAAGTGTGAAGTGAAATTGATATGATTGGAATAATGGTTATCAGGCTTACACCATATGGAGAACCACCTAGCCCAAGAGCTGCGCATGTTGCTACTGCTGTTGGGACCATGGTAGTTATTCAGGTAGGGGAGAAGCTATGTTGTCGTGTCTTGTAATGGATCTTAGTTTTAGCAATTCGAGGTTGCGGTTTTTGGTCAGCAATGAACCTGATACCGAATTGTCTCTGTGGCGCAGGGTGGAATAGGTCCTGCTGGTTTGTCAGCTGAGGATCTTCACGTTCTTGATCTAACTCAACAACGGCCGCGATGGCACAGGTTCGAATATATAATAAGTCTGCTCCTCGTGGCTAGCTCGGCCTGAAAATTCGTTAGTTTGTCGCTTGATTTAGAATATACTCTTTATCCAGGGTTGTTGTTCAGGGTCCTGGACCGGGACCGCGTTATGGACATGTCATGGCACTGGTGGGACAGAGGTATCTCATGGCAATCGGTGGAAATGATGGTAAGCAGTTTTACTCGCTACCTCATTAAAAGTGTATTTATATTCTCCTTAAAATAGCTCTTTTTCTCTTAATTTCCTTAAACTACTAGGGAAACGTCCATTGGCTGATGTATGGGCTTTGGACACTGCTGCCAAACCTTACGAATGGCGTAAACTGGAACCAGAAGGGGAAGGTCCACCTCCATGCATGTAATTTTGCTTCCTTGGATTCATTTGTTCTATGTGGTTGTGTGGTTTGCTCTTAAGTGATTTGGATCTCTTCGGTGTAACTAGGTATGCAACTGCAAGTGCGAGGTCTGATGGCCTTCTTCTTCTCTGTGGTGGAAGGGATGCGAATAGTGTGGTAAGCCAAAAGAATTTCTTTGCTGCCATGTGTAATTGTGTATCCCCTGTTTGAAAATAGACATTTCCTTTGCATTGAGGTTTTATCCCCTTTGAAAATTAGAGTTTAAGAGCTTCTTTGTCTGACTTGATCTTTAGTGTTTGATTGCCATGCTTAATATGTCTTTGTGTACCTCTGCATGATAGCCTCTAGCAAGTGCATATGGACTTGCCAAGCACAGAGATGGACGTTGGGAATGGGCCATAGCCCCTGGTGTCTCACCTTCTGCCAGATACCAGCATGCAGCAGTATGAGATGCTTCCTCTTTTCATTTCTTCTCTTATCTAGTTCCATCAGAAAAACCAACCTTCGGTTAAATATTTCAGGTCTTTGTAAATGCAAGACTCCATGTCTCTGGTGGGGCACTTGGTGGTGGACGCATGGTAGAAGACTCATCCAGTGTTGCAGGTTAGCAAAAGGAGAGAAACAATCTCATGTTTGTGTTGCTATGAAGATTTTCAATGAGAGAATATCTAAAGAGATGAATATGTTATCTTTTATACTGAAGCATATTGTTTTTTTTCTAAAAGCATGGTTATCATCATCCTCTCCTTAAGCTGCATCATTCTTCCCAGTGGGTTGTAGATGCCAAAATTTTCTTTAATCTTTGAGATTCATCTAAAACTATCGAACAGAGATTGTAAGAAATTATTCACTCATCTAAAACTATTATAGAGGGAGCTACAGAATTCTATCCGTAATAAATGGTACATGCGTTCATGTAAGCTTCTCTGACTGGTTCATGTTTTTCGCTTTGTTCAGTGTTGGATACTGCAGCAGGTGTTTGGTGCGATACAAAATCGGTTGTTACTAGTCCTAGAACTGGTAGATATAGCGCTGATGCAGCTGGTGGCGATGCTTCTGTTGAACTGACTAGGCGTTGCAGGCATGCTGCTGCTGCAGTGGGTGATTTGATATTTATCTATGGTGGTTTGCGCGGAGGTAACGAAAAATGCTTGACAGCTCTTATAGCCGATATACCATTACATGTGTGGCCCTGACAATGAACCATTTTTATAGCAACTGAGAATCCAACAATTCTGTAACTTTGGCATTATATTCTATCAAGTTTCCAGTGTATGATAATGTAGGATTACACTTTTTAATTGGTAGTTTAATATTTGTTGAAGTCTGGGACTTCATATTATCAAGATTAGTTAGTTGAATCATTATAAAGTTTCTATCTTCTCTTTGTAGACCGGGGCATTTTTTTTTCAAATCATAGCTGCAAAACTTAACAACTGTTGATGCTTTTAGACCTGTCTCTTATACACATCTAGATGTGTATAAGAGACAGGCACCGAACAGTGTTATTCCTGCAGGGGTTCGACTCCATCATAGAGCTGTGAGTCAAACTAACTATATTAAGTTCTAAACATTTTCCCAACATCATGTCTCTTCTGTTACTAGTGTTGTGCGTCTCTAATTATAAGTGCTAATACTTTTTTATTATTTCTTGAACTTTGTAAGGTGGTGGTTGCTGCAGAAACAGGTGGAGCCTTAGGTGGAATGGTTAGACAGTTATCTATTGATCAGTTTGAAAATGAGGGACGCCGTGTTAGTTATGGGACACCCGAAAGTGCAACAGCAGCAAGGAAATTATTAGATCGGCAGCAGTCGATTAACAGTGTTCCGAAAAAGGTAAGAGAATTTTTTTTTCCTCCAAGAAAGCATTATGTTCTGCAAGAAAGCATTATGTTCCTGAATGTGGATTTAGAAGAACAGTTATACGTTTAGTACATTTTTGCTTAAAAGATTGCTTGCTTGAACCATAGTAGATAAATTTTCTTGCTGTGGCACCAGTCATTTGGTTGGTCTGATGAGAATAAGAGGTTCAATCGTATTAGGTATTAGGTGCTTAGAGGTTCCACTAGGTGGTTCCGGCGAGGTGACTATTCAATTCTTTCTGATGTCTGTTTTATTAGGTTGTAGCTCATCTTTTGAAGCCTCGTGGGTGGAAGCCTCCAGTTCGACGCCAGTTTTTCCTGGATTGCAATGAAATAGCTGATCTTTGCGACAGTGCAGAACGTATCTTTTCAAGCGAGCCTACTGTGTTACAGCTTAAAGCTCCTATTAAGATATTTGGTGATTTGCATGGTCAGTTTGGGGATCTCATGCGCCTTTTCGATGAATATGGTTCACCATCAACAGCTGGAGACATATCGTAAGTGTCTCTAATGCTATATGATCACTACTCTCTCTATCGCTACTGTTGGTCTGACATTGCTGATTGTGTGTATTAATGGTTTTTTCAGATACATCGATTACCTCTTCTTAGGGGATTATGTTGACCGGGGCCAACACAGTCTAGAAACAATCACACTTCTTCTTGCGTTAAAGGTAGTTTTAAGAGCACCATATTAGTGCTGTCTCTATTATGGTATTTTATACATTGGAAAGGGTATGACGTTCTATGGTTGACATTGCAGGTTGAATACCAACATAACGTACATCTAATTCGTGGAAACCATGAAGCCGCGGATATTAATGCGCTTTTCGGTTTCCGGATAGAGTGTATTGAGCGAATGGTAAGTGTCCTCATCCCTTGTGAATCTCCTGTTTCTCACTTTTTATAGGGTCTCTCATGTTGTGGCTACTTTTGCAGGGTGAGCGTGATGGGATCTGGGTGTGGCACCGAATAAACCGCTTATTCAATTGGCTACCTCTGGCTGCATTGATTGAGAAGAAAATCATCTGTATGCACGGGGGAATTGGCCGGTCGATAAACCATGTGGAGCAGATAGAAAATATCCAACGTCCAATAACAATGGAAGCAGGCTCAATTGTGCTTATGGATTTACTCTGGTTAGCTCATGAATCATGATGTCTAATGGCTTATATCATTTTAGTTTGTTCCTTGATCCTTTTTTTCTCACTCTTATGTCAAATTTGTAACCTGTTAGGTCCGATCCAACTGAAAATGACAGTGTGGAAGGTTTAAGGCCTAATGCTAGAGGCCCTGGATTGGTTACTTTCGGGGTAATTCTTGTTTACATTCGTTGTTAAATCACTTTTCTCCTCTGCCGGTTCTGTTACTTACCAAGAAGTTGGCAATTGCAGCCTGACCGTGTCATGGAGTTTTGCAACAACAACGATCTTCAATTGATTGTACGTGCGCACGAATGTGTGATGGACGGATTTGAGCGTTTCGCGCAAGGACATTTGATAACGCTCTTTTCGGCAACAAATTATTGTGGTATATGTCTAAAACTCGGTGGTGAAAAGAAAAAACTGATCTGATGAATAGTCTCTTTATGAAATGATATGTTTTGATTCCTTCTCAGGCACTGCAAACAATGCTGGGGCTATCTTGGTGTTGGGGAGAGATCTTGTGGTGGTTCCTAAGCTTATCCATCCGTTGCCTCCAGCAATTACATCACCTGAAACTTCACCAGAAAGACATATAGAGGACACATGGATGCAGGTTTTTTTTTTAATCACAAACAAAGTTTTAGTCCTTTTCTTTTATATCCACTTGGAGAATGGTTTCACTGAGCATTTTTGTTTTCAGGAGTTAAATGCAAATAGACCACCAACACCAACCAGAGGACGCCCACAAAATCCAAATGACCGTGGCTCTCTTGCTTGGATATAAACCCCTCACAGAAAGAGACACTCGTGCTGCGAGATGACATACTTCTTCTCCCTATAGCTGCCTCTTGATGATGATCCTCATGTTGTGTACAGATCCGACCTAAACCGATCTTGAATCCTCATGGATCACACTGAGAATCATCGATGAGGGTTTTTGAGAATTACACGGATGATGAAAAGGGTAAAGAAGTCAGGTTGGATGGTTTTGGAGGTGGTGAGTAGTAAGTGAGGGAGAGAAAGTATTTGTTGGGTTTTTGTTCATTTTTTTTGTTTGTCTTCTATATCTTTTTACTTTTGTTTTTCTTAGTTTTGATTTATTTGTGGTATTGGTGGGACACAAAACACAAATGATTAGAAAAGGGGTAATGGTGGGGGGTCTTAGTAGAGGTGTATTAGTTTTGGGGTGGTTTTGTGTATCATAGAGAGGTGTGTGGGCATTGTGTAATTTCTTTATTCCTATTTTCAGTTTGTAATTTGTAACACAGTTTGTGTGTTAATGATTCCCAAAATTTTCTCTCCCATTTTTTTTTTTTTTTTTTTTTTTTTTTTTTATATTCTCTTTTACTTTGCCATCATTTATTATTCCGATCTTTTTTACTCTTGACATGATTATTTCTAGATTGATTATTTTTTTCCGACTAAATTACTAGGATGTTCATTCCAGGTTTCGGTTTTGTTTTGGATTATTTGGTTTTAAAATGATAATATCCAAAATAAATAGTTTGGTTTGGATTCGTACTTTTCTGAAATATTTTTACTTTCTACATAAATTTTGGTTTTAGATCAGTTTTTCATTCTTTGTTTGGTTCAGTTTCAGTTCTCGGTTTTTTTTTTTATTATATAAGATAAGTTTTGGTTTTCCGATTGGCTGGTTTGAATCCGAATTATCTATAGTAGTGAGTTTTCGATTCCATAGACAAATGAATCAAGGAGTGGTGAATGCCGGGATCGGAAACTTCAGAATCAACTCTTAGAGATGAGGCAATATGCAATGTGGACGTGTTATTTGGCTACTACATTCAAATAAGATATTTAAATGCAAATGGTGAAGAAAATAGGCATATGCAAAGAAGCTACTCTTCCATAGAGAAACGAATCTTCCAAGCAGTATGGAAGTGTTGGAGTAAGCTTGAAAAAAGCCTAAAGAACATGGAGATCCTAATCTATCAGAGATGGAAGTTAAAGAAGATTAGAATAAGAAGTTAAAGTTTAGGAGTTATCTAAACTAGAATGTAATTCCTATTAGGATTAAGAATGGTCTATTCTTATACAAAGAGATGCTAAGATGTAGCATAACTTATGAGCGTAGAAAGATTGAGAAAAGCTTTAGTTTTTGAGTTAGTTTTCTAAAGCAATAAAGAGTGTTTTTGGTTCTTAATCTAAAGTGTTTATTTCAATATTTGGTATCAGAGCTTCTATTGATTTAAACACCTTAGGTGTTCTATACGTGAAAGAGAGCCCTAGTTCACGAAACAGAGCACCCAAGGAAGCTTCATCAAAAGGCTTGAACAAACCACAGAGAAGGCAATACTAGGCGAGAGAAGTCGTCCCTGTAAGGCCAAATCATGGGTGATATTGTTCCAGCAATCACCAAACTGAAGGATAGTGGTCCCTCGTCAATACAATGTCCGATGCTTAATGTTACAAACTACACCGTGTGATCCATGCAGATGAAGATAGCGCTCAAAGTACACAAAGTATGGGAGTCCATTGAGACATGAGCAGATGATGGAGACAAGAACGATGTGGCTAAAGGTCTTCTCTTGCAATCCATACCGGAGTCGCTGATTTTACAAGTTGGAAACCTCGAGACCTCAAAAGCAGTTTGGGACGCAATTAAAGCAAGACACGTAGGCGCGGATCAGGTGAAGGAAGCGAGACTGCAAACTCTGATAGCTGAGTTCGATAGAATGAAGATGAAAGAAACCGACAAAGTTGACGATTTCGCTTGTAAACTATCAGAATTATCGTCAAAGTCAGCAACTTTGGGAGAAAACATTGAGGAGTCAAAATTTGTCAAGAAGTTCCTTAAAAGTCTACCACGAAAGAAATACATACACATTGTTGCAGCACTCGAACAAGTCCTTGATCTTAAAACAACAAGCTTTGAAGATATCGTTGGGCGGTTGAAAGCTTATGAAGAGAGAATCTGCGATGAAGAAGATCAGGAAGATGACCAAGGAAAACTTATGTACGCCAACTCCGACTCGCAAGCTTACCAAGATAATGATGCTGGAGGAAGAGGTAGAGGACAAGGTGGGCGGTACTACGGACGTGGACGCTATAGAAATCAACAAGCTGGTAGACAAGAGAGAGACTTGTCGAAAATAGTGTGTTACCGATGTGACAAGACATGTCGCTATGAATCAAATTTTCCAGATAAGTTACTTAAACTCCAAGAGGCACAAGAAAATGGAGATGATGAAACTCAAGAGGCCGATAACTTGTTGATGCACGAGGTGGTGTATCTTAATGAGAATAAAGTGAAGCCAAGCGAGTGTGAAATACATGGATATAACGTTTGGTATTTGGACAACGGTGCGAGTAACCACATGTCTGGAAACCGTGTTTACTTTTCCAAGCTCGACACAACAGTCACGGGAAAATTAAGGTTCGGAGACAACTCCTGTATCGACATAAAAGGAAAAGGATCGATCCTTTTTGTAAGTAAGAACGGTGAACGGAAGATTTTGGCTGATGTTTATTTCATCCCAGATTTTAAAAGTAACATTATAAGTCTAGGGCAGGCAACATAGTTAGGATGTGATGTAAGGATGAATGACGATTACTTGACACTGCATGATCGACATGTTAACGAGGGCACACATGTCAAAAAATTGATTATACAAAGTTACCATGGAAGCAGAAAACAGCCGGTGTCTACAATTCATAGCGTCAAGTGATTCAACAAAGGTGCTGAAGAGACAGAGGAGAGTGGGAAGGATGAGAGTGAAGATGAGGTCGCTGCTGAAGATGACCTTGAGGATGTCGAGACAAGAGCAGCTTGCGCTAAGAAGGTCGACAAGGGCGAGAACAATGCCAGGCTACTTGAGCGATTACGTTTTGCTAGCTGAGTTCGAAGGCAAATGACTCTTGATGCTGATGAATGAAGAACCATGTGACTTTAGTGAGGCAATAAAGTCAAAAGAATGGAGAGATGCATGTGGAGAAGAGATATCATCCATAGAGAAGAACAAGACGTGGAGCTTAGCTGATCTCCCTATATGATCTAAGGCAATCAGACTCAAATGGGTTTTTAAACTCAATCGTAATTCAGATGGGAGCATAAACAAGTACAAAGGAAGGCTTGTGGCAAAAGGATATGTGCAACGTATGGAATAGATTTCGATGAAGTATTTGCTCCGGTGGCACGTATTGAAATTGTCCGATTCATCATTGCTTTAGCCGCATCGAAGGGTTGGGAGATGCATCACCTCGATGTGAAAATGACGTTTCTACATGGTGAACTGAAAGAAGAGGTCTATGTCACACAGTCGGAAGGGTTTATAACCAAAAGAAGCAAAGACAAAGTCTATAAACTCAATAAAGCACTCTATGGATTGAGACAGGCTCCAAGAGCATGGAACAACAAATTGAATGAGATTCTTCGTGGGTTGAATTTCCACAAGTGTTCAAAGGAACCGTCGCTGTATCAAAAGTGTGAGAAGGAGAATCTATTGCTTGTGACTGTATATGTGAATGATTTACTCGTTACGCGATCAGACTTAAGCATGATACTTGAGTTCAAATGAGGAATGTCAGCGAAGTTTGAGATGAGTGATCTTGGAAAACTGACTTACTATCTCGGCATTGAAGTATTTCAAGATGAAGATGACATCGTGTTAAAGCAAGAAAGATATGCAAACAAAATCTTGAGAGAAGCTGGAATGGAAGAATGTAACGCAGTTCACATACCAATGGATTCAGGTCTGAAGTTGTCAAAAGCAAGCAAGGAGAAGTGTATCGATGAGAAAGAATATAGGAGATATATTGGGTGTCTTCGATAATTGCTTCACACACGACCAGATCTCTCCTATTGTGTTGGCGTGCTAAGTAGATACATGCAAGAGCCAAAGGAGTCTCACAAAGCAGTGTTGAAACAAATCCTAAGGTACTTAAAGGGAACCTCCTCATATGGTCTTATGTTTAAGCATGCGGACAAAACAGAGTTCGTGGGATATAGTGATATGGATGATGGTAAAAGTACGACATGCCATGTATTTTACCTCAATGATTCTCTGATCACTTGGTGTTCACAGAAGCAAGAAACGGTGGCACTATCGTCATGTGAAGCATAGTTTTTCGCAGCCACCGAAGCTACAAAACAGGCGATTTGGCTTCAAGATCTTCTCGCTGAAGTCATTGGAAGATCAAGTGAAAAGGTAACGGTTCGGGTTGACAATCAATCTGCAATAGCGCTTACCAAGAATCCGGTCTTCCATGGACGGAGCAAGCACATACACATGAGGTATCATTTTATAAGAGAATGTGTTGAGAACGAACAAGTGGAGGTCGAGCACGTTCCTGGAAATGATCAAAAGGCCGACATTTTAACCAAGGCGTTAGGGAGAATCAAGTTCAAAGAGATGAGAGATCTCATTGAGGTTCAAGAAGTTTCAAAAGAAAATTTCAAGCTTAAATGGGAGAATGTTGGAGTAAGCTTGAAGAAAGTCTAAAGAACATGGAGATCCTAATCTATCTGAGAGATGGAAGTTAAAGAAGATTAGGATAAGAAGGTAAGGTTTAGGAGTTATCTAAACTAGAATGTAATTCATATTAGGATTAGGAATGGTCTATTCTTATATAAGGAGATGCTAAGATGTAGCATAATTATGAGGTTAGAAAGATTGAGAAAAGCTTTAGTTTTTGAGTTAGTTTTCTAAAGCAGTAAAGAGTGTTTTTGGTTCTTAATCTAAAGTGTTTATTTCAATAGAAAGTTCAATATTCCTCGGAAGCTAAGAACATTCTGGTGGCGTGTAGCACATAATAGCATTCCAGTTGCAGAAAATTTGATTAAAAGAGGGTGTGATATAGATAAATTCTGCTGTTTCTGTGGTGATGAGCCAGAAACTTTAAATCATTTGTGCAGATTTTCAAGAGAAATTCTGCATCTAGCGCCTTGTCTGACTCCAACAGTAGAAACCTTAATCAACAACACTCTCTTACAGAATCTGGAAACCTTATTCTTTCCACCCGACCAAAGAGAGTGTAAAGAATCTCTCATTGCGTATCTTGGTTGGAGAATCTGGAAAGCAAGAAATGGAATGCTCTATGAAAATAAGAGAGAGTTTATTCCTCAGATAATTGGTAAGGCACTTCTGGATAAACAGATTTGGGAAGAAGCAAAGCGAAGTCATGAAGTGTCCCCTGCTCTAAATCCAGTACAACAAACACCTTTGACGACTCTTGATCAAGTTCTTCAACGAACACCAAAATACTGTTGTCTGGTAGATGCCTCCTGGATCTCAGCTAATCAGAAAGCAGGTATAGCATGGGCTCTTTATACAAAGGAAGGCAGACAAATTCTTCAAGGTAAATCTTCTATTGACCTTATCCCATTATCTTTAGAAGCTGAAGCTGTTGTTCTGCTAATGGCTGTTAAAGAAATGATAAGGTTTGCATACAAAGAGGTGATCTTTGTTGGAGATTGTAAGATTTTGATGGACACTATCAATGATTTGATGAAGAGGAGGCAGCATCAACAATGGTGTCGATCCAACATAGCAACATATGTGAAGGATATGATCGCTTTATCTACTAGTCTTAAATCTTTTTCATATTTGTATGTAAGAAGATCAGCAGTCAGTAGCGTGGACGTTGTGGCAAAACTAGCTAGACAACGATCTTTATCCTATATAATAAACTGGAATATGTAAAAAAATTACAATTAATAAAAATATCATTTTGGCGGGAGAAAAAAGACTCATAGTTTGTCCAACCAAAAAAAAAAAAAAATACTCATAGTTTACGTTATGACATAGTTTTGAACATAAATATTTTGTTATTGTAATCGTTGATTTAGCAAATGTATTTGATCATGTGTGTGTATATAATAAATATGTTATACATTTTTGTAATCTACTCGATAGGTTTGATATATATGTATCATGCGCAAGATAAAATGATTGTTAACAGCTAGCGGCTGCTGCGACAAGTAAGAGAACAAGGCCATTTTCTTCTTTGTTAGCTTTTAAAAAAAGAGTTTGGATCTATTACAAGACACAAAAACATAAGGATATATATTCTTCTATAATGACAGTCGTAGACTGACTCAACCACATCGTGATCCCTACTTCATCTTCAACATGCGTTCGTTCTCTGAACCTTTCTTGTTCGTTGTATGCGTACTCTCATCAAATCATAAACGAAGAAAAATGTCTCTACCGCGGGAAAATCTTTGAAGAAGGCAACGACTATGGTACAATGTTTCAATACGTACGAGGCTTGATCGGGTTTTTGTGTTCATATTCTGGAAAGTTCAAAGTACACAACCCTACCACGAGGCAATCTGTTTCCTTACCCGAAACGCTAACCGATTTCTACTATTTCAGGTACGATCCTCTGAAGAACAATACAAAGTANAATTTGGATCACCTGAGAATCTCCCTAAACCTAGCGTTTTGTCTCCTGAAGTTTACATCGCTTTTAATTGCTTTCTGTCTTTACTTTTATTATTCTTCCTAGCTTAATTCGAATTTAGAAAACCGCTGTGTGACTATCCCTTCTCTGTGGATTCGATCCCTAAATACTACCGTGATCTCTTAATTTGAGAGAGTTGCTTTAGGGTAAATTTGAGAGCATATCAATTTTTGGCGCCGTTGCCGGGGAAGGAGATTAGTTGCCTACAGATTTCTAGTATTAGAATTTTGTCTAGGTTTTAAATTTTTGTTTTTGGTTACTAATTTAGTTTTTACTTTTTGCTTTCAGGTGCATGCTAAGTACCAGAAGCAACAAAGACAAAGAACTAATCGCACTCAACCAGGAAATAAGTCGTTTGGAACGTACGAACCGCAAGACTGCAAGAGCGTCGATCGACACATCTAGCATCGATGACACGCTACCTTAGTGTCGACCGACACCGCTTGTATCGATCGACACCCTGCGCAGAAAAAGATGGCTGACCTTATGGTTCTAATCCGAGACGCTGAAGGGAACTTGGTTGATGCAGAAGGCAACAGAAGGAACGTACAAGGACAAAGACTTGATGAGGCTGGCGCCGTCATAGTCGAACCAGCGATACAAGACGCCCCTGCAGAAGTTGGACGTATGAGAACACTTGGCGAATACAACCGCCCAGACCAGTTCTATGCTAATAGAGCTGAGATCCGTCCTCCTGCATTTCAAAGGAACGACTTCGAGCTAAAGCCTGCCTACTTCACATTGGTGGCTCAGAATCCCTTCCATGGTCTCCCTAATGAGCATCCGATGGACCACATTGAGAGATTTGAGGACCTTGCATCAAGCATCAAGGATAATGGAGTGACCTATGATTATCTTTTCTGCAAGTTGTTCCCTCACTCGCTTGCTGGAGATGCATCATACTGGCTGAAGCAATTGCCACCAGGATCCTTGACCACATGGGAAGACACAAAGAATGCATTCCTATGCAATTTCTTTGATGACGCGAGATCAGAAGAGCTGGGGACGAAGATCACTACATTCTCGCAAGGACCCACTGAAGCATTCAAGGCTTCTTGGGTAAGATTCAGATCTTACCAGAGAGACTGCCCACATCATGGATTCAGCAAGCCGCAACTTATCGGAATATTCTACCGCAGAATTGATTGGAGATACCAGATGGCCTTAGACGTTGCGAGTAATGGTAACTGCAACACAAGATTCCCAGAAGGTGCGATAGAGCTTATAGAAAATTTGGTCTCTAGTAACAGCACCAAGAACGCAGACTTCGAGAGAAGAAAAAACGCAGGAGTAGCTGGAAGAAACCAAATTACTGAAGTTAACAAGAAGCTGGACATCTTGATGGGAAAGAAGCAAGTCCATTTTGCTAATGAAGTTGAGACCTTTGAGCGAGAGCAAGAAGAGGTCAACTACATCAATGGTGCTGGTTTTCAAGGACAGAGGTTCAACAATCAGCAAGGCTATGGTTCTTCCTACCAGAAGCCTTTTCAGAGCAACAACTTCAACAGAACTTATGGTTCTTCCTCTTACCAGAAACCTCCTGCACAAGACAATAAAGTGGAGTCTATGCTGGAGCAACTTCTGGAGGGACAACAGAAGATGACAGTGGACTTCAATGGGAAGATTGATGCATTGTACACGGATCTGAATGGAAAAATTGAGTCTCTAGGCACTCATGTCAGGCAAGTGGATGTTCAAGTAGCTCAAACTGCTGGAGCTTTGAAGAGACAGGAAGGATTCCTTCCTGGAAAGACCGATGTGAATCCGAGACACCATGTGAATGCCATCAATATCCAGTATGGAGGGAACTTTCAGCCTGTGCAGAAAAGAGGGCTAAGTACTGAAGAAATCGAGGAGTTTGAAGATCTAGAAAATGTTGCGGAGTCGATGTCGATCGACACTACTAGGAGAAAGCAGACGATTCAAGCTCGGTCGACGCAACATCCTCGACACAAACGCTTAGTGTCGATCGACACCCTTCCCAGACTTGGACAAACACGCCTGAAGCTTCACAAGTTGCATTGGAAAGAGTCTACAAGGCCAAGGTTCCAAATCTCCCTCTACCCAGACATCTAAGGCCGCCCATTAGTGCAGAGAAGCTGGCTGCTTTCAACAAGAGGGTGGAGATGATTCCCAAGGAGCTCTCCTTTGATGTATCCCTTGTGTGCCTTCTTCCAGAATAACAGAGAAAGTTTTAAGGAGATGGAAGAACTCTCTCACAAGGTAAGGGAAACACCACGACCAATGAAGCAGCTGCTTAAGGTTGAAGATCCTGTGATGTTTATGATTCCATGCTCCATTGGTGGAGTTGAATTTAAACAATCCTTCTGCGATTCAGGAGCTAGCGTGAACCTCATGACAAAAGATATTGCAGAGAAGCTGGGGATTGATGACATTTGTCCTTCAAGCATGACTCTTGAATTTGCCAATTCTTCTATCGCAGTCTCATATGGTACATTTCCAAACCTACTTGTCAAGGTTGGGAATTGCCTGGTTCCAACTGATTTTCAGGTTGTGGAAGTAAGCAAAGCGTCTTTCATACCATTCATCCTTGGAAAACCATTCATGGCCACAGTAGGAGCTGTCGTAGACATGCCCAATAAGAGAATGTCTTTCTCTAATGTTGATAAAGAAGTGTTCTACAAAGCTATTCCTACTACTGGAACTTCCACGCCCATCTCATGTATTGTTGTGATCACTGGAGAAGAGCTGGATTCTAAGGAGCAAGTGAGCAAGGAGGATGTTCAAGAAACATTGGATGGGAATTCTAAAGAAGTTGTGGAGCTTGAAGATTGGATTGGAAACAATCATACCTTCAGGACATTGAGCGAAAGTGAAAGTCTAATCAGTGCTAAGTTGATGGAGGAAGACGTCTTTGTGATGGAGGCAAGGATAGCAGAGCTAAATTGGAGAAAAAGTGCAGAGACTCGAGCTGCACCCTTCGCGGATCACACCAGAAGTCACTTCCAATGCTGCAATTCCATCACAAGTGGTCAAACAGATGCTTCCACATCCTACATGCCATAAACGTCGAAGGAAGCAAAGATACGCATTCCCTGGAATGAATTCCAAACCTCCTGATCTTGTCAATAAAAACTTTAAAGGTTCAAAGAATGCTGCGCACTTATCCAAGCCACGAGATTCTCGTAGAAGGCTTGATATTTCTTTTGATGATGCTGCAGGAAAACGAAGTGTCCCACCCGACCTCAAGGCCCACCCTGCTGCTGTTTCTCATTTCCTTGGTCAATCTCATGCACCTAATGCCTATACACCACCATGGATGAGAAGACATTCGTCTGGGAAGCATTCAATGCCATTCTCTGATCCACCAGACGTCTGAACCCCGACACAGTCAAGCTAATGACTGAAAACGAGTGTTGAGTGGGAGGCAACCCACTGTTAGGTACGTTTTTATTTTTATTTTCGTTTTAGTTTTACTAAGTCCTAAGTTTCAGTCAGTTGAAAAAAGCGACATTGGACTCGACTCAGACCAGTGTCGATCGACACCATCAAGTGTCGATCGACACCACGCGCAGACGAAGGTAAGTCTTCTATCTGGTCTTTTAAGTTGTTTCTAATCTTTCTTTTAGCCAACTTCGGGCTTAATAACACTGGGGACAGTGTTGTTTAAGTCTGGGGAAGGTGATTACTGACTTTGTGTTTTGTTTTGAGAGTCAAAAAGTTTTCAAAAATTTTGTTTTATTGAGTCAAAATCAGTTGAAACTTTCAGTATTTCTAGGAACTAACCGCAGGAAGTTGACACTTGAAGAACCATTGATATAGTAGTTGATTGCATGACTTACTAAGTAGAAAGCTGCAAGTGGAATCAGTCTAACATGGCGAGTTCAGATCCCCTTATAAGAACTGGGTATGCGCAGAACTTGATTCCTCTTTCAGTCTGAACAGATAGACCATTGCAGTCTCTCCTTGATCTTCCCTTGAGAAAAGAAAGAAAAAGAGTTTTAAGTCTGGGAATAATGCCTTTGTCATGAGCCTGTCTCCTCACAAGGAACAATATTAGTGATGCTCTTGAACACGTCTCCTCACAAGGAACACAAGTAGAGAGTAGCACTATTTCCAGAGATTTCATAAGAAAAAGAAGAGTCAATGAAAAGATCTTAAAACACCCTGAAAATGGGCAGAAGTTGACTAAGGGAAGAGAAAATAGGAGAGCTGTATGAAGAATATATTGTTCAGGCACTAAGGAAGGGCAAAGAATCTGTAAAGTTCTGTGGCAATACCACTGTTAGAGTTCGAAATTTTACCAAGGAAAGGATCTGGATTCGAACTGGGAGATTGCTAAGCTTGTGGTAAGTACACTGAACATTTCCTAAGGTTGGCTCTGTATCATGTGGATTCAAGAAGTGTTAATCAATGTGGTGTTCTGAAGAGGTACTCGAAAGTTTCTATTTTCAAACCTCTACTTCATTCTAAGTTTCTGTTTTGCTTGAGGGCAAGCAAAAGCTAAGTCTGGGGGAGTTGATATATCATGGTTTTTACCCATTTTTAGACCATGATATAAGTGTTTTTATAGAGTTTTTTGGTATTTTTAGAGTCCTATTAGAGTCTTTATAGGTTGGACTACGTTTGGAGCATAATTGGAGATTTTGGATCTTTTTGGAGCATTCTGCAAGAAGCTGCGAAGTGATGAAGTCGAGAGAGCAGAATTACGCACAGGGTGTCGATCGACACCATCTGTGTCGATCGACACCAGACAAGGTCGGCC
>JAHZTW010000004.1:23001696-23106865 GCA_020283515.1 Alliaria petiolata | reverse complement strand
AAAAGACTACTCAGACTGAAACGGGTATGAACATACGAGAGAATAAATCACGCCAGTCCTCACCTTAGTCTCGGTTTGAATGGAACGGAAGGATGACAACGCTGGACAAGGACCTTGAGATAACTAAATGGATCTAGGCAAAGAAGGAAACAAACGTGGCTTAGGACTCAAGCAACCAAGGGAACAACATCACGATCACCATTCACGTGAATAACAATGAAGGTTATAACGAGATCTCGCTTACCCGAAGCGACGACTACTACGCACCAATGCAACAACAATTCAGCGTGGAGAGGACAAGACTTGCGGCTGAAGCAACATACATGCAACAATGGCGGATCAAAACAACAACATTCGGGAAAACAAAACGCAATGGAGGTGACGAGGGAAACCGGATCTGCTTACCACGGTATGATTCACAGACGGTGGTGGTGGCTCGGAACAGCAGAACGGCGATGATGGCGAGCGGCGGCGGTGGACTCGAGAAAACGACGCGTCGGGATGGATACACGGCGACTTCTCCCCGCGTCCACGGTTTCACGTCTGGAAGCTCTGACTGGTTCTAACACGGCGGTGGGGCTGACGGGATTCAGACAGAGCTTCGGCGAGATTGATGGAGCGTGCGGCTCGTTGCTTTCACGGTGCAGCTTTTTAAAGCTTGAAGAAGATGCTGACGATGCAAAGGTTTTGCCCTTATGGGCTTCGTTTCCTAGTTGGGCCTTTCCCAATTCTCTTGGGCCCAAGTCACGGTCGTGACAATTCTCCCCCGCTTGAGAAGAATTCGTCCATGAATTCAATCCGCTTCCCGTAAGACCGCTCTTGTCCTTAAAGAGCTCGGGGTAGTTGACTAACATTTCTGTTTCTGGCTCCCAAGTCTCCTCACGAATACCATCTCTCTCCCAACAGACTTTAACTGACTTTACTTTCTTACCCTGAATCTCTGTTTCTTTATGCTCCAAGATTTCTACCGCTTTACTCGTAACAGTCAAGTTTCGGCCCACATCCACCGGCGGCTCGGCTAAGATCAACTCTGGTTCCCGAACCACTTTCCTCAAAACTGACACATGAAACACATCATGAAAGTCTGACAACTCTTGTGGTAAGTCCAACCGATAGGCAACTGCTCCTATCCTCTCGATGATCTTATACGGCCCCACGAACCTTGGCCTCAACTTTTTCAACTTACGATTCTTATCAGTTCTTCGGAACGTTCTCATTTTTAAGTACACATCATCACCAACGGCGAACTCTAAATCTTTTCTATGCTGGTCCGTAACTTTTCTGACGGTCGTGTGCTTCTTTTAGTCTTCCTCTTAGCAATTCCACCTGCTCTACCGTTTCTTGAATCAGTTCAGGCTCTAAATCTCGTCTCTCCCCCACTTCAGTCCAACATAGCGGGGTTCGACACGATCTTCCATACAGAGCCTCGTATGGAGTCATTCCAATACTAGAGTGAAAGCTGTTGTTATACGCAAATTCTACCAATGGTAGGTACTTTCCCCATTTTCCTTCCCAGTCTAACACACAAGCTCTCAACATATCCTCAAGTGTTTGTATCGTCCGCTCGGACTGTCCATCGGTCTGCGGATGATATGTCGTACTGAGATGCACCTTGGTGCCTAACACCTTTTGAAAGGCCTGCCAAAAGATCGATGTGAACTTTGGGTCACGATCCGACACGATGCTCACTGGCACTCCGTGTAATCGCACCACTACATCCAAATATTTCTGCGCCAACTGGTCTGCCCCATCCGTTTTCTTGATGGCAAGGAAATGTGCCGATTTCGTGAGTCGATCCACAATCACCCAAATCGCGTCTTTATTTTCGGTCGTCTTCGGTAACCCGGTAACAAAATCCATAGTCACCATATCCCATTTCCACTCTGGCAACGGCAAGTTCTGTAGTAACCCACTCGGCACTCTGCGCTCTGCCTTTACCAGCTGACATGTCTGACACTGAGAATCCCACACAGCGATGTCTCGCTTCATTCCATCCCAATGATAGTAACGTTTTAGATCTCGATACATCTTCGTATTTCCCAGGTGAATCGAAAATGTAGAGATATGAGCTTGCTGCAAGACCTCATCTTTCAGATCCTTATTGTTCGGTACACTTACTCTGTTCCTGAACAAGTAAGTACCATTTGCGGCGGTGCGGTATCCGACCACTCCTTTATTAATCAACTTCCGCAATGCAGTATCCGTCTGTTGCGCTTCACGGATCCTCCACAGTAAATCCGCTTGATATAAAGCTTCTAATCCAGCTGATCTTTCATCAATAGATGTAGCACATAACCTCAAACTTGCCAAAGTCGCGACGAGCTCTTGCACTTCCTTCCCCTCAGACACGTCTGTTTTACGTCTACTAAGGCCGTCCGCCACTTGGTTAGCTTTTCCCGGATGGTAGACTATGTCTAAGTCGTAATCCGCCAATAACTCTGTCCATCTTCGCTGCCTCAGGTTTAAGTCCCCTTGAGTGAAGATATACTTCAAACTCTTATGGTCCGTAAATACTCTTACCCTCTCTCCGTACAAGTATGAACGCCATATCTTAAGAGCAAAAACTACGGCAGTTAACTCCAAGTCATGTGTTGGGTAATTAACCTCGTTTTGCCTCAACTGCCTTGACGTATAAGTAATCACCTGCCCTTCTTGCATAAGCACACATCCTAAACCTGTTCCGGATGCATTTGTATACACCACATACTGTACTCCTGGCTTTGGTAGCACAAGGACAGGAGTCCGGGTCAAGTGATCCTTCAGATTCTCAAAACTCTTAGCACATGCCTCTGACCAAATAAATTTGACGTCTTTCCCGGTTAGCTTTTTCATCGGTTTGGCCATACTAGTGAATCCATTCACGAACTTCCGGTAATAACCCGCCAATCCTAAGAAGCTTCGGACCTCAGTAGCGCTTTTAGGCGTTGGCCAATTAGTTATGGCGGTGATCTTTTCTGGATCGACAGCAACTCCTGCTTCTGACACTACGTGACCCAAAAATCCAATTTTTCTCTGCCAAAAACTGCACTTGCTTAGCTTTGCATACAACTTCTGTTCCCTCAGCTTATTCATCACCACTCGCAGGTGCCACTCATGCTCCTTCTTACTCTTCGAGTATATCAAAATGTCGTCGATGAACACGATCACACATTTATCCAAATATTCCCGGAAAACGTTATTCATCAACTTCATGAAAGCTGCCGGCGCGTTGGTCAACCCAAAAGGCATTACCACGAACTCGTAATGACCATAGCGCGTTCGGAAGACTGTCTTTCTCACGTCTTCCTCTGCTATCGGAATCTGGTGGTAACTCGAGGCCAAATCTATCTTAGAAAACCACGATGCTCCTTGTAGTTGGTCCAATAACTCATCAATCCTTGGTAACGGATACCGATTCTTTATGGTCACCTTATTCAGTCTCCGATAGTCAATCGAAGTCTGAAACTACCGTCCTTTTTCTTGACGAATAACACTGGTGCTCCCCACGGTGAACTACTCGGTCGAATGAACCCCTTGTCGGTTAAATCCTCTAACTGCTTCTTAAGTTCGGCCATTTCGGCTGGAGCCAAACGATAAGGTGCTTTCGAAATAGGCGATGTTCCAGGCTCCAACTCGATCGTGAAAGCATCACCCCGATGTGGCGGTGGCCCGGTTAACGGTTCAAACACGTCCTCATACTCTGCTACGACTGGCACTGTACTCAACTCCGGTGTCGATCCTTCCTCGGTCATGGTAATGGTTGCGAGATATGCTTCGTTCCCTCTTTCTAGTAACTCCTCTGCCTGTAGCATCGAGATAATGGAGATCCTGGCACGCTTTTTAATCCCTTGGAAAACCAATTTTCCTTCTGTCCTCGGAATATGTACTCGGGCTCGCGGACAATCTAATATCGCTTGATGCTCGGTCAACCAATCCATTCCCAAAATAACTTCGTAATGGTTCAACTCCATTTTCACGAGATTCCCGTGCATCTTCTTGCCTTCTAGTACTATGGGTACTTTTTCGTAAACTCCGGTGGACTTGACAAGCTCATCTCCAGCTGTCTGGATCTCTTTTGTCCTCGAAATGAACACTCCATCAAAAGTCCAACACTTTGTCAGTGCCGAGCACACAAAGCTATGCGTAGCTCCTGTGCCAAACAAAGTATGGGCGGCGACTCCCCCGACCAAAACCGATCCTACACGGTTGGTATTACACTAAGCAAGCTACTCGAACTCCACGCAAAGTTCACAATGAATAACTCAAAAGTTTAGAGGAAAAGACATACCAGCGATCGGTTCAACTCCACCGTGTTCCCCTGCGATAAAAACTCGAGTTCGTGCCGCTTGCCTCGCTGGTACCGGCGGCAACTGAAGCTGCTCACGGTTCTGGCCTCTTGGCTGCTGCCCCTGAAGTGGAACTGTACATTGTCTCGCAAAGTGTCCGATCTGCCCACAACGATGGCATGTGATCCTCAGCGGCTGGACCACCCTAGGTTGGGCCACTCTTGGCGCATGACCCGCAGTACAATCTCTTTTCACGTGCCCCGGTTGATGACACCTGTAGCAGACGACACCCTTAGGAGCCGTTCCCGAGTTAGCAGTGTCCCAACTCCTCTTATGGCTCTCAGCACCTTTTCCACTCTTAGGTTGAGCATTTTTTGACAACTTGAGCTCTTCTTGCAACCCAATTTCTTGCACAGCAGCGATTTCTACCAGATCCACCATACTGACATACTTCCTGATAGTGCAACGGTTCTTGAGGTCGATTCTCAATCCACTCATGAACTTACGAATCTGGTCTGCCTCGTTCAAGTCCCTGGTGGTGAACCTCCTCAGACGGTTAAACTCTTCCTTGTATTCTCGGACAGTTTGGTTACCCTGACGAAGGTCGTCGAAAGCACTCTGCATCTGGTCCATGGCCTCAGGCGGAAAATACTCCCGAGTGAACTCGTCCCTGAAATCGGCCCAAGTCAACTCATACCGTCCTTGCGTTGACTCTACCACACCTTTCCACCAAATCATTGCATCATCTTTCAGGTATTGCACAGCCAAGTCCCTGCGGTACTCCTGCGGGCACCTGATTGCATCAAGATTATCCCCCAACTTCTTCCTCCAGTTGTCAGCAGCTATAGCACTCGCTTTCCCATCAAAGTGATCCATCTGCATATCCCTCATGAGCCTCGTCATTTCCCAGTACGAAGGTCCTTGAACTTGCACATGCACAGCCGGTGGTGGAGGTGGCGGCGGATGTTGTGCTCCCCCGTTCTGGCCATTCAACGGCGCAGCCTGCTGATGCACATTTCCTACTCCTGGATCATTCCGCATCTGATCTCCAAAACGGTTACGGTACCTCTGAAACTCCTCCATCACGGCTGCAAGCACAGCAGCTTGGTTAGCTACTATGGCCGCTTCTGCTGGGTTTGTACCCACTGTCTCATTCTCAGTGTGGTTCCCCTGAACACTTTCGGTCGAAGCAGCTTGACTTTCTGCCCTAGCTGCGGGTTGAGCAGCTCTCGCGCCTCGCGCAACACGTGCTCTCTTTGGCGGCATCCTGAAGACAGAAGAAACAACGGTCAAACTCTTTCCCAAAGCCGAAAAACCTAACACACGAAGAATACCGAGATTAAGTCAAGCTAGGTTATGTTTTGCACTTTTCCTTTTCAAAAACCCCACTTCCCGAAATATTTCGAAAATATATATATATTTTTTTAAACTACAAAAATATTTCGAAAATATATATATATATATATATATATATATATATATATTTTTTAAATAAATCCGAAATTATTTTTAAAAATCCGAAAGTAAATTCTTTTTTTTTTTTTTTTAAACAATAACTTGAAAGTCGTTCTGAAAACACTTTTTCTTTTCACAATCCGCCTCCGCCTCCCGGGTCAGGACCGGTTTGGCAATCCTAGGCTCTGATACCAATTGTGACATCCGCTTCTTACGTAACCAAGACGGCATGTCCAAGTGCATTAACTTTCACCACAAAAAACCACTTGCTAGTTCAATGACACTTTGTTCCCAAGGATCGTATTCAAAATGTCTTACAAAAACCATTTTTAACTTAAACATTAAATCCGAAAATAAAATAACGTCTTCAAAATTGATAACGAATAATAAAATAAATATCTGTGTCTTCTCAAAACCATCACCAAGCCGATCACTACTCCTGTATGCCAGCGCGCTCACCTGCAAGAAGAGAGGGATGAGTAATTTGGATTACCCAGTGAGTGCAGGTCCTAGGGACCCACGATATACATCTCGCACATGCATAACCATTCCAGACGAAAGTCTTAAGCTAATACACACAAACAATCACGTCCGAAGACACTCATAGATCAAGAAACGACATTCTAGACCTACTGGTGTATCCACGCCTTTACCGGCGCACACCCCGTGGCATATAGCGGCACAACACGCTGTCCGTCCTCACGACGCAGGGCTCGTCAAGCCTCCAACGATGGACTATGGTGCGCCACACGCCTTCCATATCCAGCACAGACTCATAACGTAAGAGAATCCTCTATCTTACTTATGACATCACACAGGCAAAACCGCCTCACAAGCCTATAGCTTAACCCAACCCACACAAGCGATTTCCCACACTCAATGCAAACACCCGCAAACACTATTCATAATTCATTCAACCATTTTCCGTTTAACAATCTATGTTACTATGTCCATCAATCAACAACAATGCAACAATTAATATTATAGTGTTATTAACGCGTTACTAATCCGGTTCAGGCAACAATCAAATACGTGTATTCATATAGATACAGCGCAGGTATGCGGACATTAACAAAAGACTACTCAGACTGAAACGGGTATGAACATACGAGAGAATAAATCACGCCAGTCCTCACCTTAGTCTCGGTTTGAATGGAACGGAAGGATGACAACGCTGGACAAAGACCTTGAGATAACTAAATGGATCTAGGCAAAGAAGGAAACAAACGTGGCTTAGGACTCAAGCAACCAAGGGAACAACATCACGATCACCATTCACGTGAATAACAATGAAGGTTATAACGAGATCTCGCTTACCCGAAGCGACGACTACTACGCACCAATGCAACAACAATTCAGCGTGGAGAGGACAAGACTTGCGGCTGAAGCAACATACATGCAACAATGGCGGATCAAAACAACAACATTCGGGAAAACAAAACGCAATGGAGGTGACGAGGGAAACCGGATCTGCTTACCACGGTATGATTCACAGACGGTGGTGGTGGCTCGGAACAGCAGAACGGCGATGATGGCGAGCGGCGGCGGTGGACTCGAGAAAACGACGCGTCGGGATGGATACACGGCGACTTCTCCCCGCGTCCACGGTTTCAAGTCTGGAAGCTCCGACTGGTTCTGACACGGCGGTGGGGCTGACGGGATTCGGACAGAGCTTCAGCGAGATTGATGGAGCGTGCGGCTCGTTGCTTTCACGGTGCAGCTTTTTAAAGCTTGAAGAAGATGGTGACGATGCAAGGGTTTTGCCCTTATGAGCTTCGTTTCCTAGTTGGGCCTTTCCCAATTCTCTTGGGCCCAAGTCACGGTCGTGACAACAACCCTACCATGAGGCAATCTGTTTCCTTACCCGAAACGCTAACCGATTTCTACTATTTTAGGTACGATCCTCTGAGGAACAATACAAAGTATTGGGTCATACGCAATATGTGGAGCAGTCTTGTCAAGTTTTCACATTGGGAGATCCTACATAGCAGTGGAGGAACATCCAATGCAGCATTAATTGGAGTTCATCACTATTTATTCGAACAAGTAGTTTGCAACTTTGCATCTACGGAGCAATCTATTACATAGCAAGGAAAGAGAGTTGGAGTTATGTTTTGGTGAGTTTTGATGTTATTTCTGAGAAATTCAATCATGTTCAGACTCCGAAAAATTTCTTATCGGATGGCATTATATGTTTATTATTATGATCCGAAACGAAAGAGTCATAGAAGAATTGAAAATCGGAAAGGCAACATTGTCACGAAGAATATTTACTAGTAATTTTTTTGTATAACCACGAAATAGTTACAAATTTTTGGTGGCTAGATAAAAAACCACCGAAAAGTCAAGAAAAAACTACGAAAAGGTCCATATAGCCACTAAAAAAATGAGTCGCGATTCTATAGCCGCGAAAAAAATTAGTGGCTTTTTCCGTGGCTCGTGACTAATATTTTTCTGTGGCTATATAAAAAATTTTGTGACTTTTTGTGGCTTTTCTGTAGATAATTCGTGGCTATACGTATATGGCCTGATGGTATTATTAAAATCTGGGTTGTCACAGATCATGTTGAGAATACCATGTTGTTGTAATTGGTTGCATTACTTAAGCGTTCTACAAGATAACCTATATGCTCCTCCTTTATTATCTGATCATAATAGAACATAAAATTAAGACGAGTAAAAGAGAGACCGATATCTTATCGACTTTAAACAAGAAGCCTGGTTCGGATGGCTTTCCCGCAGAGTTCTTTATAAAGCCTCTTGGGATATTATTGGCTCTGAATTGTCGACTTCTGTTTCGCAGTTCTTCGAGGCTAGTTTCATTCCGACATCTCTGACTCCACTTCTCTTGTCCTTCTTCCAAAGCGTCCAGGGGCGGAGGACTTAAAGGAATTTAGACCCATTTCCTGTCTCAACAAACTCTACAAGATCATATCAAGACTATTGACCGACAGGTTAAAGTTCGTTCTCCCTTCAATTATCCTCCCCAACCAGACAACTTTTGTTAAAGATCGTCTACTCTTGGAGAACGTTTTGTTAGCGTCAGAGATCATGCAAGGTTACCACAAAGAAGAGAATGTGGGGAGAATCACCTTAAAAGTTGACATCTCCAAAGCTTTCGATTCAGTCAGATGAGATTTTCTTCTCAGCTCTCTTCAGGTCTACAAAATTCCTACTACTTTTATGAACCGGATAAAATCTTGCGTGTGCTCTCCGTCTTTCTCCGTCAGCATAAACAGGGTTACTTCAGGATACTTTAAAGGGAAGACATGATTGAGGCAATGTGACCCCTTATCCCCAATTCTATTTGTGATGGTCATGAACATCCTTTCTTTGATGTTGAATAAGGCCGCAGAAGAAGGAAAATTCGGATATCACCATGGGTGTGAGGATCTGCGGCTCACACATCTTTGTTTTGCAGATGATATGCTGATCTTTCTAGATGGTACAGAACAATCTCTGCAAGGGTTTTTGTCTGTTCTTTCAACGTTTGAGATGATGCCAGGCCTTGGAATTAATCTTCAAAAGACATCCATGTTCTACTCCAGTTTAGACATCAGCGCCCAAGAAAGAATATACTCTTCGTTTAACCTGAGGCCATCGTCATTACCAATCAGGTATCTTGGTCTCCCGCTCTAAAAAGTTGAGTGTAGCTGATTGTGATCCTCTCTTATCTCAAATAAAGAAGAAGCTGAATTCATGGAAAAATAGATTGTTGAGTATGGCAGGCAGGCTTACCTTGATTTCTTCGGTTATCTCAGGCATTGTAGGCTTCTGGACTAGTGCTTTCTTCTTACCAAAGAAAGTGATTAAGAAGATAAACAGCCTCTCAAGTTCCTTTTTGTGGCATGGTAAAACGGGTATCTCCTCGGGTGCTAAAGTCGCTTGGTCTGATCTTTCTTATCCAAAGTCTGAAGGGGGTTTGGGTTTGAGGCACATTGATAGTTGGAATGATGTGTGTGCTTTAAAACTGATTTGGATGCTGTTTTTAAGAGCTGGTTCAATTTGGGTGGCTTGGATCAAGTGCAGGTACCTCTCGTCTTCTACTTTTTGGGCATTAAACGAGAAAAATAATGCCTATTCATGGATGTTCAGAAAGGTACTCAAGTTACGAACTAAAGCCCTCAGTTTCCTCAGCATCAAGATTGGTAATGGCGACTCCACGTTTTTCTGGTGGGATCCTTGGACTCCGTTTGGTTCTTTATATACATTTTTGGGCTCAGAGGGTCCTACACGTTTGGGAATTCTGCTCTTTGCAACGGTCTCAGATATTTGGTCGGGTGACGGGTGGACTATTTCCCCGGCTAGATCAGATGGGTAAGTTCTTCTCCATTCTTACATGTCGGAACTTCAGTGCTCTCCCTCTACCGATCAGCCGGTATGGTCCATTGATGGAGTAAGTAAAAAATCCTTCTCCTCCAACGCAGTGTGGAATGCGATTAGATGTAAAAAGCGAGAGCAAGCTTGGGTGCCTTTAGAATGGTATAAAGCTGTGATTCCTCGACATCAAACAACTTCTTGGCTGTTTATTCTCAATAGAAACCGACACTCGACCGAGTAGTAAAGTGGGGTTATGATACTGAGGGGATTTGTCTCCTATGTGGTTCAGGCTCCGAGTCAAGGGATCACTTGTTTTTCGAGTGCTCGTTCTCGGCAAAGGTTTGGAAAAAGCTCAACTTAAAGCTTAACATCAGGGATCCTCCACTTTGATGGCAGCAAATTCTGTCTTGGTTGGCGTCCGCATCGTCTAATAACTCGACCAAGCTAGCTCTCTTACAAGGATAGCAAGGTACAGTTTATGAACTGTGGCGGGAAAGAAACAGAAGATTCCATGATGGAATCACTTTAAATGAACGCAAGGTGCTGAAGTTGATCCTCTCTACAGTGAAAGACAAATGTAGGGCTCTTCATCATCTGGGCTCAAGCAAAGGTCGTTCAATTCTTCAGAGATGGACTGAATGCGATCCGTAATGGCGCTTTCCTCTCTCTTGTACTGATACTCTCACTACGTGTTGTGGTGTCAGGTTTTCCTTTTTTTTAATTCTGATATTTGTTGGCTGTAATGGTTCTATTTGCTTCTTTGTAACCTTTTCTTTTTTATTAATATAAGAAAACCCTTTAACAAAAAAAAAGAATTGAAAATCGGAAAGGCAACATTGTCACGAAGAATATTTACTAGTAATTTTTTTTTTGTATAACCACGAAATAGTTACAAATTTTTTGTGGTTAGATAAAAAACCACCGAAAAGTCAAGAAAAAGTTACGAAAAGGTCCATATAGCGACTAAAAAAAATGAGTCGCGATTCTATAGCCGTGAAAAAAATTAGTGGCTTTTTCTATGGCTCGTGACTAATGTTTTTCTGTGGCTATATAAAAAATTTTGTGACTTTTTGTGGCTTTTCTGTAGATAATTCTTGGCTATACGTATATGGCCTGATGGTATTCTTAAAATCTGGGTTGTCACAGATCATGTTGAGAATACCCTGTAGTTGTAATTGGTTGCATTACTTAAGCGTTTTACAAGATAACCTGTATGCTCCTCCTTTATTATCTGATCAGAATAGAACATAAAATTAAGACGAGTAAAAGAGAGACCGATATCTTATTATATAAAGTTGGATGCGTTATAGTTGCTAATTAACATGATCACGGCATGTGGCAAGTTTATCGATAAGATTTAGACACGTGTTTTGATTAAAATATATTATAAGAAAACTAATCCTAAAAGAAAAAGAAAAATACATCTATTTTTAAAAGAGAAATAAATAAAATAAAATGAAAGATTTGGATATGTATCAAGTTTATCGATTTAAATCTTAACACGTAAACAAAATTAGATGCTATTGATAGGGCATTAGACGATGATGAGCTTAATGATAATGAGGATAACAAAAATCATGTAGAGAGGTGTTAGATGCGAATCTTGAGAAGCATAATTTCTCTAGAGAGCAGAGAGATCATATATCTGAGATGAATGTGAAGAGAATGAGAGACTTTATTTGCTTGAAAATAGTTAATGGGGGAGACCGTTAACATACTCGAAGGACTCGAATTGCATACCCAAGTTTTTAACGCAGTGATAAAGTGTGTGAATTATATGAGAAGTATGATTAATGGTTCTTAGGACCCGCAACAGATTCTGAGTATTGAATATTTTAATTAAAAATAAATGAGAATTAAAATAAATAAATAACTCTTAGATTTAGATTTTGTGTTTTTCATATTTTTTTTAGTAGTGATTCAATTTTGTTTTTTATATATTTTTTTAAAAAATATTTTAACAGGTTTTAAATTTTATTATTACAAACATGCGTATACGGTATACGGGATCATAACATAGATTTTAATTATGATAAAAGTAGGATAAATAATTCGTTAAAATTTTAGAATAAATAATTATATCTATATATAGATAAGACATTAGAACTAAACATAATTCATATAAGAATATTACAACATATATATTTGGATATATTAATAAAATTTAATTTAATTTTTTCCTTATAGATGATTCGATTTTGTTTTTAATTTATTTTTTCGAATTTAAAATATCTTATTAAAAACCTGCATATATGCGGTTTCTATTCTAGTTATATACATAGAAGACAATCTATGGATTCAAGCTTCTTATTTTTTTTTCTCCAAAAGTCTATATGTATTGTAGTAGTAAGTGAACATTGCATTCTCAATTGGGCCGTGTCTACTCTTTTGGCGGTGCCATGGCTCTTGAGGATAATAATTAGTAATTTGTATGTTAGACAACATATTGTTTAAAAAATGATAAAATTATGAAAATAAAAAAATTGTTTTCTCTGAAAAATAGTTATCAATAATTACAAAAAATATAATTATGAGATATATTTAGAATCAAATTTTTGCGTTTAATATTTTTTGCATTTATATATTTAAGTGGTAAACAAAAAAAAGCTTAAAAATAGAGTTGAAATAGGGAGACAAAAATTATGAAGCATTTAGAAATAGAAAATAATTGACAGAAAAGAGAGGCAAATTGAAAATTATTATGGGGCATTAAATGGAATTGACTATAATTAGAACGAAGATGGAGACGAGATTAGAACTCGCCGTTGGATGTCGGTCGTGTTGACTAAGCCGCATTGGCAGAAGAAGATGGTAATATCCACTTAAAGGGAGCTTAGACGGGTTTCTTGCCACTGATTGCTCAACCACTATTAGAAATACTAGGGTTTAGTCCGCCCTACGAGCGGATGTTGATAAATAATTTATTTTATTTAAAATTAACGAAATGCAATGTTACTAAGACATAATCGAAAAAAATTTTAGTAGATTTTATAAAAGTTAAAAATAGTACAGATATTAAACTTTGGATTGGCTGCCGTCAGCCCCCTGTACTATATGTGCTCTGCTCAATTCCACCCAAATTACAGACCTTTGCCTATTTCTCCCCAAACAATTTTTTTCTGCATATTCCCCCAAATTCAATTAAAAATTAAAATTGCGATCAATTCATTTAATCGCGTTTTAGACAGATTGCGTTTTGGGGGGAAATATGCAGAAAAAAATTTGTTTGGGAGGGAATATGCACAAGTGTAGTATAGGGGGGAATAAGCATAATTTATTAAGTTGAGGGGGCTAACCGCAGTCGATCCATTTTTCAAAATATTTAACCCATTAGCCTATTTATATCCACATCATATATTGATGAGTAAAATAAAACGTATATTGGTATAATAAATAGTAGCAATACGATAACACAATTTATTTAAAATAAAAACAAAATTAACATCAGTAGAATATTTCAAATATATAAAATATATCATCATATTGTTACAATTATTTTAAATCAAAATACTCGGACCAATAGGATGATAAACTTATATTAACTAGTCATGTGATTTAAAGAAACAAATCATGTAAATTCAAGTATATCCCGACAAAGAGTTCCTTTTATTAGCAGAACTTCAACTCTCTATCTAAACACTCATTATATATTGACTCATATGTTAATCTAAGTGCCAAGATGTATATACGACAATTAAGTCTAAAGTCTATAACTCATATGTGTTAGAAGTTATTAATGGTCTCATTTAACAACACATTCGTTTATTTCAATGATTCATAATTGTGAACTCTAAACCATTAAGAATTGGACCAAATCAGATTAGAGCTTACCATATAGCCCAAATTGGGTCCAAAAAGTTAGTTAGGGGGTATAAACTTTTTAACTATTTTGTTTTGATATGGTATGGGGTCAGAGAAATTAATTTGTTTTATTTTCGTTGTACTATTTATTTGTGTCGCTTTCGTTAAATAACTTTGACAATTTCACTTGTTTGGTTTACGGATGGTATAGTTGGGTTGGTAACTATTTGAATGGCACACTCTCTTTTTTTTACTGATGGCTTGTGGTATTTTGTTTTGTTGTTAATTTTTAAAATTTTTTTTTCTATGGTTAATTAATTGGTAACATATAGTTATTATAATCAACCAACATGATCAGTTTGATTTTTTCAAAAACAAATTATACACCACCATACGCATAATTACTGAAAATTTAGTTGAGATCTGAATCTTTTCAGAAATATAGAATATACTAAGAGATATTGCTTTAATTCCCATTTCCCATTTTAGAAACATATGATTTGTGACCCTAACTCTATTTAATAGGTGTTGATAAAGGCTTGTAGTTTATTATTCCATTTTATAAACTTTTCTGCATTTTACAAATATCCATCTATTGCAGTGATTTGTCCTCTTCGGCGCCTTGAGCGTCTTTAATCCTTGGAAGATTTGTTTCTCTTTTAAGGTTTTAAAAAATAAATATTTTTTTCTCTCTTTTTTCCTCTTGCTACGCATGTAGCGTTTTAATATGTAACGCGCAGAAAAAGTATTTGAGGATTCAAGATACAGTGGTGAACCATAATATAAACCAAAACCTCATATCATAATAAAAAATATAATCAAAGCAGACACAACGTAAGCCATGTACAACCGGCTGATACTATAATAATTTTCATAATTGCCTCTTTACCACCAAGAATGAAACATATGAAAACCAGCATAATGAGCTTAGAAACAAACAAAGAAAATATTCTTAGGAAATCTTTTGCATCTTTCTTTATCTTTCATATTCCTAGAGCTGAAAATATCCGTGCGGATTCCCTTGCAAAATGTGCAAGAGCACGTGGTTACTAGTTTTCCCATGTAAGTTCGTCGGTTCCTTCTTGGCTCTCCCTAGAGGAAAGTCTATTTCCGCAAACTTAATAAAATGGTGTTTTTGATGTTAAAAAAAAAAAAAACAAACAAACAAAGAATGTAAAAGTAGACAAATGTATCATCACCATTAATTTTGAGAAAGTGACGGTTTTGTTTAATATTTGAAATTTATAAATACTGATTCGGCTGATACTATAAACATTTTTTTAGGATATGTTAGGTGAGGATAATACCATATAAATCTCCTCTCATGTCTGATTTTGCTTGCAATTCTTCGAATGAGTGAGACCTGAACGTTTGAGCGTCTATGGAATAGGCTTCTTGGGAGAGTTCAGTCAAGATGGAAATGTCGGTAAAGCATATTGTGAACTTGTGGTTGGTAACTCTGAATTGGTCTTTGTTTTTTGGTGGCGTAAAAGTTGTTGAGCCCGTAGTTTGAGTTACGTTTGAGGACGTCATCGTAGCGGCCCATTCGGTTTGGAGCAATGAACCCTTGTATGACAGTGGCCTATGGCATTGGTAGTTATGTTAGCCACAGACGGTTTTGTAAACAATTAGATAGTAGGAATATGGAAAGAATCACATACTTGTTCATCAATAAGAAGCAACTCGAGGCCCATGAGTACGCTACCTTTTGTTGGGTGTCTTACCTCCCAGAAATGGATTACTCTGAAAACATGTTCCTCCGTACGTAAACCGATTCAACCTCATTAAACAAAACGTGGCTGCGATTTCCGGTTTGTGAGTTTGAGCAGGTAGACGACATGGCTGTTGTAGAATTTCCAAAAAAAAGTTATGTTTTTAGCCGTGATTTGAGATCTGAAACTTGTGGCTGATAATAGTGTTTATATAGTGAATTGAACGGTGGTTGCATCTGTGAAGCAATAAAGAGGATTTGGTGTTTCATATTCTACATAGAGATCGTGGAGAGATATTATGTTAGTGGAGAAGGAGTTTAAATGTAAGGATAATGTGAAACGTCTGGTGGACAATCGAATCAGCTGTTTATATGTTTCAAATATTTGGGGATAAGAAGTGAAATCCGTTTCGATGGTTGGATAGAGCTTTGGGGTATATTGATATATTTGTTTTCGATTGTTTCTGCCGGTGATTTCTATTGTTGGTGGTTAACAATGATGATTCCAGATTAAATTTCTGAAGATGTTGATTGGAGTATATTTTTTGTTGATACTGTTGACGTAATTAATTATGGGCTGGGCCTAATTGCATAGATGGTGGCTTAGGCGTCTTGGTTAGACGTTCTTTAAAGTTTTTTTTTTTCAAAGTGATGTGTCCATTTTAAATCATATCATTGATCGATTATTAGTGAGATTATTTTTGCTGAGGTGGCATATCTCAGAGGGCAGGAAAGCTATCCTTTTTATATAAAGGAGATTACCTGCCCACGAAAGTCATGTTGATTATGTCGTGTTGACTGACTACTACGCCCACTTAAAGAAACGGAGCAGAATCGCGACTTGCGAATGATAGAAAGAAACCAAGGCTTATGAAGATGTTAAGAAGTCTGAAAAACTTAAAGGACTTTAGAGACTCATTTAGAGAGAAAAACTCAGAGAGAAGTTTTTATTGAAAATATGAGATGATTTTTACAATGGTACACACATATTTATAGGTGAGGTTTAGTGCGCGCTAACATAAGATCTTACCTCAGCCTCTGCGATTACATCATTGCTTACATCATTTTCTGCGATTACATCATCGCTTACATCATTATTTATTTATGCGATTTATTATCGCTTACACTATTTAAACATACTTATCAATATTTATACATGAATCAATTGCCTCATTAAAACCTTTACTGAAAAACTCAATGGGAAAAACCAAGGACAAGAAAAAAGAGTACAAATGATCATAAAAGGAGCTTACTTAATGATCCATTTTGAACTCGATTATATGTTTGTCGCAACAGCCGTAATGATATTGTTGTTTTCTATCTCTGGTTCTTCATATTCAGGTTGTGATTCCGCATTGACGTTGATGTTGAACATTTTTTCCGATTTCGTCGATGTTCATTGTGTCATCTGGGAGCTGCGCATCTTGGAAATATTCTGTTGGGCACACTTGAGATATAGATTCTTGTTTTGTTTCCTTCGGAGTAGCTGTTACGCTTTCTTGCTTCATCATGAAGTATTGTAGATCTTCGTCGAGGCTCAATTTATAGTCGGTTGGATAGTATAACCAATTTGGGGTGAATGGGATGGGAAATGTTTACATGGCATTGTTGAGATGAAATGCATGAGTCCGGAAGTCTTCATATGCTTTGTTGTATTTAATGTTGAAATCAGGGCGAACTCTTTTGTGTAGTCGTTGTGGTGGATGAGAGTAGGCAACGCATGAACTTTGTCGGATTTGACGTTGACTTGAACATGACGATAGAAGAAATCTATCGTATGAGGGTTGAAGAAAGGATTGAGACCTCCATGTTTTTTGAGTTTCTTGAATGGCAAGCATGTGGTCTTCGCTGATCTTCTTAATTTTTCGCTCCAGATGGTTAATGGTGCGAATCATGTCAAGAAAGTTGAGAGGCAATCCTTTTGACCTTGTTGGGACTTGATGTATTGGTATAACCACTGTATTTCAAAGGTGATGGAGCGGAAGCTACTACATATAGAACTAGATCCGTTGATTCTAAGAATACCCAGAAACTGGGATTTGTGAATACTCTTCACAGTGGTTTATCAAAACCTCTTTTAGGAAATCTCCTTTTTATTAATTCATCAAAGTCTCAATACAATATGAAGCCTACACGGCTTATTTATAATAGATCATAAAAACCTTAGAATATTCTAGAAAAGTCTAAAAGATAAACATTAAAATATAAATATAATAGATACTGTATGTAAAGTATCAAAATATACAAATAAACAATAATAAATATATTTAAGATATTTAAGATATTTCGCTGTATCAGGTCTCGTCGACCAAGAAAGATTCGTCCTCGAATCTTCAACCGATTTTTTCACATCGGTTTTGTTTCTTCTTGTTGATAGTATCATGTCTTTGCACAAACTGGACTTTACAAGAGATCTCCATAGACCGATTCTACACAAACCGAATCGTCATTGATTTTCCTGAAATCACCATGCTTGAACACAAAATCTACATGATCAATGTTCAAGTTATCGTCTTCATATACATCGTAGATGGGATCACCATAGATTTCTCTATAGATCTCATCTTCTTCATAGAAGTCATAGAACGGATTGCCATAGATCTCTCTGTAGATCTCCAGGCTCTCTTCTGTCTCGACAAAAGGACTTTCGTCCTCGAAAGTGTAGATGCTAGTACTCACCATGATCCAGAATCGTTCTTCGATTAAGCAATCAAAGAGACGGAGCTCTGATACCAACTGATGGAGCGGAAGCTACTACAGATAGAACTAGATCCGTTGATTCTAAGAATATCCGAAAACTAGGGTTTGTGAATACTCTTCACAGTGGTTTACCAAAACCTCTTTTAGGAAATCTCCTTTTTTATTAATTCATCAAAGTCTGAATACAATATGAAGCCTAAACGGGTTATTTATAAAAGATCATAAAAACCCTAGAATATTCTAGAAAGCTTTAAAAGATAAACATTAAAATGGAAATATAATAAATATGTAAAGTATCTAAATATACAAATAAACAATAATAAAGATATTTAAGATATTTGGAAGATATTTGGAAATATTCCAAATATCTCGCTGCATCAAAAGGTGATGCCGATGGTGTGAACTGAGCAGAGATACCAGAGGAAATAGAGTATTTCTTCTGCCATGTTGTGATTTTCGATCTTGTAGAGGTGTGCGAACGGGTAGTCTGGGTGGATTCCCATCGGCACTAGGTAGTGACAGTTGATTCCGTGCTTTGACAGGATGATAGACTGATACATGAAAATGCTTATGTTAAGATGTTCGTGTAGAGTCTTTTTTGTTGATGAGCTGATGTGCATCTTCGGGCATGTTGGCGCTGAAGTCATAGTAACCCTTTTATGATATAGATGAAGAATTTGCCATCATGTGGATTTCTTTTTGCGTGTTTCTACTGAGCATGTCTGCGAGTGTATTCTTCGTGCCCTTTAAATAGGAGGACTCGAAATCATACTTTGAGAACCATTCGCTCCATCGTAGTAACTTTTGGTGCGAGACCATTTTTTCTTGAATTGTAACATCTTCGGAAAAGAAGACATATCCATTTCGATGCGAAATTTATGTCCTATAAGATGGAACTCAAACTTCTTAATGGCCTTCTTGACCGCTAAGATCTTTTTGAATGTGGAGTGATAATGCATCTCCGAATCTTTAAGTGTGCGCTTTTATATGCACATATTTGACGTTTGCCATCTATCTCTTCAAATAATATGGCTCTCCAATACTTGTCGCTTGCGTCTGTTTGTAGGATATGTATCCTCGAGGAGAGAATTTTTAAAGGTGGTAGCTTATGTACCTCTGCTTTTAGGCTTTTGACCGATTCGATTTGCCGTTTAATCCATTGGGGTGGATTCTTTGTCAACATCTTCTGTAGAGGTCGTGTCAGCTGCGAAAGTTACAGAATAAAGTCGCTTATATAATTGATTACTCCAAGGAATTGCTGGATTTGTTGTCTTGTGAGATTTTCGTCTGGAAAATCAATAAGTGTTGTAGCTAGATGGGCTTGTGGTGCAAATTGACCATCTTTAATCTGCATTCCAAGGAAATCGATGTTGGGCTGGGCTATGATTATTTTTCCGGCCGAGAGCATAATTCCATACTCCTTTATGATTTTTTGAAGTTGTCTGAGATATTGGATATGCTCTTCTTCATTTGATGAAAATTAGAGGATGTCGTCGATGTATATTAAAGCCGTATGGAGAAGGAGCTTGAATATACGTAACATTGTCTGTTGAAACATTGATGGTGTGGTCTTGAGACCGAAAGACAGGATGTGCCATTGGAGATGGCGATTTGGTAGACGAAATGCCGTTTTGTATCTTTCTTCTGGATGAACTCCAATTTGTCAGAAACCAGATTTTAGGTCGAACTTTGAGAATATCGTTGCGGCTTGGAGATGTTGAAGAAGTGCTTTCTTGTTTGGTAGCCGAAACTTAACATCTTGTTGGTATTGATTTAGAGGCTTGTAGTCAATGACTAGTCTGTGTTTTCCCCTTGCTTGTTCTGCACGGTTATTGACATAGAATGCCTTGCATGCCCATTGCGAGTTTGTTGACTTCACAATTCCTTGACATACGAGCTGGTGACATTCTTCATTTTCTTGTTGCAATAGTGTGGGTGGCATTCCTGTATGACTTGCTTTTGTTGGAGTAGTATGAACATTCTCCTTGAACGGTAAGGAGACGAAGAACTCCGAGTTTAGCCACAGTGGATTGTTGCATTTTTGAAGGAAATATGTGTGAGAATCCGCACAGTATAGCATCGTGATTTCTTCTTTAATTTTGCTGAACTCTGGGATACAACTCCTTTGATCGTGAATAGACGAGGTATTGTTGTGAAGGATTTGTAGAAGGTCTTCCACTTTATTTCTCGTGCTTCGATTGAGATATCGAAGTTTTTCTTCAGCATATAGTAAGTGTCCCATCCCAGAATTAAATATTTTCTAGGTGCAGATGAACCAAGGACCTCTGTTGTTATTTGGCATCCTGGGAAGATTTCTATTGTTATCGGCTTGAATTTGAGCTTGACTGTCAATGAGTTAGAGTTTGCAACTCTAAATTCTTGTTGGTGCGGCAGCCACATAGATGATGGAATGATCTTGGGATTTAGTATTGTTGTGTAAGCTCCTGTGTCGATAAATGTGATATCATGAACTGGATCTTCCTTAAGTGAAGGATCAAAGATTGTCACCGGCAGATGCAGTGTTTGTATCTCATCTTATCGTGGCATCTGAGTGATTTTGAAACAGCAGTCTTTATCTTCTTCTTAGGAAGATGATAGAATCTGAGTAGCCACATACATCGTCTTTATCATCACTATCATATGATAGTACTGACTTCGAGATCATGATTGCCAAGGTCGATGTCTGGAGCGATTTTGGATATTGAGTTGATGAGACAGCTGAGAGCATAATACATTCGAGTATGTCGCTCAAAGTGCTTTGCTAGATCTCTTTTCTTTAAAGAGCAACATTTTGCTGTGAAGAATTCTTCTTGCAGCTGCTCCTTCAGATGATTAGGGGTACCGATGAATTCTTTGTGAATTTCGCCTAGAAGCAATGGTATTGTTGTTTGATATACCTGTTGCTGTCTATACTCACCAAGCGAATTCCACCATTCTTTAAGTGCTTCGGATAGTCGCACAGTAAAGTGTTGTATTACGAGCTCTAGTGGAGATGTGATGGTTTCAGAAGTCATCCATGCATGAAATTCGTCAACTCGCTCATTCCATTTTTCAAAAAAAATGTCATCGAATGTGAACGTCATGATTTTTGAAGTTGACTTCTTTATTGGCACCTCCTGATGCTTATGGGCCGTGTAGGGCATTTCTTCATCGCTTGAATATACCTCATTTATATTTGGTTCGTCTTTTGGAACGGTCGTAGGTTCGCATATACCGATTTGCTTTGGTAGAGACTCATCACCTGAATTGCTCTTACCGCTGCTGGAGCTTGTATCCGAGAAATGATTAATCATCCTTATCGAATATGAGGCATATATTTGAGGTGTCAGGGTTGGTATCCCTGGTGCCGCTGCACCGGTATTGTTGCCGAGTGTATCTAGCAGGTTGGCATTGAAAAATCAATAATCCCGATATCTGCTCTTTTGCCTTTATCCTCAACAGATTCATGGCTAGAGGACCAGTTGAGAGTTTGCTTCTTGGTTGGATTGACTAGGAATTCTGATTCCTTTTGGCCTCTTGGCTTTACTCGTGTTGGTTTTGTCTTTGAAATACTGGTCGTAGTCGTACCGTAACGAGATGTGAAGGCTTCTTCTGAGGATAGAAATCCAGAGAGAGGGGTTTTTTTGCCTTTGATGTTGATAGCTAAGGAGAAATCCCGGAGAGTAAGATTCTTGATACGTAGGTATTCCTGATGGCATACTTTCAAAAGGATTGAAGTATGGATCAGTCTTGCTGTGATTATGAATCATACTTTCAAGGCTCTTTTGTAGATCCTTTAGCTGGCATTTGAGGCTAGATGTCTTAGCTTCTTTGCTTCAGAATTGGAATGTATTAACCATCATGTGTTGTGCCATAGTCATCATTTCTTGATGAAGATTATGAAGTCGACTATGGATCTCTATTATTGATCCTTGGAGAGAGTTTAGCCATTTACTATAGCTATTTTCCCATTGATCGACCTTTTGATTGAGCGTCGTCAATAATCGAATCTGAGTGAGGGCGTTCTCTGTTTGCCAATTGAGGAAATTTTCTCCTTGACTCAGCTGGTCAGGTCCAGAAGAGTTTAGTGCTCTGGTAAGGATCTTCGGACAATGGGCGATGTCGTCTTTGGTGAAATCTTCTGGAGGAGGAAAATCGCCTGGACCCATCATCATGATTTAAGGAGGTAACATCAACATCTCAAGCGCCCAACTCTATCCAAATTCCTCACCAAATAACCCATGAAGATGCATGGGTTACCAGAGTCATGGGTTACGAGCTATGAGAAGATGCATTAAGAATCTCAAGCACCAGTCCAAACATCTGAAGCCAGTTTCCATTCTCAAAATGATGGAACAACAGAGATCAAATTCGAAAAACCGAGATCATCATCGTTTCGACGGCAACTATTCACCCAGTTTGCCATATAAATCGACGAAGGCGAATTCTGGGCAACCAACGAAGCAACAAGCTCTTCAGCCAATTTCTTTTGGCCAAGACGGATCAGTAGTATATCCTTTCATGGATGAAAATGGACATCAATATTTTGATATCTGTTCATGCACTGCTTGCCTAGAATCAGACTACGACTTTGACGATGAAATCCAACAAAGAAGAAGAAAAAAGAAGGACCCCCTTTACAAAAGATACCTAGAAGGAGATCCTACTGTCAGCCCACTTGGTGAGGGCAAATATGACGTTATAATCCAATATTCAGAAAGATATAACGCTTCATCATAGGAAGGTAATACGAGATCAAGGGCATGATCTTGGATCCGGTAGACGATCTGATGGTTTAGTGTTGCAACCATAATCTTTTCTGGCATTGGTGCTCCGGCTAGTTGCAATTGGAACTTGAGTGTCTTCAGGAGATTGGGATCTTACAGAGAGACATTAAAGTTGGGAAACAATCTTATGAATACTATTCTTGCGTTTAATGATGTCTGAACTGTTCCGATGCAAGCTTGTTGGTATGACTTTAGTCTTGAGTCGACTAAAGCTATACGTGCTACAACCGGTAGACCTTTTCGAGCGTGTAAGGTTAGACTGATTCTCACCACACCGAAGTGTAGATGAGTGTATCCGTGCTGCTGCCACGGTCTTGGTAGATTCCCTGGGATGTTGAGAGAGATGAACTGTTCTTCTTCAGTGGCTGGAACTAGGCAAGATGAGAATTTGCTGGACTGGACATATTCCATGACTCTTCGATTTGAAGATGGTCGTATGAGTTCTCGAACGCCTTTGACGGAGAAAGCGCTAGGCTTTTTGGCAAAGTATTCGTAAGGATTTACCAGTGGAAAGGTGGTTTCGGGTAGCTGATCTCCTAAAACATACTCAATTTCATAAAGGGAATTGATATTGCTGGGAGAATTGCTCGAAGATGAACGATTTTCGTTTTTACTTTTTGATTTTAGTAAGGTAGAGATTGCAAATTGATAATCGATAGTTGAAGAATTAGAAGTAGACATATTGTAATAATGTTTTTCAGAACATTCAAAACAACCCGTCATAAAATATGATTCATTCTATCATAACACAAATCTTTGGCTCTGATACCAGAATCTAGAAATAAGTGTACTAGTCGGTCACATACGTGAGAGGATGAGAGAAGAAGATAGAGATTTTTTTTTTAATTTTTGGGTATTTATGGATTACTTTTTTAAAAATAAAAATGGAATATAAAAGGAGACAGAGCTAGTGATCGCGCGTGACATTTTTTCATATGGTGGAGATTACCTCCAATAATAGGTATCCACGTGGATATGTATCCAACGTGGAATATATCGGTGGTCTCTTATAGTTTGGGCATGTTAAGCCAATTATCTGTAACGGAATTTGAAGTTTTTTTGGTAATGGTACGAAATTTGAATTTTTTGGTAACGGTTTTCTTTTGTAAGGGAATTTGAATTTTTCTTATTCTTTTTTTTTAAATGGGCCTCTACTTTGGGCTTTTTCTTTCCTCCTATTTGCAAATTTGAATTTTTTCTTGTTTTAATGGAAAAGGGGAAATTTGGTTCAATAAAAAAAAAAAAATTATAACTTAAGAACTTTAGGAATTGAGGCTTTTGACAAAAAAAAAAAAAAAAAAATTATAAACTAACCAATTTTCCCCTTTTTCTCTCTCCATCTCTTCCTATAGTTTACAAATTCACCCAAAAAAGAAATGGAATCATTTTATAAGGAAGAAGAAGAATGCATCTTCTTAGTCTTTCTCTCTACCTCCTCCATAAACCCATTCGCTTTTGAAACCGAGTTTTATTTTTGAAGTTTTTACGAATATGAGAATTTGAGAAGCCTCTGTTTTTTTCGTTCCTCTTTTTCTTCGATCGATGTTGTTTACGCCGCGTTTTGGATCGCAAATATTTTTTTATCGATGTTGTTTTTCTCTACCTCCATAAAACCCAAAAGATTTTGAAACCGAGTTTGATTTTTGAAGTTTTTGAGAATTTGAGAAGCCTCTGTGTTTTCGTTCATCTTCTTCTTCGATCGATGTTGTTTACGCGCTTTTTGGATCGCAATTTTTTTTTTTTTAAATCGATTGTGTTGTTTTTCTTTGGGATTTAGATTTTAGGGTTTAATCTATTCAGATTCACCAACCAAAATCGATTGCCCAGCCACATGGTAATAATTATATCCCCTCTTTTGTTTCTAAATAGAGTTTTGGAAAAAAGCTTTAATCGTTGTGCTTATCATTCGTGGTGATTGTGTTTGTTCATTATAGGTTTAGATGGTGCTGAAAATCGGGCAGATCCCAACTTATCATTCTAATCAAGGAACCGGGATCTTAGGGTATTGAATCTTAGCATCCTCTTTTATGTTGATATATATACAGAACTTTGGGATTTGAATCTATGAAGCTCAGATCAACTTCTTAATGTTTCTATTACGAAGAACGGATCGAGAGTGATGATGAAAAAGATATTTTCTGATTAAGCTGAAATGTTTACAATTTACAAGTATATATACGAAGAAGAAAACTGTACAATCAATTATGTTAAACCGGCTAAAGGAGACCGACCTAACCAATACACTAAACCACTAAACCAATTCTAATAGTCCCCTTCAAGATGTGCAGAAGATATTACAGATGCTCATCTTGGATTTCAAATGCTCAAATTGATAAGGGAAAAGTGGTTTAGTTAAAATATCAGCCACCTGATCCTCAGTCCGGACATGAAGTGTCTTGAGCAGACCTTGATCCAACTTATCACGAACTGCGTGGAAATTCACTTTGATATGTTTCGTTCTTTCATGGAACACAAGGTTGGTAGCGATGTATACTGCTGCAGTACTATCTGAAAACAGAATAGGAACGTCAAGAGAAGTAGCGTTAAGAGCTTTCAGTAAAGTCTGCAACCAAACCATCTCACACGAAGCCAATGCTAATGCCCTGTATTCAGCTTCAGCTGATGACCGAGATACTTTAGCCTGTTTCTTCGATCTCCATGATATCAAAGATGGACCTAGAAACATGCTAAACCCGGTTGTGGAACGACGACTATCAGGGCAAGAAGCCCAATCTGCGTCTGCAAAACCTTTAAGAGTGAGGTCTTTCGAAGCAGAATAGAATAAACCTTGTCCAACTGTTCCCTTGATATATTGTAACACTTTGTACACAGCTTTCAGATGAGTAGTACGAGGCGCAGAATAATATTGACAGAGCTTATTCACAGCAAAGGTGATGTCACGTCGCGTTATGGTCATATACATCAATCTGCCAACCAGTCAACGATATAGCTCTGTATCTTCAATCAAATCACCATCAAGTTTAGACATCTTTAAATTGGGAACCATAGGAACAGAGGATGGCTGGCAGCCAAGCATACCAGTAGAAGAGAGTATTTCTAGAGCATATTTCCTTTGACATATAGAAATACCTTCAGAGGTGCGTGCAATCTCAAGACCAGGAAAGTACTTAAGATCACCAAGATCATGCAGTTTGAAACTCATCTTCAGATCATGAGTGACTTGATAAGCAGCTGTATCACTTGTGATGGCAATAATAATATCATCCACATAGACCAATACAACCACGAAGTCACCATCAAAACACTTCACAAACAAAGTATGATCTCCATGACACTTTGTAAAATTTAATTTCATCAAACAATCAGAGAATTTGCGAAACCACTGACGTGAGGCCTGTTTGAGTCCATAGATAGACTTCTTAAGACGACAAACAGCATTGCGTGGTAGAGAGTCCCCCTGCCTATCTGCATAACCCTCTGGTAGTTTCATGAAAATCTCTTCATCCAAATCGCCATTGAAGAACGCATTGGAAATGTCAAGCTGGCGGAGAGTCCATTTCTTGGAAGCAGAGACTTTCAAAAGCAACTTAACCGTGGCCATTTTAGCAACAGGAGATATAGTCTCATTGTAATCCAAACCTTCTTTCGGAGTATACCCCTCCGCAACTAACAGTTCTTTGTATCTTTCAAGTGTTCCATCAGCATGAAACTTGAGAGTAAACACCCATTTGCACCCTACTGCCTTCTTTCCAGGAGGTAGAGAGAAAACATCCCATGTATTCGTCAATTCTATAGAACCAATTTCCTTGTCAGCAGCATTACACCATTCTTTAGATTTCCGTGCCTCAGCATAAGAAGAGGGAATGGGAATTTTGGTGATGTTATTGATGTAAGAAAGATGATGTGGTGAGATGTTATTGTAAGAGAGAGAGGATGAAATGGGATACTGAGATTTTGATTGGAAAGAATAACAGTGATAATCCTGTAAATGAGCAGGTTGTTTGCGTATACTAGGAGTAGAAATTTGAGAGAGTGGAAATGTGTTTGGTGATGGTAATGGGGAAGGAATAATGAAAAGAGTATTAGGTGATAGTGTATTACCTGAGGCAACATAATCCATTGGTGTGAAGAAGTCCAAATCCATATTTGATTCTCCATCTTTGACCATTGGAAAAATTTCCTCATGAAACACAACATTGCGATTGATAAAAGTCCTGTTACTCTCCAAATCCAGTAACTTGTATCCTTTAATACCAGAAGGATAACCCAAGAAAACACATGCTTTAGAGTGAGGTTGAAACTTGTGCCTCTGTTTAGGAGAAGTTGATCCATAACACAAGCAACCAAAAGTCTTGAGTTGGGAATAAACTGGTGGTTTACCCGTGAGAACCTCATAAGGAGTTTTGTTGTGGAGAAGAATAGACAGAGTGCGATTGATGAGAAAAACCGCTGTCAAAACACAATCACCCCAATACTGTAGTGGAACCCGAGACTGAAATAAGAGAGCCCTAGCCCTGTTAAGGATGTGTTGATGCTTCCTTTCGACTACAGATTTCTGCTCAGGTGTCTCAGGACAAGAATGGAAAGTAACAATCCCTTTCTTCCGAAACAGTGATGTGAATTTCAATTCATGAGCGTTGTCAGATCGCACTGACTTCACTTTGATGTTATATTGAGTTTCAACCTGTTGAAGGAACGCTGGGAATACTGAAAGAACTTCTGTTTTGGTTCTGAGTAAGTAGATCCAAGTCGCTCGTGAATGATCATCAACAATAGTTAAAAAATATTTAAAACCATCAATAGTTTCCACTGAAAAAGGGCCCCAAATGTCGATATGTAACAGCTCAAAGATAGCATTACAAATGTTATTTTCAGAAGGAAAATACAACTTCTTCTGTTTAGCTAAATGGCAAACATGGCAATAAGATGTCCCTTTATTCTTATGTCTAATAGTTCCCAAAACTTCAGAGATAACATCCAATCTGTTGAAAGATCGATGACCAAGCCTCTTGTGCCACATACCAACATCAGCCACTGCATTCACCGAGACTGGTGGAGCTTGAGTACCTAGCACATAGAGGTTCGCAACACGTATACCCTGTCCAATCGTCAAGTCCCTGATAGGATCCTGGATTTCACAAGAAGGGTCAAAGATAACTCTAAAACGAAGGTCAGTGGTGAGTGAACTTATACTGAGCAGATTCAAATGGAATTCAGGGATGAACAACACATTCTTGAGAGTGATGTGTGTATTGATCCAAATTGAACCAACGCCACTGATTTTTACTATTGACCCTGTGGGCAAATTCACAGCACTCGCAATAGAAGTATCAAGATGTATGAAGATGTTTCTATCATGTGAGACATGATGTGTAGCACCAGAATCAATCACTCATGTATGAGAAGACATAGTATGTTGAGAAACAATCAAAATTCCAACAAAGCAATATGTCGAGGGTGAAAAAGAGATACCAGAATTGTCAACTGCAGACTTAGAGGAACTAGCTTATGTGAGAGCTGTTGGCTGGAGTTGGGAGCTAAAGAGAGCAATGAATTGCTGGATTTGATCTTTAGTGAGTTCCCAATCATGGTGTCCAGATTAGATGACTTAGAATCAGCCAAAGAAGCCGCATGAGGGACTGAAATCTAGGCAGCAACATCATGAGATTTCTGAAACTTATCAGGAGCTTTGCCTTTTGGAATTAAGCCAGGGGGAAAACCATGCTTCTTGTAGCATCGTTCAGCAATGTGGCCAACTCTGTTACAGAAGGAACAAATTGGGCGACCTTTGTTTGGACCAGATTGAACATAGATGAATCTGTAACAAGAGCACTGATATTATCCGGAATCTGAAAAGCTGCAGGGGAATGAGAGACCGAAGAAAATCCTTTCTGACTTTCATCCAGGTCAAGCATGTTGTAGACCTCAACAAGAGAAGGGAGAGCTTTCTTAGCAATGATTTGACGTCAAATTATTGCATAAGAATCGTTCAAGCCTGCGAGAAACTTCACGATTTTGGCCTTCTCTGCCTTTTGTTGGAGACGAGCAGCCTTTCCACAAGTACAAGGATCATCAAGTTCTTCAGTACTCTCCAACTGATCCCAGAGAGTCTTAAGAAGAGTATCCAAGAGAGAAAGAGAACCCTGACGAAGATCCTGAATCTGTTGAGTCAGATTGAATGTTCGAGGAAGATTGGTCATATGAAACCGATCGTGAAGATCACGCCATATATCAGTAGCATCATTCATACGCAACACACTACGATAGATCTGAGGTGAGATGGAATTTAACAACTAAGATTTAATCATACTATTGCATCTAGACCAGAGACGAAAATTGGAATCCGTCGTAAGAGGACGTGGTAAATTTCCATCAATAAATCCAATCTTATTTTTCGCATCTAGAGCAATAACCATCGCCGGACTCCATTCATCATAGTTCATACCGTCAAGACAAAGAGAAATGATGTTTAAGCATGGGTGATCGGCGTTATACATAAAGAAGGGAGAGTGGATCGAATCCACCGAATCCGTCATTGTTACAGGTCGCGAAGCTCCAGCTGAACGTTTGAAAGTCGTTGGAGGGGAGATCGGAGGAGAACTTGCAACACCGGTGGACTTAAGAGCAGAAGCCGCCAAACGAGATGATCGGCGAAGAGTTTTCTTCATCTTCACCATCGGAGAGTAGATTGGAACCGAGGATGAAGAAAGATCAGGTAGAAAAACGCGGAAACGAGAGTGAATCAGAAGAAAATCGAGCTCGATGGCTCTGATACCATATTACGAAGAACGGATCAGAGAGATAATGAAAAAGATATTTTCTGATTAAGCTGAAATGTTTACAATTTACAAGTATACTAGGTGATAACCCGCGTCCTGCGCGGGGTGAGAGATTTATATTTTTTCGAGTAAGTGAATTTAAATTTAAAATATAATAATTTCTAATTATTTTAATATCAAATTTTCATTAAATTTTTATTAATCAACGGGATTAATAAAATAATATTTAGTTTTGTTTAATAACATAAATTGTTATGTTGAAAATATAGTAGGAAAAAGTTTAAATTTGTATGATATTAAAAAAAATGAGAAAGATAAATGAAGAGATATCATAAATAAATTATGGAAACAATATCTGAAATAAATAATAATATGATTTTAAAACACTACCATATGTCTTTAGAGACATTTATTTTTAAATAAACTTTTTAAAATGACTTAAAAATATTGAACAGGGCAGGTATGCATATTAATGCATTTTTGCTCCAATGCTTGACGCTAATCAAAAGGTTGAAAGATTAGGAAAATATAGAGGATTTTTTAAATGATGATGAATGTAATTCGAGAACGTCTTATATAGTAGTCGAGAATTAGGGTTTCTCCTTAATTAGATGTTCAAATATTTACTTGGTAAGAAAATTAGGATTATTTAAATTAGTTAAGCAGTATCGTATGTGATTTTTGATAATCATAAAGAGGATATGTCTTATTAATTAGTGTCATTTATTTTGGTGCTTTTTAAAGAAAATTCGGATTATACTCAATAACTTGGTGGGCAAACCATATATCAGTTTTCCTTTATTTTCATAAAACCACAATTAATGGCTCGTATTTAATGTCATGTTCAAAAAAGACATTTCGATATTTTTTGGATTAAATTTAATTTAAGTAATTTTAATATCTAATGTAATTTATAGATANATCATAAAGAGGATATGTCGTATTAATGAGTGTCATTTATTTTGGTGTTTTTTAAAGAAAATTCGGATTATACTCAATAACTTGGTGGGCAAACCATATATCAGTTTTCCTTTATTTTTTAAAACCACAATTAATGACTCGTATTTAATGTCATGTTCAAAAAAGACATTTCGATATTTTTTGGATTAAATTTAATTTAAGTAATTTTAATATCTAATGTAATTTATAGATATCTAAAAGAAACTGATTGGAAAACATATAAAATGTCTTTGTGAAAGTGGTTGTGTGCTTATTATGTTGTTTTCGATATCTCAAGTTCGATTCCCCCAAAAATGAAATAGCTTCAGATTTAACTTTTGAAAGCAACGAAGATCCCAAGTATGCTCTCTTCAATCTTTTTCTTCTGAATTTTGCTCTTAGAGTTTGATGTTTCGTTAATTTTTATTTTGCAGCAGCAGATTCCTTAGCCTATAATGTGGCGTATCTTAGAAACTCAGAAACCAGAGGATTCTGTATGGGTTGTTCGCAATCACTTAAAGAATGCATTCATACATACATACATAAATACATTCATTCATACATACATAACACACATACATACATAACATATATAACATTCATAATTACTTTCCTGCTATTTAACACTTTGTCTGATTCTTTGTTTACTTACTCGCTTTCTCATTTTCTGTGTTCATTCCTTTGCTTGCTTCCTTGGTTCCTTTGTTTGATTCTTTGTTTTTTTCTTCAATTCCTTGCTTACATACATTCATACATGCATTCATACATTCATACATACATACATACATACATACATGCTCACATTCTTTGTTTACTTACCTAGATACTTGCTTACTTGTACACATTCATAATTGCTCCTCTGTTTCTTTGATTCGTTATTTTACTTGCTTGCTTCCTTTTGTTATTTCACATTCTTTGCTTAATTACTTGGTTTGCTTTTTTACTTCGTTGCGTGCTTGATTGATTTCTTTTACTAGTTACTGGCTTCCGTATTTTTCTTTTTGAATTCCTTTGTTATTAGCTTCATGCTTCCTTGTTTCCTTGCTTCGTTGCTTATTTTATTGCACACTTTCTTTCTTCTTTAGATGCTCAACTTTTTTAATTTCCTTACTTTCTCCTGTCTCAGTTTATCTTCCTTTAAAATATGTGTTTTGTTTGCTTTAGATAGTTCTACTTGGTTATTATTTAAAACATTACAAATGGAAACTCTTTAGCGTCTGTCAAAGCTAAGTCTTCATCATTAATGTCATGTTACCAAATGGACCATCCCTTCTGTGTATGTGAAACAACGGTTTATCCGAAACTGTTTATACCAGCCTGAAAGAACTTTAGCGGGAAGACAAGGATCAAGGGTTGTAATCATTCTTCTCTCTTGTCAGAAATGCAGGCAGCCTGACTACCCCTGGCATATAGTCGGAAGGCATTTCAACTCGGATCAGGCCGTGCGGTTGCTCTTTGGATCTCAAGGATCTCATGGATCTCATGGCCCGTTGACTCAGCTCATGGTGTCTGTTGAACCGTTGAACCACGGGCATATCAGTCCGTTCTTGTAGCACTTCGGTGCGTTCCTTCCGGGGCTAACCGGATAGCCAATAGGGTATATCAAAAAAAAAAAAAAATTGTCTTTCCTTCTTCATTAGCTGACTCTAGGGAGTTTATATGTTCATGTACCATGAGTGATCCCTTTTGTATCTAAATATTTTAATTGTTCAGGTTTTGAGATCTTGACGTTTATTTGCAACCATATTTAAAACAACATGTCCAGAATTTTCTCACTTCTTCTTTTCTATCAACAATTGATATTATGTGTGCTTTTCTCGTCTTAGGTGTCTAAATGTGGTGACCACTTCCTTGCAGTCAAAGTTACCGTTCCAAATGAAATAAGGTATTACTATTGTTTGAACATGTTTTGAATCAATATACAGAGTCAGGCCAAATCGAGGTAAATTAGACAAAAAAGCTTATTAGTTTGCTTTTTTTTTGGAATCTATAAGTAGTGCCAGAGCAAGGACTGTTTCAAGCATCTCTAAATAATAATATACGCAAGCTTGCTATGAAACCGTTCTAAGCCTCTGCATAAGTGGCGGACGCAGGAATTTATTTAGCATGGGGCACATAATTTTTTTTTAATGAAGAAAAAACAAAAAAACCTTATGACCAAACAAAAAGAAAAAGTAAAAAACTTCTACAAAGTTATCTTACGATCTTTCATATCTTATAACTTTTTTTATCACTAGATCGTTTGTCACATTATCAAATAGCTATTTCTCCGCTGTTTTCGGAAAATCATGACCGTGAAGTTGACAAGGACCCTTAATAAGATATTTGCATCTTGCCTCATCTCTTACGTTAGAATGATAATCTAGTATTCATTTCCTATCTGCTAGATTCGAAGGTAAATCATCACAATTATTCTCAGATGTTGATGCACTATTTCTTTTAAAATATCATTTCATTGATATCTGTATGAATTTATCACACAAGCACTATGAATTCTCGTTTCTAAAAAAACTGAAGAGAGTTCAACTTAAAAGAGAGATAAAACTTAAATTATATCAATTAAAAAACAAAATTTTACTTTAAAAACTCTATTTCTAAAAAAACAACGTGGAGCACTGAAGAAAAAAAAACCAAGAGAGGTGTGGCTAAGTCATGTAAGTCAACATAATTTTAACTTTTTTACTTACGTATTTTTAGTTTTAAACTTTTTAACTGTCTAATACATTAATGGTTAAATAAACAAAATTAACTTTATTTTTAACTTAAAAAAAAAAAAAAGAGTATGGGGCACGTGCCCCACCCCTCCATGCCCTAGATCCGCCCAGCATAACACTTGTAAGTTGTCATCTTATCCTCTGTTTATTCATTTTTTTGTTGTAATATCGGTATTAATGGATCCCCTCGCAGAGAAAAGCCAAGAACTGGAGCAAGAAACCGATTTGTGATAAAGGAAATTCAAAAGAAAAGACGTGCGTCTTTGTTTATTCCTTGTGAACCTATCTTAGATCGAGACCAACAAGAGAATATTGTTAAAAGTATTTGAATATATTGAAAAATATCTTTCAACTACTTTATAACAATATTGTTCCTTGGTTTCCTTCGATAGTGTGATCTCTTAAATCTCCCAACACATTACTTTACATTCATGCATGATGCATGCGTACATGTATACATGCATATTTGCTTTGTTTGATTCGTTGCTTGCTTCTCTGCTTACATCGTTAGCTTGTTTACTTGCTTTCTTCTTTGCTTATTTAATTGCTATACTTAATTGCTTGCTTCTTTCATTGCTTGCTTACATGCTTAACTTGTTTGCTTCCTTGTTTCTTTGTTTCTTTGATTCTTTGATTTTCTGTTTCTTTACTTTCTTCACCGCTTGCTTACATCGTTAGCTTGTTTACTTGCTTTCTTCTTTGCTTATTTCATTGCTAAACTTGATTCTTTGATTTTGTGTTTCCTTACTTCCTTCACTGCTTGCTTACATCATTAATTTGTTTACTTGTTTCTTTCATTGTTTCACTACAAGAAAACACTAGAAATTCGAACAAAAAGAAAGTTCTCACAAACAAGGTCATTGGAAAATTTCCAACAAATATCTCATAAAATTCTGTCTAAATTTAGTTTTGTTGGAAACGCATCACAAAGTTCCGACAAATTTGAATTATCGGAATTCTGTCACATACGTAGTAGGAAAGTCATGAAAAATTTCCAACGAAATTAATATTGTCGGAAATTACTAACAATATTATTATTGTCGAAAATTACCAACAACATATTCATTGGAAGTTTGTTGTCTTTGTTCTACACTCTAAACCCTAAATTCTATACCTTATCATAAATTTTAATTTTTAAATTGTTAACTCTTAAACATAAAAATCAAATAATATACAAAAAATCCAATACTTGTAACAAATTTCAAAATTTTCAAAAACAATTATTTTCTTAATATTTAAATTTAAACCATAAACTCCAAACCTTAAACCCTAAACTTCTAACCCTTAATAATAAATTGTAAATTGTAAGTTATACTCTTAAACAGAAACATCAATAATATACCTCAAAAATCCAACACATATGATTTTTTTCAAAAAGTTCAAATATAATCATGATTTTCTGCTTAAAAAAAAAATCTTCATTTTCTAAATCATTACAAAATATATAATCATATATATACTCATTATATATACATAGAACCTAAAATCAAACACCTATAAAAAGATTTCAAAAAAAAAAAATTCAAATCTGATCATTTTCTAAATTCTAAACTCTAAATACCAAATTTTAAACTTTTCTCCCAACCCCTAAATTATGAACTATAACTTTTATACTTTACTCTTAAACATAAAAATAAAACTCAAAACTATAAAACTCAAATAAAGTTAATTATAACTAAAACATGTCGTAATATATCTTTGAAAATAGTGTTGAAGATATAGTTAGTCTACCATTAAATTACTATTAATTACAAAATTAATCTACAATACAAAAAAAAATTGAAGGTGTTAAACTTTCAAAATGCAAAAAAAAAAAAAACTGGATTTTCATTGGTTAATCCATAGAGGTAAGGATCACAATTAAGTTTATCATCCACCGTTGATATGATTAAATCTAACGGACACCTATTTTAACCTTTTTCTCTTCTCTTTCGTTCTCTTCTCCTCTTTGTCTCTTCTTAACTCAGATCTAACTATTTTATTATTCTCTTACTTCTTGCTTCCCTTTCTCCTTCCATCGCTGATGCTTATGAATTCCACCGCTTTCGTCTCACAGTAAGTTTCCTCTTCTCGTTTCTGCTCTTCTTCTTCTCCCCTTCGTCTCCTTCCTCATCTTCTTTAAACCTAACTTTTTTCTCAGATCTCGCCGCCACCAACAGACCACCGTCAAAGTGATGTAACTGGATTCATCACTGCTGCTCTCATGCTCGCCGCTCTATGCTCACCACCATTGGCCGCCGCTGCCATCTGCCGCCCACATCTCGGATTAACACCACTAACCGCCGGTGCCACATCTCGGATCACAATCATTTTCCATATTTCTTCTCGCCGCCTCACCGTCGAGTTCGCCCATCTCGCTGTCTCAGCGGCGCCGCCGCCGCCACAAGCCACCCCCGCCGCGATTGTCACCATGTTGAAACCCTAATTTTTATAATGGGCTTGCGCTATTTTATTTGTAAAACGTTTTAGTAATTTGGCCTGTTGTAAATTTGTATATATATTTTTTTCATGTTAGCCCATTATCATTTATCAGTTTTTTATCAGTTTATTGAATGAATAAACCGAATTAATTAAACATTTCGGTTCAATTTGGAAAAGTTTATAACATGTAACCAAACCCAAAAAACTAATTTTCAAACCGAACTTAATATAATTTTAATTCTGGTAAATTTGGCAAACCAAATAGCTCGATTCGTAGAACCCGAATCGACGGAATATACCAATAAAACGCTTACAAATATTTTTTTGAAAAGCATTGTCAGAAATTTGATGGCATATACCAACAAAGTTTTTACAAATGTTTCATTGGAAAAATATAGTTGGAAATTCGACCAAAGATATCAATGATTTTCCAACAAATAATACATCAATAACTTCCGACGAATTTCCAACAAATATAATTCGTTGGTAAATATTCCGACGATTTCTAAACAAATGCTCATTTCCAACGATCATATTCCGACAAAATAAGATTTTTGAGAAACTAGTTGAAAAACGTGATTTCCAACGAATTATACACGAATATGCCTATTGGAATTTCGGATTTTTCTTGTAGTGTTTGCATTACATGCTTAACATCGTTGATGGTTTGAGTCCGAAAAAATGTTTTTTGATTAAATAATTTCAGTTTACGCGATAAAATTAAAAAAAATACAAATTAAATTAATTTAGATAAAATTCTATCTTATTATTTTAAATTTTTTTACTAACCCCACACGGTGAACATATTAAAATTATTCGAAGACATTAATTTATCAAAAGTTTAGTAGGACAACTAGATATACAATCGTCTTCGTATTTCGAGCATGAAGTATTATTATCTCTCAAACAACACCAACAATTTTTTCTAAACCATCCGGAACATAATAGTAAATATTCTATGTAAACATAACATTCATGCATGATGCATGCGTACATGTATATATGCATATTTTTGCTCTGTTATTGCTTTCTTCTTTGCTTACATCGTTAGCTTGTTTACTTGCTTTCTTCTTCGCTTATTTCATTGCTAAACATGCTTGCTTACATGCATATTTGCTTTGTTTGATTCATTGACTTACATCGTTAGTTTGTTACCTTGCTTCATTCATTGTTTGCTTACATATGTTTAACTTGTTTACTTGTTTCTTTGCTTCTTTCGTTGTTTGCTTACATGTTTTAACTTGTTTACTTCTTTTTTTGTTCTTCTTTACTAAATGTTTGATTTGTTTACTTACTCAACTTGTTTGCTCCCTTCCTCAAATTCTTGCTTGTTTATTTCATTGCATGCTTAACTTGTTTAATTAGAGTTCTGACACAAGATCCAGGATTTAGTATCTCGGATGGAGGGTGGGATTGAGCCGCTGGTTGTTCAACTCTCTTAGCTACAATCGGTGGATGGTGAATGGAAGGCAATGGATCGAGTATGGGATCTAAACGACTGGTTGTTCAACTCTATTCGTTTTGATCAAGTGATGATGATACGGTTTAGTAACAAGATGTATCGAGGGTCGCCACAAAGTTGATGGAAGAACTTTGATAAGACAAACTCGCGCACTCAAGTTGAATCGCACAAGATGAGCAAGAGAGGGTTTAGCCGACGACTAGGTTTCTTTCTTGAAGAAAGTTCGGTTTCTTTATTGATCTAAGGTAAATGATACAAGGCTGTGAGAGGGGACTTTATAAGAGTCCAAACAGCTATGCCCTTCTAGGGGACTTGAAGCAAATTACATGAAATCTATACTAAGACATAATCGGCTAACAAGTGCCTTACTCTAAGAATAAAAAAATGTAAATAGTTGGCTAACAAATGCCTTACTCTACTAAATGAAATAAAACGACTAAATGAAATAAGAAGGAGATAAACCAAAGTTTTATTGGTCCAAATAACCATATGGAAACGTAATTAAAAACTTACCTCGGTTTAGTCTAAATGCTGCGTTTGGTTTAGTCATTGAGCCGGTCAATGGTGAATAAGGAAACTCCTTTCTTCTGTTGTATAATCGACAACTCTTTGACATAACCTATAGTCTTGATGCTTGGACCGTTGCTGATGATTATAGCATCCTCTTGAGGCTTGTAGCTTGATTCTTCAATGTGAATGAGGCCGTGATCTTCTAGCTCGGCGTTGGCTATTGTAGCTTCTCTGGAAATGCTGAGTTTGTTAAGCTGAGAAGTGATGCCTTGAAGCTCCTTGCTGGTGAGAAGTGCTTCCACGGATTCATTGAAACTCTCAGTCAAGTCCTTAGTTCTCGACCGTGTCCTTGGTGCTTGCCTCATGACCGGAACGGAGCTGGCTGGATCAATNGAAGATTAGGAAAAGTCTTGGAGATTTCCTTTTCTTCAAAAACTGGAAACTTCACGCTTCTGGAAATTAGAAATCCTGGTGTCGATCGACACATAGAGTGTCGATCGATACCTTGCGTGTAAATCCACTCTCTCAACTTCATCACTTCGGCTGCTTCTCCAAAATGCTCCAAAAGGTTCCAGATTCTTCCATTTAGCTCCAAACGTAGTCCAACCTGCAAAGACTCTAATAGGACTCTAAAAATACCAAAAGACTCTATAAAAAGACTTATATCATGGTCCAAAAACGGGTAAAAACCATGATATATCAAAGGTTCTGTCCTCAGAACTGATTCTCCTGCATCAAAAGGTAATATATCAGATACATTAAACGTGCTAGAGATGTTAAACTCACTTGGAAGTTCTATCTCATAGGCGTTTTCATTGATCTTCTTGATGACTTTGAAAGGACCATCTCCTCTCGGTGCAAGCTTAGACTTCCTCTGGTTTGGAAATCTCTCTGTCCTCATGTGTAACCAAACCCAATCTCCAGGCTCAAAGGTTACTTCCTTGCGTCCTTTGTCAGCATTCTTCTTGTAATGCTCATTCCGCTTCTCTATGTTCTCCTTGACTTTCTGGAACATCTTCTTCATTAGCTCAGCCTTGCTTACTCCATCCTGATTAACTTGTTCCCTCGGTGGCAGTGGTGCAAGATCTATTGGAGCTATTGGCCTGAAACCATACACAATCTCAAATGGCGAGACCTTAGTAGCAGAGTGTGGTACACGATTGTAAGCAAATTCAATGAATGGTAAACAATCAATCCAATTTTTAAGATTTTTACCAACTGTGGCCCTTAAAAGGGTTGAGAGGGTTCGGTTTACAACCTCAGTTTGTCCATCCGTCTGTGGATGATAAGTAGTGGAAAAGAGAAGCTTGGTTCCTAGCTTCCTCCACAAGGTTCTCCAGAAATGACTTAGAAACTTGGTGTCTCTATCTGATACAATCGTCCTTTGGAGTCCATGAATCCTCACTATATCTCTAAAGAAGAGATCATCAATCTGAGTAGCATCATTTGTCTTGGCACAAGGGATGAAATGCGCCATCTTTGAGAATCGGTCTACTACTACAAAGATTGAATCCTTGTTCCTGATTTTTGCCGAACCTAAGACAAAATCCATAGAAATGTCTACCCATGGAAGGTCAGGAATAGGTAAATGGATGTATAAACCATGAGGATGTGACCTGGATTTCGCTTTGAGGCAGATGATGCACTTGTAGCAGAAACGCTCCACATCATGTTTGAGATGAGGCCAGAAGAAGTGTTCTGCCACAATGCTCAGTGTCTTGTCTATGTTGAAATGCCCCATGAGCCCTCCTCCATGTGCTTCCCTGATGATCAGACCACGCATTGAGCTTTGAGGGATGCACAATCTCTTGTCCTTGAACAAGAATTCCTCATGTTTATAGAATGATTTGAATGCTCCTCTTGTGCATTTTTGATATAAATCGCCAAAGTCTGGATCCTCTCCATATAGTTCTTTCAAATTCTCGAATCCCATGATCTTTGCCTCCATTGTAGAGATCAATGCATGTCTTCTTGAAAGTGCATCAGCTACAATGTTCTCCTTTCCCTTCTTATACTTGATGATATAAGAAAATGTCTCCACGAATTCAAGCCATCTAGCATGTCTTTTCTTCAGAGCTGTTTGTTCTCTCAAGTACTTAAGAGTCTCATGATCTGTATGAATAACAAACTCTTTAGTTAAAATATAATGCTGCCAAGTTTCTAGTGATCTTACCAGGGCATATAGCTCTTTTTCATAGGTAGGATAGTTAAGCGTAGCTCCATTGAGTTTCTTACTGAATAATGCTACTGGCTTCCCTTCTTGAGTTAAGACCGTGCCAATGTCAGTCCCTGATGCATCACATTCAACCTCGAATTTCTTGTCTAAGTTCGGCAAAACTAAAACATGAGCATGCTTGAGGCTGTCCTTAAGCTTCCGGAAAGCTTTCTTTTGTTCTTGTTCCCAAGCAAATTCAATGTTCTTCTTTATCACCGAGGTTAAAGGAGTTGCAATGGTGCTGAAGTCCTTGACAAACCTCTTGTAAAAACTTGCTAATTCATGGAAACTCCGGACGTGACCAATGGTAGTAGGAGTAGGCCATTCCTGGATTGCCTTGATCTTCTCCTTATCTACTTTCAGACTCTGTGAACTAACAACAAAGCCTAAAAATACTAATTGATCAGTGCAGAAAGTACATTTGCTAAGGTTCTCATATAATCCCTCTAGTCTTAACGTTTCTAGAATCTTTTCAATATGCACAGTGTGATCAGATAAGTTAGAGCTGTAAATTAATATATCATCTAAATAAACAACTACAAACTTACAGATATACGCTCTTAGAACATGGTTCATAAGGCGCATGAAGGTACTGGGTGCATTGGTGAGACCGAACGGCATGACCAGCCATTCATATAGACCTCTCTTGGTCTTGATTGCTGTCTTCCACTCGTCCCCTTCCTTCATCTTGACTTGATGATATCCACTTTTCAAGTCTATCTTTGAGAAGATGGTGGCGCCACTCAACTCATCCAGCATGTCATCTAACCGTGGGATTGGATGTCTGTACTTGATGGTGATGTTGTTGATGGCTCTGCAGTCCATGCACATTCTCCAAGTACCATCCTTCTTTGGTACTAGCAAGACCGGTACAACATAGGGGCTTAAGCTCTCCCGGATGTAGCCTTTAGACATGAGCTCTTGGACTTGTTTCTCTAGCTTATTCGCCTCTTCTGGATTCACTCTGTATGCTGGTCTATTGGGAAATGGAGCTCCTGGAATAAGGACAATTTGATGCTCAATGCCTCGTATGGGAGGTAACCCAGCTGGTATGTCTTCTGGAAACACATCTTTGAAGCTATCTAGCAACGTGATAACTTATGGTGGCAAGTCCCTTTCTTCTTGTCCTGAAAATAACCCTTCTTTGAAGATCATTAGCAGCACCTGTGTTTTACATTCTAAAGCTTTTAAAACAGTAGTAGGTGTTATATAAAGGTTAGTTTTACTTACCTTTGATCCTTTGTCCATGGCCTTTTGTAAATCAAAGACCTCCTGTGGGGTAAGTGAGGCAAGATTGTGCTTGCGCTTGTTATGTGTAAAACTGTAGAAGTTGGTACGACCATTGTGCTGAGTCTCCTTGTCGAATTTCCATGGTCTACCAAGTATGATATGTCCTGCTTGCATTGGCACCACGTCGCAGAGGACTTGATCAGCATACTTTCCTATGCTGAAAGGCACAAGAACTTGTTCTCCTATCTTCAGCTCTGTCTCGTCGTTCAGCCACTTGAGTCTATAGGGTTTGGGATGCTTTGTATTTGTCAAACCAAGCTTATCCACCAAGTACTTGCTCGCTACATTGGTACATGATCCTCCATCTATGATCAGGCTGCATATCTTGGAGTTTATAGTACACCGAGAATGAAAGATATTCTCTCTTTGCAGCGTCTCTAGATCAAAGAAAGTGCTGAGAGATCTTCTGGTAACAAGTATCTCTCCCTCATCTGGATAGTCCGTAACTTCTTCTTCTAACTCCATATGCTCCATCTCAGCTTCATCCTGAGACTCATACTCGCCGCTCTCCTTAAGGATCATTACACGCTGATTAGGACAATCCCGTGCGTAGTGACCCTTTCCTTGGCACTTGAAACAAGTAATGTCTCTGGCTCTCTGAGTTTGAGGCTTGCTAGCCTCTGGTTTTGCTCCCTTAAATGCCTCGGCAGTAGGCTTCTTATACTTGGAAGTAGTATCAATGGACTTCCCTTTGTCCATACTTCTCGGCTATGAACTCCAGGCTGGTTTCATGCGTGTAGTAGAAACTGTCTTTCTTTTAATATGCTGCTCTGCTTGGACACCCAAGTGTAAAAGCTCATCAAGGTCTCGGTATGTATGCCTCTCCACTTTTCTAGTAATCCGATCATGAAGTCTATATAAGAACTGAGCCATAAGTGTCTCCTCTGTATCTCCAGTCTCCAAACGGTTCTTCAAGGTTTCGAATTCTTCAAAGTATTCCTCCACAGACATAGTTCCTTGAGTAAGCTTCCTGAAACGCTTCTGTAGCTCTCGGTGGTAATATGCAGGGAAGTATCTCTTCCTCATTTGATATCTCATCTCTTCCCATGTATTAACTTGATCATGTTGATGTCGCCTCTTCTCTGAAACTTCTCTATCCCACCAAGACAATGCATTTTCTGTGAGTTGAGCTGCGGCAAGGGAGATCTTCCTAGCGTCTGAGTAATGGTAATACTCAAAGATGTATTCCATTCGCCTTTCCTAATAAATGTAAGCTTCTGGATTGACTCTTCCAGCGAATGTGGGGGTTTTAAGTTTGAGATCCTTGCCTCCAAGCCAAGGCTGATCCTCCTCTATGTCTCTGCCTCCACGGTTCCTCCCTCTGTCTTGGTCTCTTTCCCTTTCATTCTTTCTGACCCGACGATTAGGAGGGGGTGCATCATCTTCTAGGCTCGGCATATCACTGTCCGAGTCACTGCCTTCTCTAGGCTGAGGGTTTCTGTCACGGTGTCTAGGACCGTCACGTGCATTAGGCTGTGCTGCTGGTGGAGGTGCTGGTGCTTGTGGGGGAGTTGCGGCTGGAACTCGTTGTTCCAGTAGGGTCATCCGTTCACTTATGCCTCTCATGGCGTCCAGTAGCTGTGCCATAGCATTCGGCTGTTGCTCGAGGTTCTCCATTTGCTCCTGAAAAGATTAAACACAAGTATCAACGTTCGCAAAAGAAAGTTTTAAAGAATAGCAAACCGTGAAGTTAGCTAATCCTTAACCAACAATCTCGGTCTAGGATTCAAATAAGACTTGGACTAAATGCAAATAATAAGGCCCGCACAAGCAAAAAGGCAAACACGGTTTGATTAAATGCACAAAGATCGGTCCTAATTCAAATAAGGCAAGAACGTGCGGCCAAAGCAAAAGCTAAAGCAAGAAAAGGAAATATGCAACTTATGTGAAAGATGAAAACCGGAAACTACTTAATGCTAACAAATCTTTTTGGCTTTTTCGTTTTGAATATGAATCAAACGCAAAATAACTAAGAACACACGATGAACATGAACAAATAATCACGGCAAGCAACAGATTCAAGGTCCTTTTATATTTTTTTTTTTTGAAAGATGCAAACGAAAGTAAAAGCAAGTAAACAAGGATGCAAAGATAACTTTTTATGGCTTTTTTATGAATGATAAACAGATGCATAAATCAATCAACGCAGAAACAAAGAACAGATGCGGAAACAAAGTAAAGTAAAGGAACAGATGTAAAAGGATAAGAGTACACCTGATGTAGAAGCCTTTCGGCTCTGATACCAGATGACACAAGATCCAGGGGTTAGTATCTCGGATGGAGGGTGGGATTGAGCCGCTGGTTGTTCAACTCTCTCAGCTACAATCGGTGGATGGTGAATGGAAGGCAATGGATCGAGTATGGGATCTAAACGACTTGTTGTTCAACTCTATCCGTTTGGATCAAGTGATGATGATACGGTTTAGTAACAAGATGGATTGAGGGTCGCCACAAAGTTGATGGAAGAACTTTGATAAGACAAACTCACACACTCAAGTTGAATCGCACAAGATGAGCAAGAGAGGGTTTAGCCGACGGCTAGGTTTCTTTCTTGAAGAAAGTTCGGTTTCTTTATTGATCTAGGGTAAATAATACAAGGCTGTGAGAAGGGACTTTATAAGAGTCCAAACAGCTATGCCCTTCTAGGGGACTTGAAGCAAATTACATGAAAACTATACTAAGACATAATCGGCTAACAAGTGCCTTACTCTAAGAATAAAAAATGTAAATAGTTGGCTAAATGAAATAAAACGACTAAATGAAATAGGAAGGAGATAAACCAAAGTTTTATTAGTCCAAATAACCATATGGAAATGTAATTAAAAACTTACCTTAGTTTAGTCTAAATGCTGTGTTTGGTTTAGTCATTGAGCCGGTCAATGGTGAATAAGGAAACTCCTTTATTCTCTTGTATAATCGGCCACTCTTTGACATAACCTATAGTCTTGATGCTTGGACCGTTGCTGATGATTATAGCATCCTCTTGAGGCTTGTAGCTTGATTCTTCAATGTGAATGAGGCCGTGATCTTCTAGCTCGGCGTTGGCTATTGCAGCTTCTCTGGAAATGCTGAGTTTGTTAAGCTAAGAAGTGATGCCTTGAAGCTCCTTGCTGGTGAGAAGTGCTTCCACGGATTCATTGAAACTCTAAGTCAAGTCCTTAGTTCCCGACCGTGTCCTTGGTGCTTGCCTCATGACCGGAACGGAGCTGGCTGGATCAATGCTGGTCTCTAGATTTGTATCAAGTTCGAAAAAAAAAACTTGTTTAGTTGCTTAATTCTTCCGCAATTCTCTCTCTTTTCTCTCTTCTCGCTCATATCTTTTCTCTCTCTTCTTTCTCAAAATCCATCTTCTCTCTTCCCGCTGTCGTTCCTTTCTAATTCCTTCTTCTCCTTTCTTCTCGCCATGCACTGTCATGGTATTCGTCTCACCACTCCTCTATTTCTTAATCTGTAATTCGCACCCAGATTTGTTCATAAAGCCCTAAAGCAATTTGCAATATTTTAAATCAAATCTATCATTTTTTTCATAAAATCATAGTTCTTTTTTTTTTAAGCAACAGAAAAAAAAACTGGATTCAATTTTTTTCTTCATATCTGTTTATTTTCTTTATTTTCAAAAATGTAAAAAAAAATAGACTAATAAATCCAAAATTTTAATGAATATAAACCAAAATAACTGAAATATTTGAAACTTCGGTGCAATTTGGCAGCAAGATTTTAAATTTTAATCAAAAACGAACTGAATTTTTAGAGAACCGAATCTAACCAAACTGAATTTTAATTTGGTCTAATTTTGGTAAATTTGTTTTTAACCCGAAAACCTAAAAATCCCAAATTCCGAACTGAACCACCCGAACCATCTGAACGCCCATGCCTACTTCAATGGCAACATCTTGTTTGTCTTTATTTTTTTGGGACTAAATCTGGTTTACAGACGGAAACCAAACAATCATTTATGTATGAATCAAACAAAAAAATCCCAAATTCCGAACTTATTCAAATAGTATATTCTTATTCACACTACAATAATAAGTTAACATAGCTACGTATTTTGTGACAAAAAAAAATTGTAGCTAAATTTTGTTACATATAGCAAGAAGTTGTTACAAAAAAAGTTAAATGATAAGTTGTAGTTAAATTGTAATTTTTTGTAGATAAATTGCTACTTTTTGCGACGAATTTGTAATTGTAGCAAATCTGTTTCAAAAAACCACAAATAGAACATAACAAAATTTGTTAGAAAATAGTGTATAACTTTTTGTGGATATCTTGCAACGGTTTGCGACGAATTTATAATTGTCGCAAATTAGTTTCAAAAAAACGACAAAGAATACGTTACAAAATTAAATACAAAATTGTTTGTATGTAATAGTAACAATTTTTTGCCACATAATTTGTAGCAAATTTTACGTGACAAGATTAGACACTAATAGTAACCAATGTTTTGTAGAAAATATGATTGATAGAATATAAAAATGTGTGTACCAAATTATAAATAAAGCCACACGTTTTATGCAGCTAATTATTAGCCACAAAAAGCTACAAATTAAATTAAAGGCTAAGTCGTGACTAATTAGCCACTAAAAGCCACAAAATTTTAGTGGCTATTTAAATTTTAACAAAGTAGCCATGGAATTTCCACTATTTATCTGTGGCTATTCGAAAATATAAACTCTAAACCTCAAACACAAATCTAAATCCTAAATTTTTAACCACTAATTATACACTAATTCTTAAATCGTAAACTGGTAAACATAAACATCAAATAATATACCAAAAAATTCATCATTTATAACAAATTTCAAAATTTTCATGTATAATTATTTTCTATTTCAAACTATAAACCCTAAACATAATACATACTCATTATATAAACCCAAAAACAAAATACAACAGTTGTAGAAGCTTTCAGAAAAATTGAAATTTAATCATTTTTTAAATCCTAAACCTTCAATCCCAAATCCAAAAACTTCAATCCCAAACCCTAAATTATGAACTCTAACCTTTAAACTTTACATTACTCAAAATCTCAAACATAAAAACAATAAAACCAAAATATATTAATAATTTTGCAAATGAAGTTAATTATAATTGAGACATGTTATCAAATGGTTTTGAAAATAATGTTTAAGACTATATTAATTATGATGTTATTTTTTACTCACATATCTAAACTTTTTTAATTGGAGATAAAACAAAGATCACAAAAGAAAAACAAAATTGGGACGTAAAAAAGAGGATAAAACAATCCTGATTGTTGACAAAAAAAAAAAAAAAAAAAACAATCCTGATTTTTCATTGGTCAATCTAAAGTGACAAGGATCACCCTTAATCTATTATGCACCGTTGATAAAAATAAATCTAACGGACAGAAAATCTCCCCCTTCTTTTTTTTTCTCCTTCGTCTTCTTTATTCTATTTTCTTCTCTTTCTTCTCCGACATTGTTCGGCTTATTTGCTAGGTTTTCTTTTTAAGTCTTCTATGCTTTCTTTCTAAACTCTTCTATCTAAACCTAGATCTAATGGATGGTTACTATTCTACTTCTTCATCTTCTGATTTCATATATTCATTTAGGTCGGGAGAAGTCTCTCCCTTAAGTCCCCTATTGAAGAAGCCTTGTATGGCAAAGGGTGACAGGTCATGAGAATCGATGAATCGCTGGTTTTATTGTGCTTCTTAGGGTTACCGGCGGCGTTGGTGAAGAGCGAGTTGAGGAAAGTAGTGAGTCGTCCGCCGGGAGAGATCGGTTGCTTCACTTTTTTCAAGTCGGTGTATATCTTCAGCGCCTTTGATTTGGTTCTCAAGAAGCCACCGAGCTCTTGCTTGCTGTTAGGCTTTTGGACGCCGCCGGAGTGGTCGACGGAAGTTCCAATCGGCTTGGGCTGACGGGTCGTCGTAGAAGGAATCGGACTCGGAAGAGGAGAAGCCGCTGGAATCGGACTCGGAAGAGGAGAAGCCGCTGGAATCGGAGGAGGTGGAGTTGGAATATCTGAGGAAAATGGAGCTGGAGGTGGTGGTTCTCCTGGATCTCTCGAAATCAGCAGCTATTGAGTAGCGGTGGAAGACTTTCTTGGTTTTGGTTTAATGGTTTGGGCCATTGTAATTAGATCTTTCTTGTGTATCAACTTTGCCCTTATGGGCTTACTAATGAATAAAATATCCAAAATTTTACATCTTTCTTGTTTATCAATTTTGCCATTGTAATTGGATCTACACTAATATGTAGTTGATGTTTGTATACAATTGTTACAAACTGTTATAAATCGATTAGTGATGGACTCCATAACCGGCTCAATATAACCAAGATTAAATCGGTCCATACTTAGAGTTTTCCTATTACTTGTTGTCCAAGGTTTTCCTTTTTCTTGTTTATGTAATATTTCCTTTCTCCTTTCATGTAAACCACTATATATATAGACCCTTGGTCATTCATTAATAGACACAGAAACATTCAGTTTCATAATACGTTATCAGCACGACTGTTCTAAAACCCTGAGCTCACGAAACCCTAGCCGCCGCCACCGTGAAAACATATCCAATCTAGCTCGTGTTCGTTGCAGCTCGTGGTCAGCTTGTTTTCCGAGGTCTTTTAGCTCCCGGTTCAATCCATTCAACCCATTCGGTGTTTAAGGTAAACAAAATCGAATCCCTAAAACATAAGATCGAATCTGACCTAATGGAACTAGAACCCTAATCTGAAACCCTAGTTTCTGAAAACCCCAAAATCGATTTTATAAACCCCTAAATCTGATTTTGGTTCATTGATTAATTGTTCTATCGACCTTGAAAATCGATTAAGATTGTTTCCTTAATAGAAACATGTTTTAAATTCAATCATGATCTACAATCTGTTTGTTAGGTTGTTAAACCCTAATTTGGAAACCTTAAACCCTAAAATCTGATTTTAGACTTAAACCCTAAATTTTCCTTGATTGATTCAATTTTATGATAATTGTTCCTGATTGTATTGATTGATCTATTGATCCCTTGAAATCGAAAATTGCAAACCCTAATCCTATCCCGAATAGGAAAATCTAGCCTTTCCTTTTCATGAAAAGGAAATTTTGAAAAATCCTAATCCTTGCATGATCTTTTCCTGGATCTTGCTTGTCTAGCATTGATTTTTGTACATAGAAAATCACATGATTACTGGATAAAAAACCGATGACATGATTAATTGTTTAAATCACATGATAGCTTATTACTTGTATCAGCTTGTTAATCGCATGATAGCTTAGACATTGATAGATTCATTGTATACTGATTCTTAAAACCCTAGTTCGAATTTGAATCCTAAAGGGCCTTGAAAACCCTAATTACCATATTGATTAAATTCGAATTTTTATTTTGATGTTTAGGAATGATTAGTACTTGATTGATTATTGCATGAGAGCTAAGATGATAGTTTTCTTGATGCATTCATAAACCGAAACCCTGAATATATTAAGGACCTTGAAACCATATCCTCTTCTCATAGCCGTGTGGCTCAAGCATATAATTAAGCCGTGTGGCTTATGCACATTATCTCATTTTGATACATATAGACCTAGCATTGTAAGAAATAGTCGAACGTCTTGAAATCATATGCATTGTTTGCATGAATTCTGAATTCTTGAATTGATTGATAATGTGATTCAGATGTCGATATTTGAACCCTCAGATTATTTTGCCCTAAATCTCTCTGGAGAGATAATTTTCTAGAATGGGTAATAAAAACTAGAGTTGCTCTGAAGTCTAGAGGAGTCGGGAGATGTATCATTAATGGCAATAATGAAATTGAAAGCCAAAAGCATAAAGCCATAACAATTATGCGCTATCATCTCACTGAGGAACTGAGAGATCAGTACCTAAATATTGAGGATCCCTTTGACCTCTGGACAAAGTTAAATGAAAGATACTCAATGGTATTATGGCGAAAGTCCATGAAAGAATGGAGGATCCTCAATTTCCAGGATTTTGAGTCCGTGGACGAATATAATTCTGCTCTAATGAAAATCGCCTATGGTCTTGAACTATGTGGTGAAGTGGTAACAAATGAGGACTTACTATATAAGACCTACTCCACATTCCATCCAAAGGATTTGTTGTTATCACATAAGGCCAAAATTTTCACCAACTATAATGACCTATTGTCATACCTTTTGGAAACTGAACAAAGAAAGCAGAAAGTTAGAGATACTATCAGCAGATTTGAGAAACTGCAGAAAAGATACATTGAGCAACGTAACAGTGAGATGAGACCTCCTGAAGCAAATGATGCTAATAATAATAAGGATGAAGTCGTGTGGAAACACATGGGCTGAGAGGCCGGCTTATACATTGACTAAATAAATGTGATCTCGACATTCTGATTTTATGTTTTGCTTTGACATTTTAGAACTATTTTGAGTTTTATTGATATTATCTTGTTTGATTCTTGCTTGATTTTTTTTTTTGAATGTTTTATTGCTTATATAAACGGCAATATGAGTTCAAAAGTACAAGTATAAAATCTCGACCAAAAGGCATTGCCTAAAGGGCATGAATTTTTTCTCACCCATACAAAGCCCATTGAGTTATAAGAATGGTTTCCAAATAGAAACAATGGGCAAAACGAAATAAAAGTTCCTTAAAAATCGCCTAAGGCATTAAAAGAAAATGGTCGAGACTATACTTGCATTCTCTATTGATATAGACTATGCCAAAGATCAGTATGATAGAGGCAAAAGCCATGGTAACCACAATAGGTATACCCCCACGAAATTTACACTATATGGCATAACTGGACTAGCCATCCAAGTTCAAAACTTGATGCAAAGATTCATAATGAAAAGGCACAAAGAGTTATCCCATAGAGTCTCACGTTGTGTTACATGTGCACAAGGGAAACTCATTGGATTTATTGTCCCAAGCATCACGAAATTATAGTATATTCATGAGGGGGAGTGAGGACAAACCCGTGGTCCATGACTATACTACAAATTCGATGACCATAAGGTTTAGACCCTAAAGTCTATCAGCTTGGAGACATCACAAGTTTTTACATGTATATAAGATTAATATGCATCAAGCCATATAAGTGGGCATAGATATTCCCATCTCAGATTGAATACGGGTCATGAGCCAGACATATACCATCTTATAAAGATTTTGAACCACCACATACATATGTGCCGTCTAAGATGAAACCTCATAAGAAGATTGGGAATATATATGTTGGATAAGAAATGTTTCTCCTACGAATTTTAAAGAAACCTTGAGCCAAATATGGGTGATCTATTTAGTGGCCAAGGAACACGGATTACATGAGTTTAATGAATCCGAATATCCAACATTAGAAGGAGAAATGTAATAAGCTGATAAATAAAGGAATGGTATCAACCATCATTGTCTTGGCAAGATCCTCAGACTAGAAAAAGATTTAAAGACGTCCAATGAAAACAAAGAAATACAGAGATCATATAAAGCTAGCAGAATCAGATGCCAGACACATTGACCCGAAAAGAAAAGAAATTAATGACTAAGTCATATCAGCTTAAGCACCACAAAATTGATGTCTTAGAGACACAATCAAGTTGCTATGAAGCCTATACAAGATAGACCAATAAGTTCCATAAGATAAGAAACCTCGGAAAGAAAAAAAGGTGCATAATACAAATCCGAGTTTATTAAGGAAACCAGTCCATACATAGAGATATAAGGCTGGCCAGCTGAACATCTAAGGTACCAAACCATGTAGCTTGGGACGCCAAGCTGCAAGGTAATAAAAGTCCTGGATAATGAAATCTCAAATCGATCAAATAATGTCTGGATCAAAATAGGAACTACATAAGAGTGTTAACACCAAAATGTTTAAGAGAGCGCATACAAGATAGTAGCACTTGATCAATAAAGACACAAGCGAGGATCAGAACCCACGAATAAGAATGCATTCATAAGATAAAAGGAAACGTGGGATTATGAAAGTGATAGGCGTATTGGCCACATAAGAAAACGCCATCAGATGATTAAACCAGTGGATAAATAGGTCCCGTGAAGGAAAGAAAATCGTGAGACCACATGATCTAAAGTGTTCATGTTTTACAAGCATTTCAGTAAAGCTTGGTTACACAAGGATACTCACAGAGACTAAGGAACAAATTATAAGGAGATATACTCCAAATGTGGTGGATGCTGCTACAAACTCGAAAATTTATGATGTCTTGACACATAAGAAAGAAATCAGATTGATATAGTAAGCAGCATATGAATCACTGGATAAATGATAAATAAAGGTACCAGAAAGATGAGAAAAGAAGTTCTCAAGAACAGCATTGTTCCTAATCTCTTTATGGACTGAAAATAAAGCAGCTGCATATAATGTAGACTAAGTAATACTTGGTAAATAAGTTCTATAAGAACAATTTAAATCAGTCCATATAAATAAATATGAATTCGTTGTGTATATACTAAACCAGTCCAAAGAAGGACGATGAAGAAATTCTCGGTCCTGAACTGCCATGCCTCAGTGCTATATGAGCTTTAATGTACTTGGCTAGCCACACTAGACCAGACATTTGTTTTTGCCGTGAATCTCCTATCTCGATTTAGCTCATGTCCAACCCAAAGGCACTGGAACGGTATCAAGCATATCCTGCGTTACCTACAAGGGACAAAGGACTTAGGCTTATTTTATACTAACCTTAACAAAGAAGGTTTAGTTGGTTTTGCCAATGCAGGTTATCTGTGGGATCCTCACAATGTTAGATCGCAAACCGGTTATGTTTTCACGCACGGTGGGACAGCAATTTCTTGGCGATCTATGAAGCAAACAATCGCGGCCACTTCGTCCAATCACGAAGAGATATTGGCAATTCATGAGGCCAGCCGCGAATGTGTTTGGTTAAGGTCAATGACCCAACATATCCGATCAGATTGTGGCATAGTTGAAGATAAGGAACCAACCATTATGTACGAAGACAATGCGGCCTGCATTGCATAGCTCAAGGACGGCTACATCAAAGGCGACCGGACGAAGCACATTTTACCGAAGTTCTTCTTCACGCATGAACTACAAAAGGACGGTCAAGTTCAAGTTCTGCAAATCCGATCAAGTGAAAATTCAGCCGATCTATACACCAAGGCATTGCCGACTTCGACACTCAAGAAACTCATACATCATATTGGAATGCGAAGACTTGGAGATCTTCAGTGATGCTCAAATCAGGGGGAGTAATACGTGTTGTACTCTTTTTCCTTCACCATGGTTTTGTCCCACTGGGTTTTCCTGGTAAGGTTTTAATGAGGCAACATCCATAAGCGTATTACAAAGATCCTTAGCATCTGGCACGGTTATGTCATCCAAGGGGGAGTGTTATAAATCGATTAGTGATGGACTCCATAACCGGCCCAATATAACCAAGACTAAGTCGGCCCATACTTAGAGTTTTCCTATTCCTTGTTGTCCAAGGTTTTCCTTTTATTGTTTATGTAATATTTCCTTTCTCCCTTCATGTAAACCACTATATATATAGACCCTTGGTCATTCATTAATAGACACAAAAACATTCAGTTTCATAACACAAACTCACTTTTCCGAAAATTATAACAATTGCTACATAATAATTACCTATAACAATTAATTTGCTGGTTTTATCCACACAAATTTAATAGCTTTTTGTAGCAATTAATCACAGCGTATTTGAAGCAAATATGTAACAATTTTGCTACAAACTTTTGGAAACTTTTTGTCTCTAATTGTTACAATGTTTTTCGTAGATTAATGTCTCTTTTAGCAACAACAACCACAAAGCAATTTGTAGCTAATTTGTTACACCCGATTTGTAACAATTTTGTATCAATTTAGTTACAAAATATTTTCTAACAAATTTGATTCAAAATGCCACATTTCACTGCTGTCTCTAATTTGTAGCAATTTGCTACAAATACTTACAACACCGACATTTGCTACGACCCTATAGTTTCGCCGGATTATTGTAGCAAATTTATAGGAAATCAATTATTTGTTACAAAAACAATTTGATACCCACAAATTAAAATGTAGCTATGTTAACATTTTCTTGTAGTGGATCATATAGTATACAATTAAATCCCAAAATCCCAAATTCCGAACTTATTCAAATAGTATATTTATGGGATAAATATATGTTTAACCAATTAAACACATGTATGTTGTCGATATATGCATGTATGCAAGATAGAAAATAATTAAATTACAAGAATAAATGAATTTTGACAACATTTTAAATATAAAGTATGCAAAATAAATTTATTCCACATCTGTATAAATATTAAAATTAATAAATCATTTTCTTTTTTTGCCAAAGGTAATAAATCATTTTCTTCATCACTAAATTCATTAAAATTTATTCTTTAATTTTATATGATACATACATGCATATATCGACAACATACATGTGTAATGGTATAAACATATATTTATCCCATAACAACTATCCGTCTCAAAGTTCAAAAAAAAAAAAACAACTATCGGTCTTATGCATTTATACTATATAGTTATACTATTTGAATAAGTTAATGAATTTTTTTATAGTTTTATACTGTCTTGTTAAAGTATACAAATTTTATATGTCGATATAAATTCTGCACAATATCAAGTTTTATATGAAACAATATCAATTATTAGTTTATTATTATTATAATTATTTCTCGGTTAAGTCATATTTTTATTATTTATTTTTTTATTATTAAATAAAATTTAAACCACTACATAATGCAAGCAGGATAAGACAGAGTACAATGGAAAGGTGTGTGATGGAGGTGAAGGATGTGATGGCACTACAAAAAATCATGTGTGTTGTATCATTTATTGATTGATGCAAATTGAGTTGCATCATTTAATTAAATGATTCTATTAAATAATTCTGTAAGTGGTGACTCGAATCATTTACATTAATATTGTGTAATTGATGTTAATATGTATCATTTGCAATAAATGATATTAATATTTGCATCATTTAAAATAAATAATATTAGTATTTTGCAACAATTAAAATAAATGATATTAAAATTTGCATCAGTTAGAATAAATGATATTAAAGTTTACATCAGTTAATTGAGATAAAAATTTGCATCAATTAATATAAATGATGTTAATATTTGTCTCGATTATAACAATTGATGTTATATATTTATATTATATATTTTAATTGATACTATATAAATTATAAATAAATGAAAATATCATATGTTTGAACCATAATGATAAAAGAATTAAAAATTACTTTTTAATATATTAATTAAAGTTTTTGAAATAAAAATTTAAAACATTCAAATAAAATTAATTTAGATAAAATTAATTTATTCTTTTTTTTTGGTCTAATGATAAAATAAATTTATTATAATAGTTTTCTTAACAAGGCGAGGGTTGTTCTTTGAGACGTCCTTTTTAGAATGGATCCACGGGAATTTGGGGGTCCATTCAGAAGTGGAAGGTAGTCCCTGGTCCCCAGTGTGCAATGGTAGTATGGTGGGGATGGAAATGGAGATGCGGAAATGTGTTTGGTACTAATGGGAGTGCCGGGACCGAGTGTGTTTCGTTAAGGACCTTGCTCAAGAGGTGTGGCTTTCACACTTGAAAGTGAGAGGGAACACACATGTTAGTGTCGGGGTCGATCAATTCATCTCGTGGAATCCACCGAGTAATGGATAGGTGAAGTTAAACACAGACGGCGCGTCACATGGAAACCCTGGTCTAGCTACGGCTGGTGGCGTATTGAGAGATGAGGATGATAATTGGTGTGGTGGGTTTGCCCTCAATATTTGGATATGTTCGGAACTGTTGGCTGAACTATGGGGGGTTCTACTATGGGCTATTTATAGCGTGGGAGCGCAGTGTCACGCGACTAAAGCTTGAAGTGGATTCGGCAATTGTGGTAAGTTTTTTAAAGTCATGGATAAGTGAGTTTCACCCTCTGTCATTCCTGGTACGATTGTACCATGGCTTTATTTCAAAGGACTGGATAGTCCGAATCTCTCATGTGTATAGAGAAGCTGATCGTCTAGCAGACGGATTAGCAAACTATGCGTATTCATTACCTTAAGGCTTTCATTTATTTTATTTTACTCCGAAAAGTGTTATCTCGATTCTGACGGATGATGTTCATTGGACTGCTAGAACACGTCGTGTTCCTTTGTAAGTTTTTTCTTTTACTTGAATAAATCTGGGGGAGACATTCGTCTCATTCCTTCTACCCAAAAAAAAAATTATCTTCACATTGTAAAATCATATAATTACATTAATTTATCAAAAGTTTAGGGAGGACAATTAGCGTCACAATCAGCTTTCTCGTCCCTGCAATCATTGCTATCTTGTACAAAACAATAACAATTTCTTTCAAGCACTCCAATTAGCGTCACAATCAGCTTTTTCGTCCCAGCAATCATTGCTATCTTGCACAAAACAATAACAATTTCTTTCAAACACTCCGCTACATAGTATGCCAACAATTTCCTAATACGATTTTGTTTGGTTTCTTTATTTGTTTAACATCCATTGGTGCACCTTCGCATTTAAAAATAAACCAAAAATTAAAAATAAGAAAACCAAGAGACATAAATAATATAAATGTGAAAACCTATACATACACTAATGTAAAGCAAACATGGAGAAAATGAGCATGCAGATGATAGTTGTCTGTGATTTCATCTGTCTCTTATACACATCTAGATGTGTATAAGAGACAGCACTAATGTAAAGCAAACATGGAGAAAATGAGCATGCAGATGATAGTTGTCTGTGATTTCATGGTTTTCTTGTCTTAAACAACTTGATGTGGTTTTTTTATTTCAAAGAGTATGTGATTTTTATCTCCTTGTTATTATGTATAGAAAGTCTTATATTTAAATGAAAATCTAAAATATATTGTGTCATCAAATAATTTTGAAGAGGTAATATATATATAGCTAGTACCAGTACCGTCCCTAAATATTTGGAGGCTTAAAGCAATAATATGGAAAAATGTGACCTTTAGTTAGTTTTAGAAAATATTAATTTTGTTTTATTCTTACAATATTCTTTGATATTAATATATCTTATTTTATTTTATATAGAAAAATAGATGTGGAGTGTTAAAAATAAATTTGTATTATATATGTTTCTTGAAAAAAAACTATTTAGATTTGAAGTTATTGCTTCCTAATAAGATTTCATTTAAATTATAAAAATTATTTCATAAAAATGATAAAAGGAATCAATGGAATCAGAAATATAGTTGATAACTAAAAACTGAAATAAACATGATTATAAACTCGTAAAAATAGTTAATATTTTTGATAAAAAAGAGCTAAGAAAATACGAAAAAGTACTGAAAGTTGTAAAAGAAAAACAATAAATTGTAAATTATAAATCTCTATGGAACCAACCGAGTTTTCGAATACGTGCATGGAAAATTCAAAAATAATCATATGTTGCTATAATGCTATTGAGCCAATGCAGAGAAATTAGATGTGGCCCTAAAAAAATTTAAATACTAATTGTGGCCTAAAGCTTATGCTTCACGTGCTTTATGGCCGGAACGGCCCTGGTAGTACTTATCACTTAGATTGGTAAAATGCTTATACTTTACCGAAAATGTCTTCTTTTTTTTTTTGTCATCTGATTATATTAGAAACCGGGAACAATACAGAAACAGATACCTCGAACTACAAGTCTCTCCCTGCTAACAAAAAACCTAGTAGGAGAAACACCCCAAAAATCAATCTGCTAAACCAACAAGAGCAGAGAGGAAAACAACAGCAACTAACAAGCAACTAATACAGTCAAAAGGAAGCACACCGAAAATGTCTAGATGTATTTTTTTAAATAGATTATTTAGAAAATATTAAAAATATATTTAGAAAATATTACTATTTAAGTGTTTTTAAATATAAAAAAATTGAAGAATTCCAAAAAACATTACAAATGGTTTCCTTAACATCATTTCGATCCCATATTAAACCTTTGTGTGATATTTTAAAATTGTTATTAAAAAATAGTTCCAATATTTTTTAATTTATAATCAAAAATTTAAATCTGTTAAGCTATCGTACATTATAATTGTTGTAAACAACATAATTTAATCAATATAAGTAATTGTTATTTTACTAAATATGTTAAGACATTCTGAAAATTTCCCTCTTCCTCGTACTCGTAGGCATAACCAAATTCAATATACTAAAATGAAACCGTGAAAGCAAGCAAATTTTCGAAAATTTCACGTGTGTACTTCAAACCAAACTAAAAGTTGTTGGCGTAAAATAGCTTTAATCCTTTCTTCAAAAAACTTCTTTTATTTAGTATAAATTTAAATATTATATATAAATTATATTTTTTAATGCATTGTGCGAGTTTGACTTAATTGATGATACAATCACAATACTACAATAAACTAATCGTATAATAACATAGGAGGTCTAAGTGATACATGTGTATTTTTTTTGTGATGAAAACATCAGGTATTGATTTCATCCACATAATCATACAAATGTAATACAAAAAGTTCATGTGGCATCTTTAATACCTTAGAAAGAGCGGTCAACGTTAATTTAGGGAAGTTAAACGCTTTATTTGTGTTTAATTTAGATTCATTGATCTAATCAATCTACCCACCAAACCACGCTCTCTCCCTCTTCCTCTAGGATCTTTATAACAAACTAGGGTAGGGAGACAACCGAATGGTCTATTTACCGTCTTTTATAATCCCGCGCTTTTCAGAAGGTTCACCATAATGGATTTCGTAACACGAGGAGTTTCGTACCGAATTCTCATGCCTCTTGTTTACTATTGGAAAGTACATAGCCGTTAAGGCTAGGAGAGAAGCGATCCGTCAGAGAGCCCACCGCACATCATCTTCCTCCACGCACAGCACCTCGTGATCCGCTACACCGTCCACCTCAGCTGATCCCGTGATCACCGTCCTCCAGGAGCAACTGGCACGCCAGAACGAGATGCTTGAGAGAATGGCGCGACAGCTTCAAAAGAGGGGACACATAGATGGCAACCTTTAGACTCTGAGTTCGAATGCCTTGAAGACTTCGCGTCTCGGCCGAAACTCTTTCCGCTTATGAGCCTGGTTCCATCTATTTCACCCTTATCTTTTACTTCTTCTTTATTTTTCATATTTTGAGTCAGTCCAATCTTTTCACACTGGGGACAGTGCGATTTAAGTTTGGGGAAGGAATATACTAGCTCTACTTTAATTGGACTTTAGCCTGACATCTAATTTCCTTGTCAACAGATTTAAGCATTGAACGAGAAAGCCAGAACGTTCGGGACATCTTTTCCATTTTTAACCACCCTTTGTTGCTCCCGAACGGCCAACACATCAACAGTTGGTACCATACCCGAAACCTTTACCATCTTTTCATACCTCATGCAACTCTCTTGTTTTCACAATATGCATATATGTGCAAAAACACCAGAGAGGGAGGAACGACACGATTTCTAGTCACTCAAGACGAAGGATCGAATGATTAAGGAACAGAAGTGCTAACTACAAGAGTAGACGACTCATGCCTTGGAAAAACTCGAAAGAATGGTTATAGTTTCGTGCTCCTTAAGACTCTTACACTAAGGCACTTCCCGTTATAAAAAAGGAGAAAGTAACTCGGATAGAGGACCTGAATTCCGTGGAATGATGATGGTACCTATCCATAAAAAAGGAGAGTTACACAAATAAAAGAAAAAAAAAACGGGAAGAAAATGCTTAAGAGTCTTTAGAGATCGAAACATTCAAAGAGGCATAGTCTAGTTGACATGATGAGAAGTTTTAGACGCCATCCAATTCAACCCCGAAGCAAGAAACCAAGTCTGGGGGAATGGCGATGTCAAAGAGAACTCGAGGATGTGTATGTGCGAAGAGTGATTGGAAATCGCGGATCCCAACAGTTCTACCTTCTCCTATTGTTTTGCATAATATCTCTCACTTTCCGGAGATCCATAAGGTAACCGGAAACACTCTAAACCTCACCAATAAAAGCTTTTATACACCTAACTGATAGTAGGATTTTTACATGCTAGTATATCAATTAACCCCAACAACTCAATCATTATAGAATTTGGGGATCGAATCCACATGGACTAAAGATTGCAACACTAGAGACACAAACTAATCTAGAGCAAATTGTTTTTTGGGGTTTTGTCTAATCTAGAAATGTAAGAAATAAAATAAGAAAAATAAATGAAAAGCATTGGATCATGGGTTCAACTATCATGAGAACTAGATAACAATCAAACAATGATTTCAAAGATTGAATTAACCACCATCCTAAAACATGAAATTCATAACTATGACTAATCCACTCTCATGTCATTAATCACTTCATTAATTACCCAATTAACATCAATTCTCTTTGGTAATCAAATAATCCATGAGCATTACGAAACAACTTCAATCCAGTTCACTAAACACCCTAAACATCTACTCTTGTTGGCTAGGATATGCAAAGCTCATAAAAAGTTTGGTTAAGTCATTTCATCGAACACTTTTCGGGCATGAAATTACCTAAGGTCTAAATCACTTTTCTCAAAGCTAATCTGGCATTAAGAGCAACCTAAATGAAGGATCTAACAAGATGCAACCTAAATCATCATCATCTAACTATCAATTTCGTCCTAATATAGCATTACCCATGATCCAACTAAAATCTAAGAGCTAAACATGAAGAAAAGCAAAAGAAAAGACATAAACAATAATATAAAAGATAAATGTGAAAAATCCTTCACTAGAGTGGCATAATAGATGAAGATCAATCCAAAATATCAAAAAGATAGTTTGGATCTAAACCCAACTATAGAGAGAAGAAAACTTAGGTTTTTCTGTGGTCACCAGTGTATTTATAGGGAGGGCGAACCGGGTCAACTCGGAACAAACCGGGTTTTGACCCAGATGAGCAGTCTTGGGGAAAACACCGTATATTCGTAACCGTTGCGCGTAATGACATTTAACCACCTCCAAATGAAAGCTGATTCAATTACCTATAACTTTCGTGAAGAACTCGAAGGCTGAATCGGAATGGAAAGTCTTCATCTGACCCGATTTTTACCCTGCATGGATCTGTATCGAGCTAGGTAGCTCGATACGCAGCTCGATATGGTGCCAGACGTAGTATCGAGCTAGGTAGATCGATATGTTCGCCCGATATGGAGCCTTCGTCTTCCCTGTCATTCTGTATCGACCTATGTAGCTCGATATGGAGCTCGATATTGTGCCAGACGTTTCTTGGTTGATCCATATCGAGCAGCATAGCTCTATACAAAAGATCTATATGGAGTAAAATAACTGTAACTTTCTAACCCGGGGTCTGAATAACTTGATGCTAACACCATTGTAAAGGCCATTGGATCCTTTACAACTTTGAAGAAGGCTTCGGAGTCTGAATCTAAACGCAATGCCTTCGTCCAGACCCATACATTTCGCGCCTCCAGTTGCACCGAGGAGAGAAAAAGTCTTCTCCAATGCTTTCAGCTCAGTTCTTCTGGTCCACACCATTTACCATCCTCCACTAAGTGTCCTTAGCTCCAAAGACACCTGAAAAAGACTCCAAACCATGCATAACATGCAATGCCTAGTCTAAAACTTATCATGTCTAATATGAATGCAAATGAGATCAAATGTGACTAAACGAATACATAAATGAATGCAAAACTATCCTAAATGAATGCTAAAATATGCTATATTATGTATCTATCACTAACCTCGTTGAACCTAACTTAATATCACTTGAAAAATATCACGCCAATTTTAATATTATTAGAGAGCTAGTTGACAGAAACTTGGGATTTAGATAGTGAAAGCTTTGAAAAGGGCTAGAGTTGAAGGAACTATAGTGAGAATTTTCTAGGCTGAGCTTGAACAGATTAGTTCGATGACTTATGGTTTAGAAGGATGGTCGCTGAGTTTTTGCTAGTTCCCATATTTTCAAACCTCTTTCCGAGCTTTTATCTGCGTTTTGTTTCAGGACAAACAAGTATGGGGGAGTTGATAACACTCATATTTTACTCTTAAAACCTATCATTTCAAGATCCTTTACAAGTGTTTTAACCCGGTTTTCAAAGGTTTTAATGTGATTTTCACGGTTTTCACGTTTCTCAAGATTCATTTTAGGAAAATTGGACAAAAAGCATACATTTTGGAGCAAAACGAGTGTTTTCAGGACAAGTGCTCGGAGACATAAGTTCAACATCAAATGACGAACTTTCCACCACAAGATTAAGCTCATTTTGGAGACAACATAGCCTTATCAGATGTCTTTCACCTCGAGGTGGTTCAAGTTCAATCTCACGGTTGGATCTCAAGTTACAAGGGAAGCAAGAAGATCCGTCAAGCACAGAAAAGAGCACACTGGCCGCGCCACCACTTGACTGTCAATGAGTTAGAGTTTGCAACTCTAAATTCTTGTTGGTGCGGTAGCCACATAGATGATGGAATGATCTTGGGATTTATTATTGTTGTGTAAGCTCCTGTGTCGATAAATGTGATATCATGAACTGGATCTTCCTTAAGTGAAGGATCAAAGATTGTCACCGACAGATGTGGTGTTTGTATCTCATCTTATCGTAGCATCTGAGTGATTTTGAAACAGCAGTCTTTATCTTCTTCTTCGGAAGATGATAGAATCTGAGTAGCCACATACATCGCCTTTATCATCACTATCATATGATAGTACTGACTTCGAGATCATGATTGTCAAGGTCGATGTCTGGAGCGATTTTGGATATCGAGTTGATGAGACAGTTGAGCGCATAATACATTCGAGTATGTCGCTCAAAGTGCTTTGCTAGATCTCTTTTCTTTAAAGAGCAACATTTTGCTGTGAAGAATTCTTCTTGCAGCTGCTCCTTCAGATGATTAGGGGTACCGATGAATTCTTTGTGAATTTCGCCTAGAAGCAATGGTATTGTTGTTTGATATACCTGTTGCTGTCTATACTCACCAAGCGAATTCCACCATTCTTTAAGTGCTTCGGATAGTCGCACAGTAAAGTGTTGTATTACGAGCTCTAGTGGAGATGTGATGGTTTCAGAAGTCATCCATGCATGAAATTCGTCAACTCGCTCATTCCATTTTTCAAAAAAAATGTCATCGAATGTGAACGTCATGATTTTTGAAGTTGACTTCTTTATTGGCACCTCCTGATGCTTATGGGCCGTGTAGGGCATTTCTTCATCGCTTGAATATACCTCATTTATATTTGGTTCGTCTTTTGGAACGGTCGTAGGTTCGCATATACCGATTTGCTTTGGTAGAGACTCATCACCTGAATTGCTCTTACCGCTGCTGGAGCTTGTATCCGAGAAATGATTAATCATCCTTATCGAATATGAGGCATATATTTGAGGTGTCAGGGTTGGTATCCCTGGTGCCGCTGCACCGGTATTGTTGCCGAGTGTATCTAGCAGGTTGGCATTGAAAAATCAATAATCCCGATATCTGCTCTTTTGCCTTTATCCTCAACAGATTCATGGCTAGAGGACCAGTTGAGAGTTTGCTTCTTGGTTGGATTGACTAGGAATTCTGATTCCTTTTGTCCTCTTGGCTTTACTCGTGTTGGTTTTGTCTTTGAAATACTGGTCGTAGTCGTACCGTAACGAGATGTGAAGGCTTCTTCTGAGGATAGAAATTTAGAGAGAGGGGTTTTTTTGCCTTTGATTTTGATAGCTAAGGAGAAATTCCGGAGAGTATGATTCTTGATACGTAGGTATTCCTGATGGCATACTTTCAAAAGGATTGAAGTATGGATCAGTCTTGCTGTGATTATGAATCATACTTTCAAGGCTCTTTTGTAGATCCTTTAGCTGGCATTTGAGGCTAGATGTCTTAGCTTCTTTGCTTCAGAATTGGAATGTATTAACCATCATGTGTTGTGCCATAGTCATCATTTCTTGATGAAGATTATGAAGTCGACTATGGATCTCTATTATTGATCCTTGGAGAGAGTTTATCCATTTACTATAGCTATTTTCCCATTGATCGACCTTTTGATTGAGCGTCGTTAATAATCGAATCTGAGTGAGGGCGTTCTCTGTTTGCCAATTGAGTATATTTTCTCCTTGATTCAGCTGGTCAGGTCCAGAAGAGTTTAGTGCTCTGGTAAGGATCTTCGGACAATGGGCGATGTCGTCTTTGGTGAAATCTTCTGGAGGAGGAAAATCGCCTGGACCCATCATCATGATTTGAGGAGGTAACATCAACATCTCAAGCGCCCAACTCTATCCAAATTCCTCACCAAATAACCCGCGAAGATGCATGGGTTACCAGAGTCATGGGTTACGAGCTATGAGAAGATGCATTAAGAATCTCAAGCACCAGTCCAAACATCTGAAGTCAGTTTCCATTCTCAAAATGATGGAACAACAGAGATCAAATTCGAAAAACTGAGATCATCATCGTTTCGACGGCAACTATTCACCCAGTTTGCCATATAAATCGACAAAGGCGAATTCTATGGGCAACCAACGAAGCAACAAGCTCTTCAGCCAATTTCTTTTGGCCAAGACGGATCAGTAGTATATCCTTTCATGGATGAAAATGGACATCAATATTTTGATATCTGTTCATGCACTGCTTGCCTAGAATCAGACTACGACTTTGACGATGAAATCCAACAAAGAAGAAGAAAAAATAAGGACCCCCTTTACAAAAGATACTTAGAAGGAGATCCTACTGTCTGCCCACTTGGTGAGGGCAAATATGACGTTATAATCCAATATTCAGAAAGATATAACGCTTCATCATAGGAAGGTAATTCGAGATCAAGGGCATGATCTTGGATCCGGTAGACGATCTGATGGTTTAGTGTTGCAATCATAATCTTTTCTTGCATTGGTGCTCCGTCTAGTTGCAATTGGAACTTGAGTGTCTTCAGGAGATTGGGATCTTACAGAGAGACATTAAAGTTGGGAAACAATCTTATGAATACTATTCTTGCGTTTAATGTTGTCTGAATTGTTCCTATGCAAGCTTGTTGGTATGACTTTAGTCTTGAGTCGACTAAAGCTATACGTGCTACAACCGGTAGACCTTTTCTAGCGTGTAAGGTTAGACTGATTCTCACCACACCGAAGTGTAGATGAGTGTATCCGTGCTGCTGCCACGGTCTTGGTAGATTCCCTGGGATGTTGAGAGAGATGAACTGTTCTTCTTCAGTGGCTGGAACTGTATAAGCCAATATTAAAAAAAATTAGAAAGATAAATGAAGAGATATCATAAATAAATTATGGAAACAATCCTCCTACCTATTAATTGAGAATCCATTTTAATGAAAAAGCTTATTTGTCACCTCTACAATCAAAGTTAGTGTATTTTATTGATGACATGTAAATATGACATGTCAGATTTTTTAAAATAAACGAAATGTTTTGATTGGTTGAGTTAATTTCCTAAAATAAACTAAATGTTTTGATTGGTTGAGTTAAAATTAAATAAATTATGAAATTAAAACATGAATACACTAAATTATATCACTAAAATTAATAAATTTAAATTAACAGAAAATAATAATTACCATGATCAATTTGTTTTTACATATATTCATAATAAATTGCATAAAATATGATTACGAAAATTCTACAAACAATATATATTATATTTTTATATGCTATACCATTTTTATCTATTCTTCTTTTTTAAATAAATAAAAAATTTATATCATACTCATATACAGTCTTATTGTAGATCGAGAATTTTGAAATCAGAAATAAAATGAAATGTAACTGGATGAAAAAATAAATTATGATAAGATAAAACAAGAATAAGAAGTAGAAATAAAAATAAAAATAAATCTCTACAGTTTTGTTTTCTGTAACATTATCGTGCTTTGATTTACAGAGTCATTTAAAAATGTTAAGAAGTAAATTTTATAATAAACACATGCGTCTCAAATTTTATAATGCATGCATGCCAATCATAATAAGTATATTTTTTTCATCAAACCAATTCCTCAATATTGTTCAAAGAGATGAATGGTGAGCTACCAGAGAATTTTATAAAATATGATTTCACAAATTTTATAACAAATCTTTATTATAATTTTTATTGAAATGAAAAATTACTTATATAATATCCGATGTACTATATTTATTTTCATGATAAAGTCAAATATTATAATTTATATTTTTAAAACACAATTTGTAATTTTTGTTAATATTTAATATAAATTTTAATTTGAAATCATATATCATACAATGCTGAAAAATATAAAATTTTGATTAAATGAAAAATGATAGAAATGGTTTTCGTGATTGTTTTTAAATGCCAAAAACTGCATAGTGTAAAAACATAACGTTTGTGAAAAATATCAAAAAAACTAACCAACACCTAAATATTACAATTCATTTATTTTTAACTCATACTTACATGCAAATTATAACTATTTATATTTTTTTAAAATTCAACCATACATTATAAAAATATATATGACAAAACATATATTTTGTTTTTTAAACACATAAAAGGTATACTTCAATTTTTCCACAAATATGCATGTGGATATAAATATTAATTATGCAAAAGTCAAAGTCGCATACGAACTTGTCTTGCATGCATTTTGTTAACCTTTGATTTTAGTTATTAGAATTTTTTTTTTAAATCTCTATATGTCCTTAGAGCGGGGAGGTGGTTGGTACGTACGAATGTGCGTGACAACCATCTATCCGCTCTTATGATAAGTAAAGATTATAAAATCTATTTTGGTTTAATTAACAATAGGTCAAGGAAAAATATATACTTAACATATATATATTGGCAAGATTATATTGTGTAAGGAGAAAAAAAACATAGTATAGATAATATTAAAGACATATTATAAGATTTAAATTATTATTTAATATAACTTTTATATTTACAATTACATAACTTTTATATTTACAGTTACATGTTACTGTAAACGGTAGAAAAAATAAAATTTTTAAAATAAACCAGTTTCAAAAGACACAAAACGATATGAAACGTTTGTGTGATTGTTGCTAAACCCTGCATGAAAATATAATATTTACATAATATATAAGAAAATTAATCAATATTTTAATATTATAACTATTTATGTCTATAAAAAAATTAAACAATAAAACATTATTATATATTTTAATATCATTCGGTTTATTTAATTATCATATTTACATTTTTTATCTAAAGAAGTATTTTAAATTCTTGGTTAATGGTTTTTTATCTTCAATTTCCATTGAAATCTATAACATTTTTCATTTGATTTATCGTTATTTTTTTATTAAATATTTATATAAAGTTATTATTATTACTTAATTAATTATGAATAAATAGATCAACTTCAATATACAAAATTAATTATATATTGAATATATAAAATATTTTATAGCTCGCACACGGTGCGGGCCGATCACCTAGTATCTGAAAAAATAATAATATGATTTTAAAACACTACCATATGTCTTTAGAGACATTTATTTTTAAATAAACTTTTTAAAATGACTGAAAAATATTGAACAGGGCAAGTATGCATATTAATGCATATTTTGCTCCAATGCTTGACGCTAATCAAAAGGTTGAAATATTAGGAAAATATAGAAGATTTTTTAAATGATGATGAATGTAATTCGAGAACGTCTTATATAGTAGTCGAGAATTAGGGTTTCTCCTTAATTAGATTTTTATATATTTTTACTTGGTAAGAAAATTAGGATTATTTAAATTAGGTAAGCAGTATCGTATGTGATTTTTGATAATCATAAAGAGGATATGTCGTATTAATGAGTGTCATTTATTTTGGTGTTTTTTAAAGAAAATTCGGATTATACTCAATAACTTGGTGGGCAAACCATATATCAGTTTTCCTTTATTTTTTAAAACCACAATTAATGACTCGTATTTAATGTCATGTTCAAAAAAGACATTTCGATATTTTTTGGATTAAATTTAATTTAAGTAATTTTAATATCTAATGTAATTTATAGATATCTAAAAGAAACTGATTGGAAAACATATAAAATGTCTTTGTGAAAGTGGTTGTGTGCTTATTATGTTGTTTTCGATATCTCAAGTTCGATTCCCCCAAAAATGAAAAAGCTTCGGATTTTAACTTTTGAAAGCAACGAAGATCCCAAGTATGCTCTCTTCAATCTTTTTCTTTTGAATTTTGCTCTTAGAGTTTGATGTTTCGTTAATTTTTATTCTGCAGCAGCAGATTCCTTAGCCTATAATGTGGCGTATCTTAGAAACTCAGAAACCAGAGGATTCTGTATGGATTGTTCGCAATCACTTAAAGAATGCATTCATACATACATACATAAATACATTCATTCATACATACATAACACACATACATACATAACATACATAACATTCATAATTACTTTCCTGCTTATTTAACACTTTCTCTGATTCTTTGTTTACTTACTCGCTTTCTCATTTTCTGTGTTCATTCCTTTGCTTGCTTCCTTGGTTCCTTTGTCTGATTCTTTGTTTTTTTCTTCAATTCCTTGCTTACATACATTCATACATGCATTCATACATTCATACATACATACATACATGCTCACATTCTTTGTTTACTTACCTAGATACTTGCTTACTTGTACACATTCATAATTGCTCCTCTGTTTCTTTGATTCGTTATTTTACTTGCTTGCTTCCTTTTGTTATTTCACATTCTTTGCTTAATTACTTGGTTTGCTTTTTTACTTCGTTGCGTGCTTGATTGATTTCTTTTACTAGTTACTGGCTTCCGTATTTTTCTTTTTGAATTCCTTTGTTATTAGCTTCATGCTTCCTTGTTTCCTTGCTTCGTTGCTTACTTTATTGCACACTTTCTTTCTTCTTTAGATGCTCAACTTTTTTAATTTCCTTACTTTCTCCTGTCTCAGTTTATCTTCCTTTAAAATATGTGTTTTGTTTGCTTTAGATAGTTCTACTTGGTTATTATTTAAAACATTACAAATGGAAACTCTTTAGCGTCTGTCAAAGCTAAGTCTTCATCATTAATGTCATGTTACCAAATGGACCATCCCTTCTGTGTATGTGAAACAACGGTTTATCCGAAACTGTTTATACCAGCCTGAAAGAACTTTAGCGGGAAGACAAGGATCAAGGGTTGTAATCATTCTTCTCTCTTGTCAGAAATGCAGGCAGCCTGACTACCCCTGGCATATAGTCGGAAGGCATTTCAACTCGGATCAGGCCGTGCGGTTGCTCTTTGGATCTCAAGGATCTCATGGATCTCATGGCCCGTTGACTCAGCTCATGGTGTCTGTTGAACCGTTGAACCACGGGCATATCAGTCCGTTCTTGTAGCACTTCGGTGCGTTCCTTCCGGGGCTAACCGGATAGCCAATAGGGTATATCAAAAAAAAAAAAATTGTCTTTCCTTCTTCATTAGCTGACTCTAGGGAGTTTATATGTTCATGTACCATGAGTGATCCCTTTTGTATCTAAATATTTTAATTGTTCAGGTTTTGAGATCTTGACGTTTATTTGCAACCATATTTAAAACAACATGTCCAGAATTTTCTCACTTCTTCTTTTCTATCAACAATTGATATTATGTGTGCTTTTCTCGTCTTAGGTGTCTAAATGTGGTGACCACTTCCTTGCAGTCAAAGTTACCGTTCCAAATGAAATAAGGTATTACTATTGTTTGAACATGTTTTGAATCAATATACAGAGTCAGGCCAAATCGAGGCAAATTAGACAAAAAAGCTTATTAGTTTGCTTTTTTTTTGGAATCTATAAGTAGTGCCAGAGCAAGGACTGTTTGAAGCATCTCTAAATAATAATATACGCAAGCTTGCTATGAAACCGTTCTAAGCCTCTGCATAACACTTGTAAGTTGTCATCTTATCCTCTGTTTATTCATTTTTTTTGTTGTAATATCGGTATTAATGGATCCCCTCGCAGAGAAAAGCCAAGAACTGGAGCAAGAAACCGATTTGTGATAAAGGTAATTCAAAAGAAAAGACGTGCGTCTTTGTTTATTCCTTGTGAACCTATCTTAGATCGAGACCAACAAGAGAATATTGTTAAAAGTATTTGAATATATTGAAAAATATCTTTCAACTACTTTATAACAATATTGTTCCTTGGTTTCCTTCGATAGTGTGATCTCTTAAATCTCCCAACACATTACTTTACATTCATGCATGATGCATGCGTACATGTATACATGCATATTTGCTTTGTTTGATTCGTTGCTTGCTTCTCTGCTTACATCGTTAGCTTGTTTACTTGCTTTCTTCTTTGCTTATTTAATTGCTATACTTAATTGCTTGCTTCTTTCATTGCTTGCTTACATGCTTAACTTGTTTGCTTCCTTGTTTCTTTGTTTCTTTGATTCTTTGATTTTCTGTTTCTTTACTTTCTTCACCACTTGCTTACATCGTTAGCTTGTTTACTTGCTTTCTTCTTTGCTTATTTCATTGCTAAACTTGATTCTTTGATTTTGTGTTTCCTTACTTCCTTCACTGCTTGCTTACATCATTAATTTGTTTACTTGTTTCTTTCATTGTTTGCATTACATGCTTAACATCGTTGATGGTTTGAATCCGAAAAAATGTTTTTTGATTAAATAATTTCAGTTTACGCGATAAAATTAAAAAAATACAAATTAAATTAATTTAGATAAAATTCTATCTTATTATTTTAAATTTTTTTACTAACCCCACACGGTGAACATATTAAAATTATTCGAAGACATTAATTTATCAAAAGTTTAGTAGGACAACTAGATATACAATCGTCTTCGTATTTCGAGCATGAAGTATTATTATCTCTCAAACAACGCCAACAATTTTTTCTAAACCATCCGGAACATAATAGTAAATATTCTATGTATACATAACATTCATGCATGATGCATGCGTACATGTATACATGCATATTTTTGCTCTGTTATTGCATGCTTTCTTCTTTGCTTACATCGTTAGCTTGTTTACTTGCTTTCTTCTTCGCTTATTTCATTGCTAAACTTGCTTGCTTACATGCATATTTGCTTTGTTTGATTCATTGCTTACATCGTTAGCTTGTTACCTTGCTTCGTTCATTGTTTGCTTACATATGTTTAACTTGTTTACTTGTTTATTTGCTTCTTTCGTTGTTTGCTTACATGTTTTAACTTGTTTACTTCTTTTTTTGTTCTTCTTTACTAAATGTTTGATTTGTTTACTTACTCAACTTGTTTGCTCCCTTCCTCAAATTCTTGCTTGTTTATTTCATTGCATGCTTAACTTGTTTAATTAGAGTTCTGACACAAGATCCAGGGGTTAGTATCTCGGATGGAGGGTGGGATTGAGCCGCTGGTTGTTCAACTCTCTTAGCTACAATCGGTGGATGGTGAATGGAAGGCAATGGATCGAGTATGGGATCTAAACGACTGGTTGTTCAACTCTATTCGTTTTGATCAAGTGATGATGATACGGTTTAGTAACAAGATGTATCGAGGGTCGCCACAAAGTTGATGGAAGAACTTTGATAAGACAAACTCGCGCACTCAAGTTGAATCGCACAAGATGAGCAAGAGAGGGTTTAGCCGACGACTAGGTTTCTTTCTTGAAGAAAGTTCGGTTTCTTTATTGATCTAAGGTAAATGATACAAGGCTGTGAGAGGGGACTTTATAAGAGTCCAAACAGCTATGCCCTTCTAGGGGACTTGAAGCAAATTACATGAAATCTATACTAAGACATAATCGGCTAACAAGTGCCTTACTCTAAGAATAAAAAAATGTAAATAGTTGGCTAACAAATGCCTTACTCTACTAAATGAAATAAAACGACTAAATGAAATAAGAAGGAGATAAACCAAAGTTTTATTGGTCCAAATAACCATATGGAAACGTAATTAAAAACTTACCTCGGTTTAGTCTAAATGCTGCGTTTGGTTTAGTCATTGAGCCGGTCAATGGTGAATAAGGAAACTCCTTTCTTCTGTTGTATAATCGACCACTCTTTGACATAACCTATAGTCTTGATGCTTGGACCGTTGCTGATGATTATAGCATCCTCTTGAGGCTTGTAGCTTGATTCTTCAATGTGAATGAGGCCGTGATCTTCTAGCTCGGCGTTGGCTATTGCAGCTTCTCTGGAAATGCTGAGTTTGTTAAGCTGAGAAGTGATGCCTTGAAGCTCCTTGCTGGTGAGAAGTGCTTCCACGGATTCATTAAAACTCTCAGTCAAGTCCTTATTTCTCGACCGTGTCCTTGGTGCTTGCCTCATGACCGGAACGGAGCTGGCTGGATCAATGCTGGTCTCTAGATTTGTATCATCCTCTCCCCCTTGTGAAGGTTGATAGGGCTCATGTTTTACCCTAATAAAACTACTGCAAGTGCACAGCAAATGCAATCGTAGTATAAGGGGTATCGAAATCCCAAGGGAAGTAGATGTTACACTAAGGTTTCTAAGTTCAGATTATGTCAGGTCAAATAGAATGAAAGTAAAACACAAAGCTGGAAATAAACGAACAATTACGAATTAGGGTTCTTAAAATCAGGAGACGAAACGCTAGGTTCTGTGAAATTCTCAGGTGATCTAAATTGCAGGTCTAGACAGAATGTTAGGAAAATATTAAGATCTGTTCACGAACTCGAAACACTAATGTAAAATCAACCAATTCTCGCTGCGAAGATTATCTATGTCCAAACCCTAGAATTCCAAATCTCTTTGCAAATCCTAACAATTCAAACAAGCATTAAAGTTCAGGTTCGATTGTTCACAAAATCCCTAAACCAAATCTCTTTGCGAATAGGTATTTTGCTCATCTAACACTAGTTCAGGCAATCAATAATACTCTCGCATCTATTAATTAACCTAAGATCAAATTCTAGGTCGCGAAGCTAGAATAAGCATTAAACACAAATCCAGATGAAGAACTCTAATGATTTTATCCTAACAATTTAATTCGACTTAACAATTCATCAATCACCTTTGAAAAACCCTAAACCTAACTAGCAAACTACTCAGACATGATCAATGAAACATAAATCATAATTTGAATAGAAAGCATAAGAGAAATCAATAGAATCTAATGAGTTCCAAATTTGCTCTGAAGGAGTCAAATTCTTCTCTCTACAATCTCTCTAAAAATCTCTCTCTAAAATAATGTGTGTGTTATGCCTAAATAATGGCTGAAAAACTCTATTTATAGGCCTATGTTCGCATCTACAATTCCTTGGAAGATTAGGAAAAGTCTTGGAGATTTTCTTTTCTTCAAAAACTGGAAACTTCACGCTTCTGTAAATTTGAAATCCTGGTGTCGATCGACACATAGAGTGTCGATCGATACCTTGCGTGTAAATCCACTCTCTCAACTTCATCACTTCGGCTGCTTCTCCAAAATGCTCCAAAATGTTCCAGATTCTTCCATTTAGCTCCAAACGTAGTCCAACCTGCAAAGATTCTAATAGGACTCTAAAAATACCAAAAGACTTTATAAAAAGACTTATATCATGGTCCAAAAACGGGTAAAAACCATGATATATCAAAGGTTCTGTCCTCAGAACTGATTCTCCTGCATCAAAAGGTAATATATCAGATACATTAAACGTGCTAGAGATGTTAAACTCACTTGGAAGTTCTATCTCATAGGCGTTTTCATTGATCTTCTTGATGACTTTGAAAGGACCATCTCCTCTCGGTGCAAGCTTAGACTTCCTCTGGTTTGGAAATCTCTCTGTCCTCATGTGTAACCAAACCCAATCTCCAGGCTCAAAGGTTACTTCCTTGCGTCCTTTGTCAGCATTCTTCTTGTAATGCTCATTCCGCTTCTCTATGTTCTCCTTGACTTTCTGGAACATCTTCTTCATTAGCTCAGCCTTGCTTACTCCATCCTGATTAACTTGTTCCCTCGGTGGCAGTGGTGCAAGATCTATTGGAGCTATTGGCCTGAAACCATACACAATCTCAAATGGCGAGACCTTAGTAGCAGAGTGTGGTACACGATTGTAAGCAAATTCAATGAATGGTAAACAATCAATCCAATTTTTAAGATTTTTACCAACTGTGGCCCTTAAAAGGGTTGAGAGGGTTCGGTTTACAACCTCAGTTTGTCCATCCGTCTGTGGATGATAAGTAGTGGAAAAGAGAAGCTTGGTTCCTAGCTTCCTCCACAAGGTTCTCCAGAAATGACTTAGAAACTTGGTGTCTCTATCTGATACAATCGTCCTTTGGAGTCCATGAATCCTCACTATATCTCTAAAGAAGAGATCATCAATCTGAGTAGCATCATTTGTCTTGGCACAAGGGATGAAATGCGCCATCTTTGAGAATCGGTCTACTACTACAAAGATTGAATCCTTGTTCCTGATTTTTGCCGAACCTAAGACAAAATCCATAGAAATGTCTACCCATGGAAGGTCAGGAATAGGTAAATGGATGTATAAACCATGAGGATGTGACCTGGATTTCGCTTTGAGGCAGATGATGCACTTGTAGCAGAAACGCTCCACATCATGTTTGAGATGAGGCCAGAAGAAGTGTTCTGCCACAATGCTCAGTGTCTTGTCTATGTTGAAATGCCCCATGAGCCCTCCTCCATGTGCTTCCCTGATGATCAGACCACGCATTGAGCTTTGAGGGATGCACAATCTCTTGTCCTTGAACAAGAATTCCTCATGTTTATAGAATGATTTGAATGCTCCTCTTGTGCATTTTTGATATAAATCGCCAAAGTCTGGATCCTCTCCATATAGTTCTTTCAAATTCTCGAATCCCATGATCTTTGCCTCCATTGTAGAGATCAATGCATGTCTTCTTGAAAGTGCATCAGCTACAATGTTCTCCTTTCCCTTCTTATACTTGATGATATAAGAAAATGTCTCCACGAATTCAAGCCATCTAGCATGTCTTTTCTTCAGAGCTGTTTGTTCTCTCAAGTACTTAAGAGTCTCATGATCTGTATGAATAACAAACTCTTTAGTTAAAATATAATGCTGCCAAGTTTCTAGTGATCTTACCAGGGCATATAGCTCTTTTTCATAGGTAGGATAGTTAAGCGTAGCTCCATTGAGTTTCTTACTGAATAATGCTACTGGCTTCCCTTCTTGAGTTAAGACCGTGCCAATGTCAGTCCCTGATGCATCACATTCAACCTCGAATTTCTTGTCTAAGTTCGGCAAAACTAAAACATGAGCATGCTTGAGGCTGTCCTTAAGCTTCCGGAAAGCTTTCTTTTGTTCTTGTTCCCAAGCAAATTCAATGTTCTTCTTTATCACCGAGGTTAAAGGAGTTGCAATGGTGCTGAAGTCCTTGACAAACCTCTTGTAAAAACTTGCTAATTCATGGAAACTCCGGACGTGACCAATGGTAGTAGGAGTAGGCCATTCCTGGATTGCCTTGATCTTCTCCTTATCTACTTTCAGACTCTGTGAACTAACAACAAAGCCTAAAAATACTAATTGATCAGTGCAGAAAGTACATTTGCTAAGGTTCTCATATAATCCCTCTAGTCTTAACGTTTCTAGAATCTTTTCAATATGCACAGTGTGATCAGATAAGTTAGAGCTGTAAATTAATATATCATCTAAATAAACAACTACAAACTTACAGATATACGCTCTTAGAACATGGTTCATAAGGCGCATGAAGGTACTGGGTGCATTGGTGAGACCGAACGGCATGACCAGCCATTCATATAGACCTCTCTTGGTCTTGATTGCTGTCTTCCACTCGTCCCCTTCCTTCATCTTGACTTGATGATATCCACTTTTCAAGTCTATCTTTGAGAAGATGGTGGCGCCACTCAACTCATCCAGCATGTCATCTAACCGTGGGATTGGATGTCTGTACTTGATGGTGATGTTGTTGATGGCTCTGCAGTCCATGCACATTCTCCAAGTACCATCCTTCTTTGGTACTAGCAAGACCGGTACAACATAGGGGCTTAAGCTCTCCCGGATGTAGCCTTTAGACATGAGCTCTTGGACTTGTTTCTCTAGCTTATTCGCCTCTTCTGGATTCACTCTGTATGCTGGTCTATTGGGAAATGGAGCTCCTGGAATAAGGACAATTTGATGCTCAATGCCTCGTATGGGAGGTAACCCAGCTGGTATGTCTTCTGGAAACACATCTTTGAAGCTATCTAGCAACGTGATAACTTATGGTGGCAAGTCCCTTTCTTCTTGTCCTGAAAATAACCCTTCTTTGAAGATCATTAGCAGCACCTGTGTTTTACATTCTAAAGCTTTTAAAACAGTAGTAGGTGTTATATAAAGGTTAGTTTTACTTACCTTTGATCCTTTGTCCATGGCCTTTTGTAAATCAAAGACCTCCTGTGGGGTAAGTGAGGCAAGATTGTGCTTGCGCTTGTTATGTGTAAAACTGTAGAAGTTGGTACGACCATTGTGCTGAGTCTCCTTGTCGAATTTCCATGGTCTACCAAGTATGATATGTCCTGCTTGCATTGGCACCACGTCGCAGAGGACTTGATCAGCATACTTTCCTATGCTGAAAGGCACAAGAACTTGTTCTCCTATCTTCAGCTCTGTCTCGTCGTTCAGCCACTTGAGTCTATAGGGTTTGGGATGCTTTGTATTTGTCAAACCAAGCTTATCCACCAAGTACTTGCTCGCTACATTGGTACATGATCCTCCATCTATGATCAGGCTGCATATCTTGGAGTTTATAGTACACCGAGAATGAAAGATATTCTCTCTTTGCAGCGTCTCTAGATCAAAGAAAGTGCTGAGAGATCTTCTGGTAACAAGTATCTCTCCCTCATCTGGATAGTCCGTAACTTCTTCTTCTAACTCCATATGCTCCATCTCAGCTTCATCCTGAGACTCATACTCGCCGCTCTCCTTAAGGATCATTACACGCTGATTAGGACAATCCCGTGCGTAGTGACCCTTTCCTTGGCACTTGAAACAAGTAATGTCTCTGGCTCTCTGAGTTTGAGGCTTGCTAGCCTCTGGTTTTGCTCCCTTAAATGCCTCGGCAGTAGGCTTCTTATACTTGGAAGTAGTATCAATGGACTTCCCTTTGTCCATACTTCTCGGCTATGAACTCCAGGCTGGTTTCATGCGTGTAGTAGAAACTGTCTTTCTTTTAATATGCTGCTCTGCTTGGACACCCAAGTGTAAAAGCTCATCAAGGTCTCGGTATGTATGCCTCTCCACTTTTCTAGTAATCCGATCATGAAGTCTATATAAGAACTGAGCCATAAGTGTCTCCTCTGTATCTCCAGTCTCCAAACGGTTCTTCAAGGTTTCGAATTCTTCAAAGTATTCCTCCACAGACATAGTTCCTTGAGTAAGCTTCCTGAAACGCTTCTGTAGCTCTCGGTGGTAATATGCAGGGAAGTATCTCTTCCTCATTTGATATCTCATCTCTTCCCATGTATTAACTTGATCATGTTGATGTCGCCTCTTCTCTGAAACTTCTCTATCCCACCAAGACAATGCATTTTCTGTGAGTTGAGCTGCGGCAAGGGAGATCTTCCTAGCGTCTGAGTAATGGTAATACTCAAAGATGTATTCCATTCGCCTTTCCTAATAAATGTAAGCTTCTGGATTGACTCTTCCAGCGAATGTGGGGGTTTTAAGTTTGAGATCCTTGCCTCCAAGCCAAGGCTGATCCTCCTCTATGTCTCTGCCTCCACGGTTCCTCCCTCTGTCTTGGTCTCTTTCCCTTTCATTCTTTCTGACCCGACGATTAGGAGGGGGTGCATCATCTTCTAGGCTCGGCATATCACTGTCCGAGTCACTGCCTTCTCTAGGCTGAGGGTTTCTGTCACGGTGTCTAGGACCGTCACGTGCATTAGGCTGTGCTGCTGGTGGAGGTGCTGGTGCTTGTGGGGGAGTTGCGGCTGGAACTCGTTGTTCCAGTAGGGTCATCCGTTCACTTATGCCTCTCATGGCGTCCAGTAGCTGTGCCATAGCATTCGGCTGTTGCTCGAGGTTCTCCATTTGCTCCTGAAAAGATTAAACACAAGTATCAACGTTCGCAAAAGAAAGTTTTAAAGAATAGCAAACCGTGAAGTTAGCTAATCCTTAACCAACAATCTCGGTCTAGGATTCAAATAAGACTTGGACTAAATGCAAATAATAAGGCCCGCACAAGCAAAAAGGCAAACACGGTTTGATTAAATGCACAAAGATCGGTCCTAATTCAAATAAGGCAAGAACGTGCGGCCAAAGCAAAAGCTAAAGCAAGAAAAGGAAATATGCAACTTATGTGAAAGATGAAAACCGGAAACTACTTAATGCTAACAAATCTTTTTGGCTTTTTCGTTTTGAATATGAATCAAACGCAAAATAACTAAGAACACACGATGAACATGAACAAATAATCACGGCAAGCAACAGATTCAAGGTCCTTTTATATTTTTTTTTTTTGAAAGATGCAAACGAAAGTAAAAGCAAGTAAACAAGGATGCAAAGATAACTTTTTATGGCTTTTTTATGAATGATAAACAGATGCATAAATCAATCAACGCAGAAACAAAGAACAGATGCGGAAACAAAGTAAAGTAAAGGAACAGATGTAAAAGGATAAGAGTACACCTGATGTAGAAGTCTTTCGGCTCTGATACCAGATGACACAAGATCCAGGGGTTAGTATCTCGGATGGAGGGTGGGATTGAGCCGCTGGTTGTTCAACTCTCTCAGCTACAATCGGTGGATGGTGAATGGAAGGCAATGGATCGAGTATGGGATCTAAACGAATGGTTGTTCAACTCTATTCTTTTGGATCAAGTGATGATGATACTGTTTAGTAACAAGATGGATTGAGGGTCGCCACAAAGTTGATGGAAGAACTTTGATAAGACAAACTCACGCACTCAAGTTGAATCGCACAAGATGAGTAAGAGAGGGTTTAGCCGACGGCTAGGTTTCTTTCTTGAAGAAAGTTTGGTTTCTTTATTGATCTAGGGTAAATTATACAAGGCTGTGAGATTGGACTTTATAAGAGTCCAAACAGCTATGCCCTTCTAGGGGACTTGAAGCAAATTACATGAAAACTATACTAAGACATAATCGGCTAACAAGTGCCTTACTCTAAGAATAAAAAATGTAAATAGTTGGCTAAATGAAATAAAACGACTAAATGAAATAGGAAGGAGATAAACCAAAGTTTTATTAGTCCAAATAACCATATGGAAATGTAATTAAAAACTTACCTTAGTTTAGTCTAAATGCTGTGTTTGGTTTAGTCATTGAGCCGGTCAATGGTGAATAAGGAAACTCCTTTATTCTCTTGTATAATTGGCCACTCTTTGACATAACCTATAGTCTTGATGCTTGGACCGTTGCTGATGATTATAGCATCCTCTTGAGGCTTGTAGCTTGATTCTTCAATGTGAATGAGGCCGTGATCTTCTAGCTCGGCGTTGGCTATTGCAGCTTCTCTGGAAATCCTGAGTTTGTTAAGCTGAGAAGTGATGCCTTGAAGCTCCTTGCTGGTGAGAAGTGCTTCCACGGATTCATTGAAACTCTCAGTCAAGTCCTTAGTTCCCGACCGTGTCCTTGGTGCTTGCCTCATGACCGGAACGGAGCTGGCTGGATCAATGCTGGTCTCTAGATTTGTATCAAGTTCGAAAAAAAAAACTTGTTTAGTTTCTTAATTCTTCTGCAATTCTCTCTCTTTTCTCTCTTCTCGCTCATATCTTTTTTCTCTCTTCTTTCTCAAAATCCATCTTCTCTCTTCTCGCTGTCGTTCCTTTCTAATTCCTTCTTCTCCTTTCTTCTCGCCATGCACTGTCATGGTATTCGTCTCACCACTCCTCTCTTTCTTAATCTGTAATTCGCACCCAGATTTGTTCATAAAGCCATAAAGCAATTTGCAATATTTTAAATCAAATCTATCATTTTTTCATAAAATCATAGTTCTTTGTTTTTAAGCAACAGAAAAAAAACTGGATTCAATTTTTTTCTTCATATCTGTTTATTTTCTTTATTTTCAAAAATATAAAAAAATAGACTAATAAATCCAAAATTTTAATGAATATAAACCAAAATAACTGAAATATTTGAAACTTCGGTGCAATTTGGCAGCAAGATTTTAATTTTAATCAAAAACGAACTGAATTTTTAGAAAACTGAATCTAACCAAACTGAATTTTAATTTGGTCTAATTTTGGTAAATTTGTTTTTAACCCGAAAACCTAAAAATCCCAAATTCCGAACTGAACCACCCGAACCATCTGAACGCCCATGCGTACTTCAATGGCAACATCTTGTTTGTCTTTATTTTTTTTGGACTAAATCTGGTTTACAGACAGAAACCAAACAATCATTTATGTCTGAACCAAAAAAAAAATCTCAAATTCCGAACTTATTCAAATAGTATATTCTTATTCATATAGTATACAATTAAATCCCAAAATCCCAAATTCCGAACTTATTCAAATAGTATATTTATGGGATAAATATATGTTTATACAATTAAACACATGTATGTTGTCGATATATGCATGTATGTATCACATACATGCATATTTAAGAAAGATAGAAAATAATTAAATTACAAGAATAAATGAAAAGAATCTCACTATAGCTTTTGACAATATTTTAAATATAAAGTATGCAAAATAAATTTATTCCACATCTGTATAAATATTAAAATTAATAAATCATTTTCTTCATCACTAAATTCATCAAAATTTATTCTTTAATTTTATATGATACATACATGCATATATCGACAACATACATGTGTAATGGTATAAACATATATTTATCCCATAACAACTATCCGTCTCAAAGTTCAAAAAAAAAAAAACAACTATCGGTCTTATGCATTTATACTATATAGTTATACTATTTGAATAAGTTAATGAATTTTTTTATAGTTTTATACTGTCTTGTTAAAGTATACAAATTTTATATGTCGATATAAATTCTGCACAATATCAAGTTTTATATGAAACAATATCAATTATTAGTTTATTATTATTATAATTATTTCTCGGTTAAGTCATATTTTTATTATTTATTTGTTTATTATTAAATAAAATTTAAACCACTACATAATGCAAGCGGGATAAGACTGAGTACAATGGAAAGGTGTGTGAAGGATGTGAAAGATGTGGTGGCACTACAAAAAATCATGTGTGTTGTATCATTCATTTTATTTATTAATATCATTTATTGATTGATGCAAATTGAGTTGCTTTATTTAATTAAATGATTCTATTAAATAATTCTGTAAGTGGTGACTCTAATCATTTACATCAGCATTGTGTAATTGATGTTAATATGTATCATTTGCAATAAATGATATTAATATTTGCATCATTTAAAATAAATGATATTAGTATTTTGCAACAATTAGAATAAATGATATTAAAATTTGCATCAGTTAGAATAAATGATATTAAAGTTACATCAGTTAATATAATTGAGGTAAAAATTTGCATCAATTAATATAAATGATGTTAATATTTGTCTCGATTATAACAATTCATGTTATATATTTATATTATATATTTTAATTTATACTATATAAATTATAAATAAATGAAAATATCATATGTTTGAACCATAATGATAAAAGAATTAAAAATTAATTTTTAATAAATTAATTAAAGTTTTTGAAATAAAAATTTAAAACATTCAAATAAAATTAATTTAGATAAAATTAATTTATATTTTTTTTTTGGTCTAATGATAAAATAAATTTATTCTAATAGTTTTCTTAACAAGGCGAGGGTTGTTCTTTGAGACGTCCATTTTAGAATGGATCCACGGGAATTTGGGGGTCCATTCAGAAGTGGAAGGTAGTCCCTGGTCCTCAGTGTGCAATGGTAGTATGGTGGGGATGGAAATGGAGATGCGGAAATGTGTTTGGTACTAATGGGAGATGCCATGACCGAGTGTGTTTCGTTAAGGACCTTGCTCAAGAGGTGTGGCTTGCACACTTGAAAGTGAGAGGGAACACACATGTTAGTGTCGGGGTCGATCAATTAATCTCGTGGAATCCACCGAGTAATGGATAGGTGAAGTTAAACACAGACGGCGCGTCACATGGAAACCCTGGTCTAGCTACGGCTACTGGCGTATTGAGAGATGAGGATGATAATTGGTGTGGTGGGTTTGCCCTCAATGTTTGGATATGTTCGGCACCGTTGGCTGAACTATGGGGGGGTTCTACTATGGGCAATTTATAGCGTGGGAACGCAGTGCCACGCGACTAGAGTTTGAAGTGGATTCGGCAATTGTGGTAAGTTTTTTAAAGACATGGATAAGTGAGTTTCACCCTCTGTCATTCCTAGTACGATTGTGCTATGCCTTTATTTCAAGGGACTGGATAGTGCGAATCTCTCATGTGTATAGAGAAGCTGATCGTCTAGCAGACGGATTAGCAAACTATGCGTGTTCATTACCTTTAGGCTTTCATTTATTTTATTTTACTTCGAAAAGTGTTATCTCGATTCTGTCGGATGATGTTCATTGGACTGCTAGAACACGTCGTGTTCCTTTGTAAGTTTTTTCTTTTACTTGAATAAATCTGGGGGAGACATTCGTCTCCTTCCTTCTACCCAAAAAAAAAATTATCTTCACACTGTAAAATCATATAATTACATTAATTTATCAAAAGATTAGGGAGGACAATTAGCGTCACAATCAGCTTTCTCGTCCCAGCAATCATTGCTATCTTGCACAAAACAATAACAATTTATTTCAAGCACTCCAATTAGCGTCACAATCAGCTTTTTCGTCCCATCAATCATTGCTATCTTGCACAAAACAATAACAATTTCTTTCAAACACTCCGCTACATGGTATGCCAACAATTTCCTAATACGATTTTGTTTAGTTTCTTTATTTGTTTAACATCCATTGGTGCACCTTCGCATTTAAAAATAAACCAAAAATTAAAAATAAGAAAACCAAGAGACATAAATAATATAAATGTGAAAACCTATACATACACTAATGTAAAGCAAACATGGAGAAAATGAGCATGCAGATGATAGTTGTCTGTGATTTCATGGTTTTCTTGTCTTAAACAACTTGATGTGGTTTTTTTATTTCAAAGAGTATGTGATTTTTATCTCCTTGTTATTATGTATAGAAAGTCTTATATTTAAATGAAAATCTAAAATATATTGTGTCATCAAATAATTTTGAAGAGGTAATATATATATAGCTAGTACCAGTACCGTCCCTAAATATTTGGAGGCTTAAAGCAATAATATGGAAAAATGTGACCTTTAGTTAGTTTTAGAAAATATTAATTTTGTTTTATTCTTACAATATTCTTTGATATTAATATATCTTATTTTATTTTATATAGAAAAATAGATGTGGAGTGTTAAAAATAAATTTGTATTATATATGTTTCTTGAAAAAAAACTATTTAGATTTGAAGTTATTGCTTCCTAATAAGATTTCATTTAAATTATAAAAATTATTTCATAAAAATGATAAAAGGAATCAATGGAATCAGAAATATAGTTGATAACTAAAAACTGAAATAAACATGATTATAAACTCGTAAAAATAGTTAATATTTTTGATAAAAAAGAGCTAAGAAAATACGAAAAAGTACTGAAAGTTGTAAAAGAAAAACAATAAATTGTAAATTATAAATCTCTATGGAACCAACCGAGTTTTCGAATACGTGCATGGAAAATTCAAAAATAATCATATGTTGCTATAATGCTATTGAGCCAATGCAGAGAAATTAGATGTGGCCCTAAAAAAATTTAAATACTAATTGTGGCCTAAAGCTTATGCTTCACGTGCTTTATGGCCGGAACGGCCCTGGTAGTACTTATCACTTAGATTGGTAAAATGCTTATACTTTACCGAAAATGTCTTCTTTTTTTTTTTGTCATCTGATTATATTAGAAACCGGGAACAATACAGAAACAGATACCTCGAACTACAAGTCTCTCCCTGCTAACAAAAAACCTAGTAGGAGAAACACCCCAAAAATCAATCTGCTAAACCAACAAGAGCAGAGAGGAAAACAACAGCAACTAACAAGCAACTAATACAGTCAAAAGGAAGCACACCGAAAATGTCTAGATGTATTTTTTTAAATAGATTATTTAGAAAATATTAAAAATATATTTAGAAAATATTACTATTTAAGTTTTTTTAAATATCAAAAAATTGAAGAATTCCAAAAAACATTACAAATGGTTTCCTTAACATCATTTCGATCCCATATTAAACCTTTGTGTGATATTTTAGAATTGTTATTAAAAAATAGTTCCAATATTTTTTAATTTATAATCAAAAATTTAAATCTGTTAAGCTATCATACATTATAATTGTTGTAAACAACATAATTTAATCAATAAAAGTAATTGTTTTTTTACTAAATATGTTAAGACATTCTGAAAATTTCCCTCTTCCTCGTAGTCGTAGGCATAACCAAATTCAATATACTAAAATGAAACCGTGAAAGCAAGCAAATTTTCGAAAACTTCACGTGTGTACTTCAAACCGAACTAAAAGTTGTTGGCGTAAAATAGCTTTAACCCTTTCTTCAAACAACTTCTTTTATTTAGTATAAATTTAAATATTATATATAAATTATATTTTTTAATGAATTGTGCGAGTTTGACTTAATTGATGATACAATCACAATACTACAATAAACTAATCGTATAATAACATAGGAGGTCTAGCTGATACATGTGTATTTTTTTTTGTGATGAAAACATCAGGTATTGATTTCATCCACATAATCATACAAATGTAATACAAAAAGTTCATGTGGCATCTTTAATACCTTAGAAAGAGCGGTCAACGTTAATTTAGGGAAGTTAAACGCTTTATTTGTGTTTAATTTAGATTCATTGATCTAATCAATCTACCCACCAAACCACGCTCTCTCCCTCTTCCTCTAGGATCTTTATAACAAACTAGGGTAGGGAGACAACCGAATGGTCTATTTACCGTCTTTTATAATCCCGCGCTTTTCAGAAGGTTCACCATAATGGATTTCGGAACACGAGGAGTTTCGTACCGAATTCTCATGCCTCTTGTTTACTATTGGAAAGTACATAGCCGTTAAGGCTAGGAGAGAAGCGATCCGTCAGAGAGCCCACCGCACATCATCTTCCTCCACGCACAGCACCTCGTGATCCGCTACACCGTCCACCTCAGCTGATCCCGTGATCACCGTCCTCCAGGAGCAACTGGCACGCCAGAACGAGATGCTTGAGAGAATGGCGCGACAGCTTCAAAAGAGGGGACACATAGATGGCAACCTTTAGACTCTGAGTTCGAATGCCTTGAAGACTTCGCGTCTCGGCCGAAACTCTTTCCGCTTATGAGCCTGGTTCCATCTATTTCACCCTTATCTTTTACTTCTTCTTTATTTTTCATATTTTGAGTCAGTCCAATCTTTTCACACTGGGGACAGTGCGATTTAAGTTTGGGGAAGGAATATACTAGCTCTACTTTAATTGGACTTTAGCCTGACATCTAATTTCCTTGTCAACAGATTTAAGCATTGAACGAGAAAGCCAGAACGTTCGGGACATCTTTTCCATTTTTAACCACCCTTTGTTGCTCCCGAACGGCCAACACATCAACAGTTGGTACCATACCCGAAACTTTTACCATCTTTTCATACCTCATGCAACTCTCTTGTTTTCACAATATGCATATATGTGCAAAAACACCAGAGAGGGAGGAACGACACGATTTCTAGTCACTCAAGACGAAGAATCGAATGGTTAAAGAACAAAAGTGCTAACTACAAGAGTAGACGACTGATGCCTTGGAAAAACTTGAAAGAATGGTAATAGTTTCGTGCTCCTTAAGACTCTTACACTAAGGCACTTCCCGTTATAAAAAAAGGAGAAAGTAACTCGGATAGAGGACCTGAATTCCGTGGAATGATGATGGTACCTATCCATAAAAAAGGAGAGTTACACAAATAAAAGAAAAAAAAAACGGGAAGAAAATGCTTAAGAGTCTTTAGAGATCGAAACATTCAAAGAGGCATAGTCTAGTTGACATGATGAGAAGTTTTAGACGCCATCCAATTCAACCCCGAAGCAAGAAACCAAGTCTGGGGGAATGGCGATGTCAAAGAGAACTCGAGGATGTGTATGTGCGAAGAGTGATTGGAAATCGCGGATCCCAACAGTTCTACCTTCTCCTATTGTTTTGCATAATATCTCTCACTTTCCGGAGATCCATAAGGTAACCGGAAACACTCTAAACCTCACCAATAAAAGCTTTTATACACCTAACTGATAGTAGGATTTTTACATGCTAGTATATCAATTAACCCCAACTACTCAATCATTATAGTATTTGGGGATCGAATCCACATGGACTAAAGATTGCAACACTAGAGACACAAACTAATCTAGAGCAAATTGTTTTTTGGGGTTTTGTCTAATCTAGAAATGTAAGAAATAAAATAAGAAAAATAAATGAAAAGCATTGGATCATGGGTTCAACTATCATGAGAACTAGATAACAATCAAACAATGATTTCAAAGATTGAATTAACCACCATCCTAAAACATGAAATTCATAACTATGACTAATCCACTCTCATGTCATTAATCACTTCATTAATTACCCAATTAACATCAATTCTCTTTGGTAATCAAATAATCCATGAGCATTACGAAACAACTTCAATCCAGTTCACTAAACACCCTAAACATCTACTCTTGTTGGCTAGGATATGCAAAGCTCATAAAAAGTTTGGTTAAGTCATTTCATCGAACACTTTTCGGGCATGAAATTACCTAAGGTCTAAATCACTTTTCTCAAAGCTAATCTGGCATTAAGAGCAACCTAAATGAAGGATCTAACAAGATGCAACCTAAATCATCATCATCTAACTATCAATTTCGTCCTAATATAGCATTACCCATGATCCAACTAAAATCTAAGAGCTAAACATGAAGAAAAGCAAAAGAAAAGACATAAACAATAATATAAAAGATAAATGTGAAAAATCCTTCACTAGAGTGGCATAATAGATGAAGATCAATCCAAAATATCAAAAAGATAGTTTGGATCTAAACCCAACTATAGAGAGAAGAAAACTTAGGTTTTTCTGTGGTCACCAGTGTATTTATAGGGAGGGCGAACCGGGTCAACTCGGAACAAACCGGGTTTTGACCCAGATGAGCAGTCTTGGGGAAAACACCGTATATTCGTAACCGTTGCGCGTAATGACATTTAACCACCTCCAAATGAAAGCTGATTCAATTACCTATAACTTTCGTGAAGAACTCGAAGGCTGAATCGGAATGGAAAGTCTTCATCTGACCCGATTTTTACCCTGCATGGATCTGTATCGAGCTAGGTAGCTCGATACGCAGCTCGATATGGTGCCAGACGTAGTATCGAGCTAGGTAGATCGATATGTTCGCCCGATATGGAGCCTTCGTCTTCCCTGTCATTCTGTATCGACCTATGTAGCTCGATATGGAGCTCGATATTGTGCCAGACGTTTCTTGGTTGATCCATATCGAGCAGCATAGCTCTATACAAAAGATCTATATGGAGTAAAATAACTGTAACTTTCTAACCCGGGGTCTGAATAACTTGATGCTAACACCATTGTAAAGGCCATTGGATCCTTTACAACTTTGAAGAAGGCTTCGGAGTCTGAATCTAAACGCAATGCCTTCGTCCAGACCCATACATTTCGCGCCTCCAGTTGCACCGAGGAGAGAAAAAGTCTTCTCCAATGCTTTCAGCTCAGTTCTTCTGGTCCACACCATTTACCATCCTCCACTAAGTGTCCTTAGCTCCAAAGACACCTGAAAAAGACTCCAAACCATGCATAACATGCAATGCCTAGTCTAAAACTTATCATGTCTAATATGAATGCAAATGAGATCAAATGTGACTAAACGAATACATAAATGAATGCAAAACTATCCTAAATGAATGCTAAAATATGCTATATTATGTATCTATCACTAACCTCGTTGAACCTAACTTAATATCACTTGAAAAATATCACGCCAATTTTAATATTATTAGAGAGCTAGTTGACAGAAACTTGGGATTTAGATAGTGAAAGCTTTGAAAAGGGCTAGAGTTGAAGGAACTATAGTGAGAATTTTCTAGGCTGAGCTTGAACAGATTAGTTCGATGACTTATGGTTTAGAAGGATGGTCGCTGAGTTTTTGCTAGTTCCCATATTTTCAAACCTCTTTCCGAGCTTTTATCTGCGTTTTGTTTCAGGACAAACAAGTATGGGGGAGTTGATAACACTCATATTTTACTCTTAAAACCTATCATTTCAAGATCCTTTACAAGTGTTTTAACCCGGTTTTCAAAGGTTTTAATGTGATTTTCACGGTTTTCACGTTTCTCAAGATTCATTTTAGGAAAATTGGACAAAAAGCATACATTTTGGAGCAAAACGAGTGTTTTCAGGACAAGTGCTCGGAGACATAAGTTCAACATCAAATGACGATCTTTCCACCACAAGATTAAGCTCATTTTGGAGACAACATAGCCTTATCAGATGTCTTTCACCTCGAGGTGGTTCAAGTTCAATCTCACGGTTGGATCTCAAGTTACAAGGGAAGCAAGAAGATCCGTCAAGCACAGAAAAAAGAGCACACTGGCCGCGCCACCACTTACTCAGAAGACCAGTGGCCGTGCCACGCCTGGTCGCTCGTGCGGCCAGGACATTTCAACCCATCCCGAGCCCGTTTGAACTTATTTGATATTTTCCGAGATTAAAATGCAAAGTCCACTTAATGAAGACATGAAGGCCTATATAAGGAGACTCCTAGAACTTCACAAAAGGGGTGACTTTTCACAAGAGCTTTTCCACAAACACTTTTCACGCCGCCGGAGAGAGAGAGAGAGAGAGAGAGAGAGAGAGAGAGAGANGTTTGCACTTATTCGATATTTCCCGAGGTTATAACGCAAAGCCCACCTTCTGAAGACATGAAGGCCTATATAAGAAGACCTTAGGGCTTCACAAAGGATGTGGCTTAACATAGAGCTTTTCCAAAAACATTTTTCGTGCCACCGGAGAGAGATAGAGAGAGAGAGAGAGAGAGAGATAGAGAGAGAGAGAGAGAGAGAGAGAGAGAGAGAGAGAGAGAGAGAGAGAGAGAGAGAGATCGACGGCGCCCGTAGACGAAGACCTCGAGAGAGATTTCTTCAGCAGCCGCCACCTTTCCTCCTTTCTCTTTTCATCTACTGTTCTTAGTTCTTTGATTTTGAATACTTTAAGACGATATCTCTAACTGAATTTCCATTGGATAAGTTTTCTGCAGCACCAGGGAAATCTTCACCGGAAGTCGAGGGGAGGCAGAGCTTCGATCTTAAGAACGCAGCATACCGGCCTGGTAGATCGGGAAAGCTTCGCGCTGGTGAACCATCACGGTGAAGGAGGAGCAGACACCAGAATGTGGAAGAAGATCGGAACTTCGGGCACGTCTTAGCTGAACCCGAGAATGGAAGAAAACAGCGCCGGGTATGTGGAGGAGAGGCCTACGGAAGATTGCCGGAGAAGAAAACTCATCTTGACGATGAAGAAACGGGTCCTCGATTTCCGGGCCTGGGAGAGAGTTATGCTAGGGAGAAAAAATAAATCAAATGATGTTAGCCAATAGTTTATATCTTTTATTTATACATAATTCAACATTTAATTTGTGAAGATATTCTCTTTTTTCTATTTCTTACAAAAAACATAATATATTAATTATTTTTAAACACTAGATTCTTTCTCTTATTTTTGTTTAATCTTCGTTTTATTAAAAAATAAATCATCACAACATTCATATAGTAAAAAATATATAGATTTTTTTGTACATGTGTTATAATTTGAAATTTTTAAAATGAATATAAATTACTCAAATGATTAATATATATGAGTATGTTTTAAAAGTCTCACATTGGAAATGAGGATATGTAGATGGTTCAACAATCATTATAAAAAGAACTTAAATGATAAAAAAAAACTGTAAAAGAAGGATGCTATTTTTTGTTTGGTCAAACAATTCATTAATATTAAGAGAACTCAAACTCCATCAAATGAGGAGGAATTACAAGATAGCAAGACAAAACATGCCAAAAAGTTCGCCAAATAACTGGCTAAACAAGGGATAAATTGAAAATACAATTCAACAAGAGATACCAAAAAGGATAGAATATCAAATAGTATTCCAAAAACTTCATTATGAATTCCTCCCAAAGTGAGGAGAATGAATTCTTCACTGCTTGACATGGAGCCAAACACAGCAATCCCCGCTTTCTTCGCTGCAACCAGCAGGAGTAAGGATTCTCCAACAAGGGCAGAAGAGCTAAACGGCCGGGAGGAAGATCCTTGCAATACCGGCGAGTCTTGAACGAAACCACTTAAACCAAAAACATATGGATTAAGGGCAGCCTCCATAAAGGAGGAAACATGGCAATAACTACCCAAAGGAACCACTAGAAAAACGAAATTAACAAAACATTTTCCTTTCATCTTCCACAAAGAAAACGGAACTAACCTCATATCACCAAAATCTGAATATGACTCGGTAAAGGAACTGCATACTGCAGCAAAGGGACTGCATACTGCAGTAAGGGTTTGTGCTAAGACGAAAAGCATGTCACCAAAGGACATAAGAGGCTCAACAAAGGAACCGGAGGCAGAAGTCGGGAATGGAGGAAGAGAACCCAGATCTATAAGCTGGATAAACTCCAGTGGAGGAGAGTTAATAGAAACGACAGAGACTGAAGGACGAGCAAGGCCAGATGCTAGATTTGGAGGATCTGGTGGGTCAGAAGGGTCAGGCGGGGAGAGCACGCAAACACATCTGGGCGAAACCTACCCGACGGTGGATCTGGCGAGGGTTGCAGCGGCGAGAGAGCTGGGCACGGAGATGCATTCATCATCGCCGAACTGAAAACCATGGAAACCAGAGAAAATTCTCCGGCTACAACGAGACTTCAGCGGAGGACGATTCTTCGGGAGACTTTAATGGCATAAGAAGGAGGAGGAGAGCTGCTTCACGAAGAGTAGAACAGAGCTGATGACAACGGCGGAGGAAACAAATCTTGAAGCGGCGGCGATTTCCTCGGGAGGCAGGCCTGGGAGAGAGCTCTTCTAGGGCGAACTCTTTAATGATATAACATTATCTCTTGTGAAGCAGGAAGCTTTATTTAATAGATATCCATATTTATAAAAAAATTTACATGGTTCGTTAATAGAAACATATAAATTAACCAAATAATATAAATATTTAACTTGATAACAAGTTAAAAATATTATATCGAAAAGTTGAAATATTAAATTATATTATTCATTTATATATAAAACTGATTAAATTATTTTTTACTTTAAACAATTTCAAAATCATTTTTAATAAAATTATTTATAGATTTCTCATCATGCGCATGGGGCAGATTATCACCTAGTTAAGGGTATATTTGGTAATACACATTTACATTCTCTTTACAAAACCAAAGAGAAGTACTCTAGTTGGGCAACATACTTTTCTTTGTTATCAATTTCAAAGAAGTGTCTTTTCTTGTAAATGTCTCATTATAGAATCCAAAGTTTGATCTTTGTCGTTATTAAAATATATTGCCTATTTATTAAATAAAAAGTAGAACTGGTAGTCGGTCCAATGGTTGATCAAGGGTTCATTAATGCTTTTACACCAGGAGGTCTGAATTTAAATTCCCTAAGAGTACAATTTATTACCAATTATGCAAATTAGTGGAGACAAGCTTACAAGAGACTTTCAGCGTGGTGCAGGTAGAGTCCGTCAGTCGTGGATTTTCATAAGATGGTAAGCGTGGTGCAGGTAGAAACGTTAGTCGTGGATCTTCATAAGACGATATATTTGTTCGTTGTAAAATCGTGGTGCAAGTAGAGTCCGTCAGTCGTGGATCTTCATAAGATGGTAAGCGTGGTGCAGGTAGAGCCGTTAGTCATGGGTTTTCATATGACGGTAGATTTGTCCGTTGTAAAATCTTCGATATAATAATTCTCATAATTTGTAATACAATAATAAATCAACGATAAAAAAAAACCGGTAGTTGATCATATCACAAGCTTTTCTCGATAACTGAAGTGCATGCATGCCAAAATTCTAAAGAGAAACAAATGAGATATGCATATAATTAAATTTGAACCAGAAAATATCCAAAAAATAAAATAAGTGATTAACAGTGGAGCCATGCTCACAACTCCGTAAATGAAACAGTTCCATATTGATAAGCGGTTTTCTTGGTGAGACTTAACAATTACTCAAACCCACTCATGTCATTGTAGGTACTTGAGGATCAATCCATATGGAAATGGTTAAGACACTAGGAATGCATACAACTTCTTAATCTAGGCTAGAAATAAAGGTTTGGAGTTTAACTAACAACCTAATTGATCAAACAAACCAAATCAAGCTAATTAACTACTAATCAAGATTATCAAAACACTAAAACGAATCCAAGGATGGGGTTATCAATCTAAGGTGTTCCAAGAATCAATCTTTGATGCCAAACATTCACAATATAAGCTAATCCCTAGGCTTAGAACTCAATAGCTAGACTAATCCACTTTCATGACACTAATCCCTTCATTAATCATCCTAATCAAGAACTAACTTTCATTAGTGAAAAGGAAGCTAACAAGCATTATGAAACAGTTCTAAATTACCAATAAACACCCTAGACAATCACTTCCATGAGCTAGGAATGTAAATCCCTTGTTTAGGTTGTTGGGGAATTTCATCAAACACCTTGTGGGTGTGAAATTCCCTAAGGTCTAGTTTTAGCATGATCAAGGCTAAACTAGCATTTAGAACACTAAACAAGGAGGGAAATGAGAAGATCTAATCCTAGGCATCAAGATTAACCTTTAAAACACCCTAAATCTAACCCATCCTTAAATCATAATGAAACTACTAACTAATCATGGTTAATCCCTTAAATCCTATGAAAGAGATAGAGATAAACATGATTAGAGAGATAGAAGATGAAAGATTAAAAGAGGTAAATGCTAGAATTGCATAAACTTAAAAAATATCTTACAAAATCACTTAGAAATCAAAAGGGAAAGTTTTCTAAGTAAGAACAAGAGATTAAAAGATACTTAGGAAAAATTAGGTCTTTTCCTATTTATAGTGAACAGTGGACGATCCGGGTCAACCCGGAACAAACCGGGTATTGACCCGGTTTAGGTATGAAAATCGGGCAGCGTAAGCTCGATACGCAGCTCGATACGCTGCTAAATGTTTCCTCAAGGAGAGTGTCGACCTTAGCAGGTCAACACAGATATCCGATATGCCAGTCTTCTACTTCGGATGAGGTGTGTATCGACCTTAGAAGTCCGATACGAATGCCCGATACGTCGTCTTCAAAACTCAGGGTGGCCTGTGTATCGAGCTTAGTAGGTCGACACAATCGTCCGATACGCGCACTCTGTCTTCCCCGCCGAGCTACATCGACCTTGGTAGGTCGACACCAAGGTCGATACACTTCCAAAATTCGTCTGCTCCATGTTTGGCTCCCTTCTTTTCTTCCTCCTTGTCACCCAACTCTCCAAAGGAGTCCTCCAAGCCTCCAAAGTACCTAATTAAGACTCAATATGCACAATATGCAACATCCTAAGCTAAAACTTGCTAAACTCTAATATGAATGCAATTTGGATTAAATGTAGCTAAATAAATGCATAAGTGAATGCAAAGCTATCTAAAATGAGTGCTAAAACATGCTAATTTATGAGTATATCACATAAAAAGCTTGATTAAAAAAAATGACATGGAAAGTGTGCGTACACAATCTATTTGCTATCAATGGAAACATAAACTAGCGACATATCAGATATTCGTTAAAAACTCTAATTTAAAACACTTAAATCTGGACACATAAGGACGTCTATGAATTTATTTAGCCACAACGTGCAGTCGATCTTTTGTCGTCACCTTGTAGCCTAAACATTATGTATAATCAATTCAATATGATGAGAAGAAATAATAATACCAATAAACAGCAAAGTATTATCAATTATTCTCAAGTTAGCGAAATTACTTGGCACAAAAATTAAGAATTCCAGGGACATATGAATCTAACAAGACCTCACAACACTTCTTCAGCCCGACCAGATTTACGACGTCTAAAATTATTATCCATAAAAATGATGAACGAATAACACTAATATCTAAATTGTACAAAAAATAAATATAATAGCTCCGCTCGTATTAATACTCCACCACCTTAAAACACATACCACAATTTGACCACAATATTGGTCTTTGCATTGAATTCCTCAGCCAACTTTTCCAACGCAAAACATTTGATTACACGCCTCCTACATGATCTAAAATAGGATAAATGGTAAGCCAAAATAAATAGTATAAGTATGGATCAATCAAAGTGTAATCATCTTGTAATTTTTTATCATCATCAATATGGATCTCACCAAGCCGGACAATAGCACCAATGACATCTACATAGAATGCGTTCTATAATTTAGTAAATGTTACTAAGAACTAAAATCAAAAATAATTTAATAAATGTTACTAACCAATGTAGTAATGGAAATCTAACCGCCCCGTGAATATATTTCCAAAATCAGCAAAATCGAAATATAAATGCATCGTAAGACAAATGAAAAATGAGAGATTGATTGCAAAAATGAGAGTTTCCCTTAACTAGTTTGCTATTAAAATTCTATGAAATCCCAAGATTTGGGAAACTCTACCAAAACATCTTAAAATCCACTGCTTAAAATATTTCCAATAACAATATCTTATTCCACAGTTTATACTAGAGTTTTACTTCTGAAACATATTTTTATTATGCAAGTTAGTTGTTAGTTGTTAGCTGTTACAATAAAAAGATAAATTAAATTTACAAGGATTAGATATATATATTTGTAATTTTTATTGTTGATAATGCAAGTACTCTAGTATATCATATTCTATCAGTTTTAATTATTTACTATTTTTATCTTATTTTTTGCTTATTTTTTGCTTATTTTTTGTTCATATTTTTCTTATATTTTGCTTATATTAATTTTTTATATTTTTAGTATACTTTTAGCAAATCGTTCTCTTTGTTCTTATTTCATAATTTTTTAGTATTGATTACAATGATAGTAAAAATGATATTGATCCTCATTGATAACCAGGCTGATACAACAATTTAACTTTATTCTTAGCGGATCCTTTGGATTTTTCCGTACAACCTAAATGAGTTTCAACTTTCAAATCCATACTTGGTAGAAGTGTGATAAGATCCAGAAATAGATCCAATCGAGATTGAACAGAAAGAGAGGGGATCGAGGAAGATTGGATGAGAAGAGAAGAAGAGAGGAAGAAACTTGGGATTAAACCCTTTTGATAAAATGATCGTAATTACCTTACAATAATTGTTTACTCAATACATATAGTAATTGAAAAGATGCTTAAACGTAACTTGCTGAGAATGGATGTCCATGGCCCGCTAGACCACTAATGGCCCAACTCGCGATCTTATCAAAGTGTGTCAGTAGGATAGTGGAAACTTTGCCATCGAGCTTTGTTGGCAGCATCTTTCAGAATGAGATTGCCAATGTCTAATAACTCTGCTGCCACCAGCTTCAATAGACTATCTTTAGTAAAATTTGCCGACCAAACTGGGACACTCTTTTCACCAATTACAACCAAACTGTTTCCCATCCACTTGAGAGTTCCATTCAAGCCGAAAAGAGGCAAGTCTCTGTTAGCTACCCTTCTCTGGTACCATATTCCTAAATACCATTTGTTGACCAATCTGAAGAACCCTAACTCGAATTATGTAGAAACAATGGTGTTTTTTATTGGAATGGTAAGGGATTGGGTTCTAGACAATGTGTTTCGAGAGAAACATCAAAACACAAAGTGAGAAAGAAGAAAGAGAAGAAGAAGAAAAATTTCAAGTTGTAAGACATCACTAATCTTAACGACGAAGAACTCGACGATATGAAGAAACGACGATCTGAAAGAAGGCATCTTCTTTTTAGTCATATTCTACTTCTAATCTTTTTACTTATGTTCTTTTTTCTATCTATGCGCTATACTCTCGCATTATAACTACTAGGAGAATACCCACGCGTATGCGCGGGTTTTATTTGCTATATTTGGTTCTATTATGAAAATGTGGTTAAACCAAGTTAAACGTATATAATGACCAATATAATTAAAACCACAGCAAAAATATTCAAATCATATCTTTGATCCACATAGTAGTAAACTTGACACTTCTATATGTTGGTGTTTCTTTTAAGTTTCTAGTTTTTATTAAAAAATCATTTGATTTATTAAAACTAAAGAATTCCTTTTTATTTTAATTCTTATATGTTGTGTAACCTTTTGATTGTTATCTTTAATCTTATTGCATTCTTTTTACTTTGTCGAGCTGCGTTATGTAACTCAATATTATTATTATTATTGATTTTTATTATGTAATTGTTATTATACCTTTTATCACGTTAACTTTGTCTTATTATTGTTGATTACTTAGTATAGCGTATACATTAATATATATATATATATATATATATTATTTATTATATTTCCGCGTTAATATAATGATTATTCAGATATTTAATATTTTAGAATGTTACAAATATTAATATTGTGCGGATATGTTATCTTTCTCATTTTTTACTCTTCCAATGTTCTCGATTGTCTTCAATAAAAAATACAAATTCTGAATAACATTGTAAAATCAAGAGTGATATAAAAATAAAGTAAAATATCCAAAATTATTTTTATTAATTAGAATATAAAATGTTATTTAACTCACGTAGTATCTAGTCAACAATTAAAAAAATCTTCAATTTTTTTTAATGGTTTGAAAGATAATATTATGAACATTAATTGATTTGTTTTTAAAAAAATGTAACTTTAAATTATAGAGAATGACATGTGTCATCTTTACATTGATCAAAAATGATGATGTGTCACTCATATAAAGAGAGTTGGTCATCTATTATATACTCCCTCTGTTTTTTTAATTGTCGTTTTAGGTTGTTTCACACAGATTAAGAAAACAATTACTTTCTCTGTTTTACCCCTTAATTAATACATTATTTTGTTTGATACGAATAATTAATAAGCTAAAAAAGTAGGGGTAAAACTGGAAAATATATCATAAATCTGCATTGAAAACTGAAAACGACAATTATTTTGAAACAAAAAAACAAGTCTAAAACGACAATTAAAACAAAACGGAGGGAGTAATAGATATTTATATTTGCTCCGACTTACCAGCTCTCTCTTTCAGATTTGTTGATCATTGCTGTGCAGGTAGAGCCGTTAGTCATGGATTTTCATATGACGGTAGATTTGTCCGTTGTAAAATCTTCGATATAATAATTCTCATAATTTGTAATACAATAATAAATCAACGATAAAAAAAAAACCGGTAGTTGATCATATCACAAGCTTTTCTCGATAACTGAAGTGCATGCATGCCAAAATTCTACAGAGAAACAAATGAGAACCAGAAACTATCCAAAAAATAAAATAAGTGATTAACAGTGGAGCCATGCTCACAACTCCGTAAATGCAAATTATGGAGTATCTTCCATTTTTGATAACATACTTTCTAATAATGGAGTATCTCATTAGCATCTTACAGTGAACCCATGTACATCGAGGAGCGAAAGTAAGCGCATATGTAACATACGGCATATTACTCCTCAAGAGTTCATGGAAACGTTTCAAGTTTGTAACTAAGATCGTCCGAGTCATTTCTATTTTTTTGTCTCATAGTAAAAATCTCACTACAAGAAAACATGCGTTTTACGAGGGCCGAATTCGTGGCAAATTCGTCGTAAATCGACATTAGCCACGAATTTGCGACGAAAGTTCAATCGTCGGTAATCGATCGTCGCGAAAGCAAATTCGTCGCAAATTCGTCGTTAATTTTGGGAGATCCAGATTTCGTCGTAAAATCGTCGTTAATAGTGTCGTCGTAAATACGTCGTTAAATCGCGAGGTACAGAGTTCGTCGTAAATCTGTGACAAATTGAGAGGAAAGTAATCGTAGTAAATTCGTAGCAAAATAATAATCGTCGTAAAATCGTGACAAAATAAGGGGGAACAAATCGTAGTAAATTCGTAGCAAATAAAAATTCGTCGTAAATTCGTAGCAAATCAATCGTAGTAAATTCGTGGCAAAATAAACAATCGTTGTAAAACCGTTGCAACAGAGTTCGTCCTTAAATCGTGGTAAACTCATTTTCGTCGTAAATACGTAGTAAACGTTTAAAATTAAAATAAAAAAAAATATTTACAAAAAAGAAAATATATAATTAAAATTTAAAATAAAATTAAAAAAAAATATTTTTGGTTTTTAAGAAAAATAAAATAAAACTACTCTAGGTCATAATCGAAATCCGGGATAATCCGTCGTGCTTCTTCAGTAGCTTCAGCCGCAAGGCGGCGTGATTCGCGTTCTTGCTCGGTCAAGTCATCCTCGGTCGAATGGCTGGGCCCGGCATGTGTTGTTGCCGCTCGTCGTCTCCGCTTCTCTTGCAAGAGTGCGGCGATCTGGGGATTTCCAACTGCCATTATCTCGAAGATAGCGTCGTACTCCGAAAGTTCAGCCTTGACTTGTTCTTGATATTCGGTTTGATTTTGTTGGAGAGTCGCTATCTTGGCACGTAGGACGACCGGATCATCTTCGGCGGACCGCTGAGGGGCAAAAGACGAAGCAGACGGGACATGATGAATAGATCCCATCCCTACGACTTTCCCCATTCTCTTAGGGGCAACCTAGATTTTAAAAAAATAAACAAATTATGATTAGAAAAAAAAATATAATAATAAAAGATATATTATTATTATACCTCCTCGTAGATCCGATCGATGTCGGGAGTGGTCAACCCCCCGGATTGCACCGAAGAACCGCCATTTGATGTCTGATACATCTGGGACTCTCGCTCGGCAATCCTCGCCGTGACTTCGTTGTAGATCCTCTCGGCCTTGTCAGAGACAAAGAGCCCCGACGCCTTCTTGCGATGTGTCTTCGCAAAAACTTCAGTCATCGGAGGCAAAACACCTCCGTTGTCGGATGCCTACATTTTTTGTAAAATATTTTGTTAGTAAAAATTTTTTAAAAAAAGAAAAAGAATTAGTGAAAGTAATTAATAATTTAATTACCATTTGTAAACGGACGCCCGCAAAAGGCGTTTGACCGGCTGTATGAGGCAATGTCGCGGGTAAACCGTCCGGACCAACGGTATTACGGGAAGATGAGCACTTTGCAGAGATGAAGACCGAGTGGGGGTCTCGCCAGTAGGAACCAATCCGTCCCAAACCGACGTCTCGATGTATATCGGTTTTGCGTCGTCGCCTATGACCTCCCATTTTCTTTTCCAGTCCGAAACGGTGCCTGCGAGACGTCCCATCACTTTCGTCTTGAACGCTTCCCGCACGGTCGGGGTATCAACAGGATCCCAAGTGTATTTTTGCTAAAAAAATAAAAAAAAACAAAATTAAATAAAAATTTAATTAATATCAATTTTAAAAATTTATAATTAAAAAAAAAAACATTTATTACCGCAAACATTTTGAACCAAGTTTCGAAGATTTCCGACGAGAGTTGAGAAAAATTTGTGTGAGGCTCGGTGAAAAATGACTTGATGATATCCGCAACGGACCGTCCGACCTTGCTTTCGATCCCGAACCTAAAAAAAAAATTAAATCACATATTGAAAACATAAAAATGAAATATTAAATTAAATATTAAATTAAAAAATGTACCATTGTCCGGTTATATGACGTGGGTCTAATCTCGTAACATTAGTTCTTCCCGGTTGTGCAATCAAATCATCAACCGTCATATCGGCATGGAAGAGGAACACCAGGTGGCCGGAAGTGTGGCGGTGGTGCAGGGGCCTGGGTCTGTGTCTGCGGAACTTCCGACTGAGTAGCGGATGTAGTGTATGCCTGAGACGAATCTGGAATCGGAACTGTCCCAGACGAAGTCCCACCACCATTATCAGGTAAAAACTGATAATAATGGTTACGACGAGAAGGCGTCATCTGCACAATAATTAATAAATATAATTAATAACTAAAATTAAAAAATTTCTAAATCAAAAAAAAAATCTACTTACAATAAAATATTTCTAATATTTTTCTAATATTCTGATATCCTAACATTCTTCTAATATTCCGATATTCTAACATTCTTCTAATATTTCGATATCCTAACATTATCCAAACCTAAATATATCAAAAAAAAATTATAAATTTAGATCGTTACCTTCTAATATTTTATAAATCTGGGGATAGATCCGAGTAGGTTTCTAGAGAGAGAGAGAGATCTAGAGAGATTTGAGAGAAAGTTGAGAAGTGAGGGGAAGGAGAGAAATCTCGGCAAGTATATATAGATTTTAGATTCGTCGCTAATTCCTCCCAAGTTACGACGAATTAGCGACGAATACCCTCTTAGTCGTCGTTAATTCGTCCCAAATTTACGAGGCATTTACGACGCCACATTTTACGAGGAATTAACGACGATTCCTCGGTAATTCGTCTCAAACTTACAAGTCGTCGTTAATTCGTCCCAAAGTCATCCCCAATAAAAAAAAAAAAATCTCTAATGGTCAAACATACGGAGGAGGGTTTAGGGTATGAGGTTTACGACGAATTTGCGAGGATTCCTCGGAAATTCGTTGTAAAATGTAATTTTTTAATTTTTTTTTTACCATAAACTCTTTATACGTTTAAAATCTCATATTTTGTTCAAATCAAACATAATATAGATACTTATATAGTTTAAAGCATACCATAAAAAATTTTAAATTTTTATAAAATGAAAAGCCGTAACATTCAATATAAAGAATCATAGTCGTTAAGAAGAAGTATCACTCGTAGTATACGTTATCATTCGAATTTATAAAAACATAAGATTTTTATTCATGTAATATACATTTAGAAGCAAAAACAACAATTTCAGTTATACAATTATATAACCAAATATATTGAACTACACTATGCAAGTTTGGGGTTTAGGGTATGAGGTTTACGACGAATTTGCGAAGAATCCTCGCAAATTCGTCGTAAAAAATGGACATTTACGACGAATTTGCGAGGATTCCTCGCAAATTCGTCGTAAAATGTATTTTTTAATTTTTGTTTTACCCTAAACTCTTTATACGTTTAAAATCTCTTATTTTGTTCAAATCAAACATAATGTAGATACTCATATAGTTTAAAACATAGCATAAAGAATTTTAATTTTTTATAAAATGAAAAGTCGTAACTATATATTTAATAGAAAATCGTTAAGAAGAAGTATCACTCTTAGCATACGTTATCATTCGAATTTATAAAAAACATAAGATTTTTATTGTCCATAACTTTTGAAGTGAAAATTACAACATATATATAGCTTAAATTACATGGATTTTATAAATCTCCATCATATTGATAGGAGTCAGGTTTTACCCTAAATATTCTACTGCAAGTGCACAGCAAAGCAGTTGAAGTACAAGGGGTATCGAAATCCCAAGAGAAGTAGTTACTACGCTATGGTTTCTAAGTTCAGATTATGTTAAGTCAAATAAGTATTAATGTAAATTAAACTATGCGAATAAGTAAATGTGATGTAAAACGGTTTTAAGATTCAGAGACGAAAACGCTAGGTGAGGGTAAATTATCAGGATGAATCCAAGAATGCATATATTATTTTTATTAGGGATTTATTAAGAACCGTTTAGAACTCGAATCACTAAGTTAAAACCAATCAACTCTCGTTGCAGAAGTTATCTATGCTTAAATTCCAGAAAACCAAATCTCTTTGTGAAATCTAACAATCTAAGCAAGCATTAAAGTTCAGGTTCGATATGTTCACAAAATACCTAAACCAAATCTGTTTGTGAATAGCTATTTTGCTCACCTATGATTAGTTCAAGTTACTAATAATGCTCTCGCATCTATTAAATAACCTAAGGTTTGATTCCTAAGTGATCAATTCAGAAATCAAGTTAAGTTCAAATCAAGGTGAAGATCTAAGTGATTTCCCTAACAAAGATAATGATTCTACAGACTTTTCATCAAACCCTAAATCACCCTAACCTAACTAGCAAACTACTCAGACATAATTAATGGAACAGAAATCATGGCTGAAATAAATTGCATAAATAAATAGAAGAGAATGATACTAGGGTTCAAAATCTGGCTCGGATGAGTTAGACCTGTCTCCCAAAAAGCTCTGGAACAATCTCTCTCTAGGTCTCAAAATCTCTAAATTATGAAAGTGTAATTAGCTAAACAATGCCAGAAAACTATTTATAGAAAGGGATTTTTCGTCCAGGGGTAATCTTGTAATTCTTCAAAACTTGGCCTCTTTCCTTTTTCTGATTGGAAACCGTTACGCTTTGGCCGACTCTGACTTGGTGTCGATCGACACTGATGGTGTCGATCGACACCCAGCTCGTAAATCTAGGCTCTTGACTTCATCACTTCGGCTGCTTCTCCAAAATGCTCCAAAACGTTCCAGTTTCTTCCATTTAGCTCCAAATGCTCTCCATCCTGTAAAGACTCTAAAAAGACTCCAAAACTAGCAAAATACTCTATAAAAACACTTATATCATGGCTTAAAAACGGGTAAAAACCATGATATATCAACTCCCCCAGACTTAGCATTTGCTTGCCCTCAAGCAAAACAAAAACTTAGACTGAAGTAGAGGTTTGAAAACAGGAACTTCCAGGTACTTTTTCAAAACGCCACATTGATTAACACTTCTTGAATCCACATGATATTAGAGCCAACCTTAGGAAATGTTCAATGTACTTACCACAAGCTTAGCAATCTCCCAGTTCAAATCCAGATCCTTTCCTTGGTAACAAATTTGAACTCTAACATTGGTAATGCCATAGAACTTTTCTGATTCTTTTCCCTTCCTTAGTACCAAAACAAGATATTCTCATGCAGCTCCCCTATTTTCTCTTCCCTTAGTCAACTTCTGCCCATTTTCAGGGTGTTCTAAGATCTTTTCATTAAATCTTTTTATTCTTTTTGGGATCTCTGGAATAATGCTACTCTTTACTTGTGTTCCTTGTGAGGAGACGTGTTCAAGAGCATTACTAATATTGTTCCTTGTGAGGAGACAGGCTCATAACAAGGCACTATTCCAGACTTAGACTATTTTTCTTACTTTTCTTTTCTCTTAAGGGAAGATCAAGGAGAGACTGCAATTGCCTATCTGTTCGGACTGAAAGAGGAATCAAGTTCGGCGCATACCTAGTTCTTATAAGGGGATCTGAACTCGCCATGTTAGACTGATTCCACTTGTAGCTTTCTACTTAGTAAGTCCTGCAATCAACTCTTATAACAATGGTTCTTCAAGTGTTAACTTTCTGTGGTTAGTTCCTAGAAAAACTGAAAGTTCCAACTAATTTTGACTCAATAAAACAGATTTTGAAAACTTTTGACTCAAGACTCAACTGACTCTCAAAATAAAACACAAAATTAGCAACCACCTCCCCCAGACTTGAATAACACTGTCCCCAATGTTACTAAGAATGAGTTTGGATAGAAAAAAAATTCATACCAAATTGTTGCAATAAAGAGAAAAAATCGGATTCTTACCTGACTTCATCGTGTAGCGTCGATCGACACAGATTGTATCGATCGATGCTGTGTCTGAAGGTGGTGTCGATCGACACAGATGGTGTCGATCGACACTCTGTCCGTAGACAGAGTTCTGCCACTCGAACATTGAAGTTTTTAAGTCAGAATGTTGTTAGAAGTCTTCCAAGCTGTTAGAAAACTCAACAAAAGGTTAAAAGCACAAGATAATCCAATAAGCTCAATAACTGCAACAAGTTTGAAACAAGGTATTTAATCAAATTAAACAAAATGCAGACTCAAGTGAAAAGAAAAACTGACTCAAAGTACTAAAAAGAAAAAGGATGAGAAAGTCACTCGTCGTCATCATCATGTGGTGGAGAGGAACGTGGTGGCGTAGGTGGTCGAACGCAGGTAGACACAGATGCAATGGCGTTCCAGATGGCCTGGAAGCTCTGAACCACGTATCGCTGGAAAGCAGCCTGCTCCATAGGAATCTCAGGAGCGTCTGGAAGGTGATGCGGTCCGATATGCTCTAAAGTAGCCGGTGCTCTGCGTCTAGATGGTCGTGGAAGATCTGCAGCTGTGCGTGATGAAGTACCTCTGCGTCTGGCAACAGGAGCATCCCTGAGCTTGGTCGGACTAGGCTGAAATGCTAGGCGCCCTGGGTTGCTGGTAATGTGAGTGAGGTCTCTGTCAGGTAGCTGAATCAAATGCTGCACTCTCTGCTCGTCGCTGAATGCCCACAGTCTCTCTCCGGTCACCCTGTGAGTCCTCTTTAGGTACTCCATATCCACCAAGGCACGCGATGTAACAATGGAACATGTAGAAGTGTCTATCCTGAAGTGCTGGAAGATGGGTGTAAGAAGACTCCCTATGGTCTCTGGCTTCAGCTTCGTCCCGCTGAAAGGCTTCGTCTTCAAGGAAGCCAAATGATGAGCAAATACCGCTCCAAGGTTCGCGCTAACTGGCGCGTCATCATCCTCATAGATCTCAGACCAGAGACCTCGATAGAGCAGCACCAACTCAGACACTCGCATCTTCCCTGGCTCGTGCTTACAGAGAAGTGTAGTGGAGAACAATCGAACCAAATAGCGCAGAGTAGGATGACGAATGTCGGTGTGAGTGGAGGTCTTAGAATCATACCTCCCATTCCCGAAGTGCGACCAGAAGTCCTGGTTATCTGGAAGCTGAGTCTGAAGAGAGACCCCAGTGGCATGCTCGTCTGCGAATCCATAGATCTCACAGAGGTCTGGAAGGGAAAGGCGGTATCGGATTCCGCGGATGAGGAAGGTCAATGTGCCTTCCAGAGCATTCATGTTGATCTCGTTCCAGTAGTAGACCCTGGCTGTGGCAATGAACTGGCGGACTAGGCCTGGATAGAGATCGAACTGCTTCGTCGCTATGGTGCCCATCCCAATTCTGCTTATCAAGGACAGAATGTCATCCTTGATTCCTAGCTCGTTCATCGTCTTCTCACATGCAAAACGAGTTGGAGCGATCTCCACTCGCAGCCACGCATTGTAGAATAGCGTGTCGTAATCATCCCATGACTCGCTGATGTCTCTGTAAGTGCACGCATCCTTTGCCACCTCTGCAGCTGGTGACTCGTCCCATCGTCTTGTAACACGAACCTTCACCTTTTCAGGTTTAGGCCATGGAGGAAGAGCCGGAATTGCTTCGTCATTTGCAGTTCCTGAGGCTTCAGCATCGGTTTCCCGTGGTCTCTTAGTCCTACAAGCCATCTGTAATGAAAAATTAAATCAAAATCAAATTCACAATTGAAGAAATGAAGAACAAAATGTCAGTTAGGGTCGGGTGGTGTCGATCGACACCATGTGGTGTCGATTGACACCATGCGTGAAAAATCAATCCGACTCGAAAATCGCAAATGCAACTTCAATCATCATCAAACATCAATCCTATCAATCCCAATAGCAATAATCGGCCTAGTCAAGACCATAAAACCCAATGAAAAATCCAAATTCACAACATGCATCATCAATTTCCAAAAATTCCGAAAATTTCAAATTGTGCAATTTAGAGGATGAAAAACTGTTGGGTAATGATCTATAGCATGTTAGACAACCTAAATAAACATGATTCAACAGAGAAAGCAAGCTAAAAAAAATTAAATTTGAAAATTTTCACCTTAGATCGAAAAATGAAATTGGGAGATTTGAAGAACATACCTTGGTAGATCGAATGAATTGACTATGGATGGTGATAGAGGGGTAAAATCCGCACGGATTAGAGCAAGAAATCGCTCAATTTGGTTAAGAAACGAAGAAGTTGCGATTTGTGGAAGAGAGTTTCGGGTTTTGATGTTTATGAACAAAAGTGACGAAGTGTTTGGTTATAAAGACTTACCCGTATCCTCGCTTGGTGTCGATCGACACAAGGGGTGTCGATCGACACTGAACATGATCGATCCTTCTCTTTTTTTTTTTTTTTTTTTTTTTTTTTTTTTTTTTTTTA
>JAHZTW010000004.1:22942348-22998382 GCA_020283515.1 Alliaria petiolata | reverse complement strand
CTTCCTGTAGTCTATGCACATTCTGTGACCAGTCACAGTCCTTGTTGGAATCAGTTCGTTCTTCTCATTCTTCACCACTGTGACTCCTCCTTTCTTAGGCACCACGTGTACATGGCTGACCCAAGCGCTATCGGAGATGGGATAGATGATCCCTGCATCCAACAGCTTCATGATCTCCTTTTTGACAACTTCCTTCAGGTTCGGATTCAGCCTCCTTTGGTGTTCAATTGATGACTTTGCCTCATCCTCAAGATGAATCTGATGCATGCACAAGTCTGGTGAGATACCTGAAATTTCATCAAGAGAATAGCCAAGAGCTTTGCGATATTTGCGCAGCTTGCTTAGCATTAAAGTGAGCTCTGCATTGTTTAAGGAAGCATTCACTATAACAGGATAGGTCGAATTGGGACCAAGAAATGCGTACCTTAGCCCGACAGGGAGCTATTTAAGCTCAACTTTGGGTGCTTTGATCTCACTCCAATCGCCAAGCTTCCCATTTGTGCTCGATGTCGCATGGTGTCGATCGACGCCATCTGGTGTCGATCGACACAGGTCCTCCTGTGCGATAAGTTGCATCACTTGCTCACTTGCATCGAGCATCTTGGTGTAACTAGCAGTAGCTTGGTCGAGGTCTTCAATGTCCTTTGTAGAAGTGGTCAGAGCTCGCTCCAAAGGGTATGTAGGATGGTCCTCCTTGAAGATCTCTTCAGCAAGGTTGGTGAGTGAATCGACATAGAAGGTTTGTCCATCAATTGTGGGTCTCTTCATCAGCTTCTCCATGTCAAAATTCATCACTAGGTCGCCAATATTCAGTGCAATCCTGCCCTTCCTCACGTCAATGATAGCTCCAGCTGTAGCCAAGAATGGTCTACCAAGTATGAGAGGGTCTTTGGGTTCCTCATCATAGGCTAATACCACAAAGTCTGTGGGTATGAGACAATCTTCAACTCTTATAGGAACATCTTCCAAGACACCTTCAGGGATTCTGACAGATCAATCAGCAAGAACTAAAGAGATTCTGGTGGCCTTGAAGTCTGTCATGTCCATTCTGAGAGCAACTGAAAGAGGCATCAAGTTGACACTTGAGCCTAAATCACATAGAGACCTCCCAAACTTGTCTGAGAAGATGGAGCAATCGAGAACAAAGCTTCCTGGATCGAAAAGCTTTTCTGGTAGCCTGTTCTGAATGACAACACTGACTTACTCTGATATCATCATCACGCCTTCCTCCATGTCAATGTTGTTGGTCATCATCCACTTCAGGTATCTCTTTATCATAGGAGCAGTCCTAATGGCATCTATCAAAGGAATTTCAACCACTAGTCTATCCATGAGGGCTTTGCATCTGGCTTCCAGCAGCTCCTTCTTGGACCTCCTCGTGATCTGGGGGAAAGGGATCTTTGGCTTGTAAACCCTTTCAGCTTCATTCTTCAGTTTTGCAGGCTGATCTGTTGTGGTCCGTGATGGGCGTCGATCGACACCCTCCTGGTGTCGATCGACGCTGGCCTTTGATGTCGAATCTCTCGCGTCGCATTCGTCGGGTCGATGGTCTTTCATCTCCTCGGGTGTCGATCGGCATAGGTGGTGTCGATCGACACTCTGCTCCGCAGCATCTTCGACGTCTTCTAGCTCCTCGAGTTCTGCAGTGCTGAGTCTCTTCTTCTGCACGGTTGGAAGTGTCTTGCCATTCCTCAGCTCAATGGCATTCACGTGGCGTTTGGGATTGGTATCCGTCTTCCCTGGAAGAAATCCCTCTTGCCTGTTAACAGCTTCTGCGGTTTGAGCAACCTGAATATCCAGCTTCTTCATGTGAGAATGTATGTCCTCATACAGTGCATCGATCTTGCCATTGAAGCTCACTGTCATCTTATGCTGTCCTTCTAGCAGTTGCTCAAGCATGACCTCCATTTTGTTATCTTGCGGAGGTGGTTTCTGGTAGGAGGATGAACCATAGTTCCTGGTGTAGTTGCTATTACTGCTCTGGAATGGGGGTTTCTGGTTGTAACCAGAAGAGTTCTGATTTCCTGTTAAGGAGCTCTTCTGATAGTTTCCGCTGAAGCTCCTGTTTCCTTGCTGGTTCCCAAACCTTTGGCCTTGAAATCCACCATTGTTGATGTAGTTGACATCCTCTTCTTCACAGCCTTCCTCTGGTTCGAAAGACTCCACCTCATTGGCAAAATGGACCTGCTTCTTTCCTACCAAGAGATTCTGCATGTTGTCGAGCTTCCTGTTGACTTCAGCAATCTGGTTTCCTCCATTCATTCCTGCGCTTTGTCTCCTTTCGAAGTCTGCGTTCTTGGTGCTGTTACTAGAGGCCAAATTCTCTATAAGCACCACGGCGTCTGCAGGAACTCTAGTGTTGAAGTTCCCGTTGCTTGCTGCGTCTAAGGCCATCTGGTATCTCCAGTCAATACCGCGGTAGAAAATACCAAGCAGCTGGGGTTCGCTGAAACCGTGATGTGGACAGTCCCTCTGGTAGGCCTTGAATCTCACCCAAGAAGCCTTGAATGCTTCAGTAGGTCCCTACGAAAATGTGGTGATCTTCGTCCTAAGCTCCTCGGATCTCGCATCGTCAAAGAAATTGCACAAGAATGCATTCTTTGTTTCTTCCCAAGTAGTTAGCGAGCCAGGCTCCAACTGCTTCAGCCAAAACGATGCATCTCCTGCAAGCGAGTAAGGGAAAAGCTTGCAGAAGAGATAGTCATATGGAACTCCATTGGCTTTGATGCTGGATGCCAAGTCTTCGAATTTCTCGATATGGTCCATAGGGTGCTTGTTGGGAAGACCATGGAAGGGGTGTTGAGCTACGAGCGAGAAGTAGGCAGGCTTCAGCTCGAAGTCATTCCTCTGAAACGCAGGAGGACGGATCGCAGCTCTATTGGCATAGAACTGATCTGGGCGATTGTAGTCGCCAAGTGTTCTTCCACGTCCATCTTCTACGGGTGCAAGTTGCCTTGCTGGTTCGACTATGATGGCGCCAGCCTCATCAAGTCTCTGTCCGTCGGCATTCCTTCTATTGCCCTAACGGTCGAAAAAGTTGCCTTGGGCGTTCTGAATTAGAACCACGATGTCTGCCATCTTCGACTGCGCGTAGTGTCGATCGATGCCTTTGGTGCCGCTCGACGCTGGTTCTGGCTCTAGGTGTCGATCGACGCCGATTGTGTCGATCGACGCTCGTGCAGACTTGCGGTTCGTACATTCGAAACGGCCTAGCTCCTGGATCAACGGGATTAGTTCCTGGTTCTTGTTGCTCCTGGTACTGCGGTAAAGCATGCACCTGAAAAACAAAGAATTTCGAAACTAAATCAGTAACCAAAAATTAAAAAGAAAAAACCTAGTCAAAATCCTAATGCTAGATTCCGTAGGTAGTTAATCTACTTCCCCGGCAACGGCGCCAAAACTTGATAGGAGTCAGGTTTTACCCTAAATATTCTACTACAAGTGCACAACAAAGCAGTTGAAGTACAAGGGGAATCGAAATCTCAAGAGAAGTAGTTACTACGCTATGGTTTCTAAGTTCAGATTATGCTAAGTCAAATAAGTATTAATGTAAATTAAACTATGCGAATAAGTAAATGTGATGTAAAACGGTTTTAAGATTCAGAGACGAAAACGCTAGGCGAGGGTAAATTATCAGGATGAATCTAAGAATGCAGATAATATTTTTATTAGGGACTTATTAAGAACCGTCTAGAACTCGAATCACTAAGTTAAAACCAATCAACTCTCGTTGCAGAAGTTATCTATGCTTAAATTCCAGAAAACCAAATCTCTTTGCGAAATCTAACAATCTAAGCAAGCATTAAAGTTCAGGTTCGATATGTTCACAAAATAACTAAACCAAATCTCTTTGCGAATAGTTATTTTGCTCACCTATGATTAGATCAAGTTACTAATAATGCTCTCGCATCTATTAAATAACCTAAGGTTTGATTCCTAAGTGATCAATTCAGAAATCAAGTTAAGTTCAAATCAAGGTGAAGATCTAAGTGATTTCCCTAACAAAGATAATAATTCTACAGACTTTTCATCAACCCTAAATCACCCTAACCTAACTAGCAAACTACTCAGACATAATCAATGAAACACAAATCATGACTGAAATAAATTGCATAAATAAATAGAAGAGAATGATACTAGGGTTCGAAATCTGGCTCTGATGAGTTAGACTTGTCTCCCTAAAAGCTCTGGAACAATCTCTCTCTAGGTCTCAAAATCTCTAAATTATGAAAGTGTAATTGGCTAAACAATGCCAGAAAACTATATATAGGAAGGGATTTTTCGTCCAGGGACAATCTTGTCATTCTTCAAAACTTGGCCTCTTTCCTTTTTCTGATTGGAAACCGTCACTTTTGGCCGACCTTCTTTGGTGTCGATCGACACTGAGTGTGTCGATCGACACACTGCTCGAGAATTCACCCTTCTGACTTCATAACTTCAGCAGCTTCTCCAAAATACTCCAAAACGTTCCAGATTCTCCTATTTAGCTCCAAGTGTTCTCCATCCTGCAAAGACTCATATAGGACTCGAAATCTAACAAAAGACTCTATAAAAATACCTATATCATGGTCTAAAAATGGGTAAAAACCATGATATATCAACTCCCCCAGACTTAGCTTTTGCTTGCCCTCAAGCAAAACAGAAACTAAATATAGAGTCGAGGTTTGAAAACAGGAGCTTTCAAGTACTTTTTCAGAACGCCTCAGATGTTAACACTCTTGAATCCACATGCTATAGAACCAACTTCAGGTAGTGTTCAATGTACTTACCACAAGCTTAGCAATCTCCCAGTTCAAATCCAGACCCTTTCCTTGGTAAAAATTCGAACTCTAACAGTGGTAATGCTACAGAACTTTTCTGATTCTTTCCCTTCCTTAACGCCTAGACAAGACATACTTTCTATAGCTCTCCTATTTTCTCTTCCCTTAGTCAACTGCTGCCCATTTTCTGGGTGTTCTACAGATCTTTTCATTGACTTTTTCTTATTCTTTTTGGGATCTCTGGAATAGTGCTACTCTCTACTTGTGTTCCTTGTGAGGAGACGTGTTCAAGAGCATCACTAATATTGTTCCTTGTGAGGAGACAGGCTCATGACAAGGCACTATTCCAGACTTAGACTATTTTTTTTTTCTTTCTTTTCTTTTCTCTTAAGGGAAGATCAAGGAGAGACTGCAGATTTCTAATCTTATCAAAGCTGAAAGAGGAATCAAGTTCTGCACATACCTAGTTCATGTAAGGGAGTCTGAATTCGCCCTATTAGACTGATCCACTTTGCAGCTTTCTACTTAGTAAGACCCGAAATCAATTGCTATAGCAATGGTCCATCAAATGTCAACAATATGTGGTTAGTTCCTAGAAAAACTGAAAGTTCCAACTGGTTTTGACTCAATAAAACAGATTTTTGACTCAAAAACAAACTCAAAAGAAAACACAATGTTAGCAATCACCTCCCCCAGACTTGAACAACACTGTCCCCAGTGTTATTAAGAATGAGTTTGGAAAAAGAAAAATAATAATCAACTGTTAGAAATTAAAGAGAAAATTCGGATTACCTGACTCTGCGTGTGGCGTCGATCGACACAAGGTGTGTCGATCGATGCTGTGTCTGAAGTTGGTGTCTATCGACACAGATGGTGTCGATCGACGCTCTGTCCGTAGACAGAGTTCTGCCACTCGAACATGAATGTTGGTAAGTCAGATTGTTGTTAGAAGTTTCCTAGCTGTTAGAAAAACTCAAACAAACAGTTAAAAGCACAAGATAATCCAATAGACTCAATAAGTTTAACAAGTTATGAAGCAAAATACTGAAGCAAATGGAGACTCAAGATAAAAAGAAAAACTGACTCAAAACACTAAAAGGAATGGAAAATCACTCATCATCCTCATCATGTGGTGGAGAAGAACGTGGTGGAGTGGGTGGGCGAACGCAGCCACATGTAGACATGGTAGTAATGGCGCTCCAGATTGCCTAGAAACTCTGCACCACATATCTCTGGAAAACGTCTGGCTCCATAGGAATATCAGGAGCCACGGGAAGCTGAAAAGGAGGAGTAGTAGCCTGAGCTCTGCGTCTGGTACAAGAAGGGCGTGCGGTGTCTGCGGCTGGCCTAGATGACGCGCCTCTGCGTCTAGCAGCAGCAATAGTCCTAAGCTTGCTCGGACTAGGATGAAATGCGAGGCGTCCTATATTTGAAGTGATGTGAGTAAGCTCGCGGTTAGGTAGAAGAACTGCGTGCTGCACTCTCTGCTCGTCTGTGAAAACCCAAAGCCTCTCTGGCTTCACCCATTGTGTCCTCTTCAGGTACTCCATATCAACCAAAGATCGAGAAGTATCGATGGTACAGCTGGAAGTGTCAATCCCGAAGTGCATGAAGATGGGAGTGAGGAGACTGCCAATAGTCTCAGGCTTCACCTGTGTACCAGAGAAAGGCTTCGTCTTCAGGGAAGCCAAGTGATGTGCAAACACAACGCCTAAGTTGGCGCTAAGTGGGGCGTTTGAATCCTCATAGATCTCTGACCAAATGCTGCGGTAGAGTAGTACCAACTCAGCCACCCGCATCTTCCCTGGCTCAGACTTGCACTGAAGTGTAGTAGAGAAGAGGCGCACCAAGTATCGCAGAGTGGGATGGCGGATGTCTGTATGAGTGGACCTCTTGGAATCATAGATCCCATTCCCGAATAGAGACCAGAAGTCCTGGTTGTTTGGCAGCTGTGTCTGAAGAGCAACTCCTGTCGCATGCTCTTCTTCGAACCCATAGAGCTGGCAAAGCTTTGAAAGTGAAATGCGGTAACGGATCCCGCGGATGAGAAAGGTGAGAGTCCCTTCCAGAGAATTGCGGACAATCTCATTCCTGTAGTAGACTCTGGCAGTGGCTATGACCTGGCGAACAAGGTCGGGATAGAGATCGAACTGCCTCGTCGCTATGGTGCCCATGCCAACTCTGCGCATCAACCCCATAATGTCGTCTTTGATCCCCAGTGCAGTCATCGTCTTCTCGCAAGCAAAGCGAGTAGGAGCGATCTTCACACCAATCCACGCATTGTAGAAGAGCGTGTCATAGTCATCCCAGGCTTCAGCAATGTCTCGCATAGTGCACTCATCTTTGGCAACCTCCTTCGCCGGTGTATCTTCCCACTGTCTCAAATTTCGGATCTTTGCACCCTCACGTTTTGGCCAAGGAGGAAGAGAGCTAATCACGTCATCATTAGCTGTCCCAGAAGCGGAAGCCTCAGTGTGGCGAGCTCTCTTAGTCACAGGAGGGGCCATCTGCAAAAGAATCAAACCAAAATCAACATTCAAAGTCCAAAAACGAAACGTAATATCTCTGCCCAAGTCGGGTGTCGATCGACACAAAGGGTGTCGATCGACACCCTGTGCGAAACTTCAAAAAGTCGACAGTTCATGAACTTGAAACTTAAATTATGCAATAATGATCAGTTCAAACTGTCCTAGCATCATCAATCAACCAAATCCAAACCAAAATACCCAAGAAACATCTCAAATTTGCAACATGAATCATGAATTTCCAAAATTTCGAAAATTTCAAATTGTGCAAATTAAAGGATGAAACACGAGTGGGTAATGATTCTAAACATGATAAACACCCTAAATAAGCATCATTCAAACAAGAAATCAAGCTAATTAGGTCGAATTCGAAGTTTTTCACCTTAGGGTCGAATTGAAAATTGGAAGATTTGAAGAACATACCTTGTAGATCGAATGAAAGGACTATGGATTGTGAAAGAGTGTAAAAATCCGCACGGATTAGAGCAAAGAATCGCTCAATTTGGTTAACAAATGAAGAAGTTGCGATTTGGGGAAGAAGTTTTTCGGGTTTTTGAAATTATGAACAAAGTGACGAAGTGTTGGGTTATGAAGACGTACATGTGTCCCCGCGTGGTGTCGATCGACACAATGGGTGTCGATCGACACAATGGGTGTCGATCGACACAGATTTTGGTCGATACTCCCGTTTTTTTTTTCTTTTTTTTTTTTTTTTTTTTAAAAAATATTTTTTTTTTGTATAAAAGTCAGAAGAAATAATTAGTAAAACCAAAATCAAATGAAAAATTAAAGAAAACGTACCTTAGTGGGTTGCCTCCCACTCAGCGCTCTTTTAACGTCAATAGCTTGACTGGATATGTGACTTAGGCGTTGGGTGGATCAGAGGGTAGCAATGAATGCTTCCCAGCTGAATGTCTCCTCATCCGTGGTGGTGTATACGCAGTAGGTTCATGAGATCTTCCAAGGAAATGAGGAACATCAATAGGTGGAATATTTTGTTTTCCTGCAGCTTTGATAAGTGCGCAGCATCTTTTGAATTTTTAAAACTCTTATTGAGATGATCAGGAGGTTTGGAATTTATACCAGGAAATACATACCTTTGCTTTTTCGAGGTTTATGGCACGTATGATGTGGAGGCGTCTGTTTGACAACTTCTGGTGTGACCCGCGACGGGTGTCGATCGACACAGGGTGTTCGTTGTCCAATTTAGCTCTGCTATTTTTGTCTCAATGACAAAAGCGTCGTCCTCCATCAACTTAGTACTGATCAGACTCTCATCTGCGCCCAAAATCCCGAAGGTATGACCGTTCCCATCCCAATCTTCAATCTCCACAGCTTCTTTAGAACCCCCATCCAATGTTTCTTGAAGAACCTTCTTGCTCACTTGTTCCTTAGAATCCAGCTCTTCTCCAGTGATCACAGCAATACATGAGATGGGCGTGGAAATTTCAGAAGTAGTAGGGATAGCTTTGTAGAACACTTTTTTGTTAACATTAGAGAAGGACATTCTCCTATTGGGCATGTCTACAATTGCTCCTACTGTCGCCATGAATGGTCTTCCAAGGATAAACGGCATGAAAGACGCTCTGCTTACTTCCACAACTTGGAAATCTGTTGGAACCAGGCAATTCCCAACTTTTACGGCAAGTTTGGAATTACACCATGTGAGACTGTGGTAGAAGAATTGGCAAACTCAAGAGTAATGCCGGAAGGGTGAATGGCAGTAATTCCTAGCTTCTCTGCAATGTCCTTCGTCATGAGGTTCACGCTGGCTCATGAATCGCAGAGGGAATGCTCAAACTCAACTCCACCAATGGAGCATGGAACCATAAACATCCCAGGATCTTCAACCTTAAGCAGTTGCTTCATTGGCGGTGGTATTTCTCTCGCCTTGTGAAAGAGTTCTTCCATCTCTTCAAATGTTTCTTTGTTATTCTGGAAGAAAGCACACAAAGGATACCTCTCATAAGCCTCATCAAAGGAGAGCTCCTTAGGAATCATTGCCACTTTCTTGTTAAAAGCAGCTAGTTTCTCCTCACTAATGGGTGATCTCAGATGTCTGGGTAGGGGGGCGTTCGGAACATTGGTCTTGCAGAAATTTTCTGATGCAACCTGTGAAGTTGTAGACGTATCTGTGCAGCTTGGAGACGGGTGTCGATCGACACCCATCTGGTGTCGATCGACACAGGACGTTTGCGTCGATGATTCTGTCTCGATCGGGCTCGATTCGTCTGATTTTACTTCAGGTGTCGATCGACACTCAATAGTGTCGATCGACATAGACTCCGCAGCATGATTTTCATCTTCAAGTTCCTCCAAATCTTCAGTATTAAATCCTCTTATCTGCACATTCTGAAGCTCCTTTTCGTCCTGGACCGTGATGGCATGCACATGTTGTCTCGGATTCACATCTGTCTTTCCAGGAAGATATCCTTCTTGCCTCTTAACAGCTTATGCGGTCTGAGCAACCTGAATATCTAGCTTCTTCATGTGAGAATGGATGTTGTCAATCTTCCCATTCAGGTCCTCATACAGTGCATCAATCTTGCCATTGAAGCTCACTGTCATCTTTTGATGTCCTTCCAATAACTGCTCAAGCATGGCCTCCATTTTGTTGTCTTGCGGAGGTGGTTTCTGGTAGGAGGATGAACCATAGTTCCTTGTGTAGTTGTTGTTGCTGCTCTGGGATGGGGGCTTCTGGTTGTAACCAGAAGAGTTCTGATTTCCTGTGAAGGAGCTCTTCTGATAGTTTCCGCTGAAATTCTTGTTTCCCTGCTGGTTCCCAAACCTTTGGCCTTGAAATCCTCCATTGTTGATGTAGTTGACATCCTCTCTCTCGCAATCTTCCTCTGGCTCGAATGACTCCACCTCATTGGCAAAATGGACCTGTTTCTTTCCCACCAAGAGATCGAGCTTCCTGTTGACTTCAGCAATCTGGCTTCCTCCATTGGTTCCTGCGCCTTGTCTCCTCTCAAAATCTGCGTTTTTGGTGCTGTTACTAGAGGCCAAATTCTCTATAAGCACCACGGCGTCTGCAGGAACTCTGGTGTTGAAATTTTCGTTGCTTGCTGCGTCTAGGGCCATCTGGTATCTCCAGTCAATCCCTCGGTAGAAGATACCAAGCAACTGCGGCTCGCTGAAGCCATGATGTGGGCAGTCCCTCTGGTAGGCCTTGAATCTCACCCAAGAAGCCTTGAATGCTTCAGTATTTCCTTGCGAGAAAGTAGTGATCTTAGTCCTCATCTCCTCGGATCTCGCATCGTCAAAGAAGTTGCATAGGAATGCATTCTTTGTCTCTTCCCAAGTAGTTAGCGAGCCAGGATCCAACTGCTTCAGCCAATATGATGCATCTCCTGCAAGCGAGTAAGGGAAAAGCTTGCAGAAGAGATAATCATATGTAACTCCATTGGCCTTAATGCTGGATGCTAAGTTTTCGAATCTCTCGACATGATCCATAGGATGCTCGTTGGGAAGACCATGGAAGGGATTCTGAGCTACGAGCTGGAAGTATGCAGGCTTCAGCTCGAAGTCATTCCTCTGAAACGCAGGAGGACGGATCGCAGCTCTATTGGCATAGAACTGATCTGGGCGGTTATAGTCACCAAGTGTTCTTCCGCGTCCAGCTTCTGCGAGTTCACCAAGTTGTCTTGCCGGTTCGACTATGATGGCGCCAGCCTCATCAAGTCTCTGTCCGTCGGCGTTCCTTCTATTGCCCTGACGGTCGAAAAAGTTACATGCCGCGTCCTGTACTAGAACCACGATGTCTGCCATCTTTGTCTGCGCGCAGTGTCGATCGATGCCTAAGGTGTCGCTCGACGCTGGTTCCTGGTGTCGATCGACGTTGGATGTGTCGATCGATGCTCGTGCAGCCTTGCGGTTCGTACGTTCGAAACGGCCTAGCTCCTGGTTCAACGGGATTAGTTCCTGGTTCTTGTTGCTCCTGGTACTGCGGTAAAGCATGCACCTGAAAAACAAAGAATTTAGAAACTAAATCAGTAACCAAAAATTAAAAAGCAAAACCTAGTCAAAATCCTAATGCTAGATTCCGTAGGTAGTTAATCTACTTCCCCGGCAACAACGCCAAAAACTTGATAGGGGTCAGGTTTTACCCTAAATAATTATATGTAAGTGCACAGCAAAGCAGTTGAAGTACAAGGGGAATCGAAATCCCTAGAGAAGTAGTTACTACGCTATGGTTTCTAAGTTCAGATTATGCTAAGTCAAATAAGTATTAATGTAAATTAAACTATGCGAATAAGTAAATGTGATGTAAAACGGTTTTAAGATTCAGAGACGAAAACGCTAGGCGAGGGTAAATTATCAGGATGAATCTAAGAATGCAGATAATATTTTTATTAGGGACTTATTAAGAACCGTCTAGAACTCGAATCACTAAGTTAAAACCAATCAACTCTCGTTGCAGAAGTTATCTATGCTTAAATTCCAGAAAACCAAATCTCTTTGCGAAATCTAACATTCTAAGCAAGCATTAAAGTTCAGGTTCGATATGTTCACAAAAAAACTAAACCAAATCACTTTGCGAATAGTTATTTTGCTCACCTATGATTAGATCAAGTTACTAATAATGCTCTCGCATCTATTAAATAACCTAAGGTTTGATTCCTAAGTGATCAATTCAGAAATCAAGTTAAGTTCAAATCAAGGTGAAGATCTAAGTGATTTCCCTAACAAAGATAATAATTCTACAGACTTTTCATCAACCCTAAATCACCCTAACTTAACTAGCAAACTACTCAGACATAATCAATGAAACACAAATCATGACTGAAATAAATTGCATAAATAAATAGAAGAGAATGATACTAGGGTTCGAAATCTGGCTCTGATGAGTTAGACTTGTCTCCCTAAAAGCTATGGAACAATCTCTCTCTAGGTTTCAAAATCTCTAAATTATGAAAGTGTGTTTGGCTAAACAATGCCAGAAAACTATATATAGGAAGGGATTTTTCGTCCAGGGACAATCTTGTCATTCTTCAAAACTTGGCCTCTTTCCTTTTTCTGATTGGAAACCGTCACTTTTGGCCGACCTTCTTTGGTGTCGATTGACACTGAGTGTGTCGATCGACACACTGCTCGAGAATTCCCCCTTCTGACTTCATAACTTCAGCAGCTTCTCCAAAATACTCCAAAACGTTCCAGATTCTCCTATTTAGCTCCAAGTGTTCTCCATCCTGCAAATACTCATATAGGACTCGAAATCTAACAAAAGACTCTATAAAAATACCTATATCATGGTCTAAAAATGGGTAAAAACCATGATATATCAATGCCCTTCTCCATGATTATACCAAATATAGTAGTGCGGATAAAACCCTCTATTTAATAGATGCGACCACACTTTTGAGATACGAAGAAATTTCCTATTCATGCATTTTTGACAAGGACAGTACATCATACCACTTTCAACGGCAATTTGCAAACTTCCCGCTTGATACATGAATTCTTCTAGCCCGTCTTGAAACTCCTTCGTCAGCGATCCCTCCGAATCTTTACGATTATACATCCAACTTCGTAATTCGTATATTGACATTTTTTTTTTCGATATATAAGAAAATATTTTTTCTTATATGTAAAAAAAAATAGAAGATATTGAAAAAGTGTTTAACAAGAGTTTTTTTTTGAAGAGTTTTTTTGTAGGTGAAGAGAGAAGTATTTTTTTTTGTGGTAGTCATTGTGAAGTGTAGGTTCTATATATTGACTTTTTTTTTTTACATCGAATTACCAACGAATTACCAACGATTTAACAAGAAATATTTTCGTGGCAAAAAACCAGTAAAACACGTTTTCATCTACCTTATTTTCCTCCCTAATACGTTGGTATATTGCTTCGAATTATTTTCTCGCTAATTCGTTGGAAGTTACGACGAAATTGCAAAGAATCCACGACAAATATGATTCGTCGTTAATTCGTCGTTATATAACGACGAATTAACGACGACACTATATTACGTCGTTAATTCGTCGTAAATTCATTGGTATTTACGACGAATTTACGACGATTTATTTTCGTCCCTCTTTACGACGAATTACCGACGTTTATCGTTTTCCTCGTAAATTCGTCGTTAATTCAATGCTAATTTGCTACGATTTATTTTCCTCGTAAAAAATCGTGGCAAAAGCCATGTTTTCTGTAGTGTCTTTGCTTCTGTCTTTTGATCTTCGATTCTTTGTATTAGTTTTGTTATACACGTTTGATCTTCGATTTGGTTTTCTAGGTTGCCATCTCTCAATTCATAAGTTTTCATTGAATCCATTGGAGAAATTATATTTAAGAAATCAGTGGCTCAAAAGTTTAGGGCCTTAGAGTTTATGTCGTCACACGTACGTTTAGGCAACAACAACAAACTGACAAATCTTCAGAGAACTGAGAAGCCTAACGGGATAAGTTTCTAGATATAGTTATGGACTCATCATCATAATTCTAAGCTTGTAGAGAGAGCGTTAAGTTTTAAGGTGCAAAAAAGTAAATAAAATCATGAAAAACAAAAGTGTAAGCCCTAAACAAAAGGGCTTATACTCATTTCTAGAGAATAAGCTCTAACCATTTTTCTTTTTTACATTTTTAAGAGACAGAACAGGCGATTCAGGAGAATCATTCTGATACTGAAAAATTCAACACTTTTGATGAAGACAGATTGGTGGACCAAACTGAACCGGATATCAGATTATATATGTCTCGGTTATGTTGGTTAGTGTTGTGGTTAAGTATTTAATATTGGTTTAGTTTTTAGATAATATTCGTTGCACAAACCAAAAAGAAAAGGTAAAAAATATTCAAATTTATCTTGTTATATGGGTTTTTATGAAGAAATGGGCCGCCCAATTGTTGTTTGCCCTAGATAGCCGCCACCTCCTTGGTGGAGAAGTTATGTTTTCTTTTAACGGCGCTTCTTCGTCTTCGTTCATTCACCACAAGACATCGCTAGAAACTTCATCTCCGTGAGATCATGGCCAGAAAAAGATCATCCCGCGATATCAATATCCCTCTCGATGTAATGGTGGAGATACTCAAGAAACTTCCGGCGAAGTCTCTAGCAAGATTCAGATGCGTCTCGTATCACTGGGAAAGTATTATCAAAGACTTCATAGTCATAGATCATCTCCCTCCATTCTGTATAAAAGGAGAGAAGGACCGTGAGAGGAGAGAAGAAGCAGAAGAAATCAAGAAAGAAGAAAGGGAGAGAAGGTGCTTGAGAGGAGGAAGAAGGAGGAACAACCTAGAAGGCCAAATGAGGCAATTCAGACCCGTTTTTGTGTAGCAGAGAAACGGCTGGTCAGATCGGGTTTGTTTGACGTGAAATTTCTAGGGTAAGTACTCAACTTCTAGATCGGTCTCTAGCCAAAAACGGTTTGTCATTTAGAGCTGTATACTGAACGTTATGTGCGTTTTCCCGAAACGGGTAACCTCCGAGCCGTCAACTTTCGAGACCTTTTCCCGACGAATCGCAAAGACCCAGAGACGGATCTTGGTACCGTTGGAAAGAGGACACTCCAAGGTTTCCTTAGAATCTAAGATCGTGCTATTTGGTGCTATACTCTGTGAGTTATAGCTGTTTCTTTCCGCGCAAGCAAACTAGTTAATTCTGAAATTATGAACTTTAATCCGAAAAATCGTAGACTTAGTTAGAAAATGTTTTATTTTGGATTGTTATAACTTATATAAGTTCTATTTAAGGAAACCTAAATGCTATTTTCCTAAACGCAGTTTTCGACCTTCAGCCGCAGTAACCGCTTTTCCGACTTCTCATTTTCAACCAAACTCAAAGGTGGGGATTGATTTATGATTCCTAAAGATGCATTAGTTGAATTAGTAATATTTGTATATTTGATATAGGGATTAGATTTGATTGATGCTTGATGTTGATCAATGTGGTAATTGTTATATGATCGGTATTTAGTGCATTGTTTAGTTGGGAGTTATACGATATGATAGTATTTATGTGTGTGGCTTAGTTGCCGATATTGTACCGCTGATCGGTTGGATTAATGTTAATTGACGGCCTACAACGAGGGACTATTGTGAGGTTGTAGTGATCGGAAAAGGGCTGACGAGCCGTTGTCAAACCCCGTAGTGGACGGTGGCACCTTGTGACTTGTCAAACCTGGTATGGGCGGTGGCAGAGAATGAGTACCTTGGGCGGTTGATCCTTGTGAATGTGATATAGACTTGCTAGGCTGGTTGAGTTATTGCAAATAATTGAGTATGAATATGATCGAGCTGGTTAACTGAAGCTATATTTAGTATACTTATATTGCTATTTCGAATGCTGTATCCAAAGGATCGTGCGGGCTCTTTAGCAAGCCCTCACCGAGTATTGTTGGAATACTCATCCCTCTTTCCCTTTTCAAGAGAGTCAGACGAATAAACTCAAGGCTGATCATTGTGGTGTTATTTCTGGGAACCATGTGCGATTCGTTTTCTTTCTGTTTTAATTAAGGATTTCACAAGTTGTTTCTTCCGCATGCGTTTTTTAATTTTTCTTGAATTTAATTGTTAAGATGTTTCAAGTTCTCAAACCGATTTCTAATAAATATGTTTTGAATATTAAAAGCGTATTTAATAAGTTGTTATATTTTAAAAAGTCATTAAAACGCATGAGGAAAACTCTCGATTAAAATAGCGAGATTGGGGTCTCTCAATTTGGTATCAGAGCGTAAGATTGCCAAGCAGGTTCTGTCCCGAAAGGCGGACCTTTGAAAGTAAAATGTGTTAAAGCTATTTTTGGGGTAATGGGAAGTTTTGAAAAGTAAAGCATCACCGATCGAAGCTTAAGTTTGTGTTCTGCAAGTGGCCTTTAAAGATTGAAGACCTGATCTGAATGTTTCCCTTCTCATAATGGTGGGACCTCGACGCAACGGTAACAGAAATGGCAACCAGAACAGAAATGCAGTTAACCATCTAAATGATGTACCAGATATCGTGGAAGAGAATGTGGTTGCAGGATGCCAAGGGCCAGCTATGGCAATTCCAGCAGTTGATCTTGCAGCCATATGTGCAGCAGTTGGAGCAGCCGTGATGCAAGGAACTCAGCAATTGCTTGGACCTTTGCTGGAACGACTTCCTGTGGCCGGAACCGTTCCGGGAATGGCACAAGGAGCAGGGGCGGGACAACAACAGGTCCCCGAAAATGTTGCACCTCCAATGCAGATGCCACAGCAGGCGCATGAGTATGATCCACAAATGCCATCATACTATGAAGTTATGAAGCTCATGAGAGAGTTGGGCATGGAGACTTTCAGTGGTGGGACTGATCCAGTGAGATCAGACCGTTGGAGGAAGCTATTGGAGCGCACCTTTGCGTCGGCAAAGTGCCCAGTGGGGTACAAATTGGAATTGGCAGTTTTGTACTTAAGGAACGAGGCTCACGAATGGTGGGAAGGAATAACTGAAAGGGCAAGAGGAATTGTGCTGCAGTGGAATGACTTTGGGTATGAGTTTAATCGGAAGTATGTTCCCCAGGAGGCTAAAGACATGCTTGAGGCAGAGTTTCTGAAGTTGGAGCAAGGAAACCGCACTGTGAGAGATTATGCTCAAGATTTCAACCGTCTTAAGAGGTTTCCTGGGAGAGAAATGTATGAGGTTCGTTTGGTGAAAAAAATTATGGCTGGATTAAGAGTAGACATTCGTAACCGTTGTCAACTGCTGGACTATGCTTCCGTGATTGATCTGGTCGAAAAAGCTGCACTGGCCGAGAAGGGAATTGAGGACGAAACTAAGTTCCTGAGAGGCTCTCAAGTCAGGACAACCTAAGAAGATCTACACGAGAATCTAATCCCCCAAGCTATCTTAAAGATTATTATCTAAAGGATGATTACGCACTACAAGCCGATGTAGAGTGTGAAAGACTCCTTTTGATGATCAATGATGAGCCACGGTCCTTTAGAGAAGCAAAGGATTCTGAGGAGTAGAACTTAGCGTGCAACGAAGAGATTGACTCCATCAACAAAAACAAAACTTGGCGTTTGGTGGATAAGCCGCATGAGACAAAAGTGATTGGACTCAAGTGGATATTCAAGATAAAGAAGAATGCTGATGGAACAATTAACAAGTACAAATCTAGGTTAGTGGCGAAAGGCTATGTACAAGAGAGCGGTATAGACTTCGATGAAGTCTTCGCACCAGTTGCGAGATTGCAAACGACAAGGCTGTTGATTGCGCTATCTGCTTCACATGGATGGGAAGTGCATCTTCTGGATGTTAAAACGGCGTTCCTACATGGCAAACTCAAGGAGTATGTGTATATAACACAACCCGAGGGATTAGTGGTAAAGGGACAGGAGCATAAGGTCTACAAACTTTCAAAACCTTTGTACGGTCTAAGACAGGCTCCAAGAGCTTGGAACACTAAGCTAAATCAAATTCTTCAGAGAATGAGATTTAAGAGATGTTCTAAGGAAACTCCAGTGTATCGCAAGAAAGAGGGAGATACACTATTGATTGTTGCTATCTATGTTGGTGATTTGTTTGTAACAGGTAATACAAGCAAGGTTATAAACGATTTCAAGCATGGAATGTCAACAAAGTTTGGGATGTCTGATCTTGGAAGGCTAACGTACTACCTAGGCATGGAAGTACATCAAGGAGATGCCGGGATTGAGATCAAACAAGAAGCTTATGCAAAACGGATCCTGAAAGAAGCTGGTCTTGATACTTGTAACCCAAATCAAGTTCCAATGGAGTTTGGTTTAAAAGTCTCAAAGGCGTTAGAAGAAGACGAGATAGATCCCACCGTATACAAAAGAAACGTGGGCTGCTTACGGTATCTACTGCACACTCGACCTGATCTAGCATTTTCGGTTGGTGTTGCAAGTAGATATATGCAGAGCCCACGCAAGAGTCATGGCGATGTGATGAAGCAGATCTTGCGCTATCTTAAAGAAACCGTAGCATATGGCTTGAAGTTTGATCGTGCAGGAACAAAGAAGATCACTAGGTTCAGTGACAGCAGCCACAACATAGACCCGGACGATGGAAGAAGTACAACATGACATATCTTCTACTTCGGCTCCTCACCAATAACGTGGTGCTCACAGAAGCAAGGCACAGTTGATCTATCATCATGCGAAGCCGAGTTCATGGCAGCAACGGAAGCAGCAAGACAAGCTATGTTGCTTCAAGATCTCTTAAGCGAGATTACAGGTTGGAACACAGAACAAGTTCTCATCAAGATCGATAACATGTCCGCAATAGCACTCACTCGAAATCCGGTGTTTCATGGCAAAAGTAAACACATCCATAAGCGCTACCACTTCATTCGTGAATGCTTTGAGAGGGAGCTCGTTGACGTGGAACATGTGCCCGGAACGGAACAGAAAGCGTACATTCTAACGAAGGCATTGGCGCGGATCAAATTTGCAGAAATGAGAAACTTGATAGGTGTTCTAAACATGTCAAAGACAAAGCCAACAAAGCTTATGAGGGAGAATGTTGGATAAGCTTTGACAAGCTTTGACAACAAACAACCTAAGTTGCCTAAACCAAGTTAGTTTAGGATAAGAAAGGTTGTTGCAATCCTAATAGATTTAGGAGTTATCTATTTCTATTTGGAATAGGATTAGCAATGTCGAGTTAAGCCTATAAATAACATCTATGTCGAGCTATGACAAGGAGTGAGAAGAGATGTGTTTAGTTTTGAGTTATTTTCTAAACATAATAAAGAGAGTCATTCTTTATACTTTGCTCTTAAGAACCTTTAAAAATATCTCAGTGATTTGGCATTAGATGTTTATTATTATGATCCGAAACGAAAGAGTCGTAGAAGAGTTGAAATCCAAACTACAACGTCGTTGTTAAGAATAAAGCCCAGTGACATCGTTAGAGTATGGGCTGTCACAGATCATGTTGAGAATATCATGGTTTTGTAATGCGTTTTCATTAGTTAAGAGTTTTCCAATATAACTACTATTGTTAACTATTGTTGTTAATTTGTGATGACTGAAACACAAATTATATAATAATCCCTTTAAGAAGGGTCTTGTTTTGGGTTTTCATTGTTTCAAAGTTTTCTTAACATTTCTAGTTTCGGAGAAAGAATAGAACCAATTATTTGTGTGTTTTATGCTTTTTAGACTTTGTTTTTTCCACCTTATGGGGAACCACCTAGCTCAAGAGCAGCTGCACATCTTGCTAATACTGTTGGTATTCATGTAGGAGATAAACTATAAGTTATTGTGTCTTGTGATGGATCCAACACATAAAATACCGTAGAAGACAATCTGTACGTGGATTCAAGCTTTTTTTTTTTTTCTTCTTTCAAAAGTCTATAAGAGAACATTGCATTCCCAATTAGCTGCACAACCAAATATTTTCCTTATGAATTTAATTAAGACAAAATAAAGCAGAACACACAGTTCTGATTGAGTGTTTTTGTGTGTGTGTGCCAAGTCTGCAGTACCAGATCAGGCAAGATTGCGAGTAATGCCATAGCTACATCATAAAATTTAGCTATTGACCACAATATTTGGCATTCTCAAGAATTGAGAATAAAAATAAATTATAGAAAATTGTTTGTTTAAAACAAGTGTACATGTGGAAGCCATCTTATTCCACCGGTTAATTAATGGTTCATTAATGCTTGTACACTAGAAGATTTGTGTTTCGATTCCAAGAAAATGTGATTTCAAGAGGTTATATTAGAGACAAGCAGATAATAAAACTTTGAGTACGGTGCAAGGAGAACTGTTTGTGGTGGATACGCATATCTATTGTGGATCAACTATAACTTTTGTGAAAAAAATAAAAAAAAAATAGAAAGGAGAGGAGTATTATTGAAGTTCCATTGAATTTTATTGAATTTGAAGTTTCCATTAAATTCTAGAAGTTCGATTGAATTTGAAGGATCTGGAAGTTCGATTGAATTTGATATAGAAGTTCGATTGAATTTGAAGGAATTGGTTTCCATTAAAATATAGTGTTATTCATGATGTGTTTTATCAATTCTTTTAAATTTCTAGTGTTATTCAATATATTAATTTTCTAACTCTATTAAATATCTTTGTTATTCAATATTTGGTGGATTTAGTGGTAATGTCATTTGAGAGGAATTTAATAGAAAATATATACTATAAAAGATGAAGGGGGCTCTTCTGCGACGACACATCATCTCCCCCTCATTGGTTCATCGTTGACACATTATCAATTTTAAACAAATAATAAATTAACTAGGTGATAACCTGCGCCCTGCGCAGGGTGAGTAATTTATTATTTATTTAGTTTTGTATAATTAAAAAATTAAAGCATATTAGAATATTTTAATCCAGTTTTTTTATATAATAAGTTGTTATGTTGACAATATAGTATGTTTTTAAAAAATATTCTCTGATAAGAGAAAACAAAATTAAGCAAAGTAGTAATTGAATGTGTATAATATTAAATCATAGTAAATTTCGATTTCGTTTAATTATTTTGTATAAAATTTTAAGAAATGAATCATAACAGAAAATGAATTATAATTTTTTTTGGTTATATTAAGAATTAAATATTATATTTTTATGTATATCATAAATTGTTTGTAAATTTTGATTTCGTTTAATTATTTTGTATAAAATTATTAGTTATTAATTTTTTTTGAAAATGAATCATAACATAAAATGAATTATAAATTTTATGGTTATATTAAAAATTAACAAATGGATAATAGCATATAAGGTAATTAGTTTGTTAAAATAAGTCTTTTTTAGAAGGTTGGTGAGAATGAATGTGGTGGTGACACATCAACAAAATGGCACCACAGTAAATATTTTAAAAAATAAGGGTACTCTCTAAAAATGCTTTTCAAATAATATATAAGGGATATATGTACAACTTAATTATATATAAAATTTTTAATCTGAATGTATCTACTTAAAAAATTATTAGAACATATGTAAATATAAAGTAAATGAAATTCACATTTAATTTATAATCATAATAAACATATAAATATTTTACGTATCTTTCTAATTTCTTTTTTTGATTGATTTAATCACATTTTCAAATAAATAAGAATAATTAAAATTTTAATGCAAGTGAAAAAAAATAAAAAATATAAGATCATAAGACACACAATAAACAATCAAATAGATAAAAAAAACTTATATAAAAATTAGTAGAGAAAAATCTGTAAAAATAGAAACAAATAAGATTGATTTAAAAAAAGAAAAATATAAGAATATATACAAAAAATATTCAAAATTTTAAAAAATTAAAAAGATGTAATTAATCAAAGATATATATATATATATATATAGGGTAAATTTTATAAAGTTAAAATTTATGATAATATTGCAATTTATATGAATGAAATTAGTAGGCTTGTACATTAAGGATATATGGTCGGATAATAGCGGATAAGGATCGGGTACGGATAAATCGGGTATCAGAAACTATTACCCAAAGTATACCTATAAAAACAAGGGTCGGGTAGTTAAAATCACTATCCAAAAGGTTAATTTTTATAATTAAAATTATTATTCAAATAGATAATTACCGATAATTATTGTATAATAATAAAAATTGGAATATTTTGGATAATTTATATAAAATAAGGATAATTGTACAAACTTTTGAATAATTTTTTGAAATATTAAGTAATTTTGAATAATTTTAAGAATTTTTGCAATAATAATTACCCAAACGGGATAATTTAGGTATCATGGGTAATTACTCGGCACAATTCTTAACCGTTAGAAAAAAAATATCTGAATTTAAACGGGTAATTTCTATTACTTTTACCCTTCGAGTCGAGGGCTCGACTACCTTTCAAAAAAAAAAAAAGATCAATCTATCATTCCCTTAATCTTCATACCCTTCCCCCTCTTTAATCAAATATGAAAACTCTATTTTATCCTTACTATCTAACCTACCATTTATCTCATTTAAATAGTTAATTTATTAAACAAATTCTAATCAACCAATGAGAAAGGAGCAATCTAGACCAATGGAACTCAGATTTGGATATTATAAAATTTTAGAAGATGAAGACAAGATGAAGACACACAAATAAAAGTAGATCCACGGACTGAAAAGTATGAACACAAAAGCAAGAGGAAGACGGAGGAGTGAGAAGAGATTCACCGCGAGAGAGGAGGGAGAGTAGAGGGAGGCGCTGTTTTAGAGAGAGAGAAAGATTTTATTTTTAACACAATTAGGTTAAACTCTCTTTATATATGAGGGTAATTTTGAAGTGTACACAAGAAGTCTCAATATCCGGTTCCCGCCCATTTAGTAAAAACATTCGATTTCCCACTAGGTTTAATTTGAACTTCAGACTTCTTTTTGAAGTCTACAAACGAAGTCTTCCGATGAAGTCTCTTTAACCCTAAACCCTAAATCGAATGTTTTAGGTTAAAATTTATATGATAAATTAATTTTGTTAGCATATTCACAATTTAGAGTTAAATAACAAAGATATGATCCCTAAATCATTAACCAAACCATAAATTATGATTTATATAGAATTTGACCCTTTACCCTAACAATCACTCTCTTATACCCTAAACTTTAAACCTCAAACCCTAACCCTTTTGAACCGTATACTCATGAAACTTATAAAAAGATTCATTTTCAATATATTTTATTTTATATATATATGTGAATTGTCTTTTTTTTTATGTATATAATTTTTTTATCAAAATATTTTTTTTTTAATTAAAATTTAGTTATTTAGTAGACTTCTTTAGCAGACTTCATAGGGTTGTATAAGTTTCTAACCTAATTATTTGACTTTGTTGATTTAAATTGATTCATTTGTTTGAAATTTTGTTTTTTATAGATGCAAAATGTATATGTTTTGTTTATGTATACAAAATTTTTATCAAATTATTTTTTATAATTTCTATAATTAAAATTTAAGAAATAATTATGGGTACAAACGAAGTCTTCTTTAGAAAGGGTTGTATTGGTTTCTAACCTAATTCGTCTTTGTTGCTTTAAATTGAATCAAGTATGAAATTTTATTTTTTATAGATGCTTAATGTATATGTTTGTTTATGTATACAAATGTTTTATCAAATTATTTTTTATGATTTTTAAAATTAAAATTTAATAAATAATTACGGAATATACTTCTTTAGAAGTAAAGAAGTCTACATAGGGTTGTATTGGTTTCTAACCTAATTCGTTTTTGTTATTTTAAATTGAATCATTAGTATGAAACTTTGTTTTTTATAGATGCAAAATGTATATGTTTTGTTATGTATATTTTTTTTTTTTATCAAAATTTTATTTATGATTTTTATGATTATAATTTAAGAAAGAATTACGGTGTAGACTTCTTTAGAAGTAAAGAAGTCTATAAACGAAGTCTTCTTTAGAAGTCTACATAGCATAGACTTCGTAAGCAAACTTATGTGGGTTAAAACTGTTATTGTGTCGAACTTTTTTGGTTTGGTTATAAGAGAGTGAGTTGTAATTTCACTACCCCTATGTATTACTTTGGCCAAACATGTAATAAGAGGATTACTTTTGCAAACAAAACCAATTAAGTCATAAAAAGCAATTCCCCCATATTTAAATGAAAATCTAAAATATATCGTTTCATCAAATAATTTTGAAGAGGTAATATATATATAGTAGTTATCATTTAGATTGGTAAAATGCTTATACTTTACCAAAAATGTCTAGATATGCTATTTTTATGAATTATTTAGAAAATATAACTATTTAAGTATTTTTAAATACCAAAAAATTAAGAATTTCAAAAAACATTACAAAAGGTCTCCTTAACATCATTTTGATCCCATATTAATTTTTTTGGTGTGGTATTTTAGAATTGTTTTTAAAAAAAGAGTTCCGATATTTTTAAATTTATATCAAAAATTTAAATATTCTATTTTTATAGTCCCCTATTAATCTATCATACATTATAATTGTTGTAAACAACATAATTTTATCAATATAAGTAATTGTTTTTTTTACTAAATGTGTTAAGAAACTAGGAAAATTGCTCTATTCCTCGTAGTTGTAGGCATAACCAAATTCTATAAATAAAGTATGCGTGAAGTAAAATATAATGTGAAATAAAGCATATACGTGTCATGTAAGATAAATAAAGTATATGTGTGTGATTGTAAATTAAAATAAGTCTAGAATATGCATGTGTTTGTAATATAAGATAAGTAAGGAATATGCTCTGTAATGTTCCTTAGGCTTGTACTATAAATAACCAAGCTCGGGGAAGAGTTATCTTCAGACAAGAGCAGAGCTTGAGAGTCTAAAAGAGTTCTTTTAAGAGAGTTTCTAAATAACAAAGCTTCCCCTTTGTATAAAAATCTTTGAGTCTCTTCCATAAGAGAGAGTTTCTAAATAATAAAGTTTTCCATTTAATATAAACATCTTTGAGTCTCTTTCATAAACACTTTTCCAAATACAAGTCTTTTATCCTCTGATCCTGTAAAACCTCTTTTGTAGTTGTACACCTTATGTGTCTATAAATTTGGTATTAGAGCCATGGCAGTCTAAGTTTTGGCTCTCTCTTTCTTAAGAGGTAATATATGTCGTAAGTAGTTTTCTATCATATGCTAGTGTAGAGAGAGATCTGTGAGGTCGTGTGGCTCGAAGCACCTTGAGACTTATTGAAGAAAATTGTGTTGTCTCGGTTTGCGTAGCCTGAACCATTGCTTTATTTATATTCTTAGCACTTAAAGATAAAAGAAAATAGCTTATTGATTGATATTACTTCAAGAGTTAGAAAGAGTTATATCATTCTGTCTTGGTTTCTTGTCTTTATAAACATTATGAAAAGTACACCTTCTTTGTCTATAAGCCCTTCTTTTAGAAAATCAACTTCCAAGAAAATAGTTTACTTATATGAAATAGAGTATGTGAGTGATGAGAGTAAATTTCCTATTACCCAACTTCCTTTACTTAATCCCTATAAAGCTTTCACAAAACCAAACTCCACTTTTCCTAAATCTATTAGGCAAGTCTTTGTTCCTAATAAGCATACTGCAAAAGAGCTTGTTCTAGCTTCTCCATTAGAGCAACATCTGGTTCCGGCAACAGAAACAGAACAGATGATTCCCCTCAGCCTCAACAAAGGGATGATTCACCACTGGAGAAATCTTGCCTATACACACCTTCACCATGGAGCAATACGCTTTGTCGTTAACTCTATATGGAAGAAAAAGTTTACCAATAGTAGCAAGACTCGCTCTCCTTGACACCAGATATAAAGAGTACTAGCATGCTTGCATAGCAACAATCCAGACGACGTTAAATGTTGGCACCATCTTTGTCACTTTATTCCCAAACTTCAACATGGCGATAGAAGATCCTCAAATCTATCAAAACATATAGATCTAGTTACAAATCATTGGCCCTCCACAAATTGGGAATACATATGCAACGACTCTCCACAATCAAATGGCGTATAGAGTTCAGAACCATGCTATGGATCTAAGTCTCCCACGAGATACCGATGATGCCTTGCTCATACAGTTGGAGTCCCAACACAGTCCATCTTGCATCCATATTCCTAGACAAATCCACACAGAAGAACTAGCCAAGCTACTTCCAGAGTCATGGGTGACAAACTATGAAAAACTCCATGATAGAAGTACACCAATACAAGCGGTGGATTCCTCTTTTTACAGAAGAAAAGATGGAGCTTTAGAAATAGCTTTCAAGGCACAAGAAAAAAAATCAAGTTTGCACAGAAATCAACATGGTTAGTCCATGTGAAGAAATCATGGAAATTGATGCGAGATTGCCCGGAGTTCCAATTTCATCCTTTGATTCACTCGGAAAACCAATCTACTCATTCATGGATGAATCTGGTCACAAATTCTTTGATATTTGTAATTGTCATAAGTGTCTAGAAGACAGCTCAAAGGAAGAGGATATTCCAAGACGAAGAAGAAGAAAACAGAAATCCTCACAACAAATCCTCACAGAACGTTATGAGTCTAGAGATCCACAAGTTGGCCTCCATGGAGAACCAAGTGGAAGAAAATTTGACTATTATGTCTTATACCCGAGTAGCTCTATTCCAACAACTCCAGATCGACAAGATCCGTTGAGTTACATGTTCAGCCCTCCATCTCAACAAGACTCACTGTTTCCGATGAAAGAGTTTGAAGAAAACAACATTAAACATTCATGGAAGATCAAGATGGTCTCTAAATTCCAAGGGCGTCTCAAACTCTGCTCAAATAAAGCATATTGGAGACCATCTTGTCAATAACTTTGGGCAAATAAGCTCTTGAAATTTAGGACCATCTTGTCAATAACTTTAGGAAAAGCAGCTCATGGGTTAAACATCTGTTGAGTCATCCAGGCATGCATCTCGTAGATTTTATCTCTCCATTTCGAAGGAGAAATATCATCGAACGAGAAACCATTATGTGGTTCTGTGATGAACTTTAGGTTCCACTCTGGTTGAGTTCTTCTGTATTCATACCCTTCTTCATAGACATGACCATCTTCACTTTCAATATCATCATCTTCTACAGTAGGTTCAGCCATCATGAAATTTGGAATTAAGACTTCGTCTTTTGAATCATCATGTACTTTTGTCATCTCTTTGATCACACATTTTTGTTCTGACCTCTTTTCTTGTTTTGCTACTTTCTCAAGAAAAGTAGTTATTGGATTAGCATGTTCCACCACTAGTTATGATTCACTCCTCTCGGGTTGGTTTTTTGATGTAGATGGTTGGCTTTGGGTTTTTGGTGGTTCAGGTTCCTTTTCTTTCTCAGAAGGTTTTTATTTTTTTGTGGTATGTTGTTCTCGGATAATATGGGTTGGTAAAAAGGAAGATGATCCAAATATGTTTGGATCTTGAAAGAAGCAAAGGGGTTGTGATTGGGCTATGTAGGATGGTGTATATATAGGGTAAGGTGTGAAAATGTCATATGACATCGGGGTTGGTGTTTTAGGCTGGTTTTGTAAAGAGTTTAGTTGGGCCTTGAGGAATTTGAGTTCTAATTCTTTTTGGGCCATGATGATATATCATGGTTTTTACCGGTTTTTGACCATGATATAAATCCGTTTTATAGAGTCTTTTGGTCTTTTTAGAGTCCTATTAGAGTCTTTGTAGGTTGAACTACGTTTGGAGCATAATTGGATATTTTGGAGCATTCTGGAGTATTGTGGAAGTAGCTCCGAAGTGATGAAGTCAAGAGCCAGATTTTACAAAGAGTGTCGATTGACCCTACTCTGGTGTCGATCGACACCAATTGTGGATTCACAAAGCCGCCTGATTTTACAAGTCTTGAAGGAAAAGAAAATTGCCCATAAGTTTTCCTTATTTGCAAAAGTGCCCAGCTCGTGTTTCTACCCTTATATATAGTTTTCAAAGCCATTGTTTAGGCATTATCTCATATTTTAAGAATCATAGAAGTTTATGTTTTTGGAGAGAAAAATCAGACTTCTTCAAAGCAGATTTGGAACTCTCTTATTTCTTCTATTGATTTCTTTTATGCTTTCTATTCAAATAATGATTTATGTTTTATTAATCATGTCTGAGTAGTTTGCTTGTTAGGTTTATGGTTTTTCAAAGGTGATTGATGAATTGTTAGGTTTAATTGAATTGTTATGATAAAATCATTAGAGTTCTTCATCTGGATTTGTGATTAATTAATGCTTATTCTAGCTTCACGATCTAGAATCTGATCTTAGGTTAATTAATAGATGCGATAGTATTATTGATTTCCTGAACTAATGTTAGATGAGCAAAATACATATTCGCAAAGAGATTTGGTTTAGGGATTTTGTGAAAAATCGAACCTGATATTAATGCTTGTCTGAATTGTTAGAATTCGCAAAGAGATTTGGAATTATAGGGTTTAGACATATATAATCTTCGCAGCGAGAGTTGGTTGATTTTATAATTGTGTTTCGAGTTCAAGAACAGTTCTTCATAAATTCCTAACATTTTGTCTAGATTTGCAATTCGGATTCACCTGAGAATTTCCCTGAACCTAGCGTTTCGTCTCCTGAATTTACTAAATCGTTTAATTGCTTTCTGTTTTTAATTCCATATTTCTTCTTAGCATAATTCGAAATCAAATATCTGATGTGTAACTATCTATTTCCATGTGGATTCGATCCCTAAGTACTACGATTGATCTCTTAATTTGAGAGAGTAGCTCTAGGGTAAATTTGAGAGCATATCAAATTTTGGCGCCGTTGTCGGGGAAGGAGATTAGTTGCCTACAGATTTTTAATATTAGAATTTTTTCTAGATTTTTATTTTTGTTTTTGGTTACTAATTTTTTGTTTCTTATTCTTGGTTCCAGGTGTATCCTTAATCGCAGTACCAGAAGCAACAAGGAAAAGGAGCTTGTGACTTTGAGCATCGTTGAACTCGCCAAACTAGAAAGGAACAACAGAAAAGCTGCACGAGTGTCGACCGACACCACCATAGGCATCGATCGACACCAGGTGCAGATCGCAATGGATCCTATGGTTCTAATCCGAGACGAAGCTGGTCACTTGGTTGATGCAGAAGGGCACAGAAGAAACGCCCAAGGACAGAGATTCGGCGAGAATGGGGCTGTTGTCGTCGAGCAAGCAATGCAAGTAGTACCACCAGGGAATGCAGAACGTGGAAGGACAGTGGGTGATTACAACAGGCATGATCAGTTCTATGCCAATAGAGCTGCAATTCGCCCACCTCCTTTTCAAAGGAATGATTTCGAGCTAAAGCCTGCATTCTACACTTTGGTGGCTCAGTATCCTTTTCATGGCCTTCCCAATGAACATCCTATGGACCACATTGAGAGGTTTGAAGACTTGGCATCAAGCATAAAGGCCAATGGAGTATCTAATGACTATCTCTTCTACAAACTTTTCCCTTACTCACTTGTTGGAGATGCTGCATATTGGCTGAAGCAATTGGACCCAGGATCATTGACTACTTGGGAAGACACAAAGAATGCATTCATGTGCAATTTCTTTGATGATGCAAGATCTAAGGAGCTGAGGATGAAGATCTCTACATTATTTCAAGAACCAACTGAAGCATTCAATGCTGCTTGGGTGAGATTCAAAGCATAACAAAGGGACTGTCCACATCATGGTTTCACTAAGGTTCAACTGCTGGGAATCTTCAGAGAATGCTACCATTCTTATTGAGAACTTGGCATCTAGCAATAGTACCAAGAATGCAGATTTGGAGAGGAAGAAGCAAGCTGGAAGCATGGATGGAAGTCAGATTGCTGAGGTGAAGGCTAAGCTAGACTCAGTGCATAGCCTTCTTGTGGGAAAGAGGCAAGTCCAGTTTGCTGCTGAAGTCGATACTTTTGAACCAGAGCCAAAAGAAGTCAATTACATCAATGGTGCTGGTTTTCAAGGACATAGATTCAGCAATCAGCAAAGCTATGGTTCCTCTTACTAGAAGCCTTTTCAAAACAACAACTTCCAAAGAACTTATGGTTCTTCTTCTTACCATAAACTTCCTGCACAAGATAATGAGGTAAAGTCTATGATGGAACAGCTCTTGGAGGGTCAACAGAAGATGACTGTAGATTTCAATGGGAAGATTGATGTTTTGTACACGGATCTGAATGGAAATATTGAGTCTCTAGGTACTCATGTCAAGCAATTGGATGTTTAAGTTGTTCAAACTGCAGGAGCTTTGAAGAGACAAGATGGGTTTCTTCCTGGAAAGACTGATACAAATCCCAGACATCATGTCAATGCCATCATGGTAGGAAGTGCAGAAAATTTTGTGGAGGTTGAGAAGTTTGAGGAGCTTGAAAAAGAAGATGTAGCAGTTGCAGAGTTGGTGTCGATCGACACCACTACTTAGTGTCGATCGACACCATTAGAAAAAAACCCAATGATTCGAGTTCTGGCGGACCGAAATTGACCAAAACGTCGATACCAGATACTAGTGTTGATCGACACTACATTGGTGTCGATCGACACCTTTTCCAGACTTCACCAAATCGACCTGAAGCTTCAACAACTGCAGAGGAGGGAGTGTACAAGCCTAAAGTACCCTATCGCAGACTTCCTAGAAAGTCTAAACAGGAGATAGAAGAAGCCAGCTGCAAGGACATGATGGATAAGCTGATGGTTGAGCTACCCCTAGTTGTTGCAGTCAAACTTTCACCTGCATTAAGAAGATATGTCAAGAGAATGGTTATCAATGGCATAAGTACTCAGGAAGGAGCGTTGTTTACCAGAGACATGAATGCAATTCTCTTAAATATAGTTCCAAGGAAAAAGAAAAATGTGTGGGTTTCTGAACAAGTCAGTGCTGTGATTCAGAGGAGGATTCCACAGAAGTTACCCGATCCAGAGAACTTTGTGCTAGCTTGCTCAACCTCAACATGAATGTTTCCTCGTTCTCTCTGTGATCTAGGTTCAAGTATCAACTTGATACCATACTCTGTTGCTATTAGACTTGGAATGACTGATTTCAAGTCAACCAGAATCTCTCTTGTCCTAGCTGATCGATCAAAAAGAGTCCCAAAAGGTGTTCTAGAAGATGTTCCCTTGAAGATTGAAGGTTGCATGATTCCCACAGACTTTGTGGTTTTGAAATAGGATGAAGAACCTACAGATCCTCTTATTTTGGGAAGATCATTCTTGACTTCAGTTGGTGCCATCATTGATGTGATAAAAGGGAAAATAGAGCTTGATTTGGGTGATGTTGTCATGAATTTTGACATGGGCAAGTTAAGGGGACCATCCACCATCGATGGCCAAGCTTTTTCTGTAGAAATTCCCATGGATAAAGATCCAATCAGGGAGCATTCAGACGGCATTACTGCTGGGTATGCCAAGGAGTTGGATTCTAATGAGCAAGTGAACAAGATGGCTTTTCAAGAGCCATTGGCTGGGAATGCTGAGAAAGTTGTTGAGCTAGAAGATTGGAGTGGAAACATAGTTGATGAGCATCTCTTTAGTACTATGAGCAAGGATGAGGTTCTAATTAATCACAAGTTGATGGAGGAAGACGTTTTTTGTGATGAAAGCAAGGATTGCAGAGCTGAATTGCAGAAAGAGAGCAAAAATCCGAGCTACAGAGTTGGTGTCGATCGACACCACTTCTAGTGTCGATCGACACCCTTCGCAGAACAGTCCGCAAGTCACCTCCAATGCTGCAAGTCCATCACAAGGGTCAAATAGACAACTCCACATCCTACCACTCAAAAACCTCCAAGAAAGCAAAGGTATGTACTTCCTGGAATCAATTCCAAACCTCCTGATCATCTCAATAAGAATTTAAAAGGTTCAAAAGGTGCTTCACACTAAAGCAAGCAACGAGATTTTCGTACAAGGTTTGGTGTTCCTTTTGATGATTCTGCAGGAAAAAGAAGTATCCCACCCAAACTGAAGTCCCACCCTGCTGCTGTTCCTCAATTCCTTGGTCAATCTCATGGACCTACTCCTTATACTCCGCCATGGATGAGTAGACATTCTTCTGGAAGGCATTCGCTGCCACTCTCTGAGCCACATGATGCCTGATCTCCGACACAGTCAAGCTAATGACTGAAAACAAGCGCTGAGTGGGAGGCAACCCATTTTTAGGAGAGTCGGACAATAATCATCCAAGCTCGACATTGGGCTCGACATGAATAGTGTCGATCGACACCACCACGTGCATACAAAGGTAAATCTTCTATATTGTCGGTTCTATCGTTTCTACTATTTCTTTTTACCAACTTCGGGCTTAATAACACTGGGGACAATGCTGTTTAAGTCTGGGGGAGGTAGTCGCTGACTTTGTGTTTTGTTTTGAGAGTCAATTGAGTCAGTCAAAACTTGTTTTATTGAGTCAAAATCAGTGGAAACTTTCAGTTTTTCTTGGAACTAACCACAGAACATTGACACTTGAAGGACCATTGTCATAGCAGTTGATTGCAGGTTTTACTAGGTAGAAAGCTGCAAGTGGATCAATCTAACAGAGAGAGTTCAGATTCATGTTTAGAGCTTGGTATGCATTGGACTTGATTCCTCTTTCAGCATTGACAAGATTAAAAACTACAATCTCTCCTTGATCTTCCCTTGAGAAAAATCGAAAAGAAACAAAAAAAAGAGTCTAAGTCAAGGAATAGTGCAAAGATCCTCATGAGCATGTCTCCTCACAAGGAACAATATTAGTGAGCGCTCTTGAACCTGTCTCCTCACAAGGAACACAAGTAAAGAGCAGCACTATTCTAAGACATCAAAAGAATAAGAAAAAGTCAATGAAAAGATTTGTAGAACACCCTGAAAATGGGCAGCAGTTGACTAAGGGAAGAGAAAATAGGAGAGTTGTGCAAAGAATGTCTTGTTCAGGCGTTAAGGAAAGGAAAGAATCTGTAAGTTCTTTGGTCAATACCCTTTGTTTAATTTCGAAAATTTGAGAAGAAAGAGATTTGGACTTGATTTGGGAGATTGCTAAGCTTGTGGTAAGTATACTAAAATACTATCTAAGGTTGGCTCTATGGTATGTGGATTCAAGAGTTTTGTTCAATGTGGCGTTTCTAAGGTTAGCTGATTGTTTATGTTTTCAGACCTCGACTCTATACTTAGTTTATGTTTTGCTTGAGGGCAAGTAAAAGCTAAGTTTGGGGGAGTTGATATATCATGGTTTTTACCGGTTTTTGACCATGATATAAGTCCATTTTATAGAGTCTTTTGGTCTTTTTAGAATCCTATTAGAGTCTTTGCAAGTTGAACTACGTTTGGAGCATAATTGGAGATTTTGGAGCATTCTAGAGCATTGTGGAAGAATCTGCGAAGTGATGAAGTCAAGAGCCAGATTTTACAAAGAGTGTCGATCGACACTACTCTGGTGTCGATCGACACCAATCGTGGATTCACAAAGCCGCCTGATTTTACAAGTCTTGAAGGAAAAGAAAATTGCCCAGAAGTTTTCCTTATTTGCAAAAGTGCCCCAACTCGTGTTTCTACCCTTATATATAGTTTTTAAAGCCATTGTTTAGGCATTATCTCATATTTTAATAATCATAGAAGTTTAGGTTTTTGAAGAGAAAAATAAGACTCCTTCAGAGCAGATTTGAAACTCCCTTATTTCTTCTATTTTTTATGCTTTCTATTCAAATAATGATTTCTGTTTTATTGGTCATGTATGAGTAGTTTGCTTGTTGGGTTTAGGGTTTTTTCAAAGGTGATTGATGAATTGTTAGGTTGAATTGAATTGTTAGAATAAAAATCATTAGAGTTCTTCATCTAGATTTGTGATTAATGCTTATTCTAGCTTCATGACCTAGAATCTGATCTTAGGTTAATTAATAGATGCGAGAGTATTATTGATTGCATGAACTAATGTAAGATGAGAAAAATATCTATTCGCAATGAGATTTGGCTTTGAGATTTTGTGAACAATCGAACCTGATATTAATGCTTGTCTGAATTGTTAGAATTCACAAAGAGATTTGGAATTCTAGGATTTAGACATAGATAATCTCTGCAGCGAGAGTTGGTTGATTTAATAATTGTGTTCCGAGTTCAAGAACAGTTCTTCATAAATTCCTAACATTCTGTCTAGATTTGCAATTCGGATTCACCAGAGAATTTCTCTGAACCTAGCGTTTCGTCTCCTGAATTTACTAAATCGTTTAATTGTTTTTTGTTTTTAATTACATATTTTTTCTTAGCATAATTCGAAATTAAATATCTGCTGTGTGACTATCTCTTTCCCTGTGGATTCGATCCTTAAGTACTACGATTGATCTCTTAATTTGAGAGAGTAGCTCTAGGGTAATTTTGAGAGCATATTACATGAGAGGAGAGTTCATGGACATAGTAGTGGCTAATTAGGAGTTCTTGGTAGAGAGAGGTCATCTTGTTTGTGATTTCTTTTATAGAAAGGTCCAAAATGGTTACCTTTTTATCAATCTGGCTCAGAAGATGGTTTTGAGTTGCCGCTTTTTCCGACTGCCAATTTAAAGTTGCTTCTGCAGAACTGACATGAATGTTTGATGTTGTTTTCTTCAAACTCTTTCGTCGGAAATGGTGAGTCTTGTTGAGATGAAGGGCTGAACATGTAACTCAACGACACTTCTTCTCGATATGGAGTTGTTGGAATATAGCTACTAGGGTATAAGACATAATAGTCAAAGTTTCTTCCACTTGGTTCTCCAAGGAGGTCAACTTGTGGATCTCCAGACTCATAACGTTCTTTGAGGATTTTTTGTGAGGATTTTTTTTCCTTCTTCTTCTTCTTGGACTAATCTCTTCGTCTGAGCTGTCTTCTAGACACTTATGACAATCACAAATATCAAAGAATTTGTGACCAGATTCATCCATGAATGAGTAGATTGGTTTTCCGAGTGAATCAAAGGATGAAATTGGAACTCCAGGCAATCTCGCATCAATTTCCATGAGTTCTTCACATGGACTAATCATGTTGATTTATGTGCAAAAGGCTTTAGGCATTGATTTTTTTTCTTGTGCCTTGAAAGCTATTTCTACAGTTCCATCTTTTCTTTTGTAAAAAGAGGAATCCACCGCTTGTATTGGTGTACTTCTATCATGGAGTTTTTCATAGTTTGTCAGCCATGACTCTGGAAGTAGCTTGACTAGTTCTTGTCTGGAGATTTGTCTAGGAATATGGATGCAAGATGGACTGTGTTGGGACTCCAACTGTATGAGCAAGGCATCATCGGTATCTCGTGGGAGACTTAGATCCATANTTGGCTAGTTCTTGTGTGGGGATTTGTCTAGGAATATGGATGCAAGATGGACTGTGTTGGGACTCCAACTGTATGAGCAAGGCATCATCGGTATCTCGTGGGAGACTTAGATCCATAGCATGGTTCTGTACTCTATACGCCATTTTATTGTGGAGAGTCGTTTCATATGTATTCCCAATTTGTGGAGGGCCAATGATTTGTAACTAGATCTATATGTTTTGATAGATTTGAGGATCTTCTATCGCCATGTTGAAGTTTGGGAATAAAGTGACAAAGATGGTGCCAACATTTAACGTCGTCTGGATTGTTGCTATGCAAGCATGCTGGTACTCTTTATATCTGGTCTCAAGGAGAGCGAGTCTTGCTACTGCTGGTAAACTTTTTCTTCCATGTAGAGTTAACGTCAAGCGTATTGCTCCATGGTGAAGGTGTGTATAACCAAGATTTCTCCAGTGGTAAATCATCCCTTCGTTGAGGCTGAGGGGAATCATTTGTTCTGTTTCTGTTGCCAGAACCAGACGTTGCTCTAACGGAGAAGTTAGAACAAGCTCTTTTGCAGTATGCTTATTAGGAACAAAGACTTGCCTAATAGATTTAGGAAAAGTGGAGTTTGGTTTTGTGAAAGTTTTATAGGGATTAAGTAAAGGAAATTGGGTAATCGGAACTTTACTCTCATCACTCACATACTCTATTTGATATAAGTAATCTATTTTCTTGGAAGTTGATTTTCTAAAAGAAGGGCTTATACAGACAAAAAGGTGTACTTTCCATAATTTTTGTAAAGACCAGAAACCAAGAGAGAATGCTATAACTCTTTTCTAACTCTTGAAGTAATATCAATCAATAAGCCGTTTTCTTTTATCTTTACGTGCTAAGAAAATAAAGAAAGCAAAAGAGGTTCAGACTACGCAAACCGAGTTAACACAATTTTCTTTAATAAGTCTCAAGGTACTTCGAGACACATGACCTCACAGATCTCTCTCTCTATACTCTTTTATTTTAGCTTAGTTAGATTTCTGATGTGGATGATCCATAGAAATATGACAACCACGAAGCATACTCTCTGCACTAGCATTTGATAGAAAAACAACTTACGACATATATTACCTCTTAAGAAAGAGAGAGCCAAAGCTTAGACTGCCATGGCTCTAATATTAAATTTACAGACACATAGTGTGTACAACCACAAAGGAGGTTTTACAGGATCAGAGGATAAAATACTCGTATTTGGGAAAGTGTTTATGGAAAAGACTCAAAGATGTTTATATTAAAGTTGAAGCTTTATTATTTAGAAACTCTCTCAAAATATAATACAAAGGACTCTTTAGGACTCTCAAGCTCTGCTCTTATCTGAAGATAACTCTTCCCTAGTTTGGTTTTTTATAGTACAAGCCTAAGGAATATTACTGAGTATATTCCTTTCTTATCTTACATTACAACCACGTGCATATTCTATACTTATCTTAATTTACAATCACACGCATATACTTTACTTATCTTACATGACACGTATATGTTTTATTTCACATCATATTTTACTTCACGCATACTTTATTTACTAAAATGAAACCGTGAAAGAAAGCAAATTTTTTAGAATTTCGCGTGTGTACTTCAAACCGAACTAAAAAATACTAACGTAAATAGCTTTAGCCCTTCCTTCAAACAACTTCTTTCATTTAGTATAAATTTAAATATTATATAGATTTCATTTGTCCACATTGTTATAATTTAAGTTATATTTTTTAAATTAAAAATTACTGTTTGTTTATTTATTTTTATGATAGGAGAACTAGTAACACCTAATGTATTTTGTGTGATGAAAACATCAGCTACTGATTTCATTCACATTATCACACAAATGTAATACAAAAAGTTAAGGTGGCATCTTTAATATTTTAGAAAGAGTGGTCAACGTTAGTTTAGGGAATGTAAGCACTTTATTTGTGTTTAATTTAGATTCATTGATCTAATCAATCCACCCACCAAACGACGCTATCTCTCCCTCTTCCTCTATGATCTTTATAACAAACAATTATATTTGCTTCGACTCACCAAAGCTCTCTCTTTCAGATTTGTTGATCATTGCTTTGCCATACTATCTTCCATTATTGATATCATACTTTCTAATAATGGCGTAGGACCGTTTTAGTAGCAACCTGGAGTTCTTCAAGCCCACACAAAAAAAACTTACCTACAAGTCGCCTTTGTTATTCAGATTGTGTGTATCATAGAGGAGACGCTGAAGGAAGGCGCGTCGTGATTGTCGATGATTTGGTTTGATTCTTGTGCCCTTCAGAAAGTTTTAGCTGCAAATGGAGCAGTGAAAGTAAGCGCATATAACGTTTCAAGTTTGACACTAAGATCAACCGAGTCATTTCTATTTATTTCTCATAGTAAAAATCTTTGCTTCTGTATTTTGATCGTCGATTCTTTGTTTTGGTTTTGTTATACACGTTTGATCTTCGATTTGGTTTTCTAGATCGTCATCTCTCAATTCATAAATTTTCATTGAATCCATTGGAGAAATTAGATTTAAGAAATCAGAGGCTCAAAAGTTTAGAGCCTTAGAGTTTATGTAGTCACACGTACGTTTAGGCAACAACAACAAACGGACAAATTTTCAGAGAACTGAGAAGCCTAACTGGATAAGTTTCTATATAGTTATGGACTCATCATCATGATTCTAAGCTTGTAGAGAGAGCGTCAAGTTTTAAGGTGCTAAAAAGTAAATAAAATCATGACAAACAAAAGTGTAAGCCCTAAACAAAAGGGCTTATACTCATTTCTAGAGAATAAGCCCTAACCATTTTTCTTATTTACATTTCTAAACCGACCTTTAAGAGACAGAACAGGCGATTCAGGAAAATGATTTTGATACTGAAAAATAAAACACTTTTGATGAAGACAAATTGGCGGACCAAACTGAACCGGATATCAGATTATATACATGTCTCGGTTATGTTGGTTTAGTGTTGTGGTTAGTTATTTAATATTGGTTTAGTTTTTAGATAATATTCGTTGCACAAACCAAACAAAAAAAGAGAAAAAATATTCAAATTTATCTTGTTATATGGGCTTTTATTATCTTGTGTTTGATGAAGAAATGGGCCGCCCAATTGTTGTTTGCCCTAGATAGCCGCCACCTCCTTGGTGGAGAAGTTATGTTTTCTTTTAACGGCGCTTCTTCGTCTTCGTTCATTCACCTACCACAAGACATCGCAAGAAACGGACTCTAATCTCAAAGGTCCCTCCGTATGGGAGGGACAATCTAAATATCCCTCTCAAATCTACATGCCCCTCTCCTTCATGAATAGACTGTTTAGTCCTTCATTTATTAAAAAAAAAAACAAATTGAAAATGGAAAACAAAAATAAATCCAGAAATCGGGTAGGCATTTATTTCTCTAAACCAACCAAACCAACCACAAAATTTAATTGCACATGTCCGTCCCTCTCTCGTCGTCTTCTTGGTCTCCCTCACGTTTCCACCATTGAAGGACTAAATCGACGTGAAATTGAAGGTTAGTTGTTGCTGTTTTTTATGCTATTTTTCGATTTCATGATTGAATTATCAAGTTTATGTCTGAGGCAAAGTAATTGATACATAGTTTCTTCTCAATTAGAGAAATTTATAGTAAAGAAATTTTTGATTTTTGTTTTGCTCATTTGAGTCACTAAGCTAGTTGGGTAAGGCTTTTAGAAACTGATATTGTTAATTAAATGGGATATCTTGGTTAACTGAGCAATTAATCGTAATAAATCGTGATGATTCGTAGGATGATGAACCAAACTTTCTGGGTACTACTGGGTACAACTAGCATAACTGGACATATTAAGTGAATTTAGCACGAGTAGGATTAACCAAACTTTCTAGGTACTACTGGGTACAACTAGAATAACTGGACATATTAAGTGAATTAGTACGACTAGGATGAACCAAACTTTCTGGGTACTACTGGTACTACTAGCATAACTGGACATCTTAAGTGAATTAGTACGACTAGTAAAACTAGTATAACTATGATAAGATTACCTTACGATTTTTTGTTCTTTTCAGGGGAAATGAGTAGCAGTGGTTGCACAGTCATATGTTTTGATTATGGGGGATTCTATTCAAAAGACGGTGATAAAATTATATGGAATTCTTTAGAAGATGAGATTCACACTTTTGTGATGAGGAAATCTTTGGAGGATGTCACTTATGCTGGATTAGTGGAGGGAATTTGTAGAAAGGTTTTGATAGATGCATCTACAACTCAGCTGAAAATTAGTTACTATCCATTGATCTTGAACACGAAGAAACCATCATATATTTGGAATGACGAAAATGTTTTTGGTTATCTACTACAAATGAGTAAAGATCAATGTAGAAGTGTTCTACATGTGGAGTTCAGTAAGGATGTTGATCAAAGTCATGGAAGCGTGCATGTTTCAAGAGAGGATCATGGAGTTGACGTTGATCTAGGTCAGAGTAATGATGAGCATTTTGGTACCGGTAGAGATGGTTTAGAAATACCGGACAGTGAAATGCAAGACAATGAGATGCAAGAAAATGAGATGCAAGAAAGATATGAGCTCGTGTATGATGATGATACAGAAGTCTGACCTTATGATGGAAACTCGCAAGTAATTCATGGATGGGAAGACGGTTTAGATATATATAAAGGTCAAGAATTTGACACTAGGCAGGGACTGCAAGCTCTCCTACAGAAAGGTGCACATGAGAATGGTTTTGAGTATGAAACGAAGAAGTCTGAACCCACACGTTTCGTGGTAAAATGTTGGGGAGCAAAAGAGGGATGCAAGTGGGGTTTAAGAGCTTCTGTGCGTATGAACTCTAATAATTTCACTATTGCCACTTACAACAAGGTGCACACATGCTCTCGGGTTACTACAAGTACAATCAGACAAAAAAGGAAAGGCACACCACACCTAGTTGCAGCTGTTTTGGTTGAAGACTATCCAGGTCGATTCGACACACCAAATCCAAAAACGTTGATCAATATGGTTCAAGGCAGGCTTGGCGTGAAAGTGTCGTACTCGACAGCGCTGAGAGGAAAAAACAAAGCTGCTAATGAGGTGCGGGGAAGTTCTGAGGAGAGTTATCGTTGGCTATATTCTTATTTGTACATGCTCGAGAAAGTGAATCCGGTTACACGGAGTTGTGTGGAATTAGATGAGCATAATAGGTTTAAGTACCTATTCTTTGCATTGGGAGCTTGCATAGAAGGGTTTCTATCGATGAGGAAAGTCATCATTCTAGATGGAACCCACCTGAAGAACGTATATGGTGGAGTTCTAATCGTTGCTTCGGCTCAGGATCCTGATCATCATCATTATCCCATTGCTTTTGGTGTAGTTGATGGTGAGAAAGATGCAAGTTGGACGTGGTTTCTGAATCGGTTGAAGTTAGTAACACTAGATGTCCCTGGAATGGTGTTTATTTCGGATAGGAATCCAAGCTTGATCAAGTCAATAATGGAAGTGTTCCCTTTGTCTCAACATGGATATTGTGTAAGGCATTTGTCACAGAATGTGAAAGGACATGTTGCCACCCACGGAGATGCATGTGCAAAGAAGTTCATCGAGTGCGCTAAAGCTTATACAGAGGTTGAGTTCGGAAAACTATATGGTGCTTTTAGGATGAAATATCCATCTGCTGGCGAGTATCTAGACAAAAGTGTTGATGAGAGAAAATGGGCAAGATGCTATTTTCCAGGAGAAAGGTACAACATAGATACCACCAACACTGTAGAATCTATCAACGGCGTTTTTGTAAACGCAAGAAAGTACTCGCTGTTGCCAATGATTGATGTAATTGTTGCCAAATTGGCTGAATGGTGGAACACCCATAGGCAGACTGCCGCTGAAATCCCATTCTCACAGAAGCTTGTGCCTTATGTGGAGGGCGAAATGGATCTAAGATGTGTGGATGCAAAGAAACTCATGGTGATAGAGTTAAACACCTATCTCCATGAATACAATGTGATTGGGCTTGATGGGAAGAATTATTTGGTTGATATGACTGCGAGAACTTGTTCTTGCAAGTATTTTGATATAGACAGGTACCCATGTGTGCATGCAATTGCTGCTACCATCCATATGAGCAGAGATAGGGAACTTCATCTACAAGAGTTTTGCTCCAAATATTATTTGGTAGAGCTATGGAAATTCGCATACTCCAGGACAATCTATCCAGTTCCTCATATGTCTGAATGGGTTGTACCTGAAGAGATACAAGCAAAAGAAGTCTTACCTCCGGAATATAAGTTAAAGAAAGGAAAACCGCAACAGAAAAGATTCCCATCAGCTGGAGAACATCGTGGAAGAGGGAGAGGAAGAAGAGGAAGAGGAAGAGGTGGACGCTGGGCTGAATGGTTTGGGATTGATGGTAGTGAAGAGTAATATATGTCTTTATTTTAAATTATGTGAACTATGTGTGCAACTTTGTATGATTGAGGCTTGTATGCATGTTATTTCTATCAGGTATGACTAGGAACCACTAGTGCAACTCTATATTCCGCGTCTTATATGTCGAGTACGACTGGTGCGACTAGTACCACTCGTTTTAAGTACAACTAGTGCAACTACATTTTAGTTGTACTCAAGGCCAACTGGGAAAACCAGTACGACTATGCTTTCTACAAAAATGTCAATAGCACAATTTCTAAATGTATTTGTAAACATGTTTCCACATAAAATAGGCCATAGAACATGTGGAAGCATATTTGAACATTTCATAGTTATATTAATTTGATCCATGAAAATGTTTGATACATGAAAATGTAATGTCTACACAAGTTACCTTATACGTTTAAGGTTACTTTGGAAATCTTAACCACACAAACATGAAAACCATGAAATTTTGTATTTTTATACAAATTATATCATTAGAAATATGTTAAATGTAGTTTGTTTACTAAATTTCACAAATACAACTAAAAATGATTAATTTAGGGTATGGTACCACTGATTAGAAAATTTTAGCTGGATTCAATTTTTGTTTTGAAATTGGGTACAACTAAAAACTGGGTACAACTATGTTTTAAAAAACTGATCAATTTTTAAACAATTTTTGTTTTGACGGCCCAAGTTTCCTCTTTTGACGGCGCACGTGACTTCATATTTTATCCATTTTTAACTTCACATGTTTTATATATTCAGTTCTAGTTGGTCTAGTTCTGCTAGTTGGACCGTTTAATTTTACACAAAAACAGACATGCATAAAATATATATGTCCAAATCCTGAAAAAACACAAAGATAAATTCTAACATAGCAGACATAACACAAGTTCAAAGGCCTAAGTTACTTAATAACAATCCTTCACCAAACGTGAACGAGTCAACTTCCTTTTTGGTTTTCGCTTGGGAGTCTTACTCCTCTTCAGCTTCATCAGTATCTTCTTTGCTGCTTGGGCTTGAAGACTAGGTCGTTTGTTGATTTTCACCTTGGTAGGAGTTTGGACTGTATCAACATCGTCTCCACCTAACAAAAAAAAAAAAATTTGATGAAACTCATTATATCAAAAATAAATCTCCAATGGTTTGGCTCATTGAAAAAAAATCTCCACTTACCAGCTAGAGCCTTCTCCATAGCCTAATCCACAGAGGCTAACACAATCTCCGCAGCTGTCCTATCCTCAGCCGCCACAGTCGCCACGGTCTCCGCAGCCTCAATCATCTCCGCAGCCTCCATCATCTCCGCAGCCTCCTTCTCTGCAGATGCAACCTCCTTCTCTGCAGCTGCAGCCTCAGCTCTCTCCTTCTCAGCCTCTGCAGCTGCCTCCTCCATCTCCCTCTCTGCAGCCGCAGCCGCAACCTTCTCCTTCTCTGCAGCTGCAGCTGCCTCCTTCTCTGCAGCTGCAGCCTTCTCCTTCTCTGCAGCTGCAGCTGCCTCCTCCATCTCTCTCTCTTCCCTGCCGAAATCATTGTATCCACCATACTCAAAATCTGGTGGATTTCTTTGCTCTTCCACGAAGCTCTCTACAGCTACCAATCTTGTATCCAAACCCTGAATACTGTCTTTAATTTCCTTGAACCCTTCTTCCATTAGGTTCATCATCCTTTTCATTTGCTCGGCTATTGGCTCAATCACAGCTGCAGGTTCTTCTTCAGCTGGCTCACCTATTGCCGCACCTTCTTCTTGGACATCTTCTTCTTGGACAACTCGGGATTGAACATCGGCCATGAAGACGTCCTCCCACAGTATCTTCCCTTGTTGGTGGAGTATAAACTTGTTCCATCCATCAACAATAGGGTCAGCTACATCTGAATCATCCTTCAGTTCATAGTCCTGCCATTGGGTCTCTTCCATGACCCTCTCTATGAGATCTACTTCCTCACCCTCAGCAGTCAAAATACTAGTAATGTCCTGAAGTATAACGAAAAACAAATAGGGTCAAGTCACAATTGAACTAGTTGTACTATTCGAACTGGTTGTACTAATCGGACTAGTTGTACTATTCAGACTAGTTGAACTAGTCGGACGAAAATCTTTGTATAACAAAAAGTGAAATACCTTTGTATCTCCAAGATGCTCATTTATCGAATCCAACGAATATCCAGTTGTGCCAGTCTGCGTGAACTCCCACTTGCACATTCGTGGACAATCATCCTCTGCATTTCTTACTTTCACCCGAAATTGTGTCTTTAGGGTTGGAATACATTCAAACGCCAAAATCTGCACATATAATTAGACCAGTTAGAATAGTTGTACTATTCAGACTAGTTGTACTCATAAAGAAATACGACTTACTTTCAAAGGGTTGAGGAACCCAGGAAACGTACAACTCGCCTTCTCTGTGATCGATCCTTTGAAATGGTTCACCATATGGTAAATCTCTTTGATGTTGTCATCGAAAGTAAACCGTCCCCACGGGAATGTCTCACACAGCTCGAGATTATCAACCATCCTCAGAATGAAAGGCTCTATGGCTACTCCATGCTTCGATCTCCCTCTTATCACTGTCGCCAAGAAGTACAGGACAGCCATCTTTAGCCGATTCCTACCGCCAGTATACCTCATCCCCTGAAGCGCTTTTAGCACAACTTCAGCTGTAACTTTTTGGCCTTCACGAAAATGGTTTTTAACAAACCTCTTGCCACCTAAATTCGTGTAATTGGCTGGGTACTCGTGGCAGAGGAGAGCATGCTCTCTTATGGAGTATCTAACGGGCACTCCATTTACCACAAACCAAGCCTGTCTACCCTTGTCCGTTTGTACCGTGCGTAGAAGCAACATCCAAAGCCCCATCACCTTTCTCGTTGCATAAGTCTTCATGTGAAATAGGTGCTTGAACTGCGGGTGGTTCAGAAACCAACTCTTCTCATCCTCTTCCAAAGTTGGAAATATTTCCTCCTTAAATCTGTGTTGCAAGCATTTGGTACTTAGCTTACATCCCTTTCCATATTCAGTGAGATTGAAAAAATATCCGAGAGGCCGCATTGGTTCTTCTACATCATCATCATCATGCTGCAAAAATAAGGAAACCGATTTAGTATACTTCTGTCAAACTAGTACGACTAGTACGATTACTAGGCCAACTATTATGATTACTACACAACTACTGTCAAACTAGTACGACTAGTACGATTAGCATGACTACAATCTAGTCATACTATTCGGACTAGTTGACCTACTCGTACTACTCAGACTCGACATTTCATATTAGTTGAACTAATTAGACTATTTATAATAACCGTTCTAGTTGAACTACTCATACTAGTTGGACCCAATTATATGTACAACAAAATTTAGGGTTTACCGGTGATGGTGGTGGTGGCGGTGGTGGACCCGACGACGAACCGATTGCTGGAATCGGAGGCAAGCCGGTTGCACCGTCGGAGCCACAAAAATTTCTTCTTCTCGTTCAGTCACCGGAGGCAAACTTTCTTCTCCTGGTTCAGTCACCGGACCAGCCGGAAGCGGAGCACTGGACTTTGATTTCTTCCGGTTCTTCTCTTTTCCTCGCACTGGACCCTTTCTTTTCTTCGTCGCCGGCGGATTTGAACTCGACGGCAGCGGATCCGGAGGAGGCGGAGCAATGGAAGTTCCGTCTTTTGATTTCTTCCTCGGATTCTTCTCCGCCTCTGTTTTCTTCTTCGTCAGCGGATTTGAACGGCGATTTGAACTCGAGGGCGGCGGCGATGAACTATGATCTGGCGAAGGCGGTCTCAACCGAACCCCTCCTTTCGTACGCGGTGCCATGAGAACGATAAATTTGGGATTTGATCGGATTTTGATCGGTGGTTTGGGTTCTCGGAGAAGATGAAAAGTTGAAAGATCTGTGGTTTCTCGGAGAAAACGAAAAGTTGGGAAAGTACAGCGGTTTGATCGAAAAAATAAGGAATTGGAAGTTGTTTTCCGTTTGGGCTTGGGCCGATTTGAGATATATTTGTGGGCCAAAACCCAATAGTTAATTCAGAAGATAGCGGTTTGGTTGGTTTGTAATTCAGCTGATTTCGGATACCCTCATTGGTCTTTTCACGCGTTTTTATTAAAAAACAAAAAACAAAAAAAAAAAAATTTTAAAAAGGGGTATTTCAGATCTTCCTCTTGTACGGAGGGGTAAATGAGATTAGAGTCCGCTAGAAACTTCATCTCCGTGAGATCATGGCCAGAAAAAGGTCGTCCCGTGATATCAATATCCCTCTCGATCTGATATCAAAGACTTCATAGCAACTTCCGGCGAAGTCTCTAGCAAGATTCAGATGCGTCTCATATCACTGGGAAAGTATTATCAAAGACTTCATAGTCATAGACTCGATCGTGACGCGGTCATTGACACAACCACCGCGTGATCCCCACTTCATCTTCGACATATGTTCGTCCTCCGAACCTCTCTCCATCTTCTCGTATGCTTACCTTTATCATCAAAACACAAACGAAGAACAACTCTACCACCATGAAACCTTTGGAAAAAGAAATCATCAAATCAAAAACCATTTGTCAAACATCTACCATAAGACAAAGTTTCAATATGTACGTCGTTTGATCGGGTTTTCGTGTTATAATCAGTTCAAAATACACAACCCTACCACGAGGCAATCTTTTTCCTTACCCATGACGCGTTTACCCCGAAGCAATCTGTCCTACTTATTCGGGTACGACCCTTTCAAGAAGCAATACAAAGTATTGTGTATAACACATATATATCCACCGGAGCAGTCTTGTAAAGTTTTCATATTGGGAGATCCCTCAAAGCAGTGGTGGGACATCGAATGCAGCATTTGAAGTCACTTCCCACTCGAACAAGCAGTTTGCATCAACGGGGTGATTTATTACAAAGCAACAACAGATGATTGGATTATTGTTTTTGTGAGTTTCGATGTTGGGTCTGAGAAATTTGATCATGTTCAGGCTCCGGAAATTTTGTTGTGGGATTATGGAGATTTGACTCTTGTAAACTACCAAGGGAAGTTAGGATGCATATGCCGGAACAACCATCTCAACAACCAGGATGTGGATATGTGGGTTATGGAGGATGCCGAGAAACAAGAGTGGTCGAAGGTTACTTTTTTCTCCATGCTTCAAGATTTACCAACTTGGGAAATCATATTTGCGGGTGTCACTCATCCTAGTGGTGAAATTGTTATAGTCCATCAAGAATATCTCAGTGAGTTGGCATTAGATGTTTATTATTATGATCCAAAACGAAAGAGTCGTAGAAGTGTTGAAATCCAAACTACAACGTCGTTGTTAAGAATAAAGCCTAGTGACATCATTAGCGTATGGGCTGTCACAGATCATGTTGAGAATATCATGGGTTTGTAATGCGTTTTCATTAATTAGTTAAGAGTTTTCCAATATAACTACTATGTTAATTATTGTGGTTAATTTGTGATGACTGAAACAAGTTATAATAATCCCTTTAAGAAGGGTCTTGTTTTTGGTTTTCATCGTTTCAAAGTTTTCTTAACATTTCTAGTTTTGGAGAAAGAATAGAACCAATTCTTTGTTTGTTCTATGCTTTAGACTTTGTCATTGGAATCTTCATGGGAAAAACTCCCTCCTTTACCACATCCAGAGTGTTCTCTCGCATATCTGGGGCAGAGGCATGAAACTGGAAATCCACCTGAGACCTGAAACTAGATCAATGCTTGATAGAATCCTTAATGCTACAGTCAGATCTAAGATTGTAGAACAGGAGATCTGGCACATTGGTAACTCTCTTTTTTATGTAGCACAGTGGTCTTCTGCACTAGCTTTAAAGCCTCCAACTTTTACCTCAATACCTCTTTAGGCGCATGTTAAAGGAATACCTTTTGATCTTTACACCCAGGAAGGTTTAGGTAGGGTTGCTGATCTTCTTGGTCTCCCTTTAGAATGCGATGAGTTCACAAAAAATATGGTGGATATTAATGTTGTTCATCTTAAAGTAAAAGCTGATTGTACTAAACCACTACCTACCTATGGAGAAATTGAAAGGGAGAATGGAGATATTGCCCCAGTTACGGTCGAATACCCGTGGGTTCCTCCTACTTGTCCTTGCTGCAAGGAAATGGGCCATTTAGAGGCTCTCTGTCCTAATGGAAGGTGGACGCCAACCACCACTCATGTCCCACTTTCATCTAAATATGTTAAAAAACAACCAGTCGCTCCCTCTACCTCATGTAATGAGCATCCCTCTGTTACTGGTAACACTCCTGCTGCTACTGGTGTCACTCCTGTTGTTACTGGTGCCAGCCCTGCTACTCCTGATGCTACTGGTGTCACTCCTACTGCTACTGGTGTCATTCTTACTGTTACTGGAACCACTCCTGCTGCAAATGGTCATGGTGCCAGTTCTACTGAGTTTAGGGATCCCCAGATCTAGTTGATTCAAAAGGAAAGAGTTATTGCTCTCCCAGCAGAAATATTTGTAGCAAAAACTTTCAAGAGTGCTTCTACTTCTAAGGGAAATCAAACACGCTTGCCTTCTTCCTCTATTGAAGCTGCTAATTCCTTCGGTTGTTTGGTCGATACTGATACTCCCATCTCAAAGGATGTCCCTGAGGTTCCCTCTCAGTCTAGTCCTCTTATTGATATTGTGCCTGATGGTCCTCCTTCCGAGCTTGAGGCTACTAGTCAGACTGTGATCTCTTCAGAACCTTTGCCTTTAGGATCAAAGCCTCCTGATACAGCTGCAAATAAACCACTTGATTCAGCTGTTTCTCTGTTGACTACGAATCTTGTTGGGTCTTTCAATCCATTTTGCTCACCGCCATTTGCTTCACGAAACATCCTACCATCTACTCCCCCTGCAGTGGGTTCTCTCCTAGAAAAATGGGAGCACCAACAACAATAATTTTTTATGATAGACAACAACCTCTTTTTTTGGAATGTCAGAGGTATAAATATATTGAAAAAAATTCGGATTTCAGACGTTGGCTTTTTTCTCGCCATGTCTTTTTTGGAGCCTTATTGGAAACCCATATTAAGGAGCCTAACCTTAATCAAGTTATGTCTCCTCTCTGCCCTCGGTGGTCCTTTGCTTCTAATCACTCTGAAGATGATGATGGGCGCATTGTGTTTATTTGGAAAGCGCCTTTCTCTGCTGATGTTCTTCACAAGTCAAAACAATCAATTACCTGCAAGGTCAAATGCCCTGGAATATCATCCTTTGTTTACACAGCTATTTATGCGGACAATACTAGTGAAATCAGAAATGATATGTGGATTGAACTCTTAAACCTGGAATCTGCTCTCTCCCTAGGATCTAACCCCTGGTTTGTGGGTGGTGACTTCAATGAAAATTTGCACCCGGCTGAACATTCTCTTGACTCTTTCAACCAGTTCAATGGTTCAATGATCGACTTCAAGGCTTGCATTGATCAGCTTGAAATCAGAGATCTACGCTATCATCGTACTAAATTCACCTGGTCCAACAAGCAGCCTGATAATCCTATCGCAAAATATTGGACCGTGCTTTGATCAACGAGCAATGGCTCTCGAAATTCCCTAATAGCATAGCAGATTTCAGCGCACCTGAGATTTCTGATCATACGCCTTGCTGCATCAAGCTGGAATGTCCTGTGCCTTTGGCTGGCTCAACTCCCTACAAGTTCTACAACTATCTGGCCTCACATCCAGACTTCTTAGCAACAGTCTCAAATGCCTGGGTCATCACAGACAAGATTCATCATTGTTTGGCGTCATTAATATCAAAGCAGAAACAATTGCGAACAGCACTAAGAGAACTTAACAAGGATAATAACTCTGGCATCCAGAAGAGAGTGCTTGAGGCCTATGATCATTTGCGTTCGGCTCAATTATGTTCCCTCCAGTCGCCATCTCCGGCAAGTTGTGCAGCTGAGAGGCTTTGTTCTGACAAGGTCTCCGCCCTGAGAAGAATTGAGGAGGAATTCTTTAAGCAGAAATCTCGGATAAATTGGTTACAAGTAGGAGATCAGAATACTCCTTTCTTTCACAAGGTTTCTATAGCAAGAAATGCGTTTAATACCATTCATATATTGATCAGTATTGAAGGAATAGAACCGGATTCCCCAAATGCTATTGGTAACCTTGCGGTATCTCACTTCAAAAATATCTTGGGACCTCTGGTTTTCTTGAGAGACTCCAACCTGACAGAAGTTGCTTTGTATACTCGGACTTATTGCTCTAGTGAAGAGGCCTCCAATTTCTCTCGCTTGCCTTCTCCTGAAGATATAAGAAAAACATTGTTCAGTTTAAACCCAAACAAAAGTCCAGGTCCTGATGGACTTACTTCGGGTTTTTACAAGAATGCTTGGCCTATTGTAGGAGAGGAGGTTACAACTGCAATCTCACGGTTTTTTTCAGATGGATTCCTTCCAATTTCTGTTAACTCAACAATTCTCACCTTGGTCCCTAAATTCCCAGGAGCAACTATTATAAAGGACTACCGTCCCATCTCTTGTTGCAACACTCTTTATAAGGTTATCTCCAAGCTGCTGGTATCAAGGCTGAAACCCCTCCTCCCGAAGCTCATTCTCCCCAATCAAACTGCATTCATCAAAGGCAGACTCTTGTTAGAGAATTGCCTTCTTGCTTCAGAGATTGTCAGCGGATATCATAAAATCAAGGGTCCTCTAAGAGTTACTCTCAAAATAGATATTGCAAAGTCTTTCGACTCTATACGTTGGGACTTCATGATAGAATGTTTGCAAGCAATCCATCTCCCTCAAATCTATATTGATTGGCTGAAGCAATGTGTCACTACTACAGCTTTTTCACTGGGAATAAATGGAAGAATGCATGGTTATTTTAGAGGAACTAGAGGTTTAAGGCAAGGAGATCCTCTATCTCCATATTTGTTTGGCCTTGCTATGAACATCCTATCGCAAATGCTAAACGATGCAGCAGAAAAAGGAACAATTGGGTATCATCCTAAATGCAAAGACTCTAAGCTTACTCACCTTTGTTTTGCTGATGATCTTTTATTCTTCTCAGATGGATCCCCATCTTCCATTCAAGTCATTCTAAAAGTCCTATCTTATTTTCAGAATCTCTCAGGTCTCTCCATTAGCCCTGAGAAATCGTGCTTCTTCTCTTGTGGACTCTCAGGGCCCCAAGTGGCAGCTATTGAAGCTCAGTCGGGTATTCCTCAGGGATTTCTCCCCATCTGATACTTAGGTCTTCCTCTCTGCACAAAGAAACTTTTGATGATTGACTGTGAACCACTCCTCCAAAGTATAAGAAGTAAAATTGGTTCATGGACTTCGAAATACTTATCTTTTGCCGGTAGACAAGTGCTTCTTAATACTGTGATAGTTGGGATCACAAACTTCTGGTGCAGCTCATTTGTTCTTCCCAAAGAGTGCATTCTTAAGATTGACTCAATGTGTAATGCCTTCTTGTGGAAAGGTTCTCTAGAAGGGCGTTTCTCTGCAAAAGTGTCTTGGGAATCAGTAACTTCTCCTAAGGAAGAAGGAGGCTTAGGAATCAAAAATCTGAATATTTGGAATCGTACCTGCTCGCTAAAACTTCTTTGGCTTCTCTTATTCCGCACAGAATCAATATGGGTGGCTTGGATCCACCAAAATGTCATAAAAGATAGCAGCATCTGGGAAATTAAAGAGAAACAAAGTCACACTTGGGTGTTCAAGCAACTTCTGAGGGTAAGAAACGTCATCATTAAGTGGGCTAGAATCTTACCGGTAATGGGATGAATTGCAAGTTCTGGTCTTCTCCATGGACTCCCTTTTGTCAACTGCGGGAATTCATTGGCCCGCAAGGGCCTCGTCTTACAGGGATTCCCTCAGATGCAACCGTAGCTTCTGTTTGGCGGAGTGGTAGTTGGATTCTCCCTCCGGCTAGGTCTCAAGCTCTCAAGGAATTACGGTGCCACCTCACCACCGTTACTCTTTCCTCCAATGAGGATTCCCTGCAATGGAAGGTTAATGATATTACTAATTAAACACTCGTTTAACTCCAGGGCAATCTATGATTTAATAAGAGAGAGGAAACAAGCAGTAAATTGGACTAAAATCATTTGGCTCAAAAGGGGAATACCTAAGCACAAGTCGCTGGCATGGTTGGTTTTACTTGATCGATGCCCAACAAGGGATCGTCTCATCTCTTGGGGACTTCAAACTGACCATCTTTGTCTTCTCTGTAACCAGCAGGCAGGGACCATCTATTTTTCGAGTGTAGTTTCTCTTCATCACTCTGGTCTTCTTTCGCAGTGAAGCTCGGCTTCTCTCACTCCTCCTCCTGGTCATCAGTTCTAAATGGTTTACTCAATATGACCTCCTCTCGTCCTCTGAAGTATCTTACTATCCTTACTTGGCAGGCTGTGATTTATGAGATATGGAGGGAAAGAAACAATAGACTCCATCGAAGCACTTCTCGCCCAGCTGATTCTCTCCTCAAGTGGATTGATACAACTATTAGGAATCGTATAGCTGCCTTCCGAAATCAGAATTTCTTAGCTGCCAGCGAAACTCTGCAGCTCTACTTCTCTTTGTGAATCTGATTTTAAATTTTGAACCTCCCTCGTGTTTGATCTCGAATCCTTCTCCGTACTGTCTGGTTTCTTTGTGACGAGGTCGTCTGACTAAGTGGATCTGATTCTGCCGCATATGCTTCTCTGGTTTCGTCGTCACCATCATCAATCCTAATCATCATCTTCGATCTAAACTCTCCACTCTTGATGGGCTCTAGGCCTGGGCTTCATTATTTTCATAATGGGCTTCTTTCTCTAGTTGGGCTAGACAATTAACAACTTGGTTGGGTTATTTTCTTTGGCAAAACAATCTAAGGTTTTTTCATGTAATGATGAGCACCTTTGCCTCATTTAAATTAATGCAAGCAAAAGTTCAAAAAAAAAAAAAAGTTTTCTTAACATTTCTAGTTTCGGAGAAAGAATAGAACCAATTCTTTGTTTGTTCTATGCTTTAAACTTTGTTTTTTCTTGCTTTACACCCTATATATGGGCAACCACCTAGTCCAAGAGCTGCTGCACATGTGTCTTGTAATGGATCCAACATATAAAATACTGTAGTTACGTGTGGATTCAAGCTTTTTTTTTTCTTTCTTTCAAAAGTCTATAAGTGAACATTGCATTCCCAATTAGCTGCAATTGTTATTTGGGATTTGTACGTGAGGATTCAAACCCTTTTTTTTATTTTTTCAAAAGTTTATACGGGATTTGTTCGACTCCTTTTAGCAGTGATAGTTTGCCTCTATCATATGAGGTCAGTTTTTTTTTTATGAGAGGTCAGTTACCTTCCCCTTGAGGGATTGTGTGTACCCTTTGATGGGTTTGTAATTTTGTATCTTCCCTTTGTGGGACTCCCTGGTCCTCGTACCTCTAAATTCTTCTACGACAAAAAATAAATAAATAAATAAATAGACACTGTATAGTTTATCACCTTTGGTGGCCAAGCCAAAAGGAAATCGTGACATTAAGACCAAATCGGTAAAATAAGAAAAGTTTGCAATAACCAAAAGCTAAAGCTACACAACGTTTGTAAAAAAGTTGTTCGGGCTTATGGTAAACAATCAATAAAGAATATGTTTCCTCATGGTAGCGATCTTTCGTGTTGTACTCTTTCCTTTTATATATATATTTTTGTTTTTAATGACTTTATGTCGGAAAAAGAAAACAGAGCATAAACCACTCTGCAAAAACAATAGCAAGAAGAACCAAAACAAATCAACAAAAACAAACATTTTTAAATGAACTAATATATTACAACAAAAAAATTAAACTAAAATATTATTCCCTGGATCTAGATTCCATAGCTGCTCTGGTATACGTCCTGGAGGATACAAAGGCGAAGACCCGTAAGAAAGCTAAATGGCCTCTCACTCTCAGGTCGTCTCTTTTCTCCTCTTTACTACGAATCGACGATCAAATCAATTCTTCTTCTCTCTCTGAATCAATATGATCACACAGGTTATAGTGGAAGAGAAATCGAGTGTTAGAATCTTGACACTAAATAGACCAAAGCAGCTGAATGCTCTGTCCTTACACATGGTATTGCATCTTTCCCTTGTTGTTTCTTCTTCCCTTTCGTGCACTGGTTTTACATATTTAATTGGCTTGAATCAATCTTTTCAAGATCTCTCGGTTGCTGCAACTGTTTCTTGCATATGAGGAGGACCCTAGTGTGAAACTTGTCATCCTTAAGGTAGATTCACTATCCTTTTATCTCTTTCGTTTGCAAGAAACAGTTGAGAACTTTGCTACAGGGTCAAGGAAGAGCCTTTTGTGCTGGTGGCGATGTTTCAGCTGTTGTTCCTGACATTGGACTAGGGAAATGGAGACTCAGTACTGATTTCATGTCACAAGAATACATCCTAAACTATGTTATGGCCACGTATAGCAAACCTCAGGTCTAAGCATACTCTTCTTTTTAATAAAAGCTCATTTTAGTTCGTTTTCCAAACTGGTTTTTGTAACTCTTGTAGGTTTCGATTTTGAATGGTATTGTCATGGCAGGCGGAGCTGGTGTTTGCATCCATGGTCTATTTCGTATTGCAACTGAGAACACGGTATTTCCTCTTTTTCTTAAACATGTTACATGTCCATGGATGGGCAAATACGTCACTGTGAAATATTTATGGCCTAGGCCTAGGCATTCTAGTACTCGGTTCGGTTTCGGGATTGGCTATATCGAGTTTTGGGTATTTGGGTACTAGAAGAAGGTGAGGTATACCATTCGGGTATTTTAGTATTTCGGTTGAGATTCGACTCGGTATTTTGGTTACGGTTCGATTCGATTTTTTTTTTAATCCAAATCTACCCAAACTACTTGAAAAAAAAACTAAAGACTTAATTCAAACTTACTTAAATTCTATTTTTGTACTGTTAAAAACCAGACAAACTTTTAAATACTCGTTGGTTCCATTCTTCTACTTCTAAAAACTAGACATACTTTCAAATACTTGTTCGGTTATCATGTATTTTTGGATACTCGTTCGGTTCTTGGGTATTTTCGGATATCTTTCCGGTTTTTGGATATTACTTGATCCGAACAGAGAACCTAAATACCATAAGACAAGATCCAATCCGCATTTTTTGGTTTTTTTCTGTTTTGTTTTTTTGTTTTTGTTTTTTTTGTTTATTCTTAATCTTATTCTTTTCTTATTTTTATCTAAAAATTTCGCTCTAATATATGCTCTTATATTTTGAGTTCTTTTCCCAGGTTTTTGCCATGCCTGAGACAGCTCTGGGGCACTTTCCAGATGTAGGCGCGTCATACTTCTTGTCAAGACTCCCTGGATTTTTTGGTAAAAAAAAGTCATATTTTTTTTTTTTTGCTTTTCCTTCAAAACTCACAAAAGTATGAGTCTATCTATCATCCTTCTTGTTCAGGAGAGTATGTTGGCCTCACAGGAGCTCGGTTAGATGGCGTCGAAATGCTTGCTTGTGGTCTTGCTACTCATTTTGTGCCTTCAACGGTATCAACTTCCTTTTGCTTACGTCTTTAATATCATAACTTGAAACAGAGGATTATTACTTGGTAAGGTTAAGGTTATTTTCCTTGTCACAGAGGTTGGCTGCATTAGAAGCAGATCTATGCAGAGTTGGTTCAAGTGATCCAACTTTTGCCTCAACAATTCTCGATGCATACACTCAACATCCGCACCTGAAACAGAAGAGTGCTTACCACAGGCAAGTTGATATGAATTTTTTTATATCTCTTTTACATTTTTTTTTACTTGTTCCTGAGTTTGCAGAATATATTTTGTCATGCCAACATCGCAAGCATTCTAGGTCATGGACCTCATGGTGCTAAAACATTTTCTCTGTTAGTGATCATAAGATTACATTACATGTTTATAAAGTTCAACTTTGTATCAATTTTCTGTTTACATGATCAATTTGTGTCAGCTGTTTCTTATCTTTATTACGTTTGTTTGTTTTACGCAGGTTAGATGTTATTGATAGGTGCTTCTCAAAAAGAACAGTAGAAGAAATTATATCTGCACTTGTAAGTATAATCACTAATATATAGGATATATTGACTTGCGATCTTGACAATATATGCACTCTACCATCATATATGTGTTGGTTAGGAGAGAGAGGCGACTAAGGAACCAGATGATTGGATCTCAGTTACCATTAAAGCATTGAAGAAGGCTTCACCAGCAAGCCTTAAAATCTCTCTTAGATCGGTTAGTTTCACAGAGTGCATCACAGGGCAATGATGGAAAGAGCTGACATGTGACTGTTGTGTGTAAATTTCAGATAAGGGAAGGTCGATTGAAAGGGGTGGGGCAGTGTCTTATCCGTGAGTATAGAATGACGTGTCATGTGATGAAGGGAGACATAAGCAAAGATTTTGTGGAGGTTCTGTAAGATTGTATCTTCTTCCTGAATATTGTCCTTGTTAGAGACTAGACATATATTACAACAACGTGTCTTTTACTTATGCAGGGAAGCAGAGCCATATTGATAGACAAAGATAAAAACCCAAAGGTTTAACAAATCTCTCCATTTTAGTGTTTTGTAGTTATGTCATACTATGTCTGATATAATGACGTATACTGAAATAACAGTGGGAGCCAAGGCGACTCGAGGAGATGAAGGATAGCATGGTAGAAAAGTACTTCAAGAGAGTGGAGGAGGATCTAAAGCTTCCTCCAAGGAACAACTTGCCTGCTTTAGCGATTGCGAAGCTGTGAAGTGGAGAAGGTTGACACCAAGGAAAGTGGTCTGAGTCTTCTTTGATTTTCTTTTCTGG
>JAHZTW010000004.1:22866984-22899432 GCA_020283515.1 Alliaria petiolata | reverse complement strand
AAAAAAAAAAGATAAAAAATATTCAAATTTATCTTGTTATATGGGCTTTTATTATCTTGTGTTTGATGAAGAAATGGGCCGCCCAATTGTTGTTTGCCCTAGATAGCCGCCACCTCCTTGGTGGAGAAGTTATGTTTTCTTTTAACGGCGCTTCTTCGTCTTCGTTCATTCACCACAAGACATCGCTAGAAACTTCATCTCCGTGAGATCATGGCCAGAAAAAGGTCGTCCCGTGATATCAATATCCCTCTCGATCTAATGTTGGAGATACTCAAGAAACTTCCGGCGAAGTCTCTAGCAAGATTTAGATGCGTCTCGTATCACTGGGAAAATATTATCAAAGACTTCATAGTCATAGACTCGATCGTGACTCAGTCATTGACACAACCACCGCGTGATCCCCACTTCATTTTCGACATACGTTCGTCCTCTGAACCTTTCTCCATCTTCTCGTATGCTTACCTTTATCATCAAATCACAAACGAAGAACAACTCTACCACCATGAAACCTTTGGAAAAAGAAATCATCAAATCAAAAACTATTTGTCAAACATCTACCATAAGACAAAGTTTCAATACGTACGTGGTTTGATCGGGTTTTCGTGTTATAATCAGTTCAAAATACACAACCCTACCACGGGGCATGTTGGAGTAAGCTTGAATAAAGCCTAAAGAAGATCGAAGTCCTAATCTATCTGAGATATGAAAGTTAATAGATTAGGATAAGAAGCAAAAGGTTAGGAGTTATCTAAACTAAAATGTAATTCCTATTAGGATTAGGAATTTTATAAATCCCCTATATATTAATTGAGAAACATTTTTAGAGAGTACACTTACTTTTTGAACTATTTACAGTGGTGCCATTTTGCTAATGTGTCACCACCACACTTATTTTCCCATTATTTTAATACAAATTTTCTTTTTTGATTAGACTAATTACATTATATGGTTTTAACCATTTATTACTTTTAACTACTTTTAATATGCCTACAAAATTATATTTTAATTTTCTGATTTTTTAAAATCGAATATTCTGTTATGTGATGATTTATGATATAATTAAATATAATTTATACACAATTTATTATATACACAATACTTTTTTTTTCTTAGGCAGAAAAATATGTTTACAATAAAAAAGACTTAGATATGTGTGGAAATATATGTTTACAATAAAAAGACTTAGATATGTGTGATTTCAATACAAAAAATTAGAAAATTATAACAAATTAAAACAAAATTTTTTGAAATATTTACAATGGTGTCATTTTACTGATGTGTCACCACCACACTTATTCTCCTATTTTTTAATATAAATTTCCTTTTTTCATTAGACTAATTACATTATATGTCTTTATCAATTTATTACTTTTAGTATAACCAGAAAATTATGTTTTCATTTTTAGATTCTTTAAAATCGAATTTTAGGTTATGTGATGATTTATAATATACATCATAATACACAATAACTTTCTTAAAAATGAATAAAACAATAGTTTTTAAAAATATTATTTAATGAAATATAATTTATACACAATTTATGATATACACAATACTTTTTTTTTGCTTAGGCAGAAAATATGTTTACAATAAAAAAGACTTCGATATGTTTGATTTTAATAAAAAAAAGTAAGAAAATTATAACAACTTAAAACATATTTTCTAGGTTACAACAAAAAATACTACGATATGTGTGATTTTAATATATACTCCCTCTGTTCCTAAAAGAAGGTATTTCTGAGTTTTTCACACATATTAAGAAAATTTTACAAAAGACTTTTCTAACCTTGTTTTTATTAATTATTACTTAAGTTATTCTTTAAATATTTAATGTTATAAGGGCAAATTAAGTCTAAATAGACAATAACTACACCTAGAAAATTGAAAACTTCTTTCTTTTTGAAACAAATTTTTTTTCTAAAACTATCTTCTTTTAGGAACAGAGGGAGTAATTAGATTAGACTAAAATATTTTACTATAGTTTAATTTTTAAATTATACAAAACTAAATAAATAATAAATTATTTATTATCACCTAGTCTCTATATAAGGAGATGCCAATGTGTGGCATAACTTATGAGCTTGAGAGAGATTGAGATGCTTAAGTTTTGAGAGAGTTTCTTAAGCTAATAAAGTGTGTTTGGTTTATAAACAAAGTGTTTGATTCGATATTTGGTATCAGAGCCCTATATTGAATTTAAACAAGCGGTGAAACCCTTCACACTTTGTTAAGAGATCGAAGCTACATCATATTGCAAAAGAAGATAACACTAATCGAGAGAAGTCGTTTGATGAAGTAAAGACATGGGTGATATAATTCCAGCAATCAACGCAACCAAACCGAAGGAGAGTGGACCTTCGTCCATCCAATGTCCGATGCTGAATGCCACAAACTATACAGTTTGGGCCATGAGGATGAAGGTAGCACTCAAGGTACACAAAGTCTGGGAAACCATCGAGACCGGAGCAGATGATGGTGACAAGAATGACATGGCAAAGGCACTTCTCTTCCAATCAATACCGGAATCACTGATTCTTCAAGTCGGAGATCTTGACACTTCGAAATCGGTATGGGATGCAATCAAATCAAGACACGTAGGAGCTGATCGGGTCAAAGAAGCAAGACTGCAAACTATGATGGCTAAGTTTGACAGGATGAAGATGAAAGAGAGAGACAAAATCGATGACTTTTCGGGAAAGTTATCCGAACTTTCATCGAAATCTGCGGCTTTAGGAGAAACGATCGAAGAACCTAAACTCGTCAAGAAATTCCTCAACAGTCTGCCGAGAAGGAAGTACATACACATTATCGCAGCACTGGAACAAGTCCTTGTCCTTAACACAACAAGATTTGAAGACATTGTGGGAAGGTTAAAGGCTTATGAGGAATGAATCAGTGAGGAAGAAAGTCAGGAAGAATACCAAGGGAAACTCATGTATGCTAACTCCGACTCGCAGTCCTATCAAGACAGAGACACAGAGGAGAGGAACAGAGGTCAAGGTGGACGTTCCTCTGGACGAGGAAGAGGACGCGGTCGAGGGAGATACGGAAATCGGCAAGAAAAGGATCTATCCAAAATCGTGTGTTTTCGATGCGATAAGACAGGTCATTACGCATCTAACTGTCCGGATATATTCCTTAAACTCCAAGAAGCGCAAGAAGACGAAGATGATGACACTCACTAAGCTGAGAACTTGATGATGCACGAGGTGGTGTATCTGAATGAGAAGAACTTCAAACCAAGTGAGTTCGAGATACAAGACAACAACGTTTGGTATCTAGATAACGGTGCGAGCAACCATATGTCTGGAAATCGTGAATACTTCTCCAAGATTGACACAACTGTCACGGGTAAAGTAAGATTCTGAGATGATTCCAGAATTGACATAGAAGGAAAAGGATCCATACTCTTTGTGAGCAAGGACGGAGAGCGGAAGTTCCTAGCAGATTTTTACTACATACCAAACCTGAGAAGTAACATCATAAGCCTCGGACAATCGACGGAGGCTTGATGTGACGTGAGGATGAGGGACAACTATCTAACTTTACATGATCGGAATGGTAACCTGTTGACAAAGGCGTGTAGGTCTAAAAATCGCTTGTACAAGGTAATCATGAAAGCTGAAAGCAGCAAGTGTCTTCAGGTAATGACATCGAGTGAATCTTCACGATGGCACGCAAGGTTTGGACACATTGGGTATGATTCCTTGAGAACGATGCTACGGAGGGAGCTAGTTATTGGTCTACCAAGCATAAAATTTGAGAAAGAGACGTGTTCCTCCTGCTTGTTTGGAAAGCAAGCAAGACAAGCTTTTCCTCAAGCAACTTCGTATCGAGCTACTCAAATACTTGAGTTGGTACATGGAGATCTATGTGGACCGATCTCACCTCCTACGGCTGCACATAACAAGTACATCTTCGTGCTAATTGATGATCACTCGCGCCACATGTGGTCCTTACTTCTGAAAGGAAAAGATGAGGCTTTCGACAAGTTCAAGAAGTTTAAATCGCTGGTTGAGCAAGAGTCGGGAGCGCGTATTAAAACTTTTCGAACAGATAGAGGGGGGGAATTCGTGTCACATGAATTCAATGAATTTTGTGAAAGCTCTGGCATAAGAAGACATCTTACAGCGCCTTATTCTCCACAACAGAACGGGATAGTCGAGCGACGAAACAGAACATTGAATGGAGATGACTAGGAGTATGTTAAAACATAAGAATGTACCAAACTATCTATGGGGAGAAGCTGTGCGACATGCAACATACCTCATCAATAGAGTGGCAACAAAAACTCTAGCGTCGCAGACACCATACGAGGCCTTCAAGGGGAAGAAACCGAATGTCAAGCACGTGCGAGTTTTTGGGTGCATTGGTTATGCAAAAATAACAACTCCTCACCTAAAGAAACTGGATGATAGATCTCAAGAACTGGTACATCTCAGAACAGAACCATGATCAAAAGCTTACCGTTTGTTGGAGCCATCAAGTCGGAAAATCGTAGTGAGCAGGGATGTGATCTTTAATGAAGATGATAGCTGGAAAAAATGGAATCCAACAGAAGGAGAAGATTATAATACGGTAATCCATGTTGAGTATCCATATAATTCATCTAAAGAAGCAGAGGATGATGGAGAGTATGGCGAAGAGGAGGAAGTTACTGAAGAGAGGGACACTTTTCCGTTAATCGAGTATGGTGAGACTGAAATTCAGGAGAGGAACGATCTACCACATACGGAGAGTCTACTAAGGAGGTCCACAAGAGAGAAAACAATGCCAGGATATCTAAAGGATTATGAGCTATACCTAAGCGACGTTCTTATACTAGCTGAGCTTGAAGGAGAATGTCTTTTGGTGATTGTGAATGACGAACCTTGGGAGTTCAAAGAAGCCATAGGGATGAAAGAATGGAGAGACTTATGTGGAGAAGAAATCGCGTCAATCCAAAGGAATAAAACATGGAGCTTAGTCGATCTTCCTGTAGGAGCTAAGGCAATCGGCTTGAAGTGGGTCTTTAAGCTCAAATGAAATTCCGATGGTAGCATAAACAAGTATAAGGCGAGACTTGTTGCCAAAGGATATGTGCAGAGGTACGGGATATACTTTGATGAGGTGTTCGCTCCAGTAGCTAGAATTGAAACCGTCAGGTTCATCATCGCCTTAGCAGCTTCAAGTGGATGGGAAGTTCATCACCTTGATGTTAAAACCGTTTTCTTACATGGAGAACTAAAGGAAGAGGTTTATGTTTCACAGCCCGAAGTATATAACTTCGAAGGAAGTGAGAACAAAGTCTATAGACTTCACAAGGCGCGTTATGGACTAAGGCAGGCTCCGAGGGCATGGAACAACAAGCTGAATGAGATTTTGAAAGGGCTAAAATTTGAAAAGTGTTCAAAGGAACCATCGCTGTATCGGAAACAAGATAGGGGGAAGCTTCTTATTGTGGCTGTGTACGTGGATGACTTGCTCGTCACAGGATCAAGTTTAGACTTGATAGTTGAGTTTAAACGAGGTATGTCAGACAAGTTCGAGATGAGCTATCTCGGAAAATTGACATATTATCTCGGCATTGAAGTGTTTCAACACGATGGAGGTATTACGTTGAAACAAGAGAGATATGCGAATAAGATTCTAAAGGAGGCTGGAATGGAAGAGTGTAATGCAGTACACATACCGATGGACTCGAGACTAAAGCTTTTAAGGCACGTGAAGAAAGGAACATTGATGAGAAAGAGTATCGGAGAATGATCGGGTGTCTTAGGTATCTACTTCACACACGACCAGACTTGTCTTTTAGTCTTGGTGTGTTGAGCAGGTTTATGCAAGAACCGAAGGAGTCTCATGGAGCGGCTCTGAAGCAGATACTAAGATACTTGAAAGGAACTTCATCGCACGGACTAGTCTTCAAAAGAGTAAACAAAACAGAGTTATTAGGCTACAGTGACAGTAGCCATAACGTGGACTTGGATGATGGTAAGAGTACTACAGTTTTTTTATTTTTTTTTATTTTTTTTCTTTTTTTTTGTTTTTTTTTTAATTATTAATTTTTTTTTTTTTTTTCTTTTTTGTTTTTTTTTTTGTTTTCTTCTAAGCAGCAAAACAAGCAATTTGGTTTCAAGAGCTTCTTGCCGAAGTGGTTGGAAGACCATGTGAGAAGGTGACGATCCGAGTGGATAACAAGTCCGCAATCGCACTAACTAAGAATCCGGTGTTCCATGGTCGCATTAAGCATATACACAGAAGGTACCACTTCATAAGAGAGTGTGTCGAAAGTGAACAAGTGGAGGTAGAGCACGTTCCCGGGATCGAGCAGAAGGCCGACATCCTAACAAAGGCTCTTGCAAGTATTAAGTTTAAGGAGATGATAGATCTCATTGGGATACAAGAAGTATCAAATGAAGTTTTCAAGTTTAAATGGGAGAATGTTGGAGTAAGCTTGAAGAAAGCCTAAAGAAGATGGAAGTCCTAATCTATCCGAGATATGGAAGTTAATAGATTAGGATAAGAAGCTAAAGTTTAGGAGTTATCTAAACTAGAATGTAATTCTTATTAGGATTAGGAATTGTCTAAATCTCTCTATATAAGGAGATGCCAATGTGTGGCATAACTTATGAGCTTGAGAGAGATTGAGAGGCTTAAGTTTTGAGAGAGTTTCTTAAGCTAATAAAGTGTGGTTTGTTTATAAACAAAGTGTTTGATTCGATAAGGCAATCTTTTTCCTTACCCATGACGCGTTTACCCCGAAGCAATCTGTCCTACTTATTCAGGTACGACCCTTTCAAGAAGCACTACCAAGTATTGTGTATAACACATATATATCCACCGGAGGAGTCTTGTAAAGTTTTCATATTGGGAGATCCCTCAAAGCAGTGGTGGGACATCAAATGCAGCATTGGAAGTCACTTCCCACTCGAACAAGCAGTTTGCATCAACGGGGCGATCTATTACAAAGCAACAACATATGATTGGAATAATGTTTTTGTGAGTTTCGATGTTGGGTCTGAGAAATTTGATCATGTTCAGGCTCCGGAAATTTTGTTGTGGGATTATGGAGATTTGACTCTTGTAAACTACCAAGGGAAGTTAGGATGCATATGCCGGAACAACCATCTCAACAACCAGGATGTGGATATGTGGGTTATGGAGGATGCCGAGAAACAAGAGTGGTCGAAGGTTACTTTTTTCTCCATGCTTCAAGATTTACCAACTTGGGAAATCATAGTTGCGGGTGTCACTCATCCTAGTGGTGAAATTGTTATAGTCCATCAAGAATATCTCAGTGAGTTGGCATTAGATGTTTATTATTATGATCCAAAACGAAAGAGTCGTAGAAGTGTTGAAATCCAAACTACAACGTCGTTGTTAAGAATAAAGCCTAGTGACATCGTTAGCGTATGGGCTGTCACAGATCATGTTGAGAATATCATGGGTTTGTAATGCGTTTTCATTAATTAGTTAAGAGTTTTCCAATATAACTACTATGTTAATTATTGTGGTTAATTTGTGATGACCGAAACACAAGCTATATAATAATCCCTTTAAGAAGGGTCTTGTTTTTGGTTTTCATCGTTTCAAAGTTTTCTTAACATTTCTAGTTTCGGAGAAAGAATAGAACCAATTCTTTGTTTGTTCTATGCTTTAGACTTTGTTTTTTCTTGCTTTACACCCTATATATGGGCAACCACCTAGCCCAAGAGCTGCTGCACATGTGTCTTGTAATGGATCCAACATATAAAATACTGTAGTTACGTGTGGATTCAAGCTTTTTTTTTTCTTTCTTTCAAAAGTCTATAAGTGAACATTGCATTCCCAATTAGCTGCAATTGTTAATTGGGATTTGTACGTGAGGATTCAAACCCTTTTTTTTATTTTTTCAAAAGTTTATATGGGATTTGTTCGACTCCTTTTAGGAGTGATAGTTTGCCTCTATCATATGAGGTCAGTTTTTTTTTTATGAGAGGTCAGTTACCTTCCCCTTGAGGGATTGTGTGTACCCTTTGATGGGTTTGTAATTTTGTATCTTCCCTTTGTGGGACTCCCTGGTCCCCGTACCTCTAAATTCTTCTACGACAAAAAATAAATAAATAAATAAATAGACACTGTATAGTTTATCACCTTTGGTGGCCAAGCCAAAAGGAAATCGTGACATTAAGACCAAATCGGTAAAATAAGAAAAGTCTGCAATAACCAAAAGCTAAAGCTACACAACGTTTGTAAAAAAGTTGTTCGGGCTTATGGTAAACAATCAATAAAGAATATGTTTCCTCATGGTAGCGATCTTTCGTGTTGTACTCTTTCCTTTTATATATGTATTTCATGTTGGTAATAAACTTTAGATGAAAAAAAAAAAAAAAAAACCACTCTGCAAAAACAATAGCAAGAAGAACCAAAACAAATCAACAAAAACAAACATTTTTAAATGAACTAATATATTACAACAAAAAAATTAAACTAAAATATTATTCCCTGGATCTAGATTCCATAGCTGCTCTGGAATACGTCCTGGAGGATACAAAGGCGAAGACCCGTAAGAAAGCTAAATGGCCTCTCGCTCTCAGGTCGTCTCTTTTCTCCTCTTTACTACGAATCGACGATCAAATCAATTCTTCTTCTCTCTCTGAATCAATATGATCACACAGGTTATAGTGGAAGAGAAATCGAGTGTTAGAATCTTGACACTAAATAGACCAAAGCAGCTGAATGCTCTGTCCTTACACATGGTATTGCATCTTTCCCTTGTTGTTTCTTCTTCCCTCTCGTGCACTTGTTTTACATATTTAATTGGCTTGAATCAATCTTTTCTAGATCTCTCGGTTGCTGCAACTGTTTCTTGCATATGAGGAGGACCCTAGTGTGAAACTTGTCATCCTTAAGGTAGATTCACTATCCTTTTATCTCTTTCGTTTGCAAGAAACAGTTGAGAACTTTGCTACAGGGTCAAGGAAGAGCCTTTTGTGCTGGTGGCGATGTTTCAGCTGTTGTTCGTGACATTGGACTAGGGAAATGGAGACTCAGTGCTGATTTCATGTCACAAGAATACATCCTAAACTATGTTATGGCCACGTATAGCAAACCTCAGGTCTAAGCATACTCTTCTTTTTAGTAAAAGTGTGTATAAAGCTCATTTTAGTTCGTTTTCCAAACTGGTTTTTGTAACTCTTGTAGGTTTCGATTTTGAATGGTATTGTCATGGGAGGCGGAGCTGGTGTTTGCATCCATGGTCGATTTCGTATTGCAACTGAGAACACGGTATTTCCTCTTTTTCTTAAACATGTTACATGTCCAGGATGGGCAAATACGTCACTGTGAAATATATATGGCCTAGGCCTAGGCATTCTAGTACTCGGTTCGGTTTCGGGATTGGCTATATCGAGTTTTGGGTAATTGAGTACTAGAAGAAGGTGAGGTATACCATTCGGGTATTTTAGTATTTCGGTTGAGATTCGACTCGGTATTTTGGTTACGGTTCGATTCGATTTTTTTTTTAATCCAAATCTACCCAAACTACTTGAAAAAAAAACTAAAGACTTAATTCAAACTTACTTAAATTCTATTTTTGTACTGCTAAAAACCAGACAAACTTTTAAATACTCGTTGGTTCCATTCTTCTACTTCTAAAAACTAGACATACTTTCAAATACTTGTTCGGTTATCATGTATTTTTGGATACTCGTTCGGTTCTTGGGTATTTTCGGATACCTTTCCGGTTTTTGGATATTACTTGATCCGAACAGAGAACCTAAATACCAAAAGACAAGATCCAATCCGCATTTTTTGGGTCAGTTCCGGTTTGGATCTTCGGATTAGGCTATGATGGCTAAGCCTAAACCGAATCCACACCGAATCGTAACCAAAAAAGTCGCTCTAATATATGCTCTTATATTTTGAGTTCTTTTCCCAGGTTTTTGCCATGCCTGAGACAGCTCTGGGGCACTTTCCAGATGTAGGCGCGTCATACTTCTTGTCAAGACTCCCTGGATTTTTTGGTAAAAAAAAGTCATATTTTTTTTTTTTTGCTTTTCCTTCAAAACTCACAAAAGTATGAGTCTATCTATCATCCTTCTTGTTCAGGAGAGTATGTTGGCCTCACAGGAGCTCGGTTAGATGGCGTCGAAATGCTTGCTTGTGGTCTTGCTACTCATTTTGTGCCTTCAACGGTATCAACTTCCTTTTGCTTACGTCTTTAATATCATAACTTGAAACAGAGGATTATTACTTGGTAAGGTTAAGGTTATTTTCCTTGTCACAGAGGTTGGCTGCATTAGAAGCAGATCTATACAGAGTTGGTTCAAGTGATCCAACTTTTGCCTCAACAATTCTCGATGCATACACTCAACATCCGCACCTGAAACAGAAGAGTGCTTAACACAGGCAAGTTGATATGAATTTTTTTATATCTCTTTTACATTTTTTTTTTACTTGTTCCTGAGTTTGCAGACTATCTTTTGTCATGCCAACATCGAAAGCATTCTAGGTCATGGACCTCATGGTGCTAAAACATTTTCTCTGTTAGTGATCATAAAATTACATTACATGTTTATAAAGTTCAACTTTGTATCAATTTTCTGTTTACATGATCAATTTGTGTCATCTGTTTCTTATCTTTATTACGTTTGTTTGTTTTACGCAGGTTAGATGTTATTGATAGGTGCTTCTCAAAAAGAACAGTAGAAGAAATTATATCTGCACTTTTAAGTATAATCACTAATATATATGATATATTGACTTGCGATCTTGACAATATATGCACTCTACCATCATATATGTGTTGGTTAGGAGAGAGAGGCGACTAAGGAACCAGATGATTGGATCTCAGTTACCATTAAAGCATTGAAGAAGGCTTCACCAGCAAGCCTTAAAATCTCTCTTAGATCGGTTAGTTTCACAGAGTGCATCACAGGGCAATGATGGAAAGAGCTGACATGTGACTGTTGTGTGTAAATTTCAGATAAGGGAAGGTCGATTGAAAGGGGTGGGGCAGTGTCTTATCCGTGAGTATAGAATGACGTGTCATGTGATGAAGGGAGACATAAGCAAAGATTTTGTGGAGGTTCTGTAAGATTGTATCTTCTTCCTGAATATTGTCCTTGTTAGAGACTAGACATATATTACAACAACGTGTCTTTTACTTATGCAGGGAAGCAGAGCCATATTGATAGACAAAGATAAAAACCCAAAGGTTTAACAAATCTCTCCATTTTAGTGTTTTGTAGTTATGTCATACTATGTCTGATATAATGACGTATACTGAAATAACAGTGGGAGCCAAGGCGACTCGAGGAGATGAAGGATAGCATGGTAGAAAAGTACTTCAAGAGAGTGGAGGAGGATCTAAAGCTTCCTCCAAGGAACAACTTGCCTGCTTTAGCGATTGCGAAGCTGTGAAGTGGAGAAGGTTGACACCAAGGAAAGTGGTCTGAGTCTTCTTTGATTTTCTTTTCTGGATTTTTTGGGTGGAATGGTTTAAATATTGGGAATGAAAAGTGAAATGTGATAAAAAAAATATTGTTAGCTTTGGTCTCAATAAAAAAAAAAAGAGAACAAGAACACAAGAACTCACTTATTGGTAGTTTAGATTACCTTTTTTGGCTTTTCAGTTTTCACTTCTTTAAATAGAAGCAATTACAAACTACTTGGAATCAACGATTCCTACAAGCAAGGAAATAGAAAAGTGGGAGATAAACTCTTAAATATTAGGAGGACCAAGTCTCCTGATATTAACATGAATCAAATAAACGATTAAAAGAAAATACTCAAAAACCTTGACATCTTGTTGACTAATCTAAATATCTTCGGTTTGGTATTTTGGTCCACTTTGATGCTTTCCGGATTGGCTGAACGATTGGATCAGGAGCACTATGGTTTAGGTCTGAAAGAGAAAGTAAATGTAATAAAGCTTGTGTTGAATCGGCCTTGCATACATAATGCATAACGAAAAATAGGAATATGCATAACGAAAAACAGGAAATCAAAACAGGAAAAAAAAATGTATTGAGAGACACCAAAGCAAGATTTGTTTATGATGTTGGAGGCACGTCTCTTTTTTCATCATTGGTTAAGCTGGGATTAAACCCTTGCACATGTATGTGTTGTTGCCTCTAGGCCTGCATCTGCGAGTTCCTCTGATATAGCATGCCTATAGATTCCTCAACAACAATAAATGTGTAACGTTTTTTTTATGGTCCTTGTAATCCAAGAAACAGGGCGTTTAACAAACAAAAAAAGTTGGAAGTGGATGGTGGAAGACAAACCTAGCCTTTTGTTTTGGTAGCGAGAGCGGTCATGTCTTTAAGAGTCCTCCTGCTCTGGTCTGTGTATGATATTCTGCTCTATTTTGATTAGAAATGTTAATGAAAAATGGTTATTTATAATGATTGTATAAATGAATAGAGGTGAAGAGAATCCTAAACATGTTAATGAAAATTGGATATTTAGTTTAATCTCATGTAATTTGGGTTTTCAAAGAACAGTACAACTTCTCAGTCTAAGGCAAGTTTTCCTCAATTGAATCATATGAAAATATGTCGTTTTTGATGAGATCAACGACAAGAGGCGGATTCAGAAAATAATTATATATAGAGCACAATATCTTTAAAGTTTAAATCTATTTTTTAAATTTAAATAAAAAATAAGATAATTAGTTAAAATATATTATAATTATAAGAAATAGGGGTAATTGGCAAACTATCTTAGTTAAAATTTAGAATTTGAAAAATACATTGGTTTTTTTAAATTTTTTGATAGCTACACTTAGAGTATCCACATTGGTTTAGAACTCCATTTGAGGTTCTCAACAATTTAATATTTATTTTTTAATATAATTTAGTTATATGATTAAATTTTAAGTTTAGGAAAAAAAAAACAAATAGAAAAGTGAGACATGTGACAAGGGGTTCTCAATTCTCTCTCATGGGTATCTCAAATGAGAACTCATCTCAGTTCTCTTTCCTACCTTTTTCCAATATTTTAATAATGAGAATCCCATTGAGATACCTTCAATGGAGATATGCTTTTAATGAAATGTAAAAAGACTATTTTGACCATATTTTAATTAGAAAATACATATTTTAGTAAATACAAATTATAAGCGAAAATATTAATATTATGATTTTATTGAAGATAAAAATATATAATTATTTAATATTTAAAATTTTATAATTAGATAAATCTTAGTATTTGAGAATTTATCTCTACAAACAAAGTTTTTAAATTTTATTTATGTTATATAAAAAGAACACTTACAAAAGTTGGAAGGAAGCATCATCAACATCAACTTACAAAAAAAGCAAAGAGTATAAACACCGCGAGTATGGTAAACAATGTTCATCTTAATGATTTGGTAATTTTACTATCCTTCTTTGCAAATTATTTTATCATTTTGAACATCAATTCCTAAAGTTAGTATGTCGTTACACATTATTTATTGTGAATTTATGGTGAGTGATTTTTTTCAGACAAAAATAAAATATTTGAATGCCACTTTACATACAAGAAATTCTACGGATACGGATTCTTCAGTCAAAACTCGCCCTGGGCATTCGGGTCTACGGGTCGGTTCGGATCGGATCCATGCGGGTTCGGGTTTTTCGGATCCGACAGTGTTGGACCCAAATAGGAACCAATTTTTTTTCGGTTCGGATCGGGTCCATGCGGGTTCGGGTTTTTCGGATCCGACAGTGTTGGACCCAAATAGGAACCAATTTTTTTTCGGTTCGGATCGGGTCGGTAACATGTCGGGTCGGGTCGGGTTTGCAATTTTATGATAGAACCGGGGAGAACCCAAAAAATAAATGGGTTCGGTTCGGACCCGAAATTTGGACCCGAAAACTCGAATTAGACCCGAGATAGATTCAAAGATCTGAGCCAAAATACAAATTGGAGAAGGAGGAGATGAAGGAGAATGAGAAATAGAGAAAAATGAGAAAGAAAAATGGAGAACGATGAGAAGAAGGAGAAGGATAATCAGAAAAGAAAGAGAAGAAGGAGAAAAAGAATCGGGAAAAGAGGAGAAGAAGAAATATCAGAGAAAGAGGAGAATCTAAAAAGGAGAGGAAGGAGATTTGGAGAAAGAGGAGGAAGTGGAAAAGAAAAATCGCAGACAGAGAAGAAGCATAAGGAGGCGGAGAATTGGGGATGGAGGAGAAGAAAGAGGCGGAAAAGAGGAGAAGAAGAGAAGAAGAGAAGAAGGAGGCGTTGGGGATGGAGGAGAAGAAAGAGGCGGAGAAGAGGAGAAGAAAAGAAGAATGAGGCGGATTAGGTTTTTTTTTTTAAGTTTAGGTTTATTAAAAAAATCAAAATATCAATATTTAGTGGTTTGGTTTGGGTTTTCGGGTAACCGTTCGGTTCTCGGGTTTAACCTGAACCGAACCGAGAACCATTTGAAATTTAAGTGAGAACCGATTGGGTTTTAGGCATTTATTCGGTTCGAACCGAACCTTGATTTTCGGTTCGGTCCGGGTCGGTTCCCCGTTTCCGGTTTAAATGCCCAGGGCGAGTCAAAATTTTGAGCGTAACTCCAACAAATGAAAGTAACGGAAGGAAGATAAAAAAGTAGTCATGAATGAAAAATGGGAAGAAATAAGAAGGTTGTAAAACCGAATACATATAATCCGTTTGCAAAAGCAAATGAAAGTAAAGTTGAGTGGCTAGGGTCATCGATGAAGATTAAGATTTTATAATTTACAAATAAAATAAAATCAAAATGGATAACTATCTGTCAAAATGTATTTTTATTTTAATTAAATAAATTTGTAATTATTATAAATTCAAAATGAGATTAATTTGGTCATTTTATATATAGATAGATATAAATTTTTAAAAAAGTTTAATAGTGGTATATTTTTCAAATTGTAATCTCGTTTTGAGGTATTTTCCCAAATTTTCTCTAAAAAATATTGAATACATTTAAAAGTTCAACATTTTATTTTTGAAAATTTTAAAATTGAACCAAACTAAAAGTATAAATTTATATATAAAAAAATCTAACATAACTTGACCCAAAAAAGGTAACATAAATCGTATATTTCACATAATATTTTTTCTTAATAAATGAAATATTTGTTTTCACTGTTATTTTATATACATAGTAAAAGAAAAAACTAAGGGTAAAGAGAAATAAAAGTAAAATTTGGAAATTTAACTAAAATGATTAATCAACTATGAAAATACTAATAGTTCAAAAAAAAAACTATAAAAAACTATAATAACGTGAGGACAAGCGTTTTCTCATGGGAAATGAAGAAATAAAAACAGATAAAAAAAGTGAGGTTGACAAGAAATCAAGAATAATAATAATGGACTGGTATAACGAGTTGAACTGCGTTCCCTTTTCTTACATAGTCTTATAGATAATGTATAATATTTAATGTGGGACACATGCCTGAATATTTTCAACGTGGGTCTGCCCTTGAGACCGACGTACACAAGTGCGGGGAACTTGTGACGGCTTATTTCTATAAGCTAATTGTATTGTTCTCTAGTTAAGTTTTCTTGTGTTCGAGATTGTTTTTTGGAGCCTGGTTCGAATGGTGACTCTGAATTAGACGTACAGATCAAATATATTAAGAATGAGGTACTATTCAACTGCGGTATTTGCAAATAAACGTATTATGCGGGATAAGTGCGATTAATGTAAAATAAGTGGTGCAATATAATATTTGATTGGTGATAATCACAAGTGTAGTACGGATATGATAAGTATTAAAAATTAATTAATTATTTTAAATTTGTTAAACTTCTAAAATATTTATTTTTTTGAATAGAAGTTAGTAAATTAGTTTCATATTTTTTATATTTTCTAAAAAAACAAAAAAAAAAGTTGTAATAGAGAACAGCAATTGGACCGCATCAAATTTTCTATGTCTCTTGCACCCATAATTTTCCACGTAAGATAATTTGTACCCATGGTTTTAGTGGATTATAGACCCATGGTTTTCCAAGTAAAATAATTTGTACTTTCTGCTTTGATTATTTTCTGCCATCATCCAAATATCTTTTTCACAGGTTCACACAAGTGCGAGAAACTTTATTCATCTGCGCCGCTGTGAAGTTTTGTGTTTTCCCAACAATAACAAAAACAAATTATTCGAAACACCACACCCAACACCAAAACCCAACGAAATAGACCATCAACAACACATACACACAAGTCTTGGCCCAAGCCTGTGTCTGATAGGAGAAACCATTGACCGTGAGACCTCCATCAACACAAATGGTCTGACCGGTAATATATGAAGCAGCAGGTAGACACAAGAAGGCCACCAGTGATGCAACTTCATTCGACTCTCCGGCACGCCCAAGTGGAATTCTACTAAACAAACTCTCCGTGAAACCGGCGTTTTGGAGAAACTGATTATTCACAAGAGTTTATAACACACGAATGAGAAGTGTATTATGTTAATTGGAAAAATTAAAAATAGAAAGGGTGTCATTAATTACAGGTCGAGCCATAGTGGTATTCTGGATAAAATTAGGAGCTACAGCGTTGCTTCTTATGCCATCTCTTGCCCATTCACACGCCAGAATTTTTGCTAGATGATTCAAAGCTCCTGCACATACACACACAAATAAAAAGATAAACTACGAGATATCTTTGTTAGGAAACTCAATGAAAATTAGATCTATTGTAGAAATACAAGCTTTATAGAAATGAGTGATATTAAAACAATCAATTGGCCGTTGGAATTATTAGCTTTTGGAGAAAGATTTATGATCCATTAAGATAATTAATAAACACCTATTTTATATGTTACTTAATATGAATGAGAAAACCCATATATTTTGACACTGGGATCATATATTTTTTGAAAAAAATGTTCTAGCATTTACAATGTTAAGATGAGATCTAATATATATACATAATATGTGTTTCAATCCAATCATTCCAGCTATCAACTATGAACTTTGTCATACCACGATAAAACAAACTAACAACATAAGTCAACATTAAATTCATTTTTAACAAAAATCATTTGAAAATTCTCCTAATCAATTATATGATGAAACATATGTAAATTCACAATGGTATCGAGTCTAGTATAATCGAAAATATGTCTATATAGTCATCATTCTATGTACCTTTCGCTAAACTATAGATGGATCCACAGTCCATTGATAAAACCCCTCCAACAGAGGAAATAAAGACGATGCTTCCAAATCCAGAAGCCTTTAGGAGAGGATGTGAAAGCTGGCTAAGATGATAAGCAGATTCCAAATTTGTTGAAATATGGAACGAGAAATCGTCTGCCACATATTCTGTTGTTGGCTTAGTGCGATCTCCACCAACATTGTTCACCTATGTTGAAACAAAAACAAGTAACAAAAATCCTAATGCATATGTTTTTCCTATGAAAATATGCTTAGTTTCTTACTTACAAGAATGTTCAGCTTGCCATCGAACATCGTTGAGACGGTTTGCATAAGTGTTTCTCTATCGTGACGAGAAGATACATCACAGATCGAACCACTCACTTGAAACCCTTTCTTTTCCCATTCGCTTAAACTTTGATTGAGCAGTGTTTCAGATTTGTCGCATACATGGATTCTAGCTCCAAAACCGGCTAGCTCCTCTACTATGGCATGCCTAAAACAGTCCACAACAAGAAACAAAAATTTATTGACATTTAAAAAAAAAAAGAAGCAGAACAATAGGTACAATAATATGATATAGCGAGAGTAGAAAGACGAACCCGATTCCGTTGGCTCCACCAGTTACAAGAGCGGTCATGCCTTGAAGACTCCATCTTTTATCCATTTTTTGTTTGGCTATGAGTAGCAATGACTAGAGATGCCACATAACATATATAGAGGCAAAGTAGAGCGAGTATTACTAGCTAATGACGTTTCGGAGAGTGGACACATTAAACAGCAATTAAAAAAACATAAAAAATGACAAAAAATTATGGAGACAAATTTGATAAATTGCAATTGGGTAAAGATAATTTAATTAAATGGCAAAAATACAAAATAAATAATTCAAGATTGGGATTTTACTCTTTATTTAAATGTTACAGTGATTTATAGATTTTCAAATGAACGCCCTAACAAGTAACAACCCCTTAATCCATAATTATAGATTCTAACCTCTTGCGAACAAGAAAAAAAAACCCTAACCCTATTTAGTAAATTAGACGCCAACATATATTTTTTTAAAAATAAATATTACGGGAAATATCACATGTAATGTAAGAACATGCCCAATAGAGAACTCATGTTAAGTGTCTTAAATATATTTTAATATTAAATATATTATTAATCTATTATATAAAAACTCAGTTGAGTCTCACAAGAGTCTGACATATCAGCACCCCTCTGTCTTCCAGCTTCCATGCTAGCTCCGGTTAGGGCAAGTCCAGCTTCCATGCTAGCTTCTCTGTCACCTCGAGCTCCCCAGTCTTCATCTCCCTCCAACGTTTCTATTTGGAAGAAGCATAGTTAATCTCTCAGATTTCACTCAATCGACTCTCTTCTTCATATGTATCTTCTGCTTACTAAATCGAAATAGAGAAAAGCAGAGAGAGAGAGAGTGACATGAAGGAGGTGACAAGCATTAGAGAGCGATCTGCAATCTGATGCGCCAGAGCTACGATGCTCCTCTATTCACTCGCATCACCTCGCGAGGCCACCATCGATACCACCGGCGAGGTTAGATCCTTCTTCTTTCTCCTTTTTATTTCTCTTCGTCGGAATGGTTTTGCTACAGTCGATCCGTACTTCTGAAAATTTCATGCGAACCTCTTTGGTGTTGTTTGGAAGCAGGATGAAGGAGATACACGAAGAGAAATAGAGGATCTGAGGAGAAGGCTTGCCATGAAGAAGAAAGTGAGGAATCTGGAGAGTCTCATCGACCCTAGATTCAATCTCATCCTCCATCCGGTAGAGGTGAAAGTCCTTATCTTTGGTGATTTTCAACTTGAAGCTTTCTTCCGACTCATCTCATGTGTCGACTATGAGTTAGTCAGCTTGATCTTCATGATGATCTGTTTGGTCAGACCTTCGTGCTCACTTTTAAATGTTCCATGGTTGCAGCTTCTAGAAAATCAAATCACAACTTCGTAGACAAAGAGCCAGTGGTTTGTTTGAATTCTTTGATTCGATTAAGAATTATGATTAATTTGTGTTTTCTTTATTCACTGAGAAAGCGGAAAACACAAATTTATTACTGGGATGTTTCAACGGAACGCGTAATCCGTTAATTCCGTGGTAACGATGGAGAGGTAAAATGTCTAAAAACTTGAAATTTATGTTGCGTATTAGGATTTAGTTTGCATAAATTATTCATTTCTTCTTCTATTTTATGAACAATAATCTTGTCAGGTGAATGCAATGAAGTTCAATGATTCATCAGCTGTAGTTGTATCAGCTGGTTTCGATCGGTCTTTATGTGTATGGGACTGCATATCTCACAGTGTTGAGCCGGTTCAGGTTTTGCACCTTTCTTTTTTTCCGCGGTTCCAAATCTAGGATTACTCTAGAACTAAATCTTAGCCAGCTTCTGTTTTATTGGTGTTTTTCTCAGGTCATTGATACGTTTTTGGATACAGTCATGTCTGTTGTTTTGACAAAGACTGAGATTGTTGGTGGTAGTGTCGATGGAATTGTTCGAACATTTGACATGCGTATTGGTAGGTATGTATAAAACTCCACACAAGAGAAAGAATTTGGTATTGGTTTTTTTCCAGGAATCGAAATAACTGGTTTTAAACGTCGTTTTGATTTGGAATCAGGGAGATGTCGGATAACTTGGGATAATCGGTTAATTGTATATCGATATCAAACGATGGAAACTGAGTCTTAGCTGGTTTCTTGGATTCTACTCTGCGTCTACTTGGCCGGTAAAATTGCCCTTGTAAATTTGTATGTTAAAAAACTGTACTTTCTTCTGCAGATTGTCTTAATTCTTATGAATATTTTTTTTAAAAAATACAGAACCACAGGAGAGCTACTCCAAGTCTACAAAGGTCATATTTCTAAGGTTCGTCATCAGCTTCAAAGAGAGTTTTACCATAATCCACAGCTGCTTGATTATATCTTAGTTACATATTTAAGAGTATGACTAAAATGACTGATTTTTTTTCGTGTATAACAGTCATTTAAAATTGTTGTCTCACTAATTCGGATGCACATGTGATTGGAGGGTCGGACGATGGATTGGTTTATCTCCTGCCAAACTCTGATTTATGAAGAGTGGAGATAAATGAACGAAACAGAAACACAGTGAATACTCATCACGCCGTATTCCCTCGAACCGATGCCACCATACAAAACAGAGTATTGTCTTTGAGAAACTTGAAACATGATTAGCAACATCTCTTCTTCAGAGAGGGATTTGAAGGAAGAAGAAAAAAAAAGTTAGAAACTTGGATCTCCTTGGAGGTCTGCATAAAAGTCTTATTTTCAAGAGATTTTATTTTTGTTACACAAATAACACAAGAGGTTTTACTTTTGTAACAGTGAAGTGTGAAACTCTGAATTACTCTATAAAGCAAGTTGTTGTGACAGTGTGAAGGTCTCTAAGAGCCTAAGCAAAGAAATGAGAAGGACTGATGCAATCAGAGAGAGAGTTTTTATACCAGCTTAAAAGGATAAATGATGTTGGTGGGTGATGTGATCTTCCCAAGGATGAGCAATATGCGGTTAAGAGGATGAAGGGGAAGAGCTTGCTAATGATCTGTGAAGAACAGAAGCAAGTAGAATGGGGCGTTTAGCTTGGTAAAGGCTTGCGGATTAGCCTTTCTAAACCTTTANGAAGAGCTTGCTAATGATCTGTGAAGAACAGAAGCAAGTAGAATGGGGCGTTTAGCTTGGTAAAGGCTTGCGGATTAGCCTTTCTAAACCTTTAAGTGTTTTTCTTGATATTACACACAAGCAAAAGGAATGGTGATTGAAGATAGAGATGAGGATAAAATGGTGCATTTTGATTCCACAAACAGCAGTTAGAACAGAGAGCTTGATTCTACAAACTACTACTGAACTGAAAAGGAATGCTTGATATAACCTACAAGTAAACCACTCTTGGACTCTAGATATGACTCACTAGGCGTCCAAAGAGAAAGAGGAAATGAACTTATGAATTTTCTTATTACTCAGAAAGATAAGTTAAGTTACAACAAGTGAGGAACTCCCTCTTATATAGGAAATTCCTTAGTATGGGCATTATAATAGATCAAGTAAACAAAGAATCAAATAGTTTCCTTCATGTAGAGGGCAAGGCGTGGCCAAGGATGATGGGGAAGACTTTGTTTTCTTTGAGGCATGATGGGCAAGAGTTTAAGCGTGGGAAGCAGAGCATTTCCCCACTCTGTTTTTCTTTGTTTAATGGTTCTCTTGAAGCAGGAGGTGGAGAGCTGCTTAAGCTGGTGAAGCTTTTTTGGGCCTAGAGAGCTGCTTAACTTGTTTGGACTTGTTGAGCTGCTTAACTTGTTTGGACTTGTTGAGCTGCTTAGCTTGTTTTGGGGAAACAGAAAGCGTTTGAGCTTAGAGAGCTGCTTAACCTTTTGGACTTTAGGAGAGCTGCTTAGCTTGTTCTGTTTAGTAACCCCAAAACGTCATGGGCTGGAGAGCTGCTTGCCTTCATGAATCATAAGAATGATTTGGTCCATCAGCTGCTGGGCTACGTTCCTGCCCCTTTCCAATCCATGAAACCAGTTTGATTTTTGTGTCCTTGTTCTTTACAATACAACTTATGATCTTATACTAAGAAAGAAGAAAATGCTAGCTATCTACTCCTTATGATCTTTTTTTGGAGTATAGCGTTTATTTGAGGTTAACAAATGGGGAATGGATTTAGTACAAGAGCACCTCATTAAAAACCTTGGCAAGAAAACTCAATGGGATAAAACTTGGCAAGGGAAAAAGAGTATGACTCTTTACTACCCCATTTGTTAATCTAGATCCCTTGGATAAGGGTCAAGACGTTTGGTGAGGAAACGTCTTTGGAATGGATATCTTGGTGGATGGTGAGTGTAGTGTTATGGAGAAGTCTTTCAATGGTATGGTTGAGTAGACGAGATTTTGACCGTGTTATGGGANACGTTTGGTGAGGAAACGTCTTTGGAATGGATATCTTGGTGGATGGTGAGTGTAGTGTTATGGAGAAGTCTTTCAATGGTATGGTTGAGTAGACGAGATTTTGACCGTGTTATGGGACCAATGGGTATGTTTGGGACATTCTCATTTGCTATTTCTGGTTCGAGTTGCTCTTCAGGTTCTTCATCTTCTTTCAAGCATGGTATCTCGTCCAATATCATATCATCCTCTCCCACTTGAAAAGGATTTGACCTCAAATCCATTTCATCTGCAAAATAAGGGACTAAGTCAGATACATTAAAACTAGGACTGATATTATACTTACCTTGGAGATCAAGTTGATAAGCATTGTCACTTATTTTTTTCTTGATGGCAAAAGGGCCGTCGATCCTAGGCATTAGGTTAGATTTCCTTTCAGCTGGAAACCTCTCCTTTCGTAGATGAACCCAAACTTGATCGCCTTCTTCAAAGTTTATAGCACGCCTGCCCTTGTTAACTTGTTTAGCATATTGCTTGGTTCTTTCTTCTATATTCTTCTTTGCTTTCTCATGTATCTGTTTAACCAAGTCAGCTTTGTTCTTTCCATCTGGACTAACTCTTTCACGTAAAGGCAAAGGCATTAGGTCTAGTGGAGACAGAGGATTAAACCCATAAACAATCTGAAATGGTGAATACTTAGATGCTGAATGCATAGCATGATTATATGCAAATTCAATGTGAGGTAAACATTCTTCCCAAGATTTCAGATTTTTTTTAATCAAGGCTCGAAACAATGTTCCTAAGGTTCTATTAACAACTTCTGTTTGCCCATCAGTTTGCGGATGACAGGTTGTGGAAAATAGTAACTTAGTTCCTAGCTTAGTCCATAGAGTTTTCCAAAAATAGCTAAGAAACTTAGTATCTCTATCAGAAACAATAGTCCTAGGCATCCCATGTAAGCTAATAACTTCTTTAAAGAACAAGTCTGCTATATGAGATGTATCATCAGTTTTATGGCATGCAATGAAGTGGGCCATTTTTTAGAACCTATCAACCACAACAAAGATAGAATCCCTGCCTGTCTTAGTCCTAGGCAGTCCTAATACAAAATCCATAGATATATATGTCCAAGGATGATTTGGTATAGGCAAAGGAATATACAAACCGTGTGGCTGGACTTTGGACTTAGCTCGTTTGCACGTTGGGCACCTACCACATAGTCTTTCCACGTCTCTTCTCATATGGGGCCAATAGAAGTGATCTTGCATTACCTTAAGTGTTTTAGCTATGCCAAAGTGTCCCATTAAACCGCCACCATGCGCTTCTCTCAGAAACAAATCTCGCATAGAACATTTAGGGATACATAACCGATTGTCAAAAAATAAAAATCCTTCTTGTCTAAAGTAATGCCCTGAAGCAAACTTTTCACACAAGCTATAGACCTCTTGAAAATCATTATCTGACTCATATAAGTGTTTAAGTTGTTCAAACCCCAAAAGTTTAGCATCAAGAACAGATAGTAACACATACCTTCGGGACAGTGCATCGGCCACTATATTGTCCTTACCTCGCTTGTACTTGATGACATAGGGAAAAGTTTCTATGAAAGCAACCCACCTAGCGTGTCTCTTATTGAGCTTTTGTTGGCCTTTGAGATGCTTAAGGGACTCATGATCGGTGTGTATGACGAACTCCTTAGGCCATAGATAGTGTTGCCAAGTTTGTAAGGCACGCACCAAAGCATATAACTCTTTGTCATAAGTAGGATAGTTCAGCATGGCTCCTCCAAGTTTCTCACTAAAGAATGCTATAGGCTTTTTCTCCTGCATCAGAACAGCTCCTATGCCTATTCCAGAGGCATCACATTCTATTTCAAAAGTTTTAAGAAAGTTTGGAAGAGTTAAAACCGGGGCATGTGTAAGCCGATCCTTTAGGCTCTGGAATGCAGCTTCTTGCTCTTGTCCCCATTTAAATCCAACATCCTTCTTGATGACCTCAGTCAAAGGTGCGGCCAAGGTACTAAAGTCTTTTACAAATCGCCGGTAGAAACCAGCAAGGCCATGAAAACTTCGGACTTCACTAACGTTCTTTGGACTTGGCCATTCGCTGATGGCTTTAATCTTCTCCTCATCCACTTTAACTCCATCTGCACTCACAATAAAACCTAGAAACACAAGGTTATCTGTGCAGAAAGTGCATTTCTTAAGGTTAGCATAAAGCTCTTCTTTCCTAAGCATATCTAAAACGAGTCCTACATGTATAACATGTTCTTCCAGAGTTTTGCTATAGACTAGTATATCATCAAAGTACACAACAACAAAAACTCCTAAGAAAGCCCTAAGGACATGATTCATTAACCTCATGAAAGTACTAGAGGCGTTTGTTAACCCAAAGGGCATAACTAGCCATTCATACAATCCATGCTTAGTTTTAAAAGCTGTTTTCCACTCATCACCCTCTTTCATCCTAATCTGATGATACCCACTTTTTAAATCAATCTTAGAGAATATGCAAGAGCCATATAATTCATCAAGCATATAATCTAATCTAGGTATAGGGTGGCAATACTTCACTGTGATATTGTTGATTGCTCGACAATCAACACACATGCGCCAGCTTCCATCTTTCTTTGGTACAAGGAGGACAGGCACATCACAAGGACTCATGCTTTCTCTGATGTGGCCCTTGTCCAGTAGCTCATCTACCTGTTTTTGTAGCTCCTTGGTTTCCATAGGATTAGTTCTGTATGCGGGGCGATTTGGAAGAGAAGCGCCGGGAACAAAATCGATTTGATGTTCTATACCACGGATTGGTGGTAGTCTTTCTGTGCTCTCTTCAGGGAAAACATCTTTATAGTCCTGCAAAAGAGAATTCATCTCACTCGGAAATGCCGGTGTAAGGTGAGTTAAGCTCAAGAGAGCTTCCTTATAGACAAATAACAGCATCAGTCTTTTTAAAAACAAAGCTTTCTTTACCACGTTAGCTTTTACCAAGAAGTTTAAAGGTTTTGATACTTGTTCACCTTAGCGTTTAAGATGTAGTTGATCTTCATGGACCTCGCTTGGTGTCAAAGGAAGTAACACCGTTTTTCTACCTTGAAAGTCGAAGCTATGGCGATTGGTATAGCCATCATGGATCACCTTTCGATCAGATTGCTTCCAAGGAGGATATGACTAGCTTCCATAGGTAATATGTCGCACAGAACTTCATCCTCATACTTACCAATGGTTAAGGGGATCATCACTTGGTGAGTGACTTTTAATTCGCCAACATCATTGAGCCATTAAAGTTTGTATGGCTGGGGATGTTTCTTGGTGATTAACCCTAGCTTCTTGACCATGACTTCACTTGCCACATTAGCACAGCTTCCTCCATCTATGATTAGGCTACATACCTTGTCTTGCACCATACATCGAGTGTGGAAGAGATTTTCTCTTTGTTCTTGCTCTTCTTGACTAGTTTGTAGATTCAAGGTCCGCCTAGTCACCAATAGCTGTCCTTGGACGGCTTCTTCTTGATATTCTTCTGAGGAGGATTCAGCTTCTAGCTCCTCATCTTCGGATTCAAATTCGCCATTGTCTAGGATGATCATAACTCGCCGATTGGTGCATTCGTTTGCATAGTGTCCTCTTCCTTGTCATTTGAAACACTTGACGTCCCTGGCTCTAGAAGTATTCATTTCGGCCTTGCCTTTGTTGTTTGGAGCTGTAGGGTAAGGCTTGGTCTCTACTCGGACATTGATAGGTGGTTTGACATTTCTTGCATAAGGAAACTTCTCTCCACGGTTATAGACTGGTTTTGGAAGGGTGGTTCCCGTTCCATACATAGGTCTCATGGATCCCTTCCTTTTGAGTTGTTGTTCCACCAAGATTGGTTTGTGGAGGAGCTCCTCTAACTCCACGTAATGCTCCAGCTCCAAGCGGTCTTGTACTTCTCGATTCAATCCTCCCATGAACCTTGACATGGTTGCTTCTCTATCTTCAAATACATCGGCCTTTAGCATGAGGGTTTCCATCTCTTGGAAGTATTCTTCTACTCTACGGTTTCCTTGAGCTAGCCTTCTTAGTCTTAAGTGTAGCTCTCGGTGATGATGACTTGGAACAAAATGTTTCCTCATCAAACTTTTCATTTCTCCCCACGTATCTATGGGATACTCTCGGTTGCGCCTTCTAGAAGTAACAAGCTGATCCCACCAGCTAAGAGCGTAGTCATAGAACTCAGTTGCGGCCACCTTTACTCGTTGGGCATCAGTATAGTCTTGGCAGTTGAACACCAATTCGATCTTCTTTTCCCACTCAAGGTAAGTGTCAGGCTCGTTCTTGCCATGGAATGGTGGTATTCTTATCTTGAGACCACCAAAGTTATCTGGTAAGGGTTCACGATCTCTCCTTAGTCTTCTTTGATTGGTATGAGAAGAACTTTCGCCATGTTCATAGTAATCATTGGCAGCTTCGTCTCTAGGCTGCCGTCGATGGGCTCTTTCTCTTTGGGGAATTCTTTCTAGTTCTCTCCTTGGCTCGTTTGTTGAGTAGCTTACTCGGTATTAGGCTTGAGCTCTTGTCTGAGATTCTCAATCTCAGTGGCCAACATTTTTTTTAGCTGAGCCGTGACAGCTTCAATGAGGAGCTTATTGTTTTGGGGGGCGCTTCTTCTCCTCCTGGCATGTTTTTTTTTCTGTAAAAAGAAACAACAAGAAAAGAAAATCGTAAAGAGATTCTAAGAGTAATAAACGCTTAAGCTTAAAAGAGAGGTTTTAAAAACTATGTTTGTTTTGTTTATACTTATAGAAAATTTTGGTAAATAAGCTATAAGTAAGAACAAGTTTATATATATTTTTTTTTTTGATTTGAAACAAGAAATTCTAAGTTTGAAAAGAGAATACTTAGCTTGCAGATTGTAGCTCTGATACCACTTGATGTGATCTTCCCAAGGATGAGCAATCTGCGGTTAAGGGGATGAAGGGGAAGAGCTTGCTAATGATCTGTGAAGAACAGAAGCAAGTAGAATGGGGCGTTTAGCTTGGTAAAGGCTTGCGGATTAGCCTTTCTAAACCTTTAAGTGTTTTTCTTGATATTACACACAAGCAAAAGGAATGGTGAGTGAAGATAGAGATGAGGATAAAATGGTGCACTTTGATTCCACAAACAGCAGTTAGAACAGAGAGCTTGATTCCACAAACTACTACTGAACTGAAAAGGAATGCTTGATATAACCCACAAGAAAACCACTCTTGGACTCTAGATATGACTCATTAGGCGTCCAAAGAGAAAGAGGAAATGAACTTATGAATTTTCTTATTACTCAGAAAGATAAGTTAAGTTACAACAAGTGAGGAACTCCCTCTTATATAGGAAAGTCCTTAGTATGGGCATTATAATAGATCAAGTAAACAAAGAATCAAATAGCTTCCTTCATGTAGAGGGCAAGGCGTGGCCAAGGATGATGGGGAAGACTTTGTTTTCTTTGAGGCATGATGGGCAAGAGTTTAAGCGTGGGAAGCAGAGCATTTCCCCACTCTGTTTTTCTTTGTTTAATGGTTCTCTTGAAGCAGGAGGTGGAGAGCTGCTTAAGCTGGTGAAGCTTTTTTGGGCCTAGAGAGCTGCTTAACTTGTATGGACTTGTTGAGCTGCTTAGCTTGTTTTGGGGAAACAGAAAGCGTTTGAGCTTAGAGAGCTGCTTAACCTTTTGGACTTTAGGAGAGCTGCTTAGCTTGTTCTGTTTATTAACCCCATAACGTCATGGGCTGGAGAGCTGCTTGCCTTCATGAATCATAAGAATGATTTGGTCCATCAGCTTGCTGGGCTACGTTCCTGCCCCTTTCCAATCCGTGAAACCAGTTTGATCTTTGTGTCCTTGTTCTTTACAATACAACTTATAAACTTATATTAAGAAAGAAGAAAAGCTAGCTATCTACTCCTTATGATCTTTTTGGAGTATAGCGTTTATTGAAGGTTAACAAATGGGGGGATTGATTTAGTACAAGAGCACCTCATTAAAAACCTTGCCAAGAAAACCCAATGGGATAAAACTTGGCAAGGGAAAAAGAGTATGACTCTTTACTACCCCATTTGTTAATCTAGATCCCTTGGATAAGGGTCAAGACGTTTGGTGAGGAAACGTCTTTGGAATGGATATCATGGTGGATGGTGAGCGTAGTGTTATGGAGAAGTCTTTCAATGGTATGGTTGAATAGACGGGATTTTGATCGTGTTATGGGACCAATGGGTATGTTTGGGACATCCTCATTTGCTATTTCTGGTTCTAGTTGTTTTTCAGGTTCTTCTTCTTCTTATAAGCATGGTATCTCGTCCAATATCATATCAAAGTTAAAAAGCTAGAGTGCAATGTTCGATTTAAGAATGGAGAAGCATATGCCATTTGAAAGGCGTCGGTGAATACAACTACTATTATTTTGATAATTGTTTTTATACTTCAACAACCTGTTCCTCATTTTTCTACTCTTTTTTTTTTGTCCTTAAGCTTTGCAGAAACAGTGTTTCTCCCAATGAGGAACAAACAGAGAGAACTAGACAAAGCTGAAGCTGAATACGAAATTTGAATGTCTTTCTATTGTAGCCTCGAAGATAAATGCAAGAACTCTGAAGCGATTAGTTTAGTCTAATGTTTTCAACAACTGTGTGCTTTACTTGAAGTTGTAGTTTATTTGTGACTTATGAATCTTTGTAGAAGTAAGTTCTTCCTTTTCAAGAAATAGTGAAGGTAATTTACTAAAATAAAGTCGACTTCTCACCTCAATCGTTTTAAATTGTTCATTTCTCCACTTTTTTTAACAAGCTGACAGGTTAGAAAGAAATATACATGCTTTGTTGAGAAAATCAGAATGAATGAACGAAAATGTGGAAGAGGAAAATTCAAGAGAAACCCAGAAACATGATCCACTCAAGAGAATACCTAATAAAAATATAAAATCGTTATGTTCTTCATAGTTTGTTTTCTAAGTTAAAGCATATAGATAATCAGAAAAGAAAAATAAACTTATAGAAAGCAAACCATGATGCTGTCAAGAATTCAAAGTTCTTTTTTTCTTTTTGTCAAGAATTCAAAGTTTTAATGTTAATATACTTCTAGAGTAAACAAATAGAGCTGGGTAAACAAAGTATTATTAGTGTAAAACAAACACTAATTACACTGAATATTCAGAACAAAGGTATTAACTATTCAATAAAAATTGTTAGAAAGATTAACAAAGGTGTTTTTACAAGGATAATTAAAAAAAAATTGTTTCAAATTTATTTGAATATGCAAATCGTATGAAACTAACATACACAACTTAAATCAAAATTCATAAAATTAGAAAAAGATGAAAAAAACCCGCGCGTAGAGCGGATTCTCATCTAATAGTAATAAATAACAATAAATCAAATGAAAAATATTGTAGATTTCAATAGAAATTGAAGATAAAAAAAGCCATTAATCAAGATTTTAAAATACTTCCTTTGATAAAAAGTATAAATATGATAAATAAATAAATTGAAAAATATTAAAACATATAATAATTTATTTAATTTTTATGCTTGGCACGCACGCATGTGCATGTATATTTTATTTTTATAGACATAAATAGTTGTAATATTTAATTATTGATTAATTTTCTAGTGTTTAACAACAATCACATAAACGTTTTATATCGTTTTGTGTCTTTTGAAACTGATTTACTTTAAAAACATTTATTTTTTTCTACTGTTTACTGTGACATATAATTACAAATATAAAAGTTATATTAAATAATAGTTAAATTCAATTAATATTTCTTGAATATTATCTATACTATGCTTTATTTTCTCCTTACACAATATAATATTGCCAATATATATATATGTTAAGTATATATTTTTCCTTGACCTATTGCTAATTAAATCAAAATGGGTTTTACAATCTTTACTTATCCTCAGAGCGGATAGATGGTTGGCCCGCACATTCCTGCGTACCAACCACCTCGCCGCTCTTAGAACTTATAGAGATTTAAAAAAATATATAAATTGTTTAATAATTAAAATTAAAATTGGATTGTAATCGAGGTTAACAAAATGCATGCACGATAAGTTAGCATGCGACTTTGACTTTTGCATAATTAATATTTATATCCACACACATATTTGTGTTAAAATCGAAGTATGGCTTTTATGTGTTATAAAAATAATAACAAAGTATATGTTTTGTAATATATCTTTTTACAATGTATAGTTGAATTTTAAAAAGAAATAAATATGTATATTTATGCATGTAATTATGAGTTCAAAAATAAGTGAATTGTAATATTTAAATGTTGGTTAGTTTTTTCTGATATTTTCCGCAAACGTTACGTTTTTACATGATGCAGTTTTGGGCATTTAAGAACAATCACGAATACTGTTTCTATCGTTTTTTATTTTATCAAAAATTTCTTATTTTGCATTTTATGATATATGGTTTCAAATTAAAATTTATATTAAATATTAACAAAACAAAGAATGTTTTAAAAATTTAAAATATAATATTTAACTTTATCATGAAAATAATTATAATACTTTGGATAATCTATTATTAATTTTCCTTTTCAATAAAAATTATTATAAATATTTATTATTTTAATTTTTGTGAAATCATATTTTATAAATTCTCCAATAGCTCTCCGCTCATCTCTTCGTCCAATATTGAGGAATTAGTTTGATGAAAAAAATAAATTTCTTATGGTTGGTATGCCACTACAAGAAAACATAACGTTTTCCTACAGAAGATATCGTAGATAATTGGTAGGAAACAGTTGTTTCCTATGATTTTCCTACGAAACTATGCGGTAGGGTATCTTTCGTCGGAAATCCTCACTGGTAGAAAAATCGTAGAACATTTCCTACGAAAAGGATGCCATAGGTAATGTCATTGGTAGGAAATTGGAAACAATTTACTCACCGATTTCTTACCATAAAAATAGGTAGAAAATTTGTTTCCTACTAGTTATCTACCAATAATATTTAACATTTTTTTACAATAATAAATAATAAAATTATTTAAAATTATTTCAAAAATTAATTAATTATTAAATTTATAATCTTTTTTTGGAACTTTTTTAACAATAATTAATTATTTTTTTTATAACTCAAACCAACAAATAGTTTTCCAAACAATGAATCGTATAGATTTTTCAATTCTGTACCAGCGGTTTATTACTTGTGCACTTCACAATGACTTTATTATTTCATTAATATAATTATTATTCAGGGAAAAAAAAACTCAAACCAACAAAATCCCAAATTGGGTCTGGTGAGAACCCATATCCAAAAACAAATGGGCCTTTGTGTGCACTAAAACCCACACTCAGATATTTGTAGAGTGATTGAATAGATTGGAGAAAGGATGAGTAAGAATCTCTTTATGAACTCAAGAATATAAGGCTTAGAATGAATAAGTGGATTGTATTGATCAAAACGAGTATTTGAGTACAAGAGTATGAGAATACGAGAGCTCGCAGTAAATACAAGTTTAGAATTAGGTAAAAGTTGCCCTATCTATGACGGCTCCTCCTTATATAGCTACTGTCGATCTCCAGCTGTTGCTCGAATATCAGGGGTTGTTACACGTGCTCGAGATATTCGGGGATTGATGATGCGCCGAGCTCCGGATACTGCGGGATCCTCGCTTAACTTCCATCCTAACCTTGATCCTTATCTGTATGCGGTAGCTCGGGGGTCTGCTGGAGATGTAAAGACGGGCCATATGCTTGATGGATCGTCACAGATGGGCTTGAGGTGATTCCTTGGTGGGTTTCACGGTGGGCCGGATTTAGGTGCTAAATCCAGCTCCAACAGTTGCCCCCAGCCCATCAAGTGAGATGACGAGGTTGATGGGCGGAGAACTAGTTTTGGGATTATATATTTTTTTTTATCCTCCTTTGATTTTAGCTCGGTGATAGCCCGAAAACGTTTCGTGTTTAGAATAAATATCTGAATGTTGCTGAATTTATGGAGAGAGATTTCAATGATTGGGGCGGGCCGTCGAGATTTTACGGATACGAGCAGTTGCATTAAGTGTGATAATGCCGAATCTCGAGATAAAAAAGACAAATCTTTAAGATATATCCTTTAATGAACGGTTGAGATTCGGGGGAAATGGAAATCTTTTCTTGATAATGATATACTCTCATATTTCGCATATTTAGCTTGCATTTAGGATAGGTTTTCATCTATAAATCCTGCATTATAGCCTAGTTTGCATCATTTACAACATTTTAGGTCCTAGAACTCCTTGCATTAGCATTTGCATAGTTTCTTGCATATTTGCATTCTTTTCAGGTTGTTCGGTACTTGGAGCTTTGCAATCTATGCTGGAGTTTGAGGAACGTTCGAGAGGATAGCTTAGGAGTTCGTGGAAACACCAAGGAAGACTCGCACAAGGAGAATGGAGCTGAGATCGAGCAGCAGATCGGACCAAAGGACTCGATCTAGACGA
>JAHZTW010000004.1:22848616-22864901 GCA_020283515.1 Alliaria petiolata | reverse complement strand
TGAATATTATTTTGTATTTTAAATTTCTTTTTAAAATTAGTATTTTTTCTGAATTTTTTTTTTTTAATTATTTAAATTTTAAAACATATATATATATATTAATTAATTTATACAAATATATTAATTTAGAATTTAATTTATTATTTATTTATTCACTTGCGACAGTATTGCGACGAAAATATTGCGATAAGCTTGCGACGCCATTGCGACGGAGTTATTTTGCGACAACCTTGCGACGGCATGTTTTTGCGATGACAGGCGTCTGCTTTGCGACGAAAACATTGCGACCAGCATAAGCCGTCGCTAATATGCCGCAATCTTGCGACATATTAGCGACAAACTGCATTTGCGACGGATTTTTTGCTGTCGCAAATTTGCGACGGATCTGCGATTAGTTTGCGGCTAACGATTTGCGACATTTTTGTTGATGTCGCAAATCAGTCGCAATAGCCGTTTTGCGACTGCATTGCGACGGATATTGCCGTCGCAAATCGATGTATTTCTTGTAGTGTTGGGACATCCTCATTTGCTATTTCTGGTTCGAGTTGCTCTTCAGGTTCTTCTTCTTCTTTCAAGCATGGTATCTTGTCCAATATCATATCAGTGGGGAAGTGAGTAAAGCAGTTGGATCGGAAAAGAAGGCTAATTAAGTATAAGAGTGATGATTTATACAAACGGTTTGAAGCTCAGCCTAAGTGGAGATGAAAGTCGTAGGACTGTTGACATAAATCCATTTTGCACTCATTGTGAGACGAGGATGACAAAGTTTCGCAAAGGTTTGGATAGCAGTAAAATTAAGTTATCAAAAGACATTCATAATGAAAAGTTCTACCCATACGGACGTTCAGAGAAAAAGAGAGAGAGAGAGAGAGAGTTATCGGGGAGAAGGAGAAGCAATGCAAAAAAACACAGTAAAATTATCTTCATCATCTTGTTGTCCATGTAGTTTTTGGAGTAAGAGCATTGACTGAGTGAGATGGAAATGAAGGTTTAAAGAATTTAAAAGCATGTATTCTTCTATTAAAAACTATCAAATTTTTTGGTAAAGTTTTTTCACTATATATAACAAGTTTTTATCCTTGCTGATGTTAGTTAAGAGTCGAGAGCATTTTAATATATAGAAAAACAACTAAACTTTATACCAAAATTTTTTAATTTTATATAACAGAATGATAAAACAATTTCGTTTACTTAACTCACTAATTTATAAGATATATTTTAGCACCCCCCTCTAGCCATGAAAAATTAATAATAAATTGTTTTCCTTTTAAAAGCTTGAATAACCTAATCGATATATGCTTCCTCTTTGCTTCCCATTGTCGACAAAAAAAAAGATATGAATATTTCAACAGACATTTATCATTCTATCGTTCCAACTTCGTCCTTAAAAACAAAATTACACTGCGCTTATAATTTATATAAAAATATTTGTAACAAATTCCAATGATTTGAGCTTACTAACAAATTTTGGAAAGGCCTTGTTCAATGCCATTAGATTCACATCTATTCCCTTTCCACATTTGTCCGGTTAGAAGTGGTGGGTCGTACTCCAAAGTCCAAACCATATTTTATTAAGATTATTTTTTTTTATTTTGTGTAAATAATAAGAAACAATTTAGCTAGAAACTTCAAATTTTAAAAGAAGAAATACAATTTGTTCAAATCATAAAAGATAACAAATCAAACCAAGCTAAACTAGACTCCTTTTGTTTTGCTTTGTGTAGATAATAAGTAACAATTTAGTTAGAAACTTCAATTTAGAAGAAGAAATACAATTTGTTCAAATAATAATAGATAACAAATCAAACCAAGCTAAACTACACTCCTTTTGTTTCATATTACTTGTAGTTGAAGGTTTTTTCACATAAATTATAAAATAATTGAAATTTTGTTTGATATAAGTAATTAAAAACTTAAAAAAGTAAGGATAAAAATGAAAAACTTATCATAAATCTGTATTTTTTTTCTTTTACTACTTCATAAAGCTGTATTAGAAATACAAAACGACAAGTAATATGAAACAAAATTTTAACCTTAAAACGACAAATAATATGAACTGGAGAAAATGTTTTTATTTTAAATAATAATAAGAAACTTTAATTTTAAATAATATATTAGTTCCTTAATTATTATAGAAAAATACGAGATTTTAATTTCTTATACTATTTTATAATTTTTATGAGTTTTATACACGAGATAGGATAAAAACAATTATATAGAAAAAATCTGCGCGTATGCGCGGATAATCACCTAGTTTAAGTTAAGAATTAAGATACCCAAAAAGTGTCTTATTTTAGATATTTTTCTTAAAAATAAGACACCTTAATTATTTATTTATTCAATTTTATTATTAAAAACCTTACTTAATACATCTAGAAATGACCATTGGGGTTGATCTAAACAGTGAATTTTTTTTATATAACAATTCGGATTTTTACCAACCGAATAACTTTTTGAGAATGAGTGTAATAGTCGAATCAGAAGCGGACCTACTTGACGGAAATGTCAAAGGAGGGTCACATGACATGACACCCCTAAATTTTCCATAAACAAATATTTTTACTTGGTTAAATTTTTTTTTTTTGACCCTTGTTTTGATCCAACTCATTTTTTTGTATGGCCCATTAACGATAAGACATTGTTTTTGAAACAAAATTTGTCTCAAATATTAATGAGTCCTATTTAGCATTAATTAAATAACTATACTTTATAACTTACGTTTTGGTCAATACTAATTTTTACATGATTTTGTTTTGTTTATTTTGATGAACTAATCCAAATTCAGCCATGTTTTTATATTTGGTTCTCTTAATACTTATTTTTTAATTTAAATAAATGTTTGAGTTATGACTAAAGATTTGTAAAATAAATGATACTAATATATGCTTGTAATATATATATATATATATATATATATATATATAAATAATTTTTTATAATATTTTGACCCCGGTAAAAATAATTTATAGATCCGCCACTGAGTCGAATAGTCCATTCATCGGACTTTCCAATAGATCTAAAGTGTGATAACATTTTGATTGGCCAAATGAGAGTTATTATTTTGCTTGCCTTCATTGCTATTTTCTTAACCACCATTCAACTTTTTTCTTACCCACCATTCAAAGTGGGATGTTCCGTGATATTCTTTTTTAAGTCGTCAAATGCATTTGTATTACTCATCACTTGGAAGAACCCAAACTAGTACAGAGGTTCTGTCTACATTGGAGAAGGAATATGTAATCATGCCTTGCTTGGAAATTATTGGCAGGTGAGATTAAAGTAGTAATCGTGTAGTAATGTAACAGACTGTTAAATAAATTAAAATGTAAAATCGAGTAGAAAAAATCAAATTTTTTTGTTGTTTTTACCACGCGACTATACATTTCATGGTGAGTGTAGCAGTCGAGTAACCCATTCATCGGACTTTTCAATAGATCTAAAGTGTGACAGCATTTCGATTGGCCAAATGAGAGTTATAATTTTGCTTGCCTTCATTTCGATTCAACTTTTTGCTACTGAGTGCTAAATTGCTAATATTATTTGAAGAAACGTGATATTCTTTTTTAAGTCGTCAAATGCATATGTATTACTCATTACTTGGAAGAACCCAAACTGGTACAGCCGTACAGATGTTCTGTCTACATTGGGGAATAAGGAACATGTAATAATCATGTCTTGCTAGGAAATTATTGGCAGGTGAGATTAAAATAGTAATAACATAAGAATCAAACAAATCACGAGATAAACCGTGACGAGGCCATTCTTGTCGTGAGAGCTTTAGTTGGAATATCATTAAAGAAACAGTATATTCATGCATCTTGAATCCTGCTGTTTTACAAATTACAATTAACATTTCAAATCAGTGACACAGATAGGATGAAAAATCTATAAATAATTTTATTAAAGATGATTTTCAAATTGTCTTAAGTAAAAATAATGTAATCAGTTTTATATATATGTGAATAATATAATTTAATATTTTAACTTTTTGATATAATATTTTTAACTTGTTTTCAAGTTTAAATATTTATATTATTTGGTTAATTTATATGATTCTATTAACAAACCATTTAAACAAAAAAAATATTTATAAATATGGATATCTATTAAAATCACATATATCGAAATATTTTTTTTATTGTAACCTAAATTATAGTTTTAATTTGTTATAATTTTCTTATTTTTTTATTAAAATCATACATATCGAAGTCTTTTTATTATAAAAAATATTTTATGCCTAATAAAAACAATTATTGTGTATATCATAAATTATGTATAAATTATATTGTTTAAAACTATTGTTTTATTCATTTTCAAAAAATGTATTGTGTAAATGATGTATATCATAAATCATCACATAACCTAAAATTTGATTTTAAATAATACAAAAATTAAAACATAATTTTTTGGTTATATTAAAAGTAATAAATGGATAAAGGCATATAATGCAATTAGTGTAATCAAAAAAGAAAATTTGTATTAAAATAATGGGAGAATAAGTGTGGTGTTGACACATCAGCAAAATGGCACCACTGTAAATATTTCTAAAAATAAGCACACTCTCTAAAAATATTTCTCAATTAATATATAGGGGATATCTCTATCAATGCTATAATTATAAAGGTTTTTTCATTTAAAAATTTATACCTTTATTTGTATCCAGTTATTTTGCTTCGGGTCCTTAAATGAGAGTATCCCTGCATGTTTCAAAAGTACTTATCACACTTTCTTGAAATTTCAAATCTCAACAACACAATTTAACGACGACTATAACCTGCAAACGTGAATCACTACAAGAAAACATCGTAAATTTCGAGGGCAGAATTAGTCAGAATTTCGTCATAAACAAGTGTTTTCAATGAAATTCCGACGAAAATGAGATTGTCGGAGTTTGAGCCTCGAAAATGCAAGTTTGTCGGAAGTTGACCGAGGAAAGAAACTGTCGGATATTCCTCAGAAAATCTTGTCGGAAATGTCTCAGAATGATTACAACAAATTCCCGAAGAAACGATTTATGAGGAAATTGTGGCTGGAATTGTGTCGGAAAAGTTTGTTGGAAATGCATCGGAAATTGTATGAGGAGTTTGAGAGGAAATAGTACTAGATGGAAATATGTAAAACTTTCCGACGAAATATCAAGGTATATATTTCCGACAAAATGGCGAGAAATGCAGAAAAAATATTTTCGAGAACTTTCCGAGGAAAGGAAAAGAAATAAAATAAAAACGTAAAAGGCAAAAATTAAAATAAAAGCCAAATAGTCATTTTATTACACATAAAGTTAATTTAAGTCAAAAGTTGGCAGAGTAGAATCATTTAAATGTGTAGTCCCAATTTGTGTAGAATTCGGCTTGTGTTGTGTTTTGGCGAGACGGCGGGACATGGCCTGGAAAACATTGACTCATAACACTACTCCAGTAGACGGCATCTTGGCAAGAATTTTCTAATTCTAGAATTTCCCCATGTGCTTCAACCAACGTTTCTTGAGTTTGGACATATTTTTCTTGCGTTTCAAGATATTTTGCTTCATAATCTTGGTAGTTACTTGGACCCGACCCATCATTAAAAGGAATAGAACCAATGTTTTAAAAACCGGACCGGTGACCGAACCGGAAAAGTTTTGGGTCGTGGGTTGATTTGGTCCGACCGAGTTCGACCGGGTTCGATTCGTTTTGATAATATTTTTAGAATAATACATATTTCATATGGTTTTATATTTTTCTCGATGAATATAACTATAATATTTGAAATACTAATATAATCGATCATAGCAAATAAAAAACTTTAGTAATTATAATGTTTGAAAAAATCTAAAAAGTAACAAATCAAATGTGTAACAAAGATTTTAAAAAAAAATATAATTCATTAATTCAAAACTAAAAGCAACAACGAAATAATATAGTGTAGCTGTATCATGCTTTTGACGAACATAGTGTTGTGATGATAACTGAGATTCTGTGTTTGTACCTAGTGAAAGAGGAACTTGTGAATCATTTTCCTCCATCGTTCAACGTGAGATGCAGCCGTGAGTAGGAGAGAAAAAAAACTCAAAAACAGAGTTTAAAACCTAAAGAAAACCATACATTGTTAAATTTTTCATTTTTTTGGAAAATATTTTTAAATGATTAAACCGGGTTCAATTTGGTTCAATGGGTCGCCGGTTTCCGGGTTTTAACCGGTTCGATCCGGTTTTTTAACCGGTCCAACTATCTCCGGTTTTTAACATTAACCCAACCCGGAGATTGATCCGGTTCGTGGTTGGACCCGGTCCGATCGCCGATCCGGTCCGTTTTTCAAAACATTGAATAGAACCATATCCAAATTTCCCCCCCTTTTCCAGTTTTGATGGCCTAAAAAAAATGAAAGCATAAATAATACAAAATTATCTAGAATTATACAATTATATTTTTAATAATATACAGAATACCTTAGCAAAAATTTCATCTTTTTCTTTTTGGGTGAGTGAGATATCACAGCCGGAATTTTGGTCTTGGGACATTTGAGTAAGCTTTTCTTTTTCCATTTCCTGGCACAATTGTGCAATTGCCTCGGCTTTCTTATCAACATCCGGTGGTCTTATTTGTATGGCTAACCTCCATAAACATCACCATATCGGGAAGCTCCCTCGTTTCTTCGTCTCTCTAAAATATTCTTAGTTAAGTAAAAAAAATTATTATATTTAAATTTAAAATTAATGTATTTACCATATCTTCTCGCATCCGGACATAAGGTTTTGACCCGCAAGTATGTTTGGCTATTCCGTAACCGCCCCGTTCACTCAAACGATTTTTTTGAATTTTTTTGCCCACGGTTATCATTTTACTCGAGAAGCCAATATGCAATTAATCCGCTCCACACCCTGTCTAGCATCCACGTGGGTTTGCGCTTGCCCTTCTTCCACAATTTATTTTTCCATTCGTAAACGTAGTCCAACAACCTTGCCGAGACTACGGTAACAAACTCTCCGTGGACATGGGTGTTTTGAGCAATGTCCCAATTGTATTTTTGCTAAAACATTATTTAAAATCATGATTAAATTATAATATAATTAATTATTTTATTATGTATATAACTAAAACTATGTTAACTTTTTATAATAAAAGGTAAAAAACAAATTATGTTAACTTAGTTATAAAAAAAAACATACCGCAAATGCTTTGTACCAACTGTCTCGGGTATCTTAGGGAACTAAGGTCCAACTTGGAGCAGCGTCTGGATAATCATTCTCAACAATGAACTTGATAGTTTTTGTGATCCCTTTAGTATATTTGTACCTTGAATTGAAATAATCTTTATAATTAAAACTAAATTCTTATTATAAAAATTTAGTTAAAAAAATAAAAAATTCATACGCATTTACCATCCTGCTCCGTTGGCTCGGCTCGGAGAAAGTTTCGGTAGATCATTCCGACCCGGTGCTAACAACAACTCATTTTTCTTGAGGTGGAACATGAATCTCTCAAACGGGTACATCCACCTATATTGAACTGGTCCACCAATTACCGCCTCTCTCGGTAAATGGATGGGTAAGTGCTCCATCACATCAAATAATGAAGGTGGGAATACTTTCTCCATATTACAAATGATTACGGGAATGTTATGTTGTAGGATACGTAACCCGTTTGAAGTGGGTGATCTGGGGAAAAGATCTCTAAAGAAAGACCCAACGCCTGCATGTAATGCATAAACTTCATACATATAAACACAATAAAAGTTATGAAAATACCTGCTATAGCTTCATGGACTTGTTTTGGTAAGAGTTCAGCAAATGCAAATGGAAGACACCTGCATAAAGACATGACAATCATGACTCTTCATACCACTTAATCGACCGCTATGATCATCTACACAATTAGATAGATTTGACGCATATCTATCAGGGAACTTCACGTTGTCGATTATCCACTGAAAGAACTCCAACCCTGCTGTCTTTCGGGCGAACTAAGGCCGAGGTGTCTCGAGACTTCCAGGCGGAATTTTCAATAAGGCGATAGAAGGCATTGGGACATCGATGAAAGGCTAATCCGATTTCTCATGCATCTAACCTAAAGATAGGTACATGAGCTTTCTTAGCATAATTCGAAATTAAATATCTGCTGTGTGACTATCTCTTTCCCTGTGGATTCGATCCTTAAGTACTACGATTGATCTCTTAATTTGAGAGAGTAGCTCTAGGGTAATTTTGAGAGCATATTACATGAGAGGAGAGTTCATGGACATAGTAGTGGCTAATTAGGAGTTCTTGGTAGAGAGAGGCCATCTTGTTTGTGATTTCTTTGATAGAAAGGTTCAAAATGGTTACCTTTTTATCAATCTGGCTCAGAAGATGGTTTTGAGTTGCCGCTTTTTCCGACTGCCAATTTAAAGTTGCTTCTCCAGAACTGACATGAATGTTTGATGTTGTTTTCTTCAAACTCTTTCGTCAGAAATGGTGAGTCTTGTTGAGATGGAGGGCTGAACATGTAACTCAAAGACACTTCTTCTCGATCTGGAGTTGTTGGAATATAGCTACTAGGGTATAAGACATAATAGTCAAAGTTTCTTCCACTTGGTTCTCCAAGGAGGTCAACTTGTGGATCTCAAGACTCATAACGTTCTTTGAGGATTTATTGTGAGGATTTTTTTTTCCTTCTTCTTCTTCTTGGAATATCCTCTTCGTCTGAGCTGTCTTCTAGACACTTATGACAATCACAAATATCAAAGAATTTGTGACCAGATTCATCCATGAATGAGTAGATTGGTTTTCCGAGTGAATCAAAGGATGAAATTGGAACTCCAGGCATTCTCGCATCAATTTCCATGAGTTCTTCACATGGACTAATCATGTTGATTTATGTGCAAAAGGCTTTAGGCATTGATTTTTCTTCTTGTGCCTTGAAAGCTATTTCTATAGTTCCATCTTTTCTTTTGTAAAAAAAGGAATCCACCGCTTGTATTGGTGTACTTCTATCATGGAGTTTTTCATAGTTTGTCAGCCATGACTCTGGAAGTAGCTTGACTAGTTCTTGTCTGGGGATTTGTCTAGGAATACGGATGCAAGATGGACTGTGTTGGGACTCCATCTGTATGAGCAAGGCATCATCGGTATCTCGTGGGAGACTTAGATCCATAGCATGGTTCTGGACTCTATACGCCATTTGATTGTGGAGAGTCGTTGCATATGTATTCCCAATTTGTGGAGGGCCAATGATTTGTAACTAGATCTATATGTTTTGATAGATTTGAGGATCTTCTATCGCCATGTTGAAGTTTGGGAATAAAGTGACAAAGATGGTGCCAACATTTAACGTCGTCTGGATTGTTGCTATTCAAGCACGCTGGTACTCTTTATATCTGGTCTCAAGGAGAGCGAGTCTTGCTACTGCTGGTAAACTTTTTCTTCCATGTAGAGTTAACGCCAAGCGTATTGCTCCATGGTGAAGGTGTGTATAACCAAGATTTCTCCAGTTGTAAATCATCCCTTCGTTGAGGCTGAGGGGAATCATTTGTTCTGTTTCTGTTGCCGGAACCAGACGTTGCTCTAACGGAGAAGCTAGAACAAGCTCTTTTGCAGTATGCTTATTAGGAACAAAGACTTGCCTAATAGATTTAGGAAAAGTGGAGTTTGGTTTTGTGAAAGTTTTATAGGGATTAAGTAAAGGAAATTGGGTAATCGGAAATTTACTCTCATCACTCACATACTCTATTTGATATAAGTAATCTATTTTCTTGGAAGTTGATTTTCTAAAAGAAGGGCTTATACAGACAAAAAGGTGTACTTTCCATAATTTTTGTAAAGACCAGAAACCAAGAGAGAATGCTATAACTCTTTTCTAACTCTTGAAGTAATATCAATCAATAAGCCGTTTTCTTTTATCTTTACGTGCTAAGAAAATAAAGAAAGCAAAAGAGGTTCAGACTACGCAAACCGAGTTAACACAATTTTCTTTAATAAGTCTCAAGGTACTTCGAGACACATGACCTCACAGATCTCTCTCTCTATACTCTTTTATTTTAGCTTAGTTAGATTTCTGATGTGGATGATCCATAGAAATATGACAACCACGAAGCATACTCTCTGCACTAGCATTTGATAGAAAAACAACTTACGACATATATTACCTCTTAAGAAAGAGAGAGCCAAAGCTTAGACTGCCATGGCTCTAATAATAAATTTACAGACACATAGTGTGTACAACCACAAAGGAGGTTTTACAGGATCAGAGGATAAAATACTCGTATTTGGGAAAGTGTTTATGGAAAAGACTCAAAGATGTTTATATTAAAGTTGAAGCTTTATTATTTAGAAACTCTCTCAAAAAATAATACAAAGGACTCTTTAGGACTCTCAAGCTCTGCTCTTATCTGAAGATAACTCTTCCCAAGTTTGGTTTTTTATAGTACAAGCCTAAGGAATATTACTGAGTATATTCCTTTCTTATCTTACATTACAACCACGTGCATATTCTATACTTATCTTAATTTACAATCACACGCATATACTTTACTTATCTTACATGACACGTATATGTTTTATTTCACATCATATTTTACTTCACGCATACTTTATTTACTAAAATGAAACCGTGAAAGAAAGCAAATTTTTTAGAATTTCGCGTGTGTACTTCAAACCGAACTAAAAAATACTAACGTAAATAGCTTTAGCCCTTCCTTCAAACAACTTCTTTCATTTAGTATAAATTTAAATATTATATAGATTTCATTTGTCCACATTGTTATAATTTAAGTTATATTTTTTAAATTAAAAATTACTGTTTGTTTATTTATTTTTATGATAAGAGAACTAGTAACACCTAATGTATTTTGTGTGATGAAAACATCAGCTACTGATTTCATTCACATTATCATACAAATGTAATACAAAAAGTTAATGTGGCATCTTTAATACTTTAGAAAGAGTGGTCAACGTTAGTTTAGGGAATGTAAACACTTTATTTGTGTTTAATTTAGATTCATTGATCTAATCAATCCACCCACCAAACGACGCTATCTCTCCCTCTTCCTCTAGGATCTTTATAACAAACAATTATATTTGCTTCGACTCACCAAAGCTCTCTCTTTCAGATTTGTTGATCATTGCTTTGCCATACTATCTTCCATTATTGATATCATACTTTCTAATAATGGCGTAGGACCGTTTTAGTAGCAACCTGGAGTTCTTCAAGCCCACACAAAAAAAACTTACCTACAAGTCGCCTTTGTTATTCAGATTGTGTGTATCATAGAGGAGACGCTGAAGGAAGGCACGTCGTGATTGTCGATGATTTGGTTTGATTCTTGTGCCCTTCAGAAAGTTTTAGCTGGACATGGAGCAGTGAAAGTAAGCGCATATAACGTTTCAAGTTTGACACTAAGATCAACCGAGTCATTTCTATTTCTTTGTCTCATAGTAAAAATCTTTGCTTCTGTCTTTCGATCTTCGATTCTTTGTTTTGGTTTTGTTATACACGTTTGATCTTCGATTTGGTTTTCTAGATCGTCATCTCTCAATTCATAAGTTTCATTGAATCCATTGGAGAAATTAGATTTAAAAGTCAGAGGCTCAAAAGTTTAGAGCCTTAGAGTTTATGTCATCACACGTACGTTTAGGCAACAACAACAAACGGATAAATTTTCAGAGAACTGAGAAGCTTAACTGGATAAGTTTCTAGATTCTAAGCTTGTAGAAAGAGCGTCAAGTTTTAAGGTGCTAAAAAGTAAATAAAATCATGACAAACAGAAGTGTAAGCCCTAAACAAAAGGGCTTATACTCATTTCTAGAGAATAAGCCCTAACCATTTTTCTTATTTACATTTCTAAACCGACTTTTAAGAGACAGAACTGGCGATTCAGGAAAATAATTATGATACTGAAAAATAAAACACTTTTGATGAAGACAAATTGGCGGACCAAACTGAACCGGATATCAGATTATATACATGTCTCGGTTATGTTGGTTTAGTGTTGTGGTTAATTATTTAATATTGGTTTAGTTTTTAGATAATATTCGTTGCACAAACCAAAAAAATAAAAATAAAAAATATTCAAATTTATCTTGTTATATGGGCTTTTATTATCTTGTGTTTGATGAAGAAATGGGCCGCCCAATTGTTGTTTGCCCTAGATAGCCGCCACCTCCTTGGTGGAGAAGTTATGTTTTCTTTTAACGGCGCTTCTTCGTCTTCGTTCATTCACCACAAGACATCGCTAGAAACTTCATCTCCGTGAGATCATGGCCAGAAAAAGGTCGTCCCGTGATATCAATATCCCTCTCGATCTAATGGTGGAGATACTCAAGAAACTTCCGGCGAAGTCTCTAGCAAGATTTAGATGCGTTTCGTATCACTGGGAAAGTATTATCAAAGACTTCATAGTCATAGTGTTGGGATTTTGATGAAAACACATTTATTTCTCTCTTAAACCTTTATTTTATTAATTCTCTCTCTCACTTTGATCTTTGTGATCTCTGTGATTTGTGATGTTTTGGATACAATAAACCTTAAGCCTAGGACTCTATTTATAGAGTTAGGAATCTAAACAAGAATAGTAAATTGCTAATTCCTATTGTTACAATTTCCTTTCTCCTTGTTTGCCTTTTCTTCATGATTTCCTTTTTCCCCAATTTCCGTTGTTCCTTGATTTTCCTTTTGCTTGTATTTCCCTTTTGCTTCTTTTCCATTCTCTTGATTTTTCTTTTTACTTGGCATCCTTTTCCTTTTACAGAAAATGGATCTATTCCAACACTCCCTCTAGATTCATTTTCTGCAATTTCCATTTGCTCCCTCTTGCTTGAATCATCTTCATTTTCATTGTTTGTTGCTTCTTCTTCTTTTATCTCTATTGCTGTGTAGCAATCTTCTTTGACTGGAAATTTAGTGATCCACGTTGATCCTGCATCTTCAATCTTTTCTGGTTCTGTCTTCTTTTCTTCTTTTGTCTCTCTTGCTTTTTCTTTGATTATTTCCCATCTAATAATGAACTTCTGATTATCTTCTTGAACCTCTATTAGCTTCTTCCAGGTTTTATCCATGATTGTACATGTCTTTTCATCGAACAGAACTTTATGACCTTTACCCAATAATTGTGGCACACTCAGCAAATTTCTGTCTAATCCTGGAATTAGTAAGACATCCTTTATTGTAACTTTTCCTTTGGTGGTCTCCATGCTAATATCTCCTTTTCCTGCACTTGTAAGAATTTCTCCACATCCAAATTTGATCTTGACTTTGTATGTCTTGTCTAATCTTGTGAAGAACGTCTCATCTCTAATCATGTGACATGTTGCTCCACTATCAATCAGCCATGCTCCTTCTTCATAAATTTGACTTGCATCATATGCTGTTGCAGTGAAAGACAATTCTCCAAATCTTTTCTCTTGTTCTTCTTGGTTTTGGCATGAGTGAGCTTCTCCTTTAAATCTGTTTTTGCAGTTCTTTGCATAATGTCCAGACTTGCCACACACAAAACATTCTCCTTGAACTTCTTTGCTTTCATATGGCTTTCCTTCCTTGTTCCTAAAATAACAAACATCTTCATTATGATTATTCTTTTTGCATATACCACACCATGGTGAATTTCCCTTTTTGAAGTAGCAGTCTTCCTCATTGTGATTATCCTTTTTGCATGTATTGCACCACTTGTTGGTTCTTTGATGTTGATCTGATCTTTGGCTAAACTTTGTTCCGGTTGATCTTGCATATAGTGCTCCTTCTATTGGTTCATCATCTGCTAAATACTTTGCTTCATGTGAGATTAGTGATCCAACAAGATCTGTCACAGTGATCTTCTTTAGATCTTTTGTTTCCTGCATTAGAGCTGCTAACCCTGCATAACTCTTTGGCATCGTGTTTAGTATCTTCCTGATAACTTGATGATTCGTCTTCTGTTCTCCAAGTAAACTCATCTGGTTGACAATCTCCTGAATTTTATCAGTATATTCTTGAATCTTTTCTCCTCGTTTCATCTTCAGATCTTCAAACTCCTTGTTCAAACTATCTAGCCTCACAAGTTTTGCTTGATAGTTGCCTTGATAATTTTCTTGTAGTCTTTCCCAGAACTCCTTAGATGTAGTAGCAGAAACTACCTTCTTAAGAACCAAATCTGTCACAGCCATCTGTAACAATTGTAGAGCTCTCATATCTTGCATCATCTGTTCTTTCCATTCTTCTAGTAAATCTGATTTTGGTTTTGGTTCTGGTGGAAGTCCTCTCTCCACAGCTTCCCAGAGTTCTTCAATTCTCAATGTTGTTTTTATCCTTGCAGCTCAAAGCTCATAATTTTGCCCATCAAACACTGGAACAGATAATGTTTGAATGCGTTTGGTCATCTTTCAGATTTGGCCCGGACTTTGCACGGAACACGGATTTTGCACGGAACACGGATTTTGCACGAGCTTGATTCTTCACGAACTTGATTTTTTTTTTTTTTTTTTACGAACCCGGATTCTGCACAAACGATTCTGCAGCGGAATTAGTTTCGATCCGAGTTTTGCACGGAACGATTTTTTTTTTTTTTTTCTTTCTCTCTCCCTCAAAGTAGAACACTCAGGACCTTGGCTCTGATACCATGTTGGGATTTTGATGAAAACACATTTATTTCTCTCTTAAACCTTTATTTTAATAATTCTCTCTTTCACTTTGATCTTTGTGATCTCTGTGATTTGTGATGTTTTGGATACAATAAACCTTAAGCCTAGGATTCTATTTATAGAGTTAGGATTCTAAACAAGAATAGTAAATTGCTAATTCCTATTGTTACAATTTCCTTTCTCCTTGTTTGCCTTTTCTTCATGATTTCCTTTTTCCCCAATTTCCTTTGTTCCTTGATTTTCCTTTTGCTTGTATTTCCCTTTTGCTTCTTTTCCATTCTCTTGATTTTCCTTTTTACTTGGCATCATTTTCCTTTTACAGAAAATGGATCTATTCCAACACATAGACTCGATCGTGACTCAGTCATTGACACAACCACCGCCTGATCCCCACTTCATCTTCGACATACGTTCGTCCTCCGAACCTTTCTCCATCTTCTCGTATGCTTACCTTTATCATCAAATCACAAACGAAGAACAAATCTACCACCATGAAACCTTTGGAAAAAGAAATCATCAAATCAAAAACAATTTGTCAAACATCTACCATAAGACAAAGTTTCAATACGTATGTGGTTTGATCGGGTTTTCGTGTTATAATCAGTTCAAAATACACAACCCTACCACGAGGCATGTTGGAGTAAGCTTGAATAAAGCCTAAAGAAGATGGAAGTCCTAATCTATCTGAGATATGGAAGTTAATAGATTAGGATAAGAAGCTAAAGTTTAGGAGTTATCTAAATTAGAATGTAATTCCTATTAGGATTAGGAATTGTCTAAATCTCTCTATATAAGGAGATGCCAATGTGTGGCATAACTTATGAGCTTGAGAGAGATTGAGAGGCTTAAGTTTTGAGAGAGTTTCTTAAGCTAATAAAGTGTGTTTGGTTTATAAACAAAGTGTTTGATTCGATATTTGGTATCAGAGCCCTATATTGAATTTAAACAAGCGGTGAAACCCTTCACACTTTGTTAAGAGATCGAAGCTACATCATATTGCAAAAGAAGATAACACTAATCGAGAGAAGTCGTTTGGTGAAGTCAAGACATGGCTGATATAATTACAGCAATCAACGCAACCAAACCGAAGGAGAGTGGACCTTCGTCCATCCAATGTCCGATGCTGAATGCCACAAACTATACAGTTTGAGCCATGAGGATGAAGGTAGCACTCAAGGTACACAAATTCTGGGAAACCATCGAGACCGGAGCAGATGATGGTGACAAGAATGACATGGCTAAGGCGCTTCTCTTCCAATCGATACCGGAATCACTGATTCTTCAAGTCGGAGATCTTGAAACTTCAAAATCAGTCTGGGATGCAATCAAATCAAGACATGTAGGAGCTGATCGGGTCAAAGAAGCAAGACTGCAAACTCTGATGGCTGAGTTTGACAGGATGAAGATGAAAGAGACGGACAAAATCGATGACTTCTCGGGGAAGTTATCCGAACTTTCATCGAAATCTGCGGCTTTAGGAGAAACGATCGAAGAACCTAAACTCGTCAAGAAATTCCTCAACAGTCTGCCGAGAAAGAAGTACATACACATTATCGCAGCGCTGGAACAAGTTCTTGACCTTAACACAACAAGATTTGAAGACATTGTGGGAAGGTTAAAGGCTTATGAGGAACGAATCGGTGAGGAAGAAATTCAGGAAGAGTTTCAAGGGAAACTCATGTATGCTAACTCCGACTCGCAGTCCTATCAAGACAGAGA
>JAHZTW010000004.1:22830411-22844812 GCA_020283515.1 Alliaria petiolata | reverse complement strand
ATGAGAGGTCAGTTACCTTCCCCTTGAGGGATTGTGTGTACCCTTTGATGGGTTTGTAATTTTGTATCTTCCCTTTGTGGGACTCCCTGGTCCCCGTACCTCTAAATTCTTCTACGACAAAAAATAAATAAATAAATAAATAGACACTGTATAGTTTATCACCTTTGGTGGCCAAGCCAAAAGGAAATCGTGACATTAAGACCAAATCGGTAAAATAAGAAAAGTTTGCAATAACCAAAAGCTAAAGCTACACAACGTTTGTAAAAAAGTTGTTCGGGCTTATGGTAAACAATCAATAAAGAATATGTTTCCTCATGGTAGCGATCTTTCGTGTTGTACTCTTTCCTTTTATATATATATTTTTGTTTTTAATGACTTTATGTCGGAAAAAGAAAACAGAGCATAAACCACTCTGCAAAAACAATAGCAAGAAGAACCAAAACAAATCAACAAAAACAAACATTTTTAAATGAACTAATATATTACAACAAAAAAATTAAACTAAAATATTATTCCCTGGATCTAGATTCCATAGCTGCTCTGGAATACGTCCTGGAGGATACAAAGGCGAAGACCCGTAAGAAAGCTAAATGGCCTCTCGCTCTCAGGTCGTCTCTTTTCTCCTCTTTACTACGAATCGACGATCAAATCAATTCTTCTTCTCTCTCTGAATCAATATGATCACACAGGTTATAGTGGAAGAGAAATCGAGTGTTAGAATCTTGACACTAAATAGACCAAAGCAGCTGAATGCTCTGTCCTTACACATGGTATTGCATCTTTCCCTTGTTGTTTCTTCTTCCCTCTCGTGCACTGGTTTTACATATTTAATTGGCTTGAATCAATCTTTTCTAGATCTCTCGGTTGCTGCAACTGTTTCTTGCATATGAGGAGGACCCTAGTGTGAAACTTGTCATCCTTAAGGTAGATTCACTATCCTTTTATCTCTTTCGTTTGCAAGAAACAGTTGATAACTTTGCTACAGGGTCAAGGAAGAGCCTTTTGTGCTGGTGGCGATGTTTCAGCTGTTGTTCGTGACATTGGACTAGGGAAATGGAGACTCAGTGCTGATTTCATGTCACAAGAATACATCCTAAACTATGTTATGGCCACGTATAGCAAACCTCGGGTCTAAGCATACTCTTCTTTTTAGTAAAAGTGTGTATAAAGCTCATTTTAGTTCGTTTTCCCTACTGGTTTTTGTAACTCTTGTAGGTTTCGATTTTGAATGGTATTGTCATGGGAGGCGGAGCTGGTATTTGCATCCATGGTCGATTTCGTATTGCAACTGAGAACACGGTATTTCCTCTTTTTCTTAAACATGTTACATGTCCATGGATGGGCAAATACGTCACTGTGAAATATATATGGCCTAGGCCTAGGCATTCTTGTACTCAGTTCGCTTTCGGGATTGGCTATTTCGAGTTTTGGGTATTCGGGTATTTTAGTATTTCGGTTCAGATTCGACTCGGTATCCTCTCGGTTCGGGGAATTGATTGGAGAACCGGTAAGTAATCAAAATTTTTTTTGGTTACTGTTCTATTCGATTTTTTTTTTATCCAAATCTACCCAAACTACTTGAAAAAAAAACTAAAGACTTAATTCAAACTTACTTAAATTCTATTTTTGTACTGCTAAAAACCAGACAAACTTTTAAATACTCGTTGGTTCCATTCTTCTACTTCTAAAAACTAGACATACTTTCAAATAATTGTTCGGTTATCATGTATTTTTGGATACTCATTCGGTTTTTAGGTATTTTCGGATACCTTTCCGGTTTTCGGGTATTACTTGATCCGAACAGAGAACCTAAATACCATAAGACAAGATCCAATCCGCATTTTTTTAGGTTTCCGGTTTGGATCTTCGGATTAGGCTATGATGGCTAAGCCTAAACCGAATCCAAACCGAATCGTAACCAAAAAAGCTCGCTCTAATATATGCTCTTAGGGCATCCACAAAGGTGAGCTTTCTAAAAGCTTTTAACTAAAAAGTGAAAGAAACAAAATAATAAAAAATGATGTGTCAGAAGTTTGGCTAGAATCGTCTCTCGGGGGAGAGACTAAAGAAACGATTCTGACGAAAGTTCGACACTTGTCGAGATTCGATTGTTCGATTTTTTTATTATTATTTTTTTTTTGTAAATCTGTTTGTAAAAAAAAAATAATAATAAAAAAAAGGTTAAGAGGCGTCTCACCATTGTGGATGCCCTTATATTTTGAGTTATTTTCCCAGGTTTTTGCCATGCCTGAGACAGCCCTGGGGCACTTTCCAGATGTAGGCGCGTCTTACTTCTTGTCAAGACTCCCTGGATTTTTTGGTAAAAAAAAGTCATTTTTTTTTTTTTTGCTTTTCCTTCAAAACTCACAAAAGTATGAGTCTATCTATCATCCTTCTTGTTCAGGAGAGTATGTTGGCCTCACAGGAGCTCGGTTAGATGGCGTCGAAATGCTTGCTTGTGGTCTTGCTACTCATTTTGTGCCTTCAATGGTATCAACTTCCTTTTGCTTACGTCTTTAATATCATAACTTGAAACAGAGGATTATTACTTGGTAAGGTTAAGGTTATTTTCCTTGTCACAGAGGTTGGCTGCTTTAGAAGCAGATCTATGCAGAGTTGGTTCAAGTGATCCAACTTTTGCCTCAACAATTCTCGATGCATACACTCAACATCCGCACCTGAAACAGAAGAGTGCTTACCAGAAGCGGATGCATAAACTTATTTAGTATGGGGCACTTATTGAAAAAAAAAGTTAATCTAAGGGCACAAAATTAAATTTAGTACAAATTGTTTAAGTAAAAAAAAAAATAGGGTGTGGCACTTGCCACACATTTTTCTATATAGAACCGTCACTGCTTACCACAGGCAAGTGGATATGAATTTTTTTATATCTCTTTTACATTTTTTTTACTTGTTCCTGAGTTTGCAGACTATCTTTTATCATGCCAACATCGAAAGCATTCTAGGTCATGGACCTCATGGTGCTAAAACATTTTCTCTGTTAGTGATCATAAGATTACATTACATGTTTATAAAGTTCAACTTTGTATCAATTTTCTGTTTACATGATCAATTTGTGTCATCTGTTTCTTATTTTTATTACGTTTGTTTGTTTTACGCAGGTTAGATGTTATTGATAGGTGCTTCTCAAAAAGAGCAGTAGAAGAAATTATATCTGCACTTGTAAGTATAATCACTAATATATAGGATATATTGACTTGCGATCTTGACAATATATGCACTCTACCATCATATATGTGTTGGTTAGGAGAGAGAGGCGACTAATGAACCAGATGATTGGATCTCAGTTACCATTAAAGCATTGAAGAAGGCTTCACCAGCAAGCTTTAAAATCTCTCTTAGATCGGTTAGTTTCACAGAGTGCATCACAGGGCAATGATGGAAAGAGCTGACATGTGACTGTTGTGTGTAAATTTCAGATAAGGGAAGGTCGATTGAAAGGGGTGGGGCAGTGTCTTATCCGTGAGTATAGAATGACGTGTCATGTGATGAAGGGAGACATAAGCAAAGATTTTGTGGAGGTTCTGTAAGATTGTATCTTCTTCCTGAATATTGTCCTTGTTAGAGACTAGACATATATTACAACAACGTGTCTTTTACTTATGCAGGGAAGCAGAGCCATATTGATAGACAAAGATAAAAACCCAAAGGTTTAACAAATCTCTCCATTTTTAGTGTTTTGTGGTTATGTCAAACTATGTTTGATATAATGACGTATACTGAAATAACAGTGGGAGCCAAGGCGACTCGAGGAGATGAAGGATAGCATGGTAGAAAAGTACTTCAAGAGAGTGGAGGAGGATCTAAAGCTTCCTCCAAGGAACAACTTGCCTGCTTTAGCGATTGCGAAGCTGTGAAGTGGAGAAGGTTGACACCAAGGAAAGTGGTCTGAGTCTTCTTTGATTTTCTTTTCTGGAATTTTTGGGTGGAATGGTTTAAATATTGGGAATGAAAAGTGAAATGTGATAAAAAAAAAAAAATTGTTAGCTTTGGTCTCAATCAAAACAAAAGAGAACAAGAACTCTCTTATTGGTAGTTTAGATTACCTTTTTTTGGCTTTTCAGTTTTCACTTCTTTAAATAGAAGCAATTACAAACTATTTGGAATCAACGATTCCTACAAGCAAGGAAATAGGAAAGTGGGAGATAAACTCTTAAATATTATGAGGACCAAGTCTCCTGTAATTAACATGAATCAAATAAACGATTAAAAGAAAATACTCAAAGACCTTGACATCTTGTTGACTAATCTAAATATATTCGGTTTGGTATTTTGGTCCACTTTGATGCTTTTCGGATTGGCTGAACGATTGGATCAGGAGCACTATAGTTTAGGTCTGAAGAGAAAGTAAATGTAATAAAGCTTGCGTTGAATCGGCCTTGCATACATAATGCACAGGGCCAGCTTAGATGGGGGACAAAAAAGGCATGCCCTAGGGACCATGGAAAAAGGGGTCGAAAGTAATTTTTTTTATATTATTGGTGTTAAGCATTACTAAATTATAGGATTTATGACCAAATATTTTTCTCAATTGTTTTAATAACCCAAACGTTTCATTTTCTCTCTCATCAATTATCTCTCAATTTTCCAAACAAAAAAAGCATCATCTCCTCTCTCAACAATTCTCTCTTTCTACTTTGAATTTGAAGCTTGCATCTTTTATAGTTTTAACTAAGTAATCCACGCTAATTATTTGCCTTAATGTTTTTGCACACCATTTTAAAAAAAAATCTTTTTGTTCCAATATTATTGTTTATTTTACTTGATTTTACTACTGATTTTATGAGTTTTGTTACTTTAAATAAAAAACAGAGGAATCTTCATGGTATATTTGTTTCTTTGAGTTAAATTAAAAAACATTCAGTGAGATGTTATGATTTTGTTTAAGTTATGTTTCATTTATAGAATCGATAGTAAACATGGACAATTAAGTACAAGACTTTTTCCTTTGAAGCATAGTGATTTTCTAGAATATCGTATTGAAATACCATGTTCTTAAGTGTAAATAACCCAAAAGTTTAACATTAAAACCAAGCGAACTAGGTTCAAGGTTGTAATTTGTATTTGATGTTTTGGTTATGTGATTCTTCTATCTTCGGTGTACTATGAATTTGACTAGTATTATGTATTATTAAAAAAATTGCTTCCGTAAATACAATTGATTTTCAACATATCATATTTTTATGGTTTATAATATGTCAGAGGTCTATTTTTAAATTTTGCCCTAGGGCCTATAAAATATTTGAGCTGGTCCTGATAATGCATAACGAAAAACAGGAAATCAAAACAGGAAAAAATATATATATATATATATATATATATATATATATCATTGTATTGAGAGACACCAAAGCAAGATTTGTTTATGATGTTGGAGGCACGTCTCTTTTTTCATCATTGGTTAAGCTGAGATTAGACCCTTGCACATGTATGTGTTGTTGCCTCTAGGCCTGCGTCTGCGAGTTCCTCTGATATAGCATGCCTAGAGATTCCTCAACAACAATAAATGTGTAATGTTTTTTTTATGTTCCTTGTAATGCAAGAAACAGGGCGTTTAACAAACAAAAAAAGTTGGAAGTGGACGGTGGAAGACAAACCTAGCCTTTTGTTTTGGTAGCAAGAGCGGTCATGTCTTTAAGAGTCCTCCTGGTCTGTTGATGATATTCTGCTCTATTTTGATTAGAAATGTTAATGAAAAATGGCTATTTATAATGATTGTATAAATGAATAGAGGTGAAGAGAATCCTAAAAATGTTAATGAAAAATGGCTATTTAGTTTAATCTCATCTAACTAATTTGGGTTTTCAAAGAACAGTACAACTTCTCAGCCTAAGGCAAGTTTTCCTCAATTGAATCATATGAGAATATGTCGTTTTTGATGAGATCAACGACAAACCTGATCAAATTCTTCAAATTTTTGATCTAAGTCTTCAAATTCATGTGTATCCTTGAAGAGAGTAGGCCACCAAAATACAGCTTGTAAAACCTTAGTATCTGTGTTGAATGAAGCAAAATGGCCACCATAAGTCATACCATGGCAATGGAGAAGAATGTCCCTTGCTTCTTCTTTTGTGACACATCTTCAGTATAGGCTGTCTACACACCTCTTGTATAGGTAAGGATCATCCCAAAAGTAGTGAGAAACGTCCCTCATGAACTTCTTCCTATGGTAGTGGTCCAAGTGAGTAGGCTCTTCTCCACAAGCCAAGTAATTAACAATGTCCGCGTACCAAGGGAGATTATCTTCCTTTATGCTCAAGACTTCTTCAAGCTTCTCCCACGGTGTTAACCATCAACAGTTGTCTTCACATCTGAGACACGCCGGAAACTTCAACAACTGCAGAGGAAAGGGTGTACAAGCCCAAAATACCTTATCCCAGGCCTCCTAGAAAGTCTAATCAAGAGATAGAAGAAGCCATATGCAAGGAGATGATGGATAAGCTGATGGTTGAGCTACCCATAGTTGATGCAGTCAGACTTTCACCTGCATTAAGAAGATATGTCAAGAGAATGGTTGTCAATGGTGTGAGTCCTGAGGAAGGAGCATTGCTTACCAGAGACATGAATGCAATTTTCTTTAACATAGTTCCAAGGAAGAAGAAGAAGGTGTGAGTTTCTGAACAAGTCGGTGCTGTGATTCAGAGAAGGATTCCAGAGAAGTTACCTGATCCGGGGAACTTTGTGCTAGATTGTTCGATCTCAACAGGAAGGTTTCCTCGATCTCTCTGCGATCTAGGTTCAAGTATCAACTTGATACCATACTCAGTTGCTGTTCGACTTGGAATGACTGATTTCAAGCCAAGCAGAATCTCCCTTGTCCTAGCTGATCGATCTAAGAGAATCCCAGAAGGTGTTCTAGAAGATGTTCCCTTGAAGATTGAAGGTTGCATGATTCCCACAGACTTTGTGGTGTTGAAATATGATGAAGAACCTACAGATCCTCTTATTTTGGGAAGATCATTCTTGGCTTCAGCTGGTGCCATTATGGATGTGAGGAAAGGGAAAATAAAGCTTGACTTGGGTGATGTTGTCATGAATTTTGACATGGACGAGTTAAGGGGACCTTCCACCATCAATGGTCAATCTTTTTCAGTAGAGATTTATATGGATCAAGATCCAATCATGGAACATTCAGATGTCATTACTGCTGGGTTTGACAAGGAGTTGGTATCTAAAGAACAAGTGAACAAGCTGGTTGTTCAAGAAGCATTGTCTGAGAATTCTGAGAAAGCTGTGGAGCTTGAAGATTGGAGTGGAAACAATAATATCTTCAGGACTATGGGCGAAGTTGAAGGTCTAAACAATGCCAAGCTTATGGAAGAAGACGTTTTTGTGATGGAGACAAGGATTGCAGAGCTGAATTGCAGAAAAGTGCAAAGATTCGAGCTGCAGAGTTGGTGTCGATCGACACCACTCCTAGTGTCGATCGACACCCTTTGCGGATCACACCAGAAGCTGTTTCCAATGCTGCAATTCCATCACATGTTGTCAAACAGATCCCTCCACATCCTTCTGCCCATAAACCTCGAAGAAAGCAAAGGTACGCATTTCCTGGAATCAATTCCAAACCCCCTGATCTTGTTAGTAAGAATACCAAAGGTTCAAAAGATACTTCACACTTATGCAAGCCACGAGATTCTCGTAGAAGGCTTGGTGTTTCTTTTGATGATTCTGCAGGAAAACGAAGTGTCCCACCCGAAAAGATGACCCACCCTGCTGATGTTCCTCACTTCCTTGGTCGCTCTCATGCACCTACTGCCTATACACCACCATGGATGAGAAGATGTTCATCTGGGAAGCATTCAATGCCACCCTCTGATCGACCAGACGTATGAACCCCGACACAGTTAAGCTAATGACTGAAAACGAGCGCTGAGTGGGAGGCAACCCACTGTTAGGTACGTTTTTTTTTTCTTTTTTCTTAGTTTTATAAGTCCTAGTTTCAGTCAGTTGACAAAAGGCAACATTAGACTCGACAAAGACTAGTGTCGATCGACACCATTCGTGGGTGTCGATCGACACCTTGCGCAGACGAAAGTATGTCTTCTATCTGGTCTTTTAAGTTGTTTCTAATCTTTCTTTTAGCCAACTTCAGGCTTGATAACACTAGCGACAGTGTTGTTTAACTCTGGGGGAGGTGATTTGATATATCATGGTTTTTACCCATTTTTGGACCATGATATAAGTCTTTTTATAGAGTATTTTGGTATTTTTAGAGTCCAATTAGAGTCGTTTCATGTTGAACTACGTTTGGAGCATAATTAGAGATTATGGAACTTTTTGGAGCATTTTGGAGAAGCATCCGAAGTGATGAAGTCATTTGGTGTCGATCGACACTAATGAAGGAAAAGGAAAAGGAAATCAGCTGAAGTTTTCATTATTTACATGATTTGCCCCTGACGCGAGTTTGCCTATAAATATAGATTTTCAAGGCATTGTTTAGCCACCAACTATTAGTCTTATTTTCTTTTTTGAGACTTATAGAGAGATTTTTAGAGAGACTTTGGAGAGAAGAATTAGGATCCTTGAGAGCAGATTTGGAACTCCTTTGTTTCTATTGATTTCTTTTATGCAATCTTATTTATTCATGATGTTTTTTTCATTCACCATGTCTGAGTAGTTTGCTAGTTAGGTTTAGGGTTTTTCAAAGGTGATTGATGAATTGTTAGGTCGAATTAAACTGTTAGGATAAAATCATTAGAGTTCTTCATCTGGATTTGTGTTTAATGCTGATTTTAGCTTCATGACCTAGAATTTGATCTTAGGTTAATTAATAGATGTGAGAGTATTATTGATTGCCTGAACTAGTGTTAGATGAGCAAAATACCTATTCGCAAAGAGATTTGGTTTAGGGATTTTGTGAACAATCGAACCTGAACTTTAATGCTTGTTTGAATTGTTAGAATTTGCAAAGAGATTTGTAATTCTAGGGTTTAGACATAGATAATCTTCGCAGCGAGAGTTGGTTGATTTTATAATTGTGTTTCGAGTTCAAGAGCGGATCTTAATAATTTCCTAACATTCTGTCTAGACCTGCAATTTAGATCACCTGAGAATTTCCCTGAACCTAGCGTTTCGTCTCCTGGTTTTAAGAACCCTAATTCGTGATTGCTCGTTTATTTCTTTCTTTGTTTTACTTCCATTCAATACTTACCTAGCATAATCCGAACTTAGAAACCTTAGTGTAGCATCTACTTCTCTTGGGATTTCGATACCCCTTATACTACGATTGCATTTGTTGTGCACTTGCAGTAGTTTTATTAGGGTAAAACCTGAGCCCTATCAAGTTTTTGGTGCCGTTCCCGGGAAGTACTAGCTGCCTACAGAATCTAGTATAGGATTTTGACTAGGTTTTGCTGTATTTTTGTTACTGATTTGGTTTCTTAATTTTTTGTTTCAGGTGCATGCCCAGTATCAGGAGCAACAAGGACAAGGAACTAATCGCGTTAAACCAAGAACTAGGTCGTCTCGAACGCAAGAACCGAGCATCTACCCGAGTGTCGATCGACACCAGTCGCACAACGCGATGCCTGATCTTATGGTTCTAACCCGAGACGAAGCTGGTCACTTGGTTGATGCGGAAGGGCACAGAAGGAACAACCAAGGACAGAGACTTGATAAGGCTGGCACCGTCATCGTCGAACCAGCAATACAAATCGCCCATGCAGACGTTGGACGTGTAAGAACACTTGACGAGTACAACCGCCCAGACCAGCTCTATGCTAATAGAGCTACGATCCGTCCTCCTGCGTTTCAGAGGAATGACATCGAGCTGAAGCCTGCTTACTTCACGCTGGTGGGTTAGCGTCCTTTCCATGGACTTTCTAATGAGAATCCGATGGATCACATTGAGAGATTTGAGGACCTCGCGTCAAGCATCAAGGCTAATGGAGTGTCTTATGATTATCTCTTCTGCAAGCTGTTCCCTCACTCGCTTGCTGGAGATGCGTCATACTGGCTGAAGCAGCTGGATCCAGGATCCCTGACTACTTGGGAAGACACAAAAAATGCATTCCTATGCAACTTCTTTGATGATGCAAGAAGTGAAGAGCAGAGGACGAAGATCACTGCATTTTCCCAAGGACCCACTGAAGCATTCAAGGCTTCTTGGGTGAGATTCAGATCGTACCAGAGGGACTGCCCACATCATGGTTTCAGCGAGCCACAGCTTATCAGTATCTTTTACCGAGGGATCGATTGGAGGTACCAGATGGATTTAGACGCTGCAAGCAATGGCAACTTCAACACCATATATCCAGATGACGCGATGGTGCTCATAGAGAGTTTGGCCTCTTGTAACAGCACCAAAAATGCAGACTTTGAAAGGAGACAACAAGCTGGTGCAAATGGAGGAAGCCAAATAGCTGAGGTTAACAGGAAGCTGGATATTTTGGTGGGGAAGAGGCAAGTTCACTTTGCTAATGATGTGGAGACCTTTGAGCCAGAGCAAGAAGAAGTCAATTACATCAATGGAGCTGGTTTTCAAGGTCAAAGGTTTGGGAATAAGCAGGGCTATGGTTCTTCTTACCAGAAGCCTTTTCAGAACAACAACTTTCAGAGAAGCTATGGTTCTTCTTCTTACCAGAAAGCTCCTGCGCAAGACAACAAGGTGGAGTCTATGTTGGAGCAAATCTTGGAAGGACATCATAAGTTGACAGTGGACATCATTGGCAAGATTGATTCACTGTATCAAGATCTGAATGGAAAGATTGAGAGCATAAATTCTCACATGAAGAAGCTGGACGTTCAAGTTGCTCAAACCGCAGAAGCTGTTCATAGGCAAGAAGGTTTCCTTCCATGGAAAACTGATACCAATCCGAGACGCCATGTGAATGCCATCACGATTCATAATGGAAGAAGCCTTCAACCAGTGCTGAAAAAGGGCCTGAATGCTGAAGAAATCGTGGAGTTTCATGCTGATGATGAAGATGTTAAAGTTGCAGAGCAGGTGTCGATCGACACCAGTAGAGGAAATCAGGGAATCGGGCTCGATCGAAAACGCATCCTCGACACAAGAAGCCAGTGTCGATCGACACCTCCACAGTGTCGATCGACACCCTACCATGACCTCGCTGGATCATTACTGAACCTTCCAAACTTGAAGAGGAAAAGTTGTATAAACCAAAAATACCCTATCCCCTGCCTCCCAGAAGATCTAAACAGGAGAGAGAGGAAGCTAGATGCAAGGAGATGATGAGTAAGCTGATGGTTGAGCTACCCTTAGTTGATGCAATCCAACTTTCACCTGCATTAAGAAGGTATCTCAAGAGAATGGTAGTCAATGGTATAAGCCCTGAGGAAGGAGCATTCACCGGAGACATGAATGCAATTCTCTTGAACATAGTTCCAAGAAAGAAGAAGAAGGTGAGAGTTTCTGAACAAGTCAGTGTTGTGATTCAGAGGAGGGTTCCAGAGAAGTTACCTGATCCAGGGAACTTTGTGCTAGATTGCTCAATCTCAACATGAAGGTTTCCTCGTTCTCTCTGTGATCTAGGCTCAAGTATCAACTTGATACCATACTCTATTGTTGTTAGACTTGGAATGACTGATTTCAAGCCAACCAGAATCTCCCTTGTCCTGGCTGATCGATCTAAGACAATCCCAGAAGGTGTTCTAGAAGATGTTCCCTTAAAGATTGAAGGTTGCATGATTCCCACAGACTTTGTGGTTTTGAAGTATGATGAAGAACCTGTAGATCCTCTTATTTTGGGAAGATCATTTTTGGCTTCAGCTGGTGCCATTATTGATGTGAGAAAAGGGAAAATAGAGCTTGACTTGGGTGATGTTATCATGGATTTTGGCATGGCCAAGTTAAGGGGACCTTTAACCATCAATGGTCAATCTTTTTCAGTAGAGATATCTATGGATCAAGATCCAATCATGGAACATTCAGATGCCATTACTGATGGGTTTGACAAGGAGCTGGATTCTAAAGAACAAGTGAACAAGCTGGTTGTTCAAGAAGCATTGTCTGAGAATTCTGAGGAAGCTGTGGAGCTTGAAGACTGGAGTGGAAATAATCATATCTTCAGGACTATGGGCTAAGATGAAGGTCTAAACAATGTTAAGTTGATGGAGGAAGACGTTTTCATCATGGAAGCAAGGATTGAAGAGCTGAATTGCCGAAAAAGTGCAGCAATTCGAACTGAGGATGTGGTGTCGATCGATACCCTTCGCGGATCATACCAGAAGCTATTTATAATGATACAAGCCAATCCTATGTGGTCAAACAGATGCCTCGACATCCTACAGCCCATAAACCTCGAAGAAAGCAAAGGTACGCACTCCCTGGAATAAATTCCAAACCCCCTGATCTTGTCAAAAAGAATACCAAAGGTTCGAAAGGTGCTTCACACTTAGGCAAGTCACAAGATTTTCGTAGAAGGCTTGGTGTTTCTTTTGATTATGCTGCAGGAAAAAGAAGTGTCCCACCCAAAACGATGACCCACCCTGCTGATGTTCCTCATTTCCTTGGTCAATCTCATGGACATAATGCTTATACACCACCATGGATGAGGAGACATTCGTCTGGGAAGCATTCGATGCCACCATCTGATCCACCAGACGTCTGAACCCAGACACAGTCAAGCTAATGACTGAAAACGAGCGTTGCGTGGGAGGCAACCCACTGTTAGGTACGGTTTTTATTTACATTTCGTTTTGATTTACTAAGTCCTACTTTCAGTCAGTTGAAAAAGGCGACATTGGACTCAACACAGACCAGTGTCGATCGACACACAGAGGGTGTCGATCGACACCACGCGTAGACGAAGGTAAGTCTTCTATTCTGTTTTGTAAGTTGTTTCTAATCTTTCTTTTAGCCAACTTCAGGCTTGATAACACTGGGAACAGTGTTGTTTAAGTCTGGGGGAGGTGATTACTGACTTTGTGTTTTGTTTTGAGAGTCTGTCTTGAGTCAAAAATTTTGTTTTATTGAGTCAAAATCAGTTGGAACTTTCAGTTTTTCTAGGAACTAACCACAGGAAGTTGACACTTGAAAGAACCATTGCTATAAGAGTTGATTGCAGGTCTTACTAAGTAGAAAACTGCAAGTGGAATCAGTCTAACAGGGCGAGTTCAGATCCCCTTATAAGAACTAGGTATGCGCAGAACTTGATTCCTCTTTCAGTCTGAACAGATAGACCATTGCAGTCTCTCCTTGATCTTCCCTTGAGAAAAGAAAAGAAAGAAAAAAGTCTAAGTTTGGGAATACTGCAAAGAACCTCATGAGCCTGTTTCCTAACAAGGAACATTATTAGTGAGTGCTCTTGAACCTGTCTCCTCACAAGGAACACAAGTATAGAGTAGCACTATTTCCCAAGATTTCAAAAGAATAAGAAGAGTCAATGAAAAGATCTTAGAACACCCTGAAAATGGGCAGCAGTTGACTAAGGGAAGAGAAAATAGGAGAGCTGTATGAGAAATGTCTTGTTCAGGCACTAAGGAAGGGCAAAGAATCTGTAAAGTTCTGTGGCAATACCACTGTTTGAGTTCGAAATTTTTACCAAGGAAAGGATCTGGATTCAAACTGGGAGATTGCTAAGCTTGTGGTAAGTATACTGAAATATTACCTAAGGTTGGCTCTATAGCATGTTGATTCAAGAAGTGTTAATCAATGTGGCGTTCTAAAGGATAGCTGGAAGTTTCTGTTTTCAAACTTCTACTTCATTCTAAGTTTCTGTTTTGCTTGAGGGCAAGCAAAAGCTAAGTCTGGGGGAGTTGATATATCATGGTTTTTACCCATTTTTGGACCATGATATAAGTCTTTTTATAGAGTCTTTTGGTATATGTTGAACTACGTTTGGAGCATAATTAGAGATTATGAAACTTTTTGGAGCATTTTGGAGAAGCATCCGAAGTGATGAAGTCATGTGGTGTCGATCGACACCAATGAAGACCGCCAAAGAAATCGGATTTCCATCAGAAAAAGAAAATCAGCTGAAGTTTCCATTATTTACAAGATTTGCCCCTGCCGCGAGTTTGCCTATAAATATAGATTTTCAAGGCATTGTTTAGCCACCAACTATTATTCTTATTTTCTGTTTTGAGACTTAGAGAGAGATTTTTAGAGAGATTTTGGAGAGAAGAATTAGGCTCCTTGAGAGCAGATTTGGAACTCCTTTGTTTCTATTGATTTCTTTTATGCAATCTTATTTATTCATGATGTTTTCTTCATTCACCATGTCTGAGTAGTTTGCTAGTTAGGTTTAGGGTTTTTCAAAGGTGATTGATGAATTGTTAGGTCGAATTAAACTGTTAGGATAAAATCATTAGAGTTCTTCATCTGGATTTGTGTTTAATGCTGATTTTAGCTTCATGACCTAGAATTTGATCTTAGGTTAATTAATAGATGCGAGAGTATTATTGATTGCCTGAACTA